>CP136060.1:195636551-196836551 GCA_032464435.1 Aegilops umbellulata
GCAGGAGGGCATTATGGATGGATGAACTATTTTCCTGTCTTGTAAAAAAATTATTCCCTCTCGGTGTATAGTGATATAGATGGACTATTTCGATGTTGTGCATGTCTTTGGAATAGAGTAGTAACGTGGGTCCGCTTGACTATAAGGAACTATTTATCCGCATATATAGCTTTCTCTGCTACTCCTTCTAGTGATCGGTATGCAGTGCATGTGTCCGTAGACATGACAACTTATCCATGGAAGTTCAACTACGGCGACGATCATGTTTCATCTCGCAATTCCCACGATGCCTCTCCAACCCACGGCACCATGTCCCCGACGTGTGCCTCATCCCTCTCGGCCGCACCGCCACTCTGCCTTTGTGTGCATGACATGTGGGCCACCTAAAATGCGGCGAGCATCAAGTTTCTACCACAGCCACCCGCGATTCCCAGATGCCGCTCGAACCCATGAAACCACACGTCCCCCGACCAGCGTCTCACCCCTCTTGGCCCACTGCCCCTCTGCTTACGGGAGCATTACATGTGGACCAGTCACCTATCGGGTCCACATGTTATTGACTCAAAGGTAGGTGTAGTAAGGCGCTGAAGCTCAGTCCCGAGGGCCCTGAGAGGGAAATGTAACTCACGCGCCAAGGCTTGTGGTGCTCCCGCAGCACGAACTCATGCCAAACTCGGGATTTATTTCTTTACTGTACATGCATGCAACAATTTAATAGAGATTGTAATCTCAACATGTGATGGGGAGCTCTAAATTTGAATTTGAAACTTATAAAACGAAAAGAGTCAAAACAAATAAATCGTAGGATGTGTCCCATCCAAAATAAGTCCCCTGGTTTGCACCATGAAGATGCGGTTAGAAAGGAGCACAACGTCTTCCTACTCGCACGGCAACAAATCGGCCGCAGACAGCATGGTCCACCTTTGACCGCCATGTGCAAGGTTCGTGCTATTTTATTCAATCTCACCATGGTTCCATCATACCAATTCATGCGGTGGCCCGTTGCATGGCTGATCCCAATGTTGGACAAAGGTTCTACGGGAACGGTGTCATCGTTGTAAATGTTATGCAAATTGATGTTGGTACCCTCCCGTACATATGCAAGCCAATCTCCACTCGCACCGAGCCTAACCTGTGAAAAAGTGGGCAGGGGGAGAATTAGGAAATGGACACGGAAGTAGTCTTTAGAATGCATTTACTACGTGATCAAACTCATCTTACCTGCTCATCGGAGGAAATCCGAGTGCCCCTCAACGTCGGCATCTCAAGGGGCGTCAACTTGCAACTACGGCCACGCCGCGCTGGAGAAACCCCCAAGGAAACATCCTCGTGCGTTCCACGGAACATCAAGATGCATTTGTATGAGTAGTTTATCTTGTGAGAGAAAAGGATGAACGAGGGAAGGCCTCTAGAGATAGAGATGGACACTACTACTACTAATGTGCTGGCCCGTGCGTTGCAATGGATCCAAAGTAGTAGAATAATACTTGTTCACATGCTTGAAATATAAACACTCTAGTTTTGATATACATGTGTCAGCAGACATGACAGCTTGTCCATGGAAGTTGAACCACATCGACCATCACGTTTCTTGTTTCTACCACTGCCACACCCACACATGATTCCCACGACACCACTCCAACCCACGGCACGACGTCCCCGACGTGGACATGGATCCTCTGACGTGGCTATCACTGCCTTGCCCTGCCTTTCCTTCACTGACAAGTGGGACCCATTCTTATGGGTCCCACATGTTAGTGACAGGATGGTAGGATTGTTCGCGTCAGGGGATCCTCATCCCCCGACGTGCCCCTCATCCCTCTCGGCCCCACCGCTCCTCTGCCTTTGTGTTCATGACATGCGGGCCAGCTGAACTGCAGCGACCATCAACTTTCTACCACAGACACACCCGATTGGATGCGGTTTGCCTACTCCGCTGCTGTGCTCCAATCCGTACTCCTGCACCATCGAATTTTCATCCAGCGGCTGTGACACATTTCGTCCCCGGCATCAATCGTCAGCTGGAGTACTTATGTACTACAGGTAGTACCCGCTAGTGTGGCCATCTACGCCTCATAATGGCCCGACGCCCAGCTGTGGCACCCTCGCCACGGCCACAGCCACCACCGGCCGGTTCATCTCGAACGAGTGAGTCGCGAACCACGCCACACCATGAGAATGACATGTGGGCCAGCCGCATTTAAGGTCCGCATGTCATGGACTCATAGGCCGGGCACTAAGCCACTAAAGTTTGGTCCCGTGGGCCCCGAGCGAGAAATGTAACTCCTGCGGCAGGCCTTGTGGTGCTCCCGCAGTATGAGCTCATGCCAAAACTGGAATTTGTTTCTTACTACTACCAACTAGTACTAGTAAGGTACACGTGCATTGCACGGATGAGATTCTGGTGGTTTGTGCATTATGCTTCTACATGTGGAGCTTTCTGGATCCTAACATGTGGCAAAATCTGGTGGAATGTAAGGTTAGGCAAGTTTTATTAACTTAGGTGAGTGTTTGGTTCAAGCCAGACCTTAGGCAAGCCACACTAAGGCCCCACATGACATACACACAAAAAATGTGGCAAGATTCCATTAGGCTTGCCAACTTGTGGCTCTCATTTTGAAGAACTAATAACTTTGCCTAAGCTTAGTTGCGGCAAAGTTAGTCATGAATTCAGTTCAACCATGGAGTCTTCCAGATTATACATGTGGCAGAATCTGGTGGATGATATCCAACGGCCAGTAGTGCTCGCATTTGCCATCTTTGTACCGTCGGATTGGCTTCATCCAACGGCCAACTTTCAAAGTTTTTCACACACTATATAGGGGGTATAGATATAGATGTGCCGGTCCGTTGCAATGGATCCAAAGTATATCTATTTAGTGGAGTGCACTCTAAACACATTATCTATTTATTTTTCTCTAACCTTCCGTAGCCATGCAACCAAACCACATAAGCTTCATGGGTGCCCCCACATCATATTATTCATACTACGTTGATTGAAAAAAAGATAAATCACCCAAAACAAGATCTTCCCGTTTTTTGTTCCTATGATGTTGTGTCGTGCACGTACCTACTAGTTGTATAGTGGTAGTACTATTAATATAGTATTAGGAGTACAAACTTGGTACTAGTAGGACTAGTACTAGTACGGAATGCTCCTACTCTATCATCGAGCCCCGTCTGACACCAAATTTCTTGGCTTCTGTGCTACAGCTAGATCTTCCCCTTATTTATGTTTTCCAACCCGACGGCGGGCAGGGTGTCGGTTTGCTCAACGGCGGTCCCACATGAAAGTGAAAATGCTAGGCAACACGCCTTACCTAAGCTACGTGTCGTGCCGGACGGGCCGTGTTGTACTCCCGATTCCTGGGGGTGTGGGGGTGCGACGCGAACGTGGCAGGCCTTTTCCTTTTACCAGCAATGTGCCTGTGCGTTGCGACGGATCCAAAGTAGTAGAATAGTAGTATTTGTTCACAAACTTGAATGAAACGACTATTGTTTTGATATACTCCTAATATATTACTCCCTCCGTACCTAAATATTTGTCTTTTTTGAGATTTCAAATGGACTATCACATACGGATTATATAGATTCAAGTTGATGGAAAAGGTAAGCACAACTTATAAATTGACGGATGGAGTACTAGTTACAGTGATGCATATAATTAAGCAAAGGGAACGCACATGTCGGTATTGACTGGAACGAGAATGCAACAACACAATAAGAATTAAGGCCACGATGATGCAATCACAGTGGTGGTTACAGAAGGCAAGAAGAAAGATGGATCCACAAACGTACGACCTCCTCCTCCTCAACTTAGTGCGCCGGGTCACCGACCGGCGGCTAAGGAGCAGCGACTTTTGTGGCGAGGTCGAGGTGCTTCTCAGCAAAGGCATCCAAGGCATCCAGCCGGTTGAGGAAGGCCATCCACGTAGCGTCCTCACTGGCCTTGTAGATACCTATGTACACGATTTGCTCGTACATGTGGATGTGTAGGTTGATGAATTCTTGCATGGCGAGGTGCCTCGCTGTGAGCGCGACCTCCAGGTGGACATTCTTCGTGGCGTAGGCGGGCAGTCGCAGGGCCACCAGTGCTTGAAAGAGGTTTCGGCAAAGGCCGATTAGGGTGGCAGGCAATGAGGAACCCGGGCGCCCGGGCTGGCGGAGTACGGCGATGTCGTCCGCGAGCTTCTTGATGACGGTGAACTTGTTGCTGGTGGCAACGATCATCTGGTCCAACTGAGAGTCGTAGTTGGCGTCGACGACGGCCATCCACCAGCCGGTCTCCAACACCGTTTGGAGACGATCCTCGGCGCCATGCCGCAGGCCGGCATCGTGGACCATCTGGCGCAGCCGCTGGCCGCTCACGCGCGTCGCCGCCATGGGTCTGGAGTGAGCTCTTTTGCGCTTAGTATAGGTGCTTAGGCAAATGCTTAGGTGCATACGATTTGGTAGATGCATTGGAATGGAGGGGCACCTTTATATGAGGGCAATGAGGGCAAACTGCATTGCATTCACATCGTGCAGCCTCTTTTTTCGGACCTCCTCCTAATACTTCCCTCATGCATTAATTGGAGGAGGATGCATTGGCCATTCAATATATCGGGAACCGCTACTCCCTCCCTCGTCTGCATTAAAGCCGTATCGGGAACTGCGCCGCCTGCTGTCAAATCGAATAATCCCTCCGTCTAGGTGAGTATTAAGTCATCTTACGAAAACCACTCGTTTCTTCACATTATAAACGTACAATATATATGGCCAACATCATATAGCCAACAGTTTAGTTGTCAAAGAATTCTAGGGTGCTTAGTTTTATTTGAGGGGTGGGTTGTGCACTTGGGCTGGACACCATTACTGTGACAAGGCTTTTTAATAGTACTATATGCATAATTTGGCGACGAGCGCTCTCTATATGTACCACCTTTTTTTATTTCAAGTTTTGCTCCATGGCGCAATCCATCGATACTACTACTGTACGAAAGTGGAGTATATACATTTTTTAAAAGGCTAGAGGGCGGGGCAGTCTAGCTCGGTCGGTTCCACGAGAGGCGAGCGCCTTTGTGATTTGAAGGCTCATTACTGCTGTCAAATCGAATAGTACTGCGCCACCTTCTGCACGCCCGACGCATCCATTAAACCCCTCCGTTAAACCCGCATGCAAACCGAGAATCCTACTCCGGCCACACGTCAGTTCATGAGCGGGCCGGAATTAAACACAACACCGGCCGAGCTCCTCCCGTCCGCCCTCAGTTTAAACGAGGCCAGATGTCGGCCAAGCTCTTACCGTTCGCCCTCTATTTACACGAGGCCAGACAGAAAGCGGGCAAGAATCGCACCCCTCCGCCGCTCCCCCATCTCCTCCTTCACCATTTTCTCCACTCTTCGGATGGCTTCTGATGAGTCATTCACCGGCATATTACCCGGCTGGGTGGCTCGCCGAGCCCTCCAGATACGGGCGAGGCCGCTCGGTGCTTCACCAACCTCGCTTGGCCCGACGAAGCCAGTTGCCGCCCCAAGCAGGCGCATGGTTCAGCAACTTGCCGCTCCAGTTCAGCTCGATGAGGAGTGGCGGGGTTCTCCATGCCGGCACGGCGGCGAGCACGCCGGTACGGGCGCCGTCGCTGCCGCGTCGTACCACGCCACCAGTGTCTGCGGTGGTCGCGCCTCCCATGCCTGCGGCAGCGCCATGCAGGCAGAGACAAAAGCCGGGTGCATGGAGAGCGACGAGAAGGTGGCCAGCTTCTCCGTGTCCGCCACCATCATCGAGGAGAAGTAGAACACGGAAGGCCGTTGCCACTTGGGACCCATGAAGGCCACCGCCGAGGCGACGACCACGGATTCAGGTGGTTTCTTTGCTGCTCCGTCTCTTCCGAGGACCTTCGTCGACCCCGCAAGTGTATGAAGGACATGAGGAAGACGGGCGGCTATTTAGAACTAAAATAAGTCTAGATACATCCATTTCTAGGACAAGTATTTCCGGACGGAGGGAGTATTAATTATACAAGAGAGCTGGATTGGCACCTCTTAGTTCATGTAAATGTAATGAAATCCATCATGTTTATATGAAGATCCGGCTTTTTTATACGAAATCCTTCATGCTTATATGAAATCAGTCCGTGTTTGCATGAATTTCATCTGGTTGGTTAGATTTGTAAAAATGTATGCCGCTGGCGTTTGATGTCGTCCTCCGCTTAAGGAAGCGGGAGGAAATTTGCCGGCTGCCATTGGAGATGCTCTTTATGCTGGAAATAATATAGTGACATCCAATCCATTTGAGTTAATTGCCTGTATGATTGTCCCTCTATAAAAAGTTAATTGCATGTACAGTGTACACGTGACTTGCAGGGTGGCTACATCTTCGTACAGAAAGTTAAAAAGAAACAAGTCCATCCTTAATCTTGTATTCTAAGTACTCTATGGGTTCCACTGTCAATGTAGTAGCGAAAGAAGTATATATTTAATAAGTAGAGTAATATATAATATAAAAATATAAAGTTAAAAGACAGAATTCGAACTCATGTCATCGCGTTGCGAGCATCCGGCGCTAACCAGCCCAGCACATTTTTGTTGTAGACCATGCTGGAGATATATCTTCATGTCTACTCTTATATATACTCCATTCGTTCCTAAATATTTGTCTTTTCAGATTTCAAATGACTACCACATATGGATGTGTATGTAGACATATTTTAGAGTATAGATTCACTCATTTTGCTCCGTATGTCTTTTCAGGAAGGGGTCAGATTTGTCCTTGATTTATTTATGAGGTGTCCAGATGGCACTGCACCGCCAAGAAAAGAGGGTAACATAAAAATTATGGACTACTTTTTTGAGTATGTTGGTAAGGTCCGGTCATAGTCACTTGTTGAAATCTCTAAAAAGACAAATACTCCCTCCGTCCGGAAATACTTGTCATCAAAATGGATAAAAGGAAATGTATCTAGACGTATTTTAGTTTTAGATACATCTCTTTTTATCCATTTTGATGACCAGTATTTTTGGACGGAGGGAGTAGAAAAAGAGTTGGTGATGATGGTGTGCGTGCCATCCTGCAATATAGGCCGTCGGATTTATATCTAACGGATAGGAAAGAAACTATGACAATTTTGCGAAAATATACCCACACTTCTCTCCATGTTCGAAAATAAGGCCTTCCCTCGTTCAACCTTTTCTCTCACAAGATAAACTACACATACAAATGCATGTTGATGTTCCGTGCAACGCACGGGTAGCTAGCTAAATTCTTTTAAAATAGTTGTTGCGATAATTGGGTTGAAGTGATATACTTTATGTATGCCCCGAATGATTTCAGATACACTAGTAGTAACAAAGAAAAGGTTGCCTTATTAATTAACAGAAAACAGGGTGAAAACTATCACATGAGGCCGGTAAAAACAAGGCACACTACAGCTGTGCGAGCGCGAGAAGTCTACATATCGAGGGGGCTACCGAGCGAGGCACCGAGACACAATGTTTGAGAGAGAAACCAATTGACAGATTATGATCAGATCGAGTTGTCACCCTTCTGCTGTCATTGTTGGGGGGGGGGAGGGAGAGAAAGACGTATCGAGAATGTGCGCGGTAGGCACAGAGGCACAACTAGCGAGTGTGTGTGTGTGTGTGTGTGTGTTTGAAAGAGGAGTAGATATATTATTATCAAGATCGATGTGCCACCCTACTCCTTCGGTGCCGGGTAGTGTGTGTGTGTGTATGTTTGAGAGAGAAGCCAGTCGATAGATTAGTATCAACATCGAGATGTCACCCTACTCCTTCGGTGTTGGGAAATGTGGGTGTGTGGGGGGGGGCAGTGACACTCACATATCTCTACTTTTATAAAAAACAGAGTTGGTGATGATGGTGTTACTGCCATCCTGCAATATAGGCCATCCGATTTATATCCGACGGACAAGAAGGAAACTATGGCAATTTTGCAAAAAGATACCCACACCCCTCTCCGCATTTGCAAATAAGGCATTCCCTTGTTCATCCTTTTCTCCCACAAGATAAAATTGTCATGAGGCTCCTAGGCTCCTCCTAGGCGACTCCAAGGCGATCTTGCGCCGGTGGCCACTCCGGCCCCGGCGGCCACCTCTACTGTTGACGGCCACTCCGGCCTCAACAGCTACATCCAAACATGGATCCTTTTGTCCTCAACTTTGACCATGGCAGAAAGTTCCAGGCGGATATGAGAACCAAGTTTGGCCATCCAGTGGTGTTCTCTCCTGGCTTTTGTCAACAAGAATTTACCTTGGTGGTTTCTTTCTGTCGCGCAACCTTCAAGCTTGACGTGCACACGGTTAGTGTCTCTCTCCTGGCTATGTTTGGAGGTTATGCCTAAGGTTTTAGGGTTCGTCATTTGAGGGATAGAACTTTCAAGTTTTCGGTGGCTTCTAAGTCTGTTGGTTTTGAGATTTACAACAACGGTAGAATTGTTGAGCAAGATTTTGAGGTTGTCTTTAGTTTGTGGAATTATGCAGGGCGAAATTGGTTTAGAAAAGAACAAGATTTCTACAAAGAACTAGATGCGGAATGGACTTTGGTGGGTAGAAATGGCAAGGCTGTCGTCGACAACTCCGGCGATCGTTGGAGTTACAGCACGGTGGTCAGTAACGGTCGATCGGTGTTTGAGCGTTTATCGGGTCCCATTCATTCCACAGTCAATCAACGGCAAGCCTTCAATTCCCCCCTCATTAACTCTGAGGGTAATGGGTCACATAATCAACCACAAATGTCGCAACATTCTGCAACTCACGCGAATGTAGTGTGTTTTGCATGTGGGGGGCATGGTCACTTTGCACGTAACTGCATGGCTCCAAAGCTACCTGGGCTGTGGCCTTTTTTGCAGTTCGGTTCTTTTGGGAGCCCGCCCGAGGCGGCCTGGGCTGATGGTGAGGTGGAGGCCTCGTTCAAATGCGTCGGCCCAGCTCAACCGATTAGGCAGGTCTCGTCATTTGCGGAGCTGGTCAAGGACTTATTTCCAAATTTCCAACCGCGACCGCAGGCTGCCTCCTCACATTCCTCTGTTCTTACCAACTCTGCCTATTCCACTGTCTCTGCCTCGTCAAGCTTGCCGTCTGTCTCACCTTCAACTGAGCGGGCATTGGTGCTCCGTTCATCTGAAGCTTCGACATTGACCATGGCCAACATTCCCATTGATCCGACTCCATTTGTTCCTCATGGGTTCCAGATTTTTGAGGTGGAGGGCCGCAGTGGGGTTTCGAGGGCTATTCTACCACATCGTCCACAGAGGCATGAGGACTGGGCGATTGCCACCATTCAGCCGCATCCCAATGAGGTATTTTTTCCCAATGTTAGAAAAGTTCTTGAGGAGTTCTTTCAAGGGGTTGAAGAAGTGGGGTTCAGAGAAATACAACCTTGTCCGTTTGGAGAGGCCTATGTTCAGTTCAGACATGTTAGGGACAGAGATCGTCTCATCAGGCAGAGCCCTCACCCATTTGGGGATGTTTTTATCTCTTTCACCAAGCACAATCAAGGAAGGAACTGGCGCAGATTGCACTTCAATAGGACCGTCTGGCTGCTGTTTGTGGGTGTCCCATTTGACCACTGCAACACTGACGATATTGCAGCTGCCATTGCCAAGTGGGGAAGAATTATTAGTTAGGATCGTGAGGATGCTCTAAAAGGGATGATTTTGGTGAAGGCAAGAGTCACTAATCTTATTGGCATCCCTAAGAGTATAAGGTGGTCTGAAGGGGAGTGCTTTGAGGAGGAATCATGGACTAGTTCTGTAGAGGTTTTACTAGAGGAAATGTTGGGTGGTGGCCCAGCTGATGAAGATCCTATTCCACCTCCTGGAGTGGACCCTCACCCTATCCCACAACATGCCAATGATTTCCCTGGCTTCCACCCAGCCCCAATTCACAATGAGCCTGCTCAACAGGAAGACTGGGATGATTGGGAATAGCAGGAGGAGCAAGGACACTGGGCATTCCCTCAGGCCAATATCCCTCAGGTTCAGCCACCACAGCAACAAGTGGAACTGCCAGTTCTACAAGAGGATGGTGCTCCCAATAGCAGCATTACCACTACAGTCTCCTTATCAGATGGTATCTGGTCTAACACTCACACTGCCAGTGAGGAGGTTAATCAAGGTGCTCAGAAACAATCCTTTGGGCATGGGCTTACAGAACATTCTTAATGCTTACCAGGCAGATGGGGAGGAGGAGGATCTTGGTCAAGACATTGCAAACATACCTATTATCGAACAACACATGGTGCAGGGAGTTCTACTGGCTGTTAATGATGTGGAAGCTGTTCATCATGTTGAGATTCCAGGGGTTGCAGTTCCTCCTGCTGCTACTGATGGAAATCTTGTACCAGATGTGCCTCCTGTTTAGTTTGTGGTTCCCTTTAATACAAACAATGTTCAGGTTGAGGTGACTGCAGAGACTGCTGCATCTGATTGTCAGCCCAATGCCTGTCCTCTGGGCACTGATACTATGGCTGCTAATGATTTGCCACAAGGAATTCAAGTTGCACAAAGCTCAGAGCCAAGAATGGATTTAAAGGGCAAAACATATGTCCCTATTGTGCAGGTTGGTACTTCCACTGGTGGTCCAAGTAAAGGTATGAACATCTTTCATCCAACTAATTCCCCTACTTTACAAGGGATTCATGATTTAGTGCAAAACCATACCTTGGATATTATTGATGGTGCCCATTTGATTTCTGAGGAAGGCTTGGACCTATGGATTCAACACTTTGCTCCAGCAACCCAGGGAGAAGTAAACACCTTCAAAATTGATATACCTGTAAGTTGGTTTAACTTCATAATACACCTACTCCTCACTCCTGACAAATTTGGCTGGGTGATGCACCGGTTGAAATCGGAGCTGTGGAAAATGCTTAGTGCAAACTGTGACTCTGAAGAGACTATCTTATTCCATATACCTGACAAACCTGCTACCTCACAGGCTCCAAGTTGTAAAGAAATCATGCTAGGTCTGGGAAAGGAAAATGAGGGTATAAGCCCTGCTGCTCACTCCTCAAGTGGAGCTGGAAGTCCTCTCTAGCAAGTGTCACCCAATAAAGTCATACAGTTGTCACTTGGTGAAGTTGTCTCAAGGAAAAGAAGGAACAAAGAGCCACTTGTGGAAACCTAGGTGAGAAGGAGTGTCGGTGTACTAGAGTAGGGGTACCCTAGTATCCCAAACTTGTGCACGGGTAGTCGCAGCGTCCCGCGGCAAGGCTTGCCAGGTGACCGCCAAGGTCCTCCGTGGTTCCTTTGGAGCCATTCAAGAACAAAGTATTTAAGCCAAGGAGACAAGGCCCCGGCAAGAGGAGCTTGCCGGGAAGGCCACCCAAGACACAAGACCTCGACAAGAGGAGCTTGCCGGGAAGGCCAACCAAGGCATCTCAAGGACCTTGTCGCGATGGGCCACGCGTCCCGGCAGGACCCGGTGAGCGACAAGCTCCCGGACGCGGCAAGGCAACGGCCGCGGCAAGCAACCACTCTGTACCTGCGCTCCAGCGCACCCACCTACGTGTCGCTCTGGGACCCTTCCAAGCGTACGTGGCGGGAGGCTGTGCAGCCAGGGGTACACGATGGCAAGCGACACTGACAAGATCACCATCGTGGCGAGTGGTGGCGCCCCTGACGGCCCCTTGTCTGCACTGTTTGAGCGATGTAGATAGGCATTTAATGCCTTTGTCCCCTGCCGTCAGGGTTAGGTATGATACACTGTGTAGGTAGCTGTACCTACCGCAACACCTTTCCATTTTTGCCCTTGCCTATGTTGCCACCTGTAGGAGACCCCTTGAGCATATAAAAGGAGGCCCATGCACAACGTAGGAGGGGGACGAACAGTAGAACACTCATGCTCGGTCTCGTTAGCTGTTGGTGTGTACTGTAGCACTCAGCGCTCCCGAGCAAGAACTCAATACAATCCACAAAGCAGCAGTAGGAGTATTATCTCTCCGGAGAGCTCCGAAGCTAGGTAAAACCCCTCGCGTGCCTCGCCTGATCTGCTCTTTGCGCGACCTCCGCCCCCCGCCGAACCAAAAGGGGCTCCGTCCCCATAGGTGCTCGCGGAGTCAGAATCCCCGGCATCTTTGGCGCGCCAGGTAGGGGGCGTCGAGGTTGTGTGAACCTGATCCGGCGTTCACATCAGCTAGATCTTCATCGACTTCATCGACATGCCGCCGAAGAAGAAGGCTTCAGAAGCGGCTGCTCCGTCCGCGTCGAACCCACCGCCGCCGGAGCAAACGACTGGTGGGGAAGACGCCGGCGGAAGAACGGGCGTCGACGAAGGAGCCCACGGTGCCGCCAGGTCCAAGGACAAGGCTGCGCTGCCCGTCGGCGGTGTAGCAGGCTCCCACGGTGACCGGGCATCCGTGGATGCTCCGCGCCCATCTCAGGAAGCGCGGGACCGGCAGCGTCGTGGTACTGACGGTACCATACGCTCGCTGGACCCAAATCGAGATGGCGGATCTCGGGATGCTCAAGGCCAGCATACACGCCAACGTGCTGGCGCGAGCGAGGCACGGTCGCCTGGACGGAATACTGCTCCTTCTAACATCGTTGGAAGTCCGAGCATATCCCGCTCCTCGCACCGTTCGCCACCGCTACCCGCCACTCCAGCAGAAGCTTTGGCGCGAGCTCAACTGCTCCTAGACTTCCCTCCAACTCCAGACAAGATCGACGACTGGAGGGCCACGATTCAGAGCATCATCGGCTTCGCCAACGGCGACACTCCACGGCAGCCGACCACATCGCAGCCGCGGCAAGCCAGCCAGGTGCGAGCCGATGGCGACAAGACCGCTGGGGGTGCAACCACCATGCACTCTCCGCCTCGAAGGCCAAGATCACCGACTCGCCGGGTCCACCGCGACAGCGACTCCACCGCTTCATCAGATCCGCGAACTCGTCGCGATCAGCACCAAGTTCTTCACGAATGACAGCAAGAAGATGCTCGCACTCGCATCGAGCGCCGAAGAGAAACGCGTCGTCAATCTGACCGGCGCGCTGGGCCCACTGTCAACATGCAAGCGCCAGGGGAACCAGGCGACCTGCCGTACGCGGTAGGTTGCCCTGCGTTTACTCGTGAGCTGCGGCAAGTCTAGTGGCCCAGCACGAAGAATTTCAAGCCAGACGTACCAGAGAAGTACGACGGCAGGTTGCATCCGTCGGAGTTCCTCAGCATCTACACCATCGCGGTGCAGGCTGCCGGGGGGCGAGACGACAAGATCGTTGCCAACTACTTCCCGCTGGTGCTTAAACCCAACGTCAGGTCCTGGCTCATGCACTTGCCGGAAAACTCCATATCTTCCTGGGCAGACCTATGCCATCAGTTTGTCGGCGCCTTTACGGGCGGCGACAAACCTCATGGCCAGGAGAGTGACCTTCACCTGCTTGCCCAGAAGGAAGGAGAGCCCTTGCGCAAGTACATCCAGATATTCAGCCAAGTGCAACGCAACATCCCGGATGTCCACCCTGCCGTGGTCATCAGCGCGTTCCACCAGAACGTGCGTAACCGCAGGATGCGGGAGGAGATGGCGATGTGCAAGATCAGAGACGTCAGCGAGCTATATGCTCTGGCCGACAGGTGTGCATGTGCTGAGGAAGGGAGGAAACTCCCCAGAGAGAATACAGGAACGGGAGGATCTAACAGTGAGGATGCTGCCCCGGCAAATAAAAACCGGCGGCGGAACAACAGGAAGAGGAAAGGCAAAGATGTGCTAGTTGTTGAGCAGTCCGGCAACGACGGTGGCGCCAAGAAAGCCAAAGATGGTAGCTCCGGCAAGGAGGTTGCCAGATGCGCCAACTGCCAGGCTGTGGCGGCCGCCGACAAGCAGGATGGCACCAACAAACAGTACTGCAAGATCCACCGCACCAAGGGCCATGACCTCCAGAGCTGCAAGAAGGTCGAGCAGCTCGTCGAGCTGCAAAAGGCCGAGTACGAGCGACACGACAAGGAGAAGGCCCAAGGTGGTGCTGGAGGATCCGGTACGAAGCGCACCGGCCGGGGAGAATGCCGTGGCAAGGCCACGCAGCGGCAAGGAGACAGACCTCCCCGCGGCCGCGACAAGGATGAAGACGACTACGATGAAGACATGGATGATGACGAGACCAGTGAGCAGGAGTTTCAGAAAGCCACAGAGGTCTTGTGCGTTGATGGTGGTGCTTCTCTGCATACTTCACACCGCCAACTCAAGAAGTGGGTGCGGGAAGTCAATGCGGCGGAACCACCCATCGAGTCACGCAAGCTTCTGAAATGGTCCAGCACGCCTATCATCTTTGATATTGAGGACCACCCTGATCGCACAACTGCGGTCGGGTGCTTGCCGATGTTGGTTTCACCAACTATCTGCAACCTCAAGGTCACTAAGATGCTAGTTGACGGCGGGGCCGGCTTGAACCTGATCTCCTCCGCGGTGCTCCGGAAACTCCAGGTCCCTGACAGCGAGCTCGAAGAGACCGGCACGTTCCAAGGAACCAACCCGGGAAGGAGCAAGCCGAAGGGAAAGATCATGCTGCCGGTGACATTTTGCAGCGAGCTAAACTTCAGGACTGATAGGATCACTTTTGACGTTGCCGATTTTCCATTACCTTACAATGGAATTCTCGGCCGTCCAGCGCTCGCCAAGTTCATGGCGGCCTCTCACTACGCGTACAACATGCTGAAGATGCCAGGCCCGATAAGTGTCATCTCTGTCCCTGGCGACAAGAAAGATGCCCTTATCTGTGCCGATAAGATTTACCGGGAAGCAGCAGCCGCAACGGATCGCGAGACACTTGCCGCTGAAGCTCCCGGGGGGGAGAAGAAGACCAATTCCGGCAAGAGTTCTGATGCCCACTCCGGCAAGCGCACCTCTTCGGAGTGCTGCGCTACCGTCGAGGACGCACCATCGAGCTCCACCGGCAAGTGTAATAAGACAATGGCAGCTCCGCCAGCGACCAAGAAGGTGTCCGCCAAGGAGGACGGCACTGGTGGTACTTTCACCATCAGTGCCACTCTCGATCCTAAATAGGAAAGCGCGCTCATTGCTTTCCTGCGGGCGAACGTCGACGTGTTTGCGTGGCAACCGTCTAACATCCCCGTCGTTCCTAGGAAAGTAATCGAGCACCACCTTGCCGTCTGTCCTCATGCGCGGCCCGTCAAGTAGAAAGTCAGGAAACAAGCAGTGGAGCGCCAAGAATTCATCGCAGAAGAGATCAAGAAGTTGGAAGCAGCAGGCCTTGTCAGAGGAGTGCTCCATCCGACGTGGTTGTCCAATCCTGTAGTCGTGCGCAAGGCAAACGGGAAGTGGAGGCTTTGTATTGACTTCACCGATGTCAATAAAGCTTGTCCCAAAGATCCATTTCCCTTGCCGCGCATAGACCAGATTGTTGACTCCACGGCCGGATGTGATTTGCTTTCATTTCTTGACGCATACTCAGGATACCATCAGATCTTCATGGCAGAAGAGGATGAGGAGAAGACCGCATTCATCACTCCATGTGGCACGTACTGTTTCATACGTATACCTTTCGGTTTGAAGAATGCTGGTTCAACATTTGCAAGGGTAGTCCATACTGCTTTTGAACCGCAATTACACAGAAATGTGGAGGCCTACATGGATGGCATAGTGGTCAAGAGCAGGGACAAAGCAACTCTGATTCAAGATCTAGAAGAGACTTTTGCAAATCTGCGCAAGATCAGCCTCAAGCTCAACCCCGAGAAGTGCGTGTTTGGAGTCCCTTCCGGCAAGCTTCTCGGGTTCTTCGTATCTCAGAGGGGAATTGAAGCCAATCCCGACAAGATCAAGGCCATTGAGCAGATCGAAGCACCGAAGCACGTCAAGGATGTGCGGAAGCTTGCCGGCTGCGTGGCGGCTCTCAACAGGTTTATCTCTAAGTCTGCTGAGCGCGCCCTGCCGTTTTTCAAAATTTTGAAAAAGGTAGGTCCAATGAAATGGACTCCGGAAGCGGAGGCTGAGCTGCAGGACTTGAAGAGATACCTGTCCTCCACTCCAATACTTGTCGACCTAAGCCACAAGAGAAGTTGCTGCTGTATCTGGCGGCAACCAATCAAGTGGTTAGTGCTGCGCTAGTAGCGGAGAGGGAGGCTGATGATGAGCCCGCAACCGCGGCAGGCACATCCAGCGACAAGCAGGGGGCTTCCCCGACAAGCTCTGGTCCCGACAAAGATGGGTCTGCGCAGATGTGCGAAGAGATACAGCAGAAGAGAATGGTGCAGCGCCCAGTCTACTTTGTCAGTTCCCTTCTGCAGGGGGCTAGGTCAAGGTACTCTGGTGTGCAGAAATTGCTTTTCGGCCTTCTCATGGCCTCGAGAAAGCTGCGCCATTACTTCCAAGCACATGAGATTACAGTAGTCACTCGCTTTCCGCTGAAGAGGATACTGCAGAATCCAGAAGCAACAGGCAGGATTGTTGAGTGGGCACTGGAACTGTCAAGCTTTGGCCTTAAGTTTGAGAGCACTTCAACTATCCAAAGCAGAGGATTGGCAGAATTCATAGCAGAGTGGACGCCAACACCAGATGAAGAAATTCCAGAAACGAGCATCCCCGTCAAGGAAGCAAGCAAAGAGTGGCTGATGTACTTTGATGGTGATTTCTCGCTGCAAGGCGCCGGTGCTGGCGTGCTGCTCGTCGCACCCACCGGAGAGCACCTCAAGTACGTAGTCCAGATGCACTTTCCGAAGGAGCAAGCAACAAACAATACTGCAGAGTATGAAGGATTGCTTGCCGGTCTCAGGATCGCGGCAGACCTTGGGATCAAGCAGCTCATTGTCAGGGGTGACTCGCAGCTTGTCGTCCGCCAAGTGAACAAGAATTATCAAAGTCCGTTGATGGAAGCTTACGTTGATGAAGTGAGGAAGCTAGAAGAGGGCTTTGTCGGTCTACAGATGGAACATGTTCCAAGAACTCAGAACGACATTGCTGATGGCCTGTCAAAGTGCGCAGCACTTAAGTTACCTGTGGAACCAGGGATCTTTGTTCTCAAGCTGACTCAACCATCTGTGACGCCATCAACTGGACAGAGCAAGAAGAGGAAGTTGATTTCTGGTGACTATTTTCCGGCAGAGCTTCCCGAAGCCGCCGCCAAGAAGGTCCCCAAGATCAACGCCAAGAGTGCTGAGGAGCAGTCTGCTCCGACAAGCCCCAGGGTTTATTTCGTTGTAGCAGACGCTCCCGACAAGTTTTGCTCCGGCAAGCTTGCCGGGGAACGTCAAGCTCCGGTTGAGCCGCAGGTTCTCGCCGTAGAAGCGGATGTTCCCGCAGCAGCAGATATGCCTTGGGTCCTTGTTGTCGAGCCGCAAGCTCCAACATGGGCACAGTAGATCTTCCGTTTCCTCCAGACAGGAGAGCTTCCTGAAGAGCCAGAAGAAGCGGAAAGAGTAGCACGACAGTCAAGTATGTACCAGTTCGTCGACAACGCACAGTACAGAAGAAGACTCAACGGTGTGAAATTGAAGTGTATTCACCGGGAAGATGGACAGAAGCTGTTGGCAGAGATACATGGAGGCATATGTGGTCACCACATTGGCGCAAGAGCGCTTGCAGGCAAAGCTTTCCGGCAAGGTTTCTTTTGGCCAACAGCCCTCCAGGATGCAACTGCACAAGTAACCAAGCGTGAAGCGTGCCAGTTCCATTCCAAGCAGATACACCAGCCAGCTCAAGTTCTCCAGACGATCCCTTTATCCTGGCCATTTTTGGTCTGGGGGCTCGACATCCTCGGCCCCTTCCCCCGAGCAGTCGGGGGCTTTCAGTACTTGTACGTTGCAATCGACAAGTTCACAAAGTGGCTGGAAGTGGAACCAGTGAGGAAGGTGACAGCACAGTCAGCAGTCAAGTTCTTCAGGTCGATTGTTTGCCGCTTCGGGATCCCTAACAGGATCATCACCGACAACAGTACACAATTCACGAGCCGCACCTTCATGGAGTACGTCCAAGATCTTGGCGCCAAGGTCTGCTTCGCTTCTGTTGCTCACCCCAGGAGCAACGGTCAAGCGGAGAGGGCAAATGCTAAAGTGCTGCGTGGACTCAAGACCAGGACTTTCGACAGGCTGCACAAGTGCGGAAGAAACTGGATCGAGGAGCTGCCGGGGGTTCTTTGGTCGATCAGGACGACGCCAAATCGAGCCACTGGCCAGACACCTTTCGCTCTAGTCTATGGAGTAGAGGCAGTTATCCCCAAGGAACTCGTATACGGGTCACCTCGAGTGCTCGCTTATGATGAGCTTGAGCAAGAGCAGCTGTGACAAGATGACGCGCTGCTCCTTGAGGAAGATCGTCTTCAGGCTGCTGTGCGAGCTGCTCGCTACCAGCAAGCTTTGCGCCGCTACCATAGCCGCAAAGTTAACGCTAGAAGTCTCGAGGAAGGCGACCTTGTTCTTCGGTGCGTTCATTCCGCCAAGAATTCCAACAAGTTGACGCCGAAGTGGGAAGGCCCTTACCGGGTGAAATGAGTCACTAGGCCTGGCGCTGTCCGCCTTGAGACCGAAGATGGCTTTCCGGTGAGCAACTCCTGGAACATCGAGCATCTTCGTAAGTTTTACCCATAAGGCGCGGTTGTCGTACCCTATCCGGCAACCACCTTTTTGTACAAGTCTTGCCGCTGTTGCATGTAATCCGTTGTACAAAGCCAGGCGCAGACCCTGAGCGTAGATGAAGCGCTGGCGCCCTAAGTTTTAGCATGCATGCTGAGTCGAGTCTCGTCCTTGGTTAGGGTTGACAGTGCTTAGTAGCGGCTAACCCTTAACTTAGAGGTCGAGTGTGCGTCCCTTTGCCTTTCTTTCGTTTCCCTTGGTTCGCAGGGCTCATGTATCCTGACCGGACCACTTGAGGACGAAAAGGAGAAGAAGGACGGACCAACATCTGGACCCCGGCAAGCCAGTATTGCCGGGGGCTGCAAGACCCCGGCAAGCCAGTGTTGCCGGGGGCTGCAAGTGCAAAGATTAGCCCACGGCGAACCAGAGTTGCCGGGGGCTGCAATCTCAGATAAGTTTTTCATCCCTTGTCATGCATTCTCTTATGGACTGAGGTATGCGAAACCTCGTTTCTTCCTAAAGGCTACCGTGCTCCCTTAACTCTAGGTCCTAGGGCTCGTTCCCGGGGCTAGGTTTGGTCGTAGACGCGGCAACAAAGGGACGAAACGAGGAGCCTGAACCCGCCTCCTCCCTGCCTTCGCCAAAAGCGTGAGAAAGGTCGAGCGACGTGGGAAGACGGCAGGGCCTGCTGCCGGGAAAAAAGTGTCTATCTTAAAGATATTATGGATTTGCTCCTTAACGTGGGTTCCACCCGCGAGACAAGTGACCCGGCAAGCATCCCCTTTTCATAAAAAAACATTCCACTCAGGTACAGTCCATCGAGAATGAAAAACATGAATAATGGGATTACAAGTTTTAAATGCAACTAAGGCCCGAGGGCTTACAAATTAAAAAGAGATAAGGTGCCCGTAATCCCTTTCTTGTCTCTCTCTTCAGGAGATAGGTCAAGGAGGCGGAAAGGGAAAAAGGGGCGCCTAGGCGAGCTACGGGTGGCAGAAGACACCAAGAGAACATCTCGGTGGTCATCCGAAGGCTGGATGGTGATGGCGGCGCCGGAGGCAGGGCTCGAAGACGAGGCGGCAGGACGTCAGCACGCTGTCGAGGGCGTCGTGCCCTCGTACTCCGAGTTGACGGCCTTGCCGCCTGCCCTCTTCCTCTTCCGTAGCCTCCCTACGCCAGCCGCCCAAGGAGACGACCCCGAGAAGCTCGAGGAGCCAGCGACACGGATGATGGGGTCGCCGGTGCCACACGGAGCGGCGCCCGACACCTAGTCGGACCCGTCATCCTGCCGCCCGCTACCCTCGTCGTCGCTGTCGCTGTCCTCCTCGTCACTCCCGCCCCGAGGAGGAGTCTTCGCTATCGGAGGAGCTCTCCACGCAGCACCTTGCCCGAGTCCCGAAGCACCTAAAGACCTTGACGAAGAGGAGACCGCCCTCCATCAGCTTAAAATGGAGGGTGAGCCCCGCCGTCAAGCTGTGGATACGGGCGAACGTCTTCCACCCTCGACCAAGATACATCACATTAGGGGCCGGGAAATCAACGCGGACTCGCGTACCGCTGATCCCACAGCCCCTCATGTGCGAGCTCAGTGTCTCGGGCGGATCCAACTCCATCTCGCTCGCAAATGGAGTCAGGAGACGGAGGCGACGGCGAGGCTGCCGACGCAGCCTGACGAAGAACTCGCAGGGGTCGTCCCCGATATGGTCCGCCACGGGAAGAGGAACCACTGGCGGAGGTGAGGCCGGCGAGCTGCCCCGTCCACCTCTTCCCCGAGCGCCTCGGTCTCGCCCTCGACCTCGCCCGCGGCCTCGCCCCCTCCCTCTTCCCCTTGCGGCTGGCTCTGCCACCACGGGTGCGGGAGAGGGAGGGACGCGTTGTCTAGCGGCGACCCTCGTCGCCACCGTTGAAGGACCAGGGTTCCCTTTCTCCATGGCGAATGAGAGACAGGGGAGCAGAAGCTGAAGGAAAGAGGAGATGAAAGAATGCGGGCTTCCGCCCCCCCCCCGATCCCGCTCCTTATAAAGGAGCGGGGTGGGGGCTCGGCCGCCCCGCTCAGCCAATCAAGACACTGAAGGAGCAGGGAACTGGGCCCGACCCGCTGCCTCGACCCGTGATGGCCCGGTTTCCCACCTCCACCGTTCGCCACTCCAAGCGCATGGAGGCCGCGTGGTAGGCGTGCAGAGCTGAGGCGACAGATGAGGCGACCTCTCCCCACCCCGTGATCGTGGGGAGTGGACGCCTCGAAGACCGCGCCTCCACGCCTCCCTCCGTTTATGGGGAAGGTATGAACCGCCAGGAGGCGGGCGTTTCACTTTTTCCGAACAAAGAAACCACCCACGACCTCTCTCACGACGTCGCAATCGACGTGTGCCGTTCGGGGAGGGCGCGGTGGATACGGAGTAGGATACGGCGTGATCCAGGCGGCGCGTGCCCGTGCCCTGTTTTGGGCCTGGCCCAACAGCGCTCGGCACCGTGTATGGCCCAGGCCCGGGGGCTCCTGTCGGTGTACTAGAGTAGGGGTACCCTAGTATCCCGAACTTGTGCACGGGCAGTCGCAGCGTCCCGCGGCAAGGCTTGCCAGGTGACCGCGAAGGTCCTCCGTGGTTCCTTTGGAGCCATTCAAGAACAAAGTATTTAAGCCAAGGAGACAAGGCCCCGGCAAGAGGAGCTTGCCGGGAAGGCCACCCAAGACACAAGACCCCGGCAAGAGGAGATTGCCGGGAAGGCCAACCAAGGCATCTCAAGGAACTTGCCGCGACGCGCCATGCGTCCCGGCAGGACCCGGCGAGCGACAAGCTCCCGGACGCGGCAAGGCAACGGCCGCGGCAAGGCGCTTGCCGCGGCAAGCAACCACTCTGTACCTTCGCTCCAGCGCACCCACCTACGTGTCGCTCTAGGACCCTTCCAGGCGTACGTGGCGGGAGGCTGTGCAGCCAGGGGTACACGGTGGCAAGCGGCACTGACAAGATCGCCATCGTGGCGAGCGGAGGCGCCCCTGACGGCCCCTTTTCTGCACTGTTTGAGCGATGTAGATAGGCATTTAATGCCTTTGTCCCCTGCCGTCAGGGTTAGGTATGATACACTGTGTAGGTAGCTGTACCTACCGCAACACCTTTCCATTTTTGCCCTTGCCTACGTTGCCACCTGTTGGAGACCCCTTGAGCGTATAAAAGGAGGCCCATGCACAACGTAGGAGGGGGACGAACAGTAGAACACTCACGCTCGGTCTCGTTAGCTGCTGGTGTTGATTGTAGCACTCAGCGCTCCCGAGCAAGAACTCAATACAATCCACAAAGCAGCAGTAGGAGTATTATCTCTCCGGAGAGCTCCGAAGCTAGGTAAAACCCCTCGCATGCCTCGCCTCGATCTGCTCTTTGCGCGACCTCCGCCCCCCGCCGAACCAAAAGGGGCTCCGTCCCCATTGGTGCTTGCGGAGTCAGAATCCCCGGCAAGGAGTGATAGAATTAAGAAATACAACAATGGGTATAGGAGGAAATCATGTGATGCTAGCTCTTGCTTACCTTGTAATGCTATTCCTCCCAATGTGCATAATAAAGTGGTCAAAAATCTGACAAAAACTTTTTGCAAGGCGTCTGAGGATGAGGCACAGGACATGCTTTGTAAAAGGCCCAAGAAGAAGGGACAGGAGGATGTGGCCAAGGTCTCCAAGGTCACTGGTGCTACAACTCCCTAAGATGTACCACCATGAACTGTCAAGTTAATAATAGTCCCAGGAATATTTTGAGAAAGGCTAGTTTGATAGTGGATTGTATGAAGTCTGGTTTGATTGATGTAAGCAGAATATGTTTAGTGTATGTCCTGAAAACTTGGAACCTGCTTTTGTCTACTACTATATTGACATGTTTGACTATGCTATGGAATTGTGGATGCCATGAAGGCTTTAAAGTTCTGTGCTCTCTAACAGAACTGTTGTGTTTCATCTGTCATTCTTGGGTTCAGACACCTTAAACTGTACTGGGGTTTATTCACACAAATGCTATGCTTTGCATATGTATGGCTACATACCAGGAGATGGGGCCTGGTATCACATCCTTTTCCACTCAGTTAGTTTATCATGAGTAGAAACAAATCCTGGAACATCCTGAATTGGAACATTAGGGGCTTAAATTCACCTGAAAAATGGCTGGCCATTAGGCAAAAAATTGAGGAAAGTGCAGCTAGTATTTTGTGCCTTCAAGAAACTAAGAGACAAGTGTTTGATCTGACATATATTCATAAATTTTGTCCACAAAGATTCAATAAATTTGAATTCCTACCTTCTATTGGGGCATCAGGAGGGATCTTGACTGCTTGGAATGAGGCTCTTTTTAATGGGCAATTTCTCTTTCAGAATAAATTTTCCTTATCTATGCAGTTCACTTGTACTTCAACCAACAAACCATGGATTCTCACAAACATTTATGGGCCTTGCAATCTTGAGGAAAAATTGGAATTTATTGACTGGTTTACAAATGTCCAAATGCCAGATGATGTTGATTGGATAGTTATGGGGGATTTCAACTTCATTAGGTCACCTGAAGACAGGAATAGACCTGGTGGAGATGTCAATCAGATGTTATTGTTCAATGAGGCCATTAGTAATTTGGGGTTAATTGAATTACCTCTAAAAGGAAGACAGTTCAGTTGGAGCAATATGCAAGAAAATCCACTTCTTGAAAAACTGAACTGGTTTTTCACTTCTGCTGCATGGATGACTTCTTATCCTGACACAACTGCTTTGCCCCTTGCAAAACCAATTTCAGACCATTTACCTTGTGTAATAAAAATTGGTACTTCTATTCTTAAGTCAAGGGTTTTTAGATTTGAAAATTATTGGTCGAAGCACAGCTCTTTCAAAGACATTGTTCAAGCTACTTGGAACATCCCAGTTGGTCATACTGATCCAACAAAGAAGATTAATGCTAAATTCAAAAACTTGAGGAGAGCTCTCAAACTTTGGGCAAAAAATCTATCTTGTCTCAAAAAGCAGATTAATGAATTGAATGAATGTATATTCCTATGGGACTTCTTGGAGGAATTCAGAGACCTCACTATAACTGAGCATAACTGTAGGGAGCTTTTGAAAGGAACATTGCTAACTGTCCTTAGTAATCAGAAGATTTATTGGAAACTAAGAGGAAAAATCAAGGGGGTCAAATTTGGTGATGAAAATACAAAATTCTTCCATACAAAGGCTTCAATAAATCACAGGAACAACAAAATTGCAATGCTCATGAATGAGGACCAAGTGGAAATTACTGATCATGAAGGGAAGGCTGCAATTCTGTGGGAAGCTTTTAAGAAGAGTCTGGGACAATCAAATGGCCATTCTATGCACTTCATCAAAGCTTGCTGGGACATTATCAAACTGGATGTTACTGAACTTATCACTGCCTTCCATGCTGGAAATGTGAATTTGGAGAGCATAAACACTTCTTATATCACACTCATTCCTAAAAAGGAGGTACCTTTATCCCCTAATGACTTTAGGCCAATTTCATTGCTCAATGGGGTTCTCAAAATCATTACTAAACTGCTGGCCAACAGATTACAAAAAGTCATTCTCATACTGGTTCATATCAATTAGTATGGATTCTTTAAGAACAGAGTTATTCAAGATTGTTTGGGTTGGGCCTATGAATATATTCATCAATGTCACAAGTCAAAAGAAGAATTGCTTGTTATCAAACTAGATTTTGAAAAGGCTTTTGACACTATTGAGCATCAGGCTATTATTGACATCCTAAGGGCTAAGGGATTTGGTGAAAGATGGATAACCTGGATGCACATGCTATTCAAGTCTGCATCCTCTGCTGTAATGTTAAAAGGGATGCCAGGGAAGAAGTTTTACTGTAAAAGAGGAGTTAGGAAAGGAGATCCATTTTAACCTCTCTTGTTCATATTGGCAGCTGATTTGCTTCAATCAATTCTCAATAAAGCCATGGCTAGAGATCTAATAACACCTCCACTACAAGTGACATCATGCCCTGACTTCCCTATTGTGCAGTATGCAGATGACACTCTTGTTATTATGCAAGCAAATGCCAGACAACTTGTATGCCTCAAAGCTCTTCTCAACACTTTTGCAGATGCCACAGGCCTCAGGGTAAAATTATGGGAAATCAATCATGGTGCAATTAAACATTGCAGAAGACAGAGTAGATATTTTCACTACTACCTTGCAATGTGCCAGAGGCCAATTTCCATTCACTTATCTGGGGCTACCTATGGGCATTTATAAGCCAACTGTAGAGTAGTGTTTGCCCATAGTTAATAGAATTGCTAAGAGGATTACTGGCATTTCAACTTTCATGACTCAGGCAGGGAAGATTTTATTGGTCAAATCTGTGTTAGCCTCCTTAGCAGTTTACTTCATGTGTTGTCTGGACATTCCAATTACTATAAAACACCAGATCATCAAATACTTAAGGCACTGTCTATGGAGGAGCCCTGACCTGGAAGATAGGAGGCCAGCACTAGTGGCTTGGCACACAGTTTGCAGACCTAAAAATCAGGGAGGCTTGGGTGTTCTGGATATCTTCACACAAAATAAAACTCTGCTCCTGAAAAACCTTCATAAGTTTTACAATAGACATGACATCCCCTGGGTCAATCTAATTTGGGAAACATACTACAGCAATGGCCAACTTCCAGGAGATCAAAAAGTGGGCTCATTTTGGTGGAAATCCAATCTTGCACTCATTGATTAGTTCAAAGCTATAGCAAGATGCAATGTGGGAGATGGCAAAACTGCTTTGTTCTAGGATGATATGTGGGATCAATTTATCCTCAAGCACAAGTTTGATCATTTATACTCCTTTGTTAGAAACCCTCAGACAAGTGTTCAACAAGTAATCAATACTGAATATCTCCAAGACTTATTCCATCTGCCCCTAACCGCACAGGCTTATGAGGAGTTCCTACAAATGGAGGTCATGTGCATTTCCATGAGACAATCAAAATACTTAGATGCTCTGGATACTTGGAGTTACATCTGGGGGAATGAATTCTATTCCTCAATTAAAGCTTATAAGCTGCTAGTAGGGCACAAACAAACCCCACCACATTTTTCATGGATTTGGAAAAGCTCTTGTCAACCTAAACATAAAGTTTTTTTCTGGATGCTACTACATGACAGAGTCAACACAAGGAATCTTCTAAGGAGGAAAAAGTTTGAATTGGAAGTGTACAATTGTGCAGTGAGGGATTGTCAGCGAGAAGAAACTCTGCATCATCTTTTTTGGGGATGTCCTTTTGCCATCAGATGCTGGGATTTTATTTGTCCTTCAAGAACACCAAACTTGTCAGTTCTGGAGGCATTTCAAGACCTCAAAGACAAACTCAGATACCCCTTCTTTATGGAGATTATCATATTGGAATCATGGGCCATCTAGATATCTAGAAACAACAAAATCTTTGATAATATCACTCCCTCTTTCCAGGGCTGAAAGCACATTTTTACTGAGGAACTCAAGCTTCTCAAATTCAGGATCAAGAAGAAATATGAAGTGCAATTTTTTGCTTGGCTGGATTCTTGGCTGTAATCGGTTTAGCTATCCTTGTTTTCCTTGTTAGGGTTAGGGTTCTTTTTTTCCTTTGTGCCTACTTGTTGTATAGCTTCTTTTTTTTGTATTTTCTCTCTTTTCTTTTCTTTTTGTTTTTTAGTTGGGCTTAGCTCAATCCCAACAGACTATTGTTTTTTTTGTCTTATTTTAATAAAAGTTGCAGTGGGGTGTTTACCCTACTGTTTATAGTAAAAAAAGATAAAATTCTCATACAAATGCATCTTGATGTTCTGTGCAACGCATGGGCATCTTTCTAGTAGGGAGAAGGAGTTTGTGTGACACATATCTAGCTATATTAAGGGATATGTAGATAGCATATGTGTGAGAGACATTAGTGGTTGTGGGTGGGCAGAATTAAAGGGGTGGGCGTGTTAGACATAGAGAGCGTGTGTGTTTCTATGTGAGAGACTTGTAGGACGGGGTAGAAAGGTGAATTTAACCCTGACGGAGGGAGAGAAATACATGAAGTGCGCGTGTGTGATTCCGATGCCCACAGGGAAATGAGATATGTATGCGTGTGAGAGAGATTGCACAATTCATTCACGTATCACTATCTAGCGATCATGGACGTGCATCGCTTGAACATAAGTCAATATCTACTTCATATCATGGCCAAAGGTACAATATCGATTCAACGCTATAAAGATTGGACACTCACATATCACTTTTTTCTATTTAAATAAGCCTTTTCAGTTGTGCATGCCAAAGTTACAGTGATGTTTCTTCCAACAACCAATGTAGCTATCATGTACATGCACCATTGTTACTCTTGCATTCAAATTCATTAGTCTTGGATGATTTAAGTTTCTATTTTGAAGTAATATATGTAATATTCATATATGAATTCAATGGGTACGCAATTTATGAAATGGAGGCTATGTAATCATATGAGGTAACACTTTCAAGTAGCTGACTACAATGTCCATTTCTTTTTGTGCGCCTCCACACTAAAACATCAATGCATTATGTTTAAAGTAAATAACCAATGGCACTAAATTATCTATTTACACGAGAAATACATAGGCTGAGCCTTTGATCCCTTTTTTTGTGAATGCGCCACTACACCCGTACGATTGGCCGCACCCGTGTGAACGTCCAAGTTATCGGCGCATCATCCCGAGTTATTGTCTTTTTTTCTGGGGTGGATTTCACAACAGTTATTAACGGCTGACGCGTGCCCCGTGTACACAGTCTAGCATGACCTTCCCGCTAGCATGGTCCAAAATTAGTTGAAACTGGATACGAACGATCCCGCAGGCGGCAAAATCTCCCGCCTCCTTCTAAAGTTTCTGCCACCTTAGTCTTTAGCATGCAAAATCCCCCTTTTTTCCTTGGTGTACGGAGACCAACAGTTACAATACCGCCCTCATTTACATGATAGGCCGGGGCTGCTTTGGTAATTTCCGGTTCCCCCACTAGACGGCACCCCCATTTCCTCTCCCCCTCCCGCAAAAATGACTAACTCCACAGAACCAGAGCATCTTACATCACGCCGTCCGTACTTCATCGCTCTTTCTCCCCTCCCCTCTCGAAACCCTAGACTGCTCATCCACCGGCGTACCATAGCCCATTCAATGCCAGTGGCGTCCACCTCGCTGGATCTGCTTCTGCGGCCGCATCTACCCCTCCCACCTCCCCTAGAAACAAGTAGACTGATCATCCACCACTGTACCACAGCCCATTCAGTGACGGCCTTGTCCACTGCGCCGGATCTGCTTCGCCGGTAATCTCCTCAACCGCCGCGCACCTGCAGCGGCTCATTCGTACTCAACATCGGAGATGCTTCATCCACACCCCCCGGAGCCGCCCCACCGATGCCCCCATCGATGGCCTCTGATACTCTTCGCCGACACCTTCCTCAACCCTTATCGGAGCCGCTTCACCGACAACTTCCTCAACCCTACCGGAACCGCTTCGCCGACACCATCGTCAACCCTACCGGAGTAGCTTCGCCTATACCATTCTCAACCCTACCGGGGCCGCTTTGCCAACTCACAAATCCATGGCCTCAGATCCCCTTCCTCGCACCCTCATCCAACCTACCGGAGCAGCTTCTGACGCCCTGTCCACGGCAGCAGATCTGCATCATCGACACCACCCTTAACCCAACCACCGGAGCAGCTTCTGACCCTCCGTCCACGGCCGCAGATCCGCATCGTCGACACCATCCTTAACCCAACCACCGGAGCAGCTTATGACGCCCCGTCCACGGCCGCAGATCCGCGTCGTCGATACCATCCTTAACCCAAGCACCAGAGCAGTTTCACCTACGCCCTCGTCCACAGCCACAGATCCGCTTCGCCCACACCATAGTCCACCCTACCGGAGCCGCTCCACAAACAACCTACTTGATGGCTCTAGATCTCCTTACCGGACCCCAACAGCCAGCAAAGCGTCATCACCCTCGATGTTTCTAACCTGATTCCCACCGTTTGGAGAGATGCCAAGCACCCGCCACCGCCTAGGTACTTGTCACCTTTAAACCCGTCCAGCATCACCTGCCCGATGTACTTCAAATATACTAACCGGTCGCTGTTACCTGTTATGCAGCTGGCAAAAACTACAAGGACGATGTTTCTTATGGATCTAACAGCTTGGCCAACCAAGATCCTGGACTGAGGCATTGCTATGATCTTGTAAGCGCGTATCTCTCTCTTGTATTGTTCTGTGCCTGCCAGCGTGCTTTGCTAGGATTTTCGACCAGTAATCCCTTTGTGGAGACAATGATTTCTACTACTGGCTGCTAAATTAGATATGTAGATGTCATACATGATACTACCTTGTACCTCCGTTCCGAAATATAAGTCTTTATAGAGATTCCACTATAGGCTACATATAGAGCAAAATGAGTGAATCTACACTCGAAAATGCATCTATATAAATCCGTATGTGGTCCATACTAGAATCTCTACAAAGACATATATTTAGGAACAGGGGCAGTACATTACACAAAATTGTAGGTGGCATGTAGGAATTCCAGTGCACTACATTAGGCTCCATTAGAGTGCCTGCTAGTCCAGCATACGGAGTCATGGCTAGTTTATGGTACGTACACAATCGTTAATTGGTGGTTTAAATATGCGCAAGGGATATGCAATGTATTATCATGTAGAGATGTCTGAAATTAGCCATGTCAACTTGCAGATAGGGTTACACAATGAAAAAGTACAAGATGTATGTGCCAATTTCATGGAACATCGCAAAAATGGAGGCTGCGGTGAGCCTATACAGTGTGTTATGGTGCGTCACTCCTCCATTGCAATCATCGTGACATGTTATTTGTATGCCAGTTCTATTAGCCAAGTTTCTTAGGGATAGTTATTATGAGTTATCCTAAGGAAATAAGCACATGTGAATATAAGTTCCATGTAATAAGCCAACCAGTTCTTTTCATTGTGTTTTCTGCTTATCTTTGGTATGATTAGTGGAAAGTCTAGATGAAGGAAATATACCCTAGAGGCAATAATAAAGTTATTATTTATTTCCTTATATCATGATAAATGTTTATTATTCATGCTAGAATTGTATTAACCGGAAACATAATACATGTGTGGATATATAGACAAACAGAGTGTCACTAGTATGCCTCTACTTGACTAGCTTGTTAATCAAAGATGGTTAAGTTTCCTAACCATAGACAAAGGAGTTGTCATTTGATTAACAAGGTCACATCATTAGTTGAATGATCTGATTGACATGACCCATTCCAATAGCTTAGCACCCGATCGTTTAGTATGTTGCTATTGCTTTTGTTCATGACTTATACATGTTCCTTTGACTATGAGATTATGCAACTCCCGTTTACCGTAGGAACACTTTGTGTGCTACCAAACGTCACAACGTAACTGGGTGATTATAAAGGTGCTCTACAGGTGTCTCCGAAAGTATTTGTTGGGTTGGCGTATTTCAAGATTAGGATTTGTCACTCCGAATGTCGGAGAGGTATCTCAGGGCCTTCTCAGTAATGCACATCACATAAGCCTTGCAAGCATTGCAACCAATGAGTTGGTTGCGGGATGATGTATTACGGAACGAGTAAAGAGACTTGCCGGTAACGAGATTGAACTAGGTATTGGATACCGACGATCGAATCTCGGGCAAGTAACATACCGATGACAAAGGGAACAACGTATGTTGTTATGCGGTCTGACCGATTAAGATCTTCGTAGAATATGTAGGAGCCAATATGGGCATCAAGGTCCCGCTATTGGTTATTGACCGGAGACGTGTCTCGGTCATGTCTACATTGTTCTCGAACCGTAGGGTCCGCACGCTTAAGGTTTCGATGATAGTTATATTATGAGTTTATGAGTTTTGATGTACCGAAGGAGTTCGGAGTCCCGGATGAGATCGGGGACATGACGAAGAGTCTCGAATTGGTCGAGACGTAAAGATCGATATATTGAATGACTATATTCGGACATCGGAAAGGTTCTGAGTGATTCGGGTATTTTCGGGAGTACCGGGTAGTTACGGGAGAAGCAATGGGCCTTGATGGGCTTTAGTGGGAAGAGAAGAAAGGGCCAAGGGGCTGCTGCGCCCCCCCTTCCCTCTGGTCCGAATTGGACTAGGGAAAAGGGGGCCGGCCACCTTTCCTTCTCCTCCACTTCCTTCTCCCTTCCTCCCCTCTTGTTGGACTCCTACTAGGACATGGAGTCCTAGTAGGATTCCACATCCTGGCCGCACCCAACCTTGGCCGGCCTCCTCCTCCTCCATCCTTTATATACAGGGGCAGGGGGCACCCCATAGACACACAATTGATCAACGTGATCGTTCCTTAGCCGTGTGCGGTGCCCACCTCCACCATATTCCACCTCGGTCATATTGTCGCAGTGCTTAGGCGAAGCCCTGCGTCGGTAACACATCAAGATCGTCACCACGCCGTCGTGCTGACGAAACTCTTCCCCGAGAGCTTTGCTGGATCGGAGCCCGGAGAACGTCATCATGTTGTACGTGTGTCAAGAACTCGGAGGCGCCGGAGTAACGGCGCTGGGATGGGTCGGATCGTGAGGAGGACGTACGACTACTTCCTCTACCTTGTGTCAACGCTTCCGCTTCGGTCTACGAGGGTACGTAGACAACACTCTCCCCTCTCGTTGCTATGCATCACCATGATCTTGCGTGTGCGTAGGATTTTTTTGAAATTACTACGTTCCCCAACAGTGGCATCCGAGCCTGGTTTTATGGTTTGATGTTATTTGCACGAGTAGAACACAAGTGAGTTGTGGGCGATATAAGTCATACTGCCTACCAGCATGTCATACTTTGGTTCGGCGGTATTGTTGGACGAGACGATCCGGACCAACCTTACGCGTACTCTTACGCGAGACCGGTTCCCTTGACGTGCTTTGCACATAGATGGCTTGCGGAAGACTGTCTCTCCAACTTTAGTTGAACCGAGTATGGCTATGCCCGGTCCTTGAGAAGGTTAAAACGGAGTCTATTTGACAAACTATCGTTGTGGTTTTGATGCGTAGGTGAGATTGGTTCTTGCTTAAGCCCGTAGCAGCCACGTAAAACTTGCAACAAACAAAGTATAGGACGTCTAACTTGTTTTTGCAGGGCATGTTGTGATGTGATATGGTCAAGACATGATGCTAAATTTTATTGTATGAGATGATCATGTTTTGTAACCGAGTTATCGGCAACCGGCAGGAGCCGTATGGTTGTCGCTTTATTGTATGCAATGCAATCGCCCTGTAATGCTTTACTTTATCACTAAGCGGTAGCGATAGTCGTAGAAGCATAAGATTGGCGAGACGACAACGATGCTACGATGTAGATCAAGGTGTCGCGCCGGTAACGATGGTGATCATGATGGTGCTGCAGAGATGGAGATCACAAGCACAAGATGATGATGGCCATATCATATCACTTATATTGATTGCATGTGATGTTTATCTTTTATGCATCTTATCTTGCTTTGATTGACGGTAGCATTATAAGATGATCTCTCACTAAATTATCATAGTAATAGTGTTCTCCCTGAGTATGCACCGTTGCGAAAGTTCTTCGTGCTGAGACACCACGTGATGATCGGGTGTGATAGGCTCTACGTTCAAATACAACGGGTGCAAAACAGTTGCACACGCGGAATACTCAGGTTTAACTTGACGAGCCTAGCATATAACAGATATGGCCTCGGAACACGGAGACCGAAAGGTCGAGCGTGAATCATATAGTAGATATGATCAACATAGTGATGTTCACCATTGAAACTACTCCATCTCACGTGATGATCGGACATGGTTTAGTTGATTTGGATCACGTGATCACTTACAGGATTAGAGAGATGTCTATCTAAGTGGGAGTTCTTAAGTAATATGATTAATTGAACTTTAATTTATCATAACTTAGTCCTGATAGTATTTTGCAAATAATGTTGTAGATCAATAGCTCGCGTTGTTGCTTCCCTGTGTTTATTTTGATATGTTCCTAGAGAAAATTGTGTTGAAAAATGTTAGTAGCAATGATGTGGATTGGATCCGTGATCTGAGGTTTATCCTCATTGCTGCACAGAAAGAATTATGTCCTTGATGCACCGCTAGGTGACGGACCTATTGCAGGAGCAGATGCAGATGTTATGAACGTTGTGCTAGCTCAATATGATGACTACTTAATAGTTTAGTGCACCATGCTTAACGGCTTAGAATCGGGACTTCAAAGACGTTTTGAACGTCATGGACCATATGAGATGTTCCAGGATTTGAAGTTAATATTTCAAGCAAATACCCGAGTTGAGAGATATGAAGTCTTCAACAAGTTCTATAGCTAAAATATGGAGGAGAATCGCTCAACTAGTGAGCATGTGCTCAGATTATCTGGGTACTACAATCGCTTGAATCAAGTGGGAGTTAATCTTCCAGATAAAATAGTGATTGACAGAATTCTCTAGTCACCATCACCAAGTTAGTAGAACTTCGTGATGAACTATAGTGTGCAAGGGATGACGAAAACGACTCCCGAGCTTTTCATAATGATGAAATCGATGAAGGTAGAAATCAAGAAAGAGCATCAAGCGTTGATGGTTGACAAGATCACTAGTTTCAAGTAAAGGGCAAAGGGAAGAAGGGGAACTTCAAGAAGAACGGCAAGCAAGTTGCTGCTCAAGTGAAGAAGCCCAAGTCTGGACCTAAGCCTGATACTGAGTGCGTTTACTGCAAAGGGACTGGTCACTGGAAGCGGAACTGCCCCAAGTATTTGGCGGATAAGAAGGATGGCGAAGTGAACAAAGGTATATTTGATATACAAATTATTGATGTGTATTTTACTAGTGTTCATAGCAACCCCTTGGTATTTGATACTGGTTCAGTTGCTAAGAGTAGTAGCTCAAAACGGGAGTTGCAGAATGAACAAAGACTAGTTAAGGGTGAAGTGACGATGAAAATTGGAAGTAGTTCCAAGGTTGATATGATCATCATCGCAATCTCCCTATACTTTCGGGATTAGTGTGGAACCTAAATAAGTGTTATTTGGTGTTGAGCATGAATATGATTTGATCATGTTTATTGCAATACGATTATTCATTTAAGTAAGAGCATAAATTGTTGTTCTGTTTACATGAATAAAACCTTCTATGGTCATACACACCAACAAAATGGTTTGTTGGATCTCGATCATAGTGATACACATATTCATAATATTGAAGCCAAAAGATGCAAAGTTAATAATGATAGTGCAACTTATTTGTGGCACTGCCGTTTAGGTCATATCGGTATAAAGCATGATACTGATGGACTTTTGAAGCCACTTGATTATAAATCACTTGGCACTTGCGAATCGTGCCTCATGGGCAAGATGACCAAAACACCGTTCTTCAGAACAATGAAGCGAGCAACATATTTGTTGGAAATCATACATACTGATGTATGTGGTCCGATGAATATTAAGGCTCGCGACAAGTATCATTATTTTCTGACCTTCACAGATGATTTGAGCAGATATGGGTATATCTACTTGATGAAACATAAGTCTGAAACATTTGAAAATTTCAAAGAATTTCAGAGTGAAGTGGAAAATCATCGTGACAAGAAAATAAAGTTTCTACGATCTGATCGCGGAGACAAATATTCGAGTTACGAGTTTGGTCTTCAATTAAAACAATGTGGAATAGTTTCACAAAATCATGCCACCTGGAACACCACAACATAATGGTGTGTCCGAACGTCATAACCGTACTTTATTGGATATAGTGCAATCTATGATGTTTCTTACCGATTTACCAATATCGTTTTGGGATCATGCATTAGAGACAGCTGCATTCACATTAAAAAGGGGCACCATCTAAAGTCCGTTGAGACGACACAATATGAACTTTGGTTTGGCAAGAAACCAAAGTTGTCGTTTCTTAAAGTTTGGGGTTGCGATGCTTATAAGAAAAGGTTTTATCATGATAAGCTCAAACCCAAATCGGAGAAATGTGTCTTCATAGGATACCCAAGGGAGACAGTTGGGTACACCTTCTATCACAGATCCGAAGGCAAGATATTTGTTGCTAAGAATGGATCCTTTCTAGAGAAGGAGTTTCTCTCGAAAGAAGTGAGTGGGAGGAAAGTAGAAACTTGATAAGATAATTATACCTTCTCCCTTATTGGAAAGTAGTTCATCACAGAAATCTGTTCATGTGACTACTACACCAATTAGTGAGGAAGCTAATGATGATGATCATGTAACTTCAGATCAAGTTACTACCAAATCTCGTAGGTAAACCAGAGTGAGATCCGCACCAGAGTGGTACGGTAATCCTATTCTGGAAGTCTTGTTACTAGACCATGACGAACTTGCGAACTATGAGGAAGCGATGATGAGCCCAGATTCCGCGAAATGGTTTGAGGCACTAAATCTGAGATATGATCCATGTATGAGAACAAAGTATGGACTTTGATGGATTTGCCCGATGATCGGCAGGCCATAGAAAATAAATGTATCCTCAAGAGGAAGACGGACGTTGATAATAGCGTTACTATCTACAAAGCTAGAATTGTCGTAAAAGGTTTTCGACAAGTTCAAGGTGTTGACTACGATGAGAGTTTCTCACTCGTATCTATGCTTAAGTCTGTCCGAATCATGTTAGCAATTGCCGCATTTTATGAAATCTGGCAAATGGATAACAAAACTACAATCCTTAATGGATTTATTAAAGAAGAGTTGTATATGATGCAACCAGAAGGTTTTGTCAATCCTAAAGGTGCTAACAAAATATGCAAGCTCAAGCGATCCATCTATGGACTGGTGCAAGTATCTCAGAGTTGGAATATACGCTTTGATGAGTTGATCAAAGCATATAGTTTTATACAGACTTGCGATGAAGCCTGTATTTACAAGAAAGTGAGTGGGAGCACTACAGCATTTCTGATAAGTATATGTGAATGACATATTGTTGATCGGAAATAATGTAGAATTATTCTGCAAAGCATAAAGGAGTGTCTGAAAGGAGTTTTTTCAAAGAAAGACCTCGATGAAGCTGCTTACATATTGAGCATCTATAGAGATAGATCAAGACGCTTGATAAGTTTTTTCAATGAGTACATACCTTGACAAGATTTTGAAGTAGTTCAAAATGGAACAGTTAAAGAAAGAGTTCTTGCCTGTGTTACAAGGTGTGAAATTGAGTAAGACTCAAAACTCGACCACGGCAGAAGATAGAAAGAGAATCAAAGTCATTCCCTATGCCTTGGCCACAGGTTCTATAAAGTATGCCATGCTGTGTACCAGATCTATTGTATACCCTACACTGAGTTAAGCAAGGGAGTACAATGGTGATCTAGGAGTAGATCACTGGACAGCGGTCATAATTATCCTTAGTAGAATAAGGATATGTTTCTCGATTATGGACGTGACAAAAGGTTCGTCGTAAAGGGTTACGTCGATGCAAGTTTTGACACCGATCTGGATGACTCTAAGTCTTGATCTAGATACATATTGAAAGTGGGAGCAATTAGCTAGAGTAGCTCCGTGCAGAGCATTGTAGACATAGAAAATTGCAAAATACATAACGGATCTAAATGTGAAAGACCCGTTGACTAAGATTCTCTCACAAGCAAAACATGATCACACCTTAGTACTCTTTGGGTGTTAATCACATAGCGATGTGAACTAGATTACTGAATCTAGTAAACCCTTTTTGGTTGTTGGTCACATGGCGATGTGAACTATGGGTGTTAATCACATGGTGATGTGAACTATTGCTGTTAAATCACATGGCGATGTGAACTAGATTATTGACTCTAGTGCAAGTGGGAGACTGAAGGAAATATGCCCTAGAGGCAATAATAAAGTTATTATTTATTTCCTTATATCATGATAAATGTTTATTATTCATGCTAGAATTGTATTAACCGGAAACATAATACATGTGTGGATATATAGACAAACAGAGTGTCACTAGTATGCCTCTACTTGACTAGCTTGTTAATCAAAGATGGTTAAGTTTCCTAACCATAGACAAAGGAGTTGTCATTTGATTAACAAGGTCACATCATTAGTTGAATGATTTGATTGACATGACCCATTCCAATAGCTTAGCACCCGATCGTTTCGTATGTTGCTATTGCTTTTGTTCATGACTTATACATGTTCCTTTGACTATGAGATTATGCAACTCCCGTTTACCGTAGGAACACTTTGTGTGCTACCAAACGTCACAACGTAACTGGGTGATTATAAAGGTGCTCTACAGGTGTCTCCGAAAGTATTTGTTGGGTTGGCGTATTTCGAGATTAGGATTTGTCACTCCGAATGTCGGAGAGGTATCTCAGGGCCTTCTCGGTAATGCACATCACATAAGCCTTGCAAGCATTGCAACCAATGAGTTGGTTGCGGGATGATGTATTATGGAACGAGTAAAGAGACTTGCCGGTAACGAGATTGAACTAGGTATTGGATACCGACGATCGAATCTCGGGCAAGTAACATACCGATGACAAAGGGAACAATGTATGTTGTTATGCGGTCTGACCGATAAAGATCTTCGTAGAATATGTAGGAGCCAATATGGGCATCCAGGTCCCGCTATTGGTTATTGACCGGAGACGTTTCTCGGTCATGTCTACATTGTTCTCGAACCGTAGGGTCCGCACGCTTAAGGTTTCGATGATAGTTATATTATGAGTTTATGAGTTTTGATGTACCGAAGGAGTTCGGAGTCCCGGATGAGATAGGGGACATGACGAGGAGTCTCGAAATGGTCGAGAAGTAAAGATCGATATATTGGACGACTATATTCGGACATCGGAAAGGTTCTGAGTGATTCGGGTATTTTCGGGAGTACCGGGTAGTTACGGGAGAAGCAATGGTCCTTGATGGGCTTTAGTGGGAAGAGAAGAAAGGGCGAAGGGGCTGCTGCGCCCCCCTTCCCTCTGGTCCGAATTGGACTAGGGAAAAGGGGGCCGGCCACCTTTCCTTCTCCTCCACTTCCTTCTCCCTTCCTCCCCTCTTGTTGGACTCCTACTAGGACTTGGAGTCCTAGTAGGACTCCACATCCTGGCCGCACCAAACCTTGGCCGGCCTCCTCCTCCTCCATCCTTTATATACAGGGGCAGGGGGCACCCCATAGACACACAATTGATCAACGTGATCGTTCCTTAGCCGTGTGCGGTGCCCCCCTCCACCATATTCCACCTCGGTCATATTGTCGCAGTGCTTAGGCGAAGCCCTGCGTCGGTAACACATCAAGATCGTCACCACGCCGTCGTGCTGACGAAACTCTTCCCCGAGAGCTTTGCTGGATCGGAGCCCGGAGAACGTCATCGTGCTGTACGTGTGTCAAGAACTCGGAGGCGCCGGAGTAACGGCGCTGGGATCGGTCGGATCGTGAGGAGGACGTACGACTACTTCCTCTACGTTGTGTCAACGCTTCCGCTTCGGTCTACGAGGGTACATAGACAACACTCTCCCCTCTCGTTGCTATGCATCACCATGATCTTGCGTGTGCGTAGGAATTTTTTTGAAATTACTACGTTCCCCAACACTAGATTGCATTATATTTTTTTCATTTTGCTGCCCATATGGAAATTAATTTGACTTGCAAACATCACAAATTGAACCCAGTGCAGTAATTAATATGATAGGAAAACAGACGATCACTATTTGCTCAAAATGCAAATACAAAGATACCATCTACTTGGCACAATCTACTTTGGTCAATGTTTTCCATAGAGGCCCCATTGCCTAATTTAAACGAAGAAAGCATGACCCACATTTAAATGAAGAACAATTATTTATTGAAATTTGATGGTCCAAGTGGCTGGTTATTATCGTATAGCAGCACCACCTGAAAGCATCATGTAGCAGCAGCAGATCATAGCAACTCATCATACAACAGTAGCAGTCTACAATTCATAGCAACAGCTCATAGCAATTCATCATATAGCAGCAGCAGGAGCAGCTCATAGCAATTCATCATATAGCACCAGCAGGAGCAGCTCATAGCAATTCATCATATAGCAGCAGCAGGAGCAGCTTGTAGCAACTCATCATATAGCATCAGCAGCAACTCATAGCAATTCATCATATAGCAGCAGCAACAGCTCATAGCAACTCATCATACAATAGCAGCAGCTCATAGCAATTAATCATATAGCAGCAGCAGAAGTAGCTCCTAGCAATGCATCATATAGCAGCAGCAGAAGTAGCTCATAGCAATTCATCGTATAGTGGATCAGAATGAAAATTTGGCAAAAAAGTCAGAGGAGATTCTCACCTTGTTGGATGAGATCATCCTTCAACAGCACCTCAAGGCCATGGCGTGGGAGGAGGGAGGGGAATAAGGTGCCTGCTGCCGCAGTGTGGCATCAACCATAGTTGTGCAGCGCCCGCCGGAGTAGTGCATTGGACGAACCACAGTGGAGCAGCTGCTGGAGACCATGAGAATGAGGGGCGGCGCCAGAGGGAGGAGCAGCCAGGGAGATTTGCCCCTACCCGCCGGCCATGTAGCCTAGCTGGACATAGCATCGTTGAGGGCCGGGCCAGATGGGACCAGTGGTGATGGCTCACTGGAGGAACCATAGTGCTACAGGCAGGGGATCGAGGTAGAGGGAAAGGGGAGAGGAGATGCAAGCGGGCAGGGCAATGAATGCTTGCGTGTTTGTTTTTACTTGAGGGTCAGGTGTGACACGGGCATCAGCAGTTGCATTTTGAGTGTAATATAGGAAGACAACAGAGTCACTTCAGTATTCCCCTTCCCTTCAATTTTTAGTGAGGTTCTCCCCAAAACACCCCCCTCCAAAGAGAAATTAGTTAAGCCCAAGCCCATAACTCAAAAATGACTTCTTTACATCTTTTATGGCTTATTTTGACAATATGCCCTAAAAAGGCGGAATTGAACTGGCCCTTAACCTGCAATTCAATTGTGTGTGCAATGATGAATCACTCCTGCCTGCTATCTGTACATTTAGGCATAACCTAATATATGTAAACTCCATTGTAGAATTTGGAATATGCAATGTTTATGTTAGTTCATACGTTGCACATGATGTTTAAATGCCCTTAAATCTGGTCATTCAAGTGATGGTCTTTAAGCGTCCTTCTTTGCTTCTTTTCTTGATATGTAAGATTTTCTCACACATCTGTTCCATTGCTTGTTTTCATCAGCAAGCCATACTAGGCATGTTTGCTTTGATTACTTGTTGTTCTTGACCTAACACTCTAACAGAGCTTGTCAACGACTTAAACACTAAGGGCTGCTGTAGTGGGGCCTTGTCTAACTCATAGATGACATAAACGTTTGGTTGTACAGTACGGTAGGCTCTCCAAGAGTACCTGGAGATCCAGTTCGAAGGTATGCCTAGTTTTTACATAGTGCAGACATAGTGAATGCTCATTTCATTGTGTGCAAGTGCAAGAGATGCGGCATGTTTCATTATGTGGTGTTGTTTTGTTATAATCTCATCCTTTTGTGTTCACAGACTGGAAAGTATGCATATTTATCTTCCAAGGAGACGAGTAACTAGTTTGTGTCACCTTGCAGAGGGGGTGCAATGAAGATAAGATTGAGGACTTCCAAGTACAAGATGTTAGGAAGGAGCCTGGCAAGAGAAGTAGGAGCTGCACTGAACCTCTTCATCCTGCTAAGGTAAGTCATTGTATGCAACTCAACAGTTCAACTCCTTGTTTGTTTCAGGCATAGTTAATTTTATCTTTTCAATTGCTTTATTTGTCCTCAGTTAATGAGATGCCCAAATAATCATGCCTGGTGTTCGGTACTTGTATCACTATTAGTTGACATAATTAAATGCCTTACCATTTAATTACTCTGCTGAAGTGTGCATGAAGCTTTGAAGTCTATTAACCAACTATTATTGCATGAGGCTCACAATCTAGTTTATACTACGCTAATGATTGCATAGTTTTGCCTGTTGTAGTATGTTTGTATGAAACCCTCTGCTGTTCATTATGCTCCCTAAGACTTTAATTGAGGCACAGAAGGGCCAACTGCTTGCTTACTTATACGCAACGTGTTGTCTAAAATTGTAACTTGTCTGTGTTTTTGACTGGGCCCCAACATCATGCTCCTCTGGTGAGCTAAGAGGGATTTCTGTATGCAGGCTGCACAGACTATCTTTTTTATAATTTTTAAAATATCACCTGCTTATGCTTCATGACGTGTAACATTATTGTTAGTCCTTTTTTGCCATGTAGTACAAAATAGTGTCTTGTTCGCTTCACTATTGTAACTATATATTTGCCCTAGTCATGTGTACTTATAGAAACATTTCAGGATGAAGTGTCATCAACACAAAGATCTGCGAGCAGTGCGGCATGGTTGTTACCAAATGATTATGGATTGGAATTGGAATGTGCTGATGTTCTCGAGCATCAACTAGAGGTGGCAAGACAACGTGTACATGATTGTCAACGTATAATCAACAAGTTGAGACTGGACATGCAGGTATTAGATGCAGGAGTCGAAAAATGAAACAAGACACTGAGGTAACCATGAAGGAATTGGAGATTTTGCAGACTGAAATTTGTGCTATCTGAATCCGGCCAATCCTATTTTCTGAAGAGATTATAGTTCAAATGGAGTTAAGTTGATGTGCGTCCATGATGTATGAGGTGTATTTGCCTAGTGTATGTAATTTGCTGTTTGTGCATGCTTTATTATCACCTGTGTCGAACCATAATGCCTAGTGGGTATAATCGGCTATAATTTCTTTATTGTATAGTGTAGGATTATTCTACCTTTCTATGCCTTGATCTCTTTGTTGTATAGTGTATGCTTTTTAGAGGTGATAGTATTGAGCAGGATAATTCTTTGAATATGCTATATCGTTCAAACGGGGGCCAACTCGCCCGACCATGGCCCTTCACGAGCCGTCGGATCCATGGGCCTTCTACGTCTCGTAGGATCCATGGGCCGCAGATTCATTTATGGGTCTTGTACGGGCCTTTAATGGGACGTAGACGGGCCTGTAATGGAAATCGTACGTTTTATGGGCTGACCATAACGGGCCGTTAATAGGCCGTATTTGGTGATGCTATGAAAATGGCCCAACAGACTAACGGTCCACAAACGGGCCGACTGTAACGACGGGATGAATTTGGCCCACAAGCAGAAAATGATAGTAACGGGCCATAAGTAACCGAATGCTGCAAATGAGCCCAAGAATAAATGGGCCCTCAGAAGGACGAAAGTTAACTTGGGCTGGAAACGGCCCAACGGAATAACGGGTTGTTAATGGGTATAAAGTGATACACTGTTCATTATGGGCCAGTTTCACCATGGGCCGTTAATGGGTGTAAAGTAATACACTGTTCATTACGGGCCAGTTTCAGCACGGGCCGCTAATGGGCCAAGAGTTACAAAGGGCCTCATATGGGCCGAAAGAAGTCATGGGCTATACATGGGCCAGAAGTGAAAATGGTCTAGAACCATATTGGATGGCCCAAATGACGCTACTGGTCCTAATTCGGATAGGGCGTAACGGGCCATGGGTTAGTGGGCTGTAAATGAGCTATATGCGAACAGGCCGTTAACAGGCTTTCCATGGGCCAGCCCGCCAGCTTTCAACCAAGTCAAACGGGCCGACCTTTTCACAGGAATGGGCCACTGTTGGGCCGTGCAACGTGTCGACGTATCATAGGCGCCTTCTGTCCAGTGAGTGGATGACATCTGTCCCAACGATGAGTCGACACGTGTTTCCTCTAGCCAATGATGATTTTACACGTGGAAAATCCCCATTGGTCGGGGCTGTTAACGGGTTATCGGATCCAAAACCCGACCCGATATCTTAACGGCGTTCCGTTACGGTGGATGCCACGTGTCAGTCACCCTTGACGAAAGCACTGCTGTGACGCGCGATTTATCTTCATGGAAGTGGACACTTCCGTGATGATAATTTTGGTAATGTCATGGAACACTTCTACGACAGCACGGGTATGACTATCTTGATTCTGTCATAAATTTGTCATGGATGTACATGCATGACCAAAAACGCGACCTACTGTGACCAACACGTATCATCATGAAAGTGTATTTTTTTTGTAGTGTCCATGGGTCTCCCTAAAGCGTCACGGGCTAACCAATGTGGCATAGGACGGAACCGAACCTAGGGCCTCCCCTCTACCCCCATGTCTCATTATCTTCTCACACCCACACATACCAACACAGACACCACACAAAAAAATCTCCTCGTGCCTCTATCCCCTCCACACTTCCATATACACACTCAAGGGAATATCTCGCCGTGACATCATATTAGTCTCTCTCTATCTAGACCTCTCTCATTTCTCGTGCTATCTCTGCCACGCCCCCCTCCCCCCGCCGGCCCTTCTATCCATGCCTCTCTCGAATACATAATACACACGCATACCTATCTAGGCCTTACCAAATACATAAACTACACATTCACACATGTTACATCATGTACCCCATTGATCTAAAAAGCCCTCTTTTCACGTTTATTTCGCATACAACATTCCTTTTGACTAAAGTGTGGCCAAAAAATTATTTTAGAACTTCTACATATATATAACATTACAAAGATATATGGAGGAGTATGAACGTTAATTTGCATTGCATGGTGCCCACAATGATATTCATTCCGCACTGTGAATTTTTATATTTTTATACTATATATAAATTTAGTAATAATAAAGAGAACGAACAACATCTCTCTCCCCATAGCATACACCCCCTCTATGCCCCTTTCACGTACTCACACAAACTATCTCCAGGTCCTCTAAAAGTAAGCCCCCAGCACATTCACACATGTTTCATCTTTCTCCCGCGATATATACAGTGACGATCATTGTATTTGGAGCGAAAGCACGATACGTACATTGGACTTCAGATTCCACTCATTACGGTCACCATTTATGTTTTTTGGTTATTATACAGTCACGGGCTCATCGTACAGGTCTGTATTTGCTCAAGACACGACTAGTTGACCAGTTAAATGCTCCATGTCGCACCTCTAGTGTTGCATCACATTATCTCACTACCATTGGGCCCACCTGTTGGCTTCTATCTACTCTTCTACACTCTTATCTCTACTCTTATAAAAAGCAGAGTTCGTGATGATGGTGTGCCTACCATCCTGCAATATAGGCTGTCCGATCTGTATTTGACAGACAGGAAGGAAACTATGGCAATTTTGCAGAAAGATACCCACACCCCTCATCGCATTTGCAGACAAGGCCTTCCCTCGTTAATCCTTATCTCCCACAAGATAAACTACTCATACAAATGCATCTTGATGTTCCGTGCAACGCACATGCATCTCTCTACTTTTAAAAAAACCGAGTTGGCGATGATGGTGTGCCTGCCATCCTGCAATATGGACCATCTGATCTATATCTGACGGATAGTAAGCAAACTATGACAATTTTGCAAAAATATACCCGCACCCCTCTCCACATTTGCAGATAACTAAGGACTTCCCTCGTTCATCTTCGTCTCCCATGAGATAAACAGCTCGTATAAATGCATCTTGATGTTCGATGCAATGCATGGGCCTCTAGCTAGTATTACTTATACTTATCTCTACTCTTATAAAAAACACAGTTGGTGATGATGGTGTGCCTGCCATCCTGCAATATAGGCCGTCCAATCTATATCTGACAGATAGAAATGAAACTATGTCAATTTTGCAGAAAGATACCTACACCCCTCATGACATTTGCAGATAAGGCCTTCCCTCGTTCCTCCTTATCTCCCACAAGATTAACTAATCATATAAATGCATCTTGATGTTCCGTGCAATGCACGGGCATCTTGCTAGTAAAAAACAGAATTGGTGATGATGGTGTGCCTGCCATCCTGCAACATAGGCCGTCCGATTTATATCTGACGAATACGAAGGAAACTATGTCAATTTTGCAAAAAGGTACCCACACACCTCTCCACATTTGCAAATAAGGCCTTCCCTTGTTCATCCTTTTCTCTCACAAGATAAACTAGTCATACAAATGCATCTTGATGTTACGTGCAACGCATGGGCATCTTGCTAGTAAGAATGAAAACAAACAACGAAAAAATATTGGACAGTGTCGGATAACGGGTTCCGGCAGACCCTTAAGGTTCGAACTCTGGGGTGCGCGCGGAGATCGTGCCCTCTACCTCTCCGTCTCGTAAGGATCTAACTACCGCAAGAACAACACAAGAGACACAGAGTTTATACTAGTTCGGGCCACCATTGTGGTGTAATACCCTACTCTAGTTTTAGGTGGGTGGATTGCCTCTTGGGCTGATGATGAAGAACAGTACAAGGAAGAACAGCCTCGCGAGGGTCAGTTCTTGGCTAGGGGATGAACTATTGGAGGAGTCCAATCGCCCTTTTCTCTCTCTCTCTGGATAGCTCTTTTCTGGCTGCCGCTACTGTGGGGGTGGCTAGTCCTATTTATAGGCAAAGGCCCTAGGCCTCTTCCCAAATATTGAGCGGGAAGGGTGCCAACAATTGGCCATTTTGAAGGGGAACATCTGGTAAACTTATCCTGACTAAAGTTGGTCTTCGCCTGCCAAAGGCCCTGTGGTGACGCCGTCCTGGGCTCCATAATGACCTCCTTCCCACCGTTGGACTGGTCTTGGTCTCGTTGCACCGAAATGGGTGCCTTTGCTTGATCCTCTCGCCTGCGCTTGCCCCCTTTGCACCAAAGAGGAAAGGGAGACGTTGCGCGGGCTGGCGCCCGCCTGGCACCCTTGGTCGTCATGGCTTGCGTCATGGGCACCTCGTGAGGTACCTGCCTTGATCTCTCCGCCTCCTCGCGAGCCAGCCTAAGGAGGCCGTGCTTGAGGAAGCGCCATGTCGTCCGCCTCGCGAGGCTTGGCCCCCCGCGAGGGTCTTGAGCCTTGTGCTGATTAAGATGGGCCACACTGGGCCCCCATTTGAGCCACGCCGCAGGCCGCAGGCAGGCAAGTCTGGGGACCCCCGTTCCCAGAACACCGACAGTAGCCCCCGGGCCCAAGGCGCGCACGGACTTGGCCGTGCTGAGAGGCGAAAGGGCAAGGGCGAAGCGCCGTGGGCCCTAACAGCCTGCGGCCTTAGGCGCCGCGTGGCGGTTGATTGGACGTGGGTGCTTTTGCGACTGCGCAGGATACTAAAGGTGTGGCATCTGCTCGGGCTTTGTTCTTCTCCTTCGCTGCGCAGATCCCCTTTCTTGCGCTTCTCCTCCCTTCCTCCGAGCTTCCAGATCTGCTCCACCTGCTCGACCCAGGTAGCCATGGCGCCTTGCCGGGCCCCGGCCGAAGCTTGGTTCTCGCCTGCTTTGGACTCGCCCAACGTGTCGGAGGCGAGCCTCGCCCTACTGCACCGGATGGCTGCGGCGCAGGGTACTGACGGGGCGCAGATGTTCAAGGTCGGCTCCGATGCCCCTGAAGGCCAAGGGAGGACCTTCTATCCTTTCTTCGTGAGCTCCATTACAGCGGGCCTGGTGCTTCCTTTCTCTGAGTTCTTCCTCGCCATCCTCCGCCATTATAACTTGCAAGCTTTGCATATCCACCCCAACTCCGTCCTTCTCCTGGCGATCTTCGCCTACTACTGCGAGGCGCATGTGGGGGTGCAGCCTTCAGTGGCCTTGCTATGCCACTACTTCTACCTCCGGACCTCCAAAGGTTCCCCTTCTGCGTGCGTGGGCTTCGCCGCGTGCGGCAGCTCCATGGCCATCTCGAATCTGGGGAAGAGGATCGAGGGCTTCCGGAGCAAGTGGGTATTGGTTGACGCCGGGCGCGTCCACCCTCAGTTGACCCTTCCCACGGAGCTGCCCGTGAGCTCGGGCGACTGGTGCCGAGCGGAGCTCATGGATCCCCACGCGAAGTCGATGCTGGCGAAGATGGATGCCGATCTAAAGCCAGCCAACATGGCGACGGCGAAGCTGACCGAGGCGTCGCTGCTGAGGGAGTTCCTGGAGCACCAGCTGGCTCCGCTTCGGCAGTACTCTCCCCTGATGTGGAGGCTTCACCCGAGCCCCGCAGCCGTGGGCGAAGAGGACGTGACTGCGGTTCTCCAATCCCTGGTCAGGGGCGAGGTATCAAGGCTGGAGGGCGCGCCTTCGCCCCTGTTCCTCCGCGACGATTGGGAGCAAGTGGTGAAGTCCATGCCCGTCTTCAACGGGGACGGGCTCGTGCCCGTGGTGGCTCCCGAGGAGCTGGTGGATGTGTCATCCGGCGACTCCAGCGGAGGAGCGGGCGAGGAGGAGCGGGAGGGAGGTCCCGACTCCGAGGCGACTGGCGGAGAGTCTAGGGCTCCCCCGCTCCAGCGCAAGCCCCGCGCTCTCCGCCTTTCGCTGATCGATGATGACGATGATGACGACGTGCTGGGCAGCGGGAGCTCACCCCCGGTCCCGAAGAAGGGCAGGACCGGGTTGATTCCCCACGGGTCCGTCCTAACTCCGGGGCGAACCGCTGATGCGCCTTCTGCTTCCGAGGTTGACCCCTCCAGCCGGCTCTCCGGCTTCAAGTTTGGCAGGAGACCGCTGGAGCTTTCTGGCGACGACCTATAAGTGCTTGATCCTTGATCCCTGGTTTCTTGTTCCGCCGACGAGGCTTGACGATTACTTCTCCTGAGCAGGCTGGCGCCCGCGGCGAAGAAGCTGAAGGGAGCCCCTGGGGCCCCAGCTGTGGCGACACCTCCGCCTGCAGGGGAGGGTGACCGCGACGCACGGGCTTCTCCTGCCCACTCGTCCTTGCGGGGCTTGGCCGAGCTGGCCGGGGCGTCATCCCCCGTGGCTCAAGTGACCTCCGAGGTTCTCTTTTCTGGCGCTGCTGCTACGGCAGGGGAGGCGCGGCGGACTCCACCTCCGGACGCTGTGGCTTCGCCGCCGCTATCTTCTCCTCCCGTTCCATTTGCCGCTGCTTCCACGACCCCTCCTGCTGCCTTGAAGTGCACTGATGCTTCTCCGCCTGCTTCTTCCATATTGGAGCGGGCTGTTGCTGGACTGGACCGGCTGCCGCAGGATCTTCCAGGCGCCGACCCTCGATTGGTAGCCGGGCGCCTGGAGCTGGCCTCGGGGTGGATTCGCTCCGACTCCTCGATTCGGGCAGCGCTGGTTCAGGCCTCAACGGCTTGTGACGGGGAGAGGGAGGCCACCCTCGAGGCGAAGGCTGCCCGCAACGTGGCCCTGGGAGAGGCGGTTGGCATCCGCGGCCACTGCAAGGAGCTGGAGGACGAGTTGCAAGGCCTGCGGGATCAGCTTGCAGAGGAGACCCGCCTTCGCCAAGAGCAGGATAAGGGGGTGAAGGCTCACGAGGCGGCTATCGAGGACCGGGAGGCGAAGCTCAAGAAGCGCCGCAGCCACCTAGGCGCGTTGAAGGAGGAGCTGGAGACGACGAAGGCCGAGCTGGACGCCAAGACCCGGGTCCTTGCCGAGGATCGCGTGGCCTTCGCGGACATGGAGAAGGATGCTTGCGCTTCACTGAAGACTCTTTACGAGAGTGGCCTGGATAGCCCGCTGGCTGGTGACGGGGATGGTCCCGCCAAACTGCTTCCCTTCTTGGTGAAGGCTCTTGGAGATGTCGCCCTTGGACTCGCCCCCATGGCTGAGGCCGAGGCGCGAGTCCTGTCTTCTGCCGCGCTGACGCGGGTCTTCGCCCATGTCTACCTTCGCGATCCCAGCGCCGACCTCGACAGCCTGCTGGAGCCGGTGAGCAGCGAGGGCGCCGCTGCCGCTGTCGAGGCCGTGAAGGGGCGCGCAGAGGCGCTGCTAGGGAAGTTCCGGGCCTTCAGCACCAAGCCGAAGCAAGGCGCTGCCGGCCTCACTACTCCACAAGGCGAAGCCACTCCACGCGACTCCGCTGCCGACAAGTGACTCCGCTATCGTTCCTGTTCTTCTTTCGATTCCTGCACATGCACGACGCCTCGGGGAGGCATTTAAATTTGCGTTTGGTACCAAGGCGACAGTATGGGTTGTAATATTTACTTTTAAGTTCCTTGAATTTTATGTTCCCCTTCCCTACTTGCTTATGTTCTACGCCGGCAGAGCCCGGCTCCGCGCATGCCTCACCCCGCATCAGCCCCGACCGGAAACCAGGACGGGACCAAAGGAATGAGGGGCCACGTGACAAGTTAGGCTCCTGAGTCGCGATGCTCAGGAGTCCCCCTTGGCGCACGAACAATAAGTAGGGAAGCGCGATGTAGGTGCGTTTTCCGTTCTACGTCTGCAGAGCCCGACCCCGCGCATACCTCACCCAGCATAGCCTTTTGGAACTAAGGAGTGAGGGGCTACGGAGCCAGTTAGGCTCCTGAGTCGCGATGCTCAGGAGTCCCCCTTGACGCGCAAACAGCAGGTGACGAGATGAAATGCAGGCGGGGATACCGTTCTACGTCTGCAGAGCCCGACCTCGCGCGTACCTCACCCAGCATAGCCTTTCGGAACTAAGGAGTGAGGGGCTACGGAGCCAGTTAGGCTCCTGAGTCGCGATGCTCAGGAGTCCCCCTTGATGCGCAAACGGCCTTCGTACCTTGGCTCCCCTCGGGGAGAGACGCGCGACGAACCAGGCCCGAGGGGCCTGGCTGGGGCGTACGGCTGGGCGTGACCCAGTCGTAGCCCCCGTGCCCAGCTCCCTTGCGCGGCGCTCCCGGGGGGGAGGCGTTGCGATGAGGCCGGCCACTGAGCTCTGGGCTCCCTGAGGTTAACGCGGCCCGGAGGCCACCCTCAGTTGTTTATCACCAGCGCGGAGCATAGCGCTTCCGTATGTGTACGGGCATAGCCGCTCCTCGGCAGTGTCGTCAGCCATCGCGGAGCATGGTGCTTCCACTGGTACGTGGGAGGGGGCTCCCCTCCGGGAGGAGCCCCCGGGGCATGTACAGCCCCTCCCTAACACGTGGCTAGCACGGTAGAGCTAGGTGAGGTGTATCTGGGCACCCGTGAGCCAGCGCGGGACTCACGAGGCCCTACCTCTAGGCGGGTTGCGCCTGGCACTGGGTCGTATCTTGAGATGTGTTCCTGCAAAATCTGGTTAGATGCCGGCACTCTACGTCCTTGGGTCCCGACCCTCGAGCTTGTCTCAGCCGTCGCTGGTATGCCAGGTCGCGATGCCGTGGACAAGGCCAGAGGGTGAGGGATGGAGAGCCAGTAAGAGCCCTGAGTCGCGATGCTCAGGCACCCCCCCTTTAACGTGCAAGTGGTCGACATGAAGAAGAAAAGGTGCCGTGGACGGCATCAAGTAATCAAGCATGATGCATAATTGGAGATAAACGCGGAAGGGATACATGCCGCTGGGCCTAGCCCGAGTGCCCTGGGGATGATGCAACCCGAGGGGCGCCCCCAGCAAAGCAAGCTAGCGACTGAAAAGATAAAAAGGGATACATGACATAGGGACGGACCCACACGGCCTGGGAATGACGCAACCCTGGGAGGGCGCTCCCAGCTAGGAATGAAACTTGAAAGGTGTCACCTGAAGATGTCGTCGGTGCAGTGGCATTTGTGCAGCAGACTCGGTGGGCTGCAGAAGCCGATCCTCACGAGCCCCCAGGCCCAGGGGCCTCGGGAGGCTCCGGAGGCACTGGTGGCTCCTCGTGAGCAACTCCATCTCCGCCAGGGCCGCGGAACGCCTGTCTTCTTGCGCCTCCAAGACGCTCCTCATGAGGCGCTGGTACGCCGCAGCCACGCTCGGCAAGCCATAAGGCATGCGAACATAATTGTGGGGTGGTCCTCCGCAGCGCCCCACTTGTGAGGGCCAGAGGCGCTCCGCCGTGGCGATCCGGTTGAGCCCTGGTACGTCGACGCAGACGCGCAGCCCACCATCCTCGCCTGGATGGGGAGCCACAGCAGGCAGGCGACGGCAACCTCTCATGATCCTTGACTCCTGTAGTTCTTGAATGGCCTTGCTAACAAACTCCTGCTGGTCTGACCTTCTTTCCCTGGCTTCCTTTCGAGGGAAACGTGCTTCGAAACACGCCTCCACATGGTGCCCCAGCGCCTCCCTCGTGACCTTGGCGAGGTCGGTGGCCCTCCAGGTGAGAGCCCCCGAGCCCTACCTGAGGGGGGCGCCGGGCGTGCTTTCCTATGCGATTAAAGGAGGATCCCCCTGGGCAGACACGGGCCCTGAAGGGCCTGCCTCCTGAGGGGCCGAGCCTGACGTCGTCTTCTTCTTCTTGGGGGTGGTCTTAGGAAGCCTCCTGCTTCCGCGATCTGGGTCTTCTAGTGACGCGGCCTGAAAGTCTCGCTCCAGGGTACACACTGCATCCTTCTCTTGACAGGGCACCGTGATAACGCCGCCGCTTCCTGGCATCTTGAGGACGTTGTAGCCATGGTGAGTCACGGCCATGAACTTGGCCAGTGCCGGGTACCCGAGGATGGCGTTGTACGGCAGGTAGATGTGGGTGACGTCAAAGTCGATGAGCTCGATGCGGTAGTTGTTGTGGGCCCCGAAGGTGACTGGGAGGCGGACTTGCCCGATCGGGACTGTGGAACCGTCGGTGACTCCGGAGAAGGGCTTGGTTGGCTGAAGCTGGTCATAGGGCACTTGGAGGCTGTTGAATGTTTCCACGGACAAGACATTGAGCCCTGCCCCTCCATCGATGAGGGTCCTGGTGACCAGAACGTTGCTGATGACTGGGGAACAAAGCATTGGGAGGACTCCGGCTGTGGCCGCGCACTTGAGCTGGTCCGCTGAGCTGAACGTGATGACGCAGGGCGACCACCTGAGGGGACGCGTTGCTTCGAGCTTGAGAAGAACTGCATTCACTTCGCGAGCAAACTACTTGAAGATACGTTGAGAGGCTGGGGCTTGAGCTCCGCCCAGGATGCAGGCAATTGCGCGAGGCTCTTGGAAGCCCCCAGCCACCTCGTCTTGGTGGCGGTCTTCGTTCCTTCTTGGCTCAGGCGGCAACGGTGGTAGGCCTGGGTTGCGATGAGGGCGATCCTCACGAGGCTGGTCCCTCCAGTCCCCCTCGCGAGGCAGGTCACGCCAGCGGTCCTCGCGAGGTTGGTCACGCCAGCCTTGACGTGGGCCATGATCTTCCCAGCGTCCCGGGTTCCTTCCTCCTCCTCGGCCGTAGCCCCGGTCAGCACGGTCAGGGCGTCGACCGACTCTTCCTTCTCTCACGGCGCGGAGTTCTTGGCATTCATTGGTGTTGTGGGTGTGGAGGTTGTGGTACACACAGTACCGGCTGCCCCTGGAGGATTCGGGCAGATCCTTGCCCCGCTTGGTGTCCGGCTCTGCCGCGAGCACGGCAGCCCCCTTGCGCTTCATGTCCTTGGCCTTTGGCTTCTTCTCTTCTGGGTCTGCGGCAGGCAGCTCGAGGAGGGAGAGGCGTCCCTCCTTAGCCCTGGCGCACTTGGTCCCCAGGTTGAACAGCTCCAGGAAGGTGTAGAGGTCCTCATGCATCGCCAACTCCTCCTTCATCTTGACGTCGCGCACGCCATCGGAGAAGGCCGAAATGATGGCTTCCTCGGACACCCTGGGGATCTTGAGGTGCGCACTGTTGAAGCACTGGATGTACTTTTGCAGGGTCTCTCCAGGTTGCTGCTTGATGCGGCGCATGTCGCTCACGGTGGGAGGCCGGTCGCGGGTACCTTGGAAGTTGGCGATGAAGCGAGTACGCATCTGGTCCTAGGAGGAGATCGTGCCTGGAGCGAGGTTCAGGAGCCAAGTGCGAGCACCTTCCTTCAGCGCCATGGGGAACCAGTTCACCATGACCTTTTCGTCCCCGCTGGCAGCTTTAATTCCCAGCTCGTAAAGCTGGAGGAACTCTGTGGGATCAGTCGTGCCATCGTAGCGAGGGGGCAGGTCCGGCTTGAACTTGCCGGGCCATGCGACTCCGTGCAGCTCGGCGGTGTAGGCGCGGCAGCCAGCGGTGACCGCGGGAGGTTTTGGTTGAGGGAGAGCTTGGCCTTGCAGGTCCCCTTGCGCTGCAGCTGGGAGTAGCGCGGGGTATTGACGTGCTGGAGCTGGAGCAGGGTCTCGGCGAGCCGGGGCTGGGAGCGCCCGGGCGGCCTCTTGCGGTCGCGGGACTTCTTGGCAGCTCCGTTCCTGCCGGGCCGGCGCATGACGGAGCGGGTTCCGCCCAGGAGCTGCGCGCCTTGGGGCCATGGCATCTTCTTGGAAAGGAGGCGGCTGGAATGCCCCCGGGGCTTCATTGCCCACGCGGGGCGGAGTGCGGCGCAGTGGTGCGGAAGGCGCGGGAGAGCCCCCTTCGGCGCGGAAGAGCTCGGCGACGCGGTCAAGCCACTCCTCGTAGACGTCGTCGACGGGGCGGTAGCGCAGGAGCTCGTTCGCCGCGATGAGCGCAGCTCGAGCCTCCAAGGGCGCGCGAAGCGCGTGTGAGGAAGAACCGGCCGGGGTGAGCGACGGAGTGGCGGTGCGGCCATCCCGCCGCACGGACGGGTGTTGAGAGAATGCTTGATGCTCGTTCCCCGCTGGCCGGTGGCGGCGTTGACGGCGGGCGACGGGGAACGACGAGGACGCCCACCGACGGGGGCCGTTTGGACGACGCAGGAAGCGATGGCAGCCCGGCGCTCGGCGCGGGCCCGACGAGCGTCAGACATGGATGTGACGGTCGAAGGAGAGCGGAGCGGTGGAAGACAGACTCCGGCGCATCCCTACCTGGAGCGCCAAATGTCGGATCACGGGTTCTGGCAGACCCTTAAGGTTCGAACTCCGGGGTGCGCGCGGAGATCGTGCCCACTACCTCTCCGTCTCGTAAGGATCTAACTACCGCAAGAACAACACAAGAGACATCGAGTTTATACTAGTTCGGGCCACCATTGTGGTGTAATACCCTACTCTAGCTTTTGGTGGGTGGATTGCCTCTTGGGCTGATGATGAAGAACAATACAAGGAAGAACAGCCTCGCGAGGGTCAGTTCTTGGCTAGGGGATGAACTGTTGGAGGAGTCCAATCGCCCTTCTCTCTCTCTCTGGATGCCTCTTTTCTGGCTGCCGCTACTCTGGGGGTGGCTAGTCCTATTTATAGGCAAAGGCCCTGGGCCTCTTCCCAAATATTGAGCGGGAAGGGCGCCAACAATTGGCCATTTTGAAGGGGAACATCTGGTACACTCATCCTGACTAAAGTTGGTCTTCGCTTGCCAAAGGCCGTGTGGTGACGCCGTCCTGGGCTCCATGGTGACCTCCTTCCCACCGTTGGACTGGTCTTGGTCTCGTTGCACCGAAATGGGTGCCTTTGCTTGATCCTCTCGCCTGCGCTTGCCCCCTTTGCACCAAAGAGGAAAGGGAGACGCTGCGCTGGCTGGCGCCTGCCTGGCACCCTTGGTCGTCATGGCTTGCGTCATGGGCACCTCGTGAGGTACCCGCCTTGATCTCTCCGCCTCCTCGCGAGCCAGCCTAAGGAGGCCGTGCTTGAGGAAGCGCCATGTCGTCCGCCTCGCGAGGCTTGGCCCCTCGCGAGGGTCTTGAGCCTTATGCTGATGAAGATGGGCCACGCTGGGCCGCCATTTGAGCCACGCCGCAGGCAGGCAAGTCTGGGGACCCCCGTTCCCAGAACGCCGACAGACAGTGGTTCGAAGTCATGACCGCAGGCACATCGGACAAGGTGGCCTTGTATTGGTATGGTGAGCCGTCTGTTTTAACACACAAGAGCTGGTGTGGTGATTATACGCACACACACACATGCAAACGAACTACATGCACGCAACACTCACACAAACACATGCAGCCACACACGCATGCAACACTCACACATACACACGCAGCCACGCACGCACGCAACACTCACACGCACACATGCACGCTTGCATGCACACACCACAGGAACAACACACACTCTCATGCTCAAGTGCTCAACCTACACATGCATGCGCAAACATCACGCCCTGACAGGCACATACACAACCGGGTGATTCCAGTGCACGGGTTAGAGTCTTGTCGCGCCTAGGTAAATTTGTGTTTATCTGACCTTTTTCCTATGTGAACTGACATGTGGGACCCACAAGGAACGTGGTCAATTTAACTAGTCAACATGGTGCCACACAGACTATTTGGCTAGTCAACAGAGTGCAATCCGATGCTGAACGGTGAGCAAGTGATCGTATAATCACCGCAAAACTTATATAGTGACCGTAATGAGCGTATTCTGAAGTTCGTTGACCGTATTACGCTTTTCTCTCTGTAGGACCTCCAAAACTACATTTCTACATGTTCTCGAATGTTACATCTAACAACTATGCAATACAGCACTACTACTACACTCTAACACAATAAATCATATGTGTTTTTAGTTTCACTAGATATCATATTGTTACTTAATTATTTAGTTTGCATACATTAAAATTTACTTTGAAATGTATGGCCAATATCATCTACCGCGTGGGAAAAATCCCGCCCTTTCCTATTAAATCGGGTTTGTATCGATGGATCGTGCGAAACAGCAAAACTATAGTACTATACAGTACAAGTGACAGTTCACGGGGCCGCTGTGTCGTGCACTCCTTCGTCGTAAGAGTGGAGCGCTCGCTTTCGCCAACATGTGGGACATCATGCTACCGAGTCCATGTGCCATACTGAAATACAGTGCAAAGCAGCAGGGGTGAAGCACCCCAGTCATGGTGCCAGCATAGTAATGAGCAATGAGGCGTCAAATCACAAAGCTGCACCTTTCCTGCAGTTAAGTTGGAGGGACGAAGTAATAATGCTAAAAAAATAAGTTGGAGGGACGAAGCAACCATCATTTCACTCGTTGCTGAATCCGCTTCTCCCTCATCTTCTTCAAGTTAACCACGTGTTGCTTCTGCCATTGTTCCGCCTCATGTGGGACGCGAATCAGCTTGGTAAATCACTGACATGTGGGACCGCATGTTAGCAAACCACCTTACCGCACCAAGCTGGACGGACGGCGCTATTGTGTAGTACTAGTACATTTACACGTCCTTTGGTTCGACGGACTTCCTGGATGCAAATAAGGCGGTTGTCTCGGCTTGGAGGCGGCACTTGCGTCCGATGGTCTCCCTCAACGGTGGTCTCCGTCGAATGCATTTCGCCAAACCACAACGTTCGAGATATCGTCGACGTCACCGCAATGGGGAAGGAAGTCAAATAGTTACTACCTCAATTTTTTGTACACAAGGCTAGTATATCAAAATTACAATTTGCAAAAGGCCACTAACACTAATCGCGGCAAAATTGATGGGGTTTTCCTCGTACTAGCAATGAAGGACATTAATATACCCTTGCATGCATCCGGAAGTGAGAAGGTTGGTTTTCATGGAGCTACATTAATCAAGCGATGAGGAGTGAGATGGTTAGCTCTTTGGGCTTTGGAGAAAAAATACGCATTAATTGACACGTCAAACGAGGATTTGTATCGATTAATCCCGCGAAGGAAAACCCCGCCTTTCTTTATTAACACCAGTACTCTTAGTACGTACATACTTATCCTGTTCAGGTCTAGGCCTTGCATTGCCATACTTCACCACACATTTTTTCCAAGCTTGCCTAAAGTTTTCAAAATGAAAAGGAGGTACACTTGCGCACCGCTGTCGCGGTCGCACCGCACCCTCACACGGTCGCTCCGCACCCTCACACAGTCGCTCCTGCAAGCCGCAAACCCAACCAAGGGAACACACCCTCACTGACACGTGCTACCGCATGTGAACAAACAAAACTCAGCCATCCTACCGCTGACACATAATTTTCGTTCATACAGTATGTTTATCCAACCACATGTTGGGGAGGATCCGTACGACCCGTGCGGTGGTCTGTTGGGGAAGAAGGGTTAGGAGACGTAGGATATTCATCCAACAGCCTGTAATGGTAGACCGACACAAATGATGAAAGTCAGGCGACTTGCATAACAATATATGTTTTTACCCAACAAAAGATCCCTAAAAACAACAACATAAAGAAAAACGTTCACTACTCGCGGAACAAGACAACCTCGTTGTCTTTGGATGCGGGCGTGAACCAGACGTAGCTGCCGACGTGTGTCTCTGCACCGTGGTTGTCCTTGCCCACCAGCTACTCGTTCATGCGGAGCGTGCGAGCGCTCGGCATGGACGAGAGCACCGCCTGCTTCAGGTCGAGGATGTCTGGTTCCGCCTGTAGGAGGGCCTCAATGGCAGCGGCTTCCTAGCGCTCCGTGCCGAGTTGAGCCTCCGCCGCCCGGTCTAGTCGAGGACGTCCGGTTCTGCCTGCAGGAGGGCCTCGATGGCAGTGGCATCTGCATGCTCCGCGTCGAGTTGAGCCTCCGCCGCCCGGTTAAAGTCGAGGACGTCCGGTTCCGCCTACAGGAGGGCCTCGATGGCTGCGGCATCCGCGTGCTCCGCCTCAAGTAGAGACTCCGCCGCCCGATTCACATCCACGACATCCGGTTCCACCTATAGGAGAGCCTCGATGGCAGCGGCATGCGCGTGCTCCGTGTCAAGTTGAGCCTCTGCCTCCCGGTCCTCCTTTAGTATCGCCAGGGTGAACCATTGGTCCGCCTACACCATGGGGGACCCGGACGCCGGCACGAAGGGGACATCCATCGTCTCATACCCATCGGGGGCCTTCTGCGCCGCGACCTCCGCCATGCACATTGGATCAGCTTCCTCCTCCTCGTAGCTTGGCTCTTGAGAACTTGGGGATTGGCCCGCTGCAAAGAGAGCTTGGGAACGGAGGTCTATGGCGCCGACCGCTGCCGCGATTTCTGCGCGGTGCTCCGGCGTCAGCATCTTGTAGTATGTGATCTTGCGGCGCACCTTGGCTTTCCGGCGAACTAGGGGATGCTTGATGCGGGTTAGGGGATCGAAGGTGGGGGGATGGGCTGGAGAGGAGGTGTGGTTTTGGGGCAGTGGCTGGCGTAGGCCGAGCAGCAAAGGTTCTTGTGTGAATAGTGGTTCTGGTGATGACCGGTCAATCGGTTTTGACTATACATCGCTCTTGTCGTGTTCGCGTTTCACCCCGGCACGCTGGACCCTCCACGTAGCTCACCGAATGGAGCGCGCTTCGTCATGCATTTTCGCTCGCTTGTGGGACCAGAGTTAAGAGCAAACCGAGGTCCCTCCCCCTCCCCCGCCCGCGTCATTTATACTACCACTCCCTCCATTTTATGCAGAGTAAATAAAAACAGAGGGAGTATACTACGGATGAGGATCCCCTGACGTGGCCGAACCCATTGAGTAACTAAAATGCAGGGCCTAGTAAGCATGGGGTCCACGAGTAAGTGAACAAAAGGGAGGGTAAGGAAGGGATACCTATGTCAGAGGATCCACTTCCACTACTACTCCCTCCTTCAATCAACAGGGCCTAATGCGTTTTTTGAGGCTAACTTTGACCAAATGTTAGAGCAATAATATATGACATGCCACTTATGCAAAGCATAAGGTCAAATTCGTATGTGAAAGGAGCTTCCAATGATATAATTTTCACATTATACATCTCATGTACTATTAATCTTGTCAATAGTCAAACTCGATTTTGAAAAACGCATTAGAGCATGGTTAATAATATAGCCAGTCGATGGCTATAAGGAACTGCCATGTCATCTATAGCCATCATCTATATGCACTCATACAGTAGTGTGGGCTATTTCCCGCAAAAAAAGGTTGGCTATTGTATTAGTACTTTTTTCCATCTCCTTCTTCATATTTATTGTATTTAATTATAGGAATGCGTATATAGCTAGGCCCTGGCATGAGAGCTCCCTCCCTTTACCTTTTCACATATCTCTCCTCCATATAGGCCCTATATAAATGGAAGGAGGGAGTACTATGAGCACTGCATACTCTACTACAGATGTTGGCAGTACTCCACTAGTACTATTGCACAGGGAGATTAAAAAAGTTACTATTCGACTGGCTATACGTGGCGAAACCCTAGTAGGCACAGGGAGAACAAGAACCTTCATGTGGTTGAATTTTTTTTGGAAACCATGTCTATTTGAATACAAATCTAGGAGTACGTACGAATCTAACAATATTGATTGGGCATTGTTGAATGTTGATACTTTTTTCTGTAACTTTATTCAAAGTAGAGATACTTTGACTACACATAAAACTTACATGTAAACTACTAGAAAGGATCGGAGGTAGTATATTGTACGTTCTAGAGTGAAACGAACATTGACTACCCTTTATATATGATTTGTGGATGCTATGATCACCGGTTCAAAATTTTGAATCCGCCTTGGGTATCACACATGCACCCACTCGTTCTCTCTCGATTTCATCGCGAGGTCTGGAGATCGATTGAAAGAGGACTAGGGTGGGTACAATATGTTCATTTCGCTTATGAACGTACAATATACTCCCTCTGATCCCCACAGACCCCACCCCGCCAGTCATTTCTATCATAGAAACAGACCAAACCTTTATCTCCTTGCATGACACGCAATTGATCTCTCAACATCAATCGATCTCGTCAAGCTTGTCGGCGTTCTGGGAACGGGGGTCCATAGACTTGCCTGCCTGCGGCCTGCGGCGTGGCTCAAAGGGCCCCCAGCATGGCCCATCTTCTTCAACACAGACCCAAGACCCTCGCGAGGGGCCAAGCCTCGCGGGGCAGACGACACGGAGCTTCCTCAGGCGCAGCCTCATCAGACCGGCTCGCGAGGAGGCGGAGAGATCAAGGCGAGGTACCTCATGAGGTGCCCATGACGCAAGCCATGACTACCAAGGGTGCCAGGCGGGCGCCAGCCCGCGCAGTGTCCTCCTTTCCTCTTTGGTGCAAAGGGGGCAAGCGCAGGCGAGAGCATCAAGCAAAGGCACCCATTTCGGTGCAACGAGACCAAGACCAGTCCAACGGAAGGAAGGAAGTCATGGTGGAGCCCAAGCCAGCATCACCACCAGAGCCTTTGGCAGGCGAGGACCAATTTAGTCAGGATAAGTGTACCAGATGTTCCCCTTCAAAATGGCCAATTGTTGGCGCCCTTCCCGCTCAATATTTGGGAAGAGGCCCAGGGCCTTTGCCTATAAATAGGACTAGCCACCCCCAGGGTAGAGGAGAGATCGATCGACAATCAGACCGGAGAGAGAGAGAGAGAGAGAAGGGCGACTGAACTCATCCTAAGTAGTTCATTGCCCGGCCAAGAACAGACCCTCGCGAGGCTGTTCTTCCTTGTATTGTTCATCATCATCAGCCCAAGAGGCAATCCACCACACCACCACACTGGAGTAGGGTATTACACCACATCGGTGGCCCGAACCAGTATAAACCCTGTGTCTCTTGCGTTGTTCTTTCCCGTAGCTTAGATCTTTGCGAGGCGGAGGGGCGCAGGTAGGAAGAAGGCGTAATCTCTGCGCGCACCCCAGAGTGCGAACCTCAAGGGTCTGCCGGAACCCGAAATCCGACATTTGGTGCGCCAGGTAGAGAAGCACCGGAGTTTTCCCTTCCGCCACCGCCACGACCTGCCTCGCGATGAGTAGCGCGTCGCCCGCTCTGGCCGCCGGCGCCAACAAGGGGGCCAGGGGGCTCCGAGCCCTGGCCCCAGCCCTGCAACGGGTACGGTGGCCCGACAAGTTCAAGCCAACGACGCCGCCGCGCTACAGCAGCGCGACTGATCCGCTGGCCTTCTTGCTGGCGTACGAGGGAGTCATCCTCGAAGCCGGAGGTGATGATAGGGTCATGGCCAACTGGCTTCCCATGGCCCTCACCGGCACTCCGCGCGCATGGCTGCTCCACCTACCGGCAGCCTCCTTGGCCTCTTGGGAAGAACTTCGCAGCCTCTTCCTTGCCCAACACGCTACGCTAACACCCCCGGTCGTCGCGGCCCTCCTGGGCGGCTCGCAAGCGCCACCAACAAGTCACCACGTCAAGTCGTTCATTCGCCGGGTCAGCGCCGCTGCCACGCGGCAGGGGCCTCTCCTGGACCGGTCGGCGCCGGAAGGCTGGGTCATGTACTTCGATGGGGCGTTCTCCAGGCATGGTGCTGGGGCTGGGGCGGTGCTTATATCGCCCACTCAGGACAAGCCCTACTATGCAGTACAACTCTGTTTCCAGCAAGGCGAAAAGGTCTCCAATAACATAGCAGAGTATGAAGGTCTAATAGCGGGCTTGAAGGCTGCAGTTGCCCACCATCAAGGGCGATTCGCAGCTCCTTGTCAATTTCTCCAATAAGGTGTACGAGCCGAAAGATGAGCACATGGAGGCCTACCTTGCAGAGGTCCGCAAGATGGAGAAGCAGTTCTGGGGGCTGGAGTTGCAGCATGTGCCCCATGGCACCAATCAGGAGGCCGACAACATCACCAGACGGGCGTCCAGGCGGTTACCTCAGGAGCCTGGCGTCTTCAAGGAGCGGCTCTTCAAGCCCTCAGCCCTGCTGTCATTGTCAAACACGGCTCAGCCTCGGGAAGAGCTCCCCCAGCCACCTGCCACAGGAGCCCCGGTCTGTGGCCCGGCCTCAGGAGCGCGCCTGCTCCTGACAAGGGAACCTCAGGAGGGGTGCTGGATCACGGAGCTCCGGAGTTACTTAACCCAAGGGATCCTACTGGAGAAGGAGGAGGAAGCGGAGCGTGTGGCACGACAGGCCACGGCATACTGCATCAAGGATGGAGAGCTCTACCGGAAGCGACCAAACGATGTATCCCTACGCCGCATCTCCAGGGAGCAAGGAAAGGAACTGCTGGAAGACATACATGGTGGAGACTGTGGACATCATTCATCATCACGGACCCTCGTTGGGAAGGCGTTTTGCAGTGGGTTTTATTGGCCCACCGCACTCAATGACGTCGTCGAACTGGTGAAGGCTTGTGAGGCCTGCCAGTTCCACGCCAAGCATATCCATCAGCCGGCGGGAGGCCTACAGATTATGCCCCTTTCGTGGCCACTCGCAGTCTGGGGGCTGGACATCCTGGGCCCGTTTCCTCGGGCGCCAAGGGGCTACCGCTACCTCTACGTCGCCGTGGACAAGTTCACCAAGTGGGCTGAAGTAGAGGACGACCGCACCATCCCCGCGGGTTCCGCGGTCAAGTTCATCAGGGGCATCGTGAGCCGGTTCGGGGTGCCGAAAAGCATCATCACAGACAACGGTTCGCAGTTCACCAGTAACCTCTTTTAAACATACTGTACTAACCTTGGGACGCAGATATGCTACGCTTCGGTGGCACACCCCCGAAGCAACGACCAGGCGGAGCGAGCCAACGCAGAGGTCCTGAGGGGCCTCAAGACCAGGACGTTCAAGAAGAAGCTGGAGGCCTGCGGCAGAGGTTGGTACAACGAGCTTCTGTACGTGTTGTGGTCCATCCGCACAACCGCGACCAAGCCGACGGGAGAGACCCCGTTCTTCCTGGTCTACGGAGCCGAAGCGGTCCTCCCTCACGAGGTCAGACGTCGCTCCGCGCGGGTCCTGGCGTTCGATGAGGCGCAGCAGGACGCCATGCGGGGGATGGACCTCGTGCTGGGGGAGGAACGCCACCGAGAAGCCGCGCTGCGGGCGGCGAGGTACCAACAAGCACTGCGACGATATCATTGCCGCAACATCTGCCCCAGAACTGTCAAGGTAGGAGAACTCGTGCTCAGGCAGGTCCTCTCCAGGGAGGGACTGCACAAGCTCTCTCCCATGTGGGAGGGCCTGTTCAAGGTTGTTCATGTTTCCAGGCCTGCATCCGCGCGCTTGGAGACTCAGGAGGGGGTGCCGGTCCAGAACGCGTGGAACATCCAGCACCTTCGGAGGTTCTACCCCTAAAAAGGCCCAGAGCCTGTGAAGAAGGCGAACGCCTGTGAAGAACATCCTTTTTGGAAAAGGCCCAGAGCCTGTGAAGAAGGCGAACGCCTGTGAAGATTATCCTTTTTGGAAAAGGCCCAGAGCCTGTGAAGAAGGCGAACGCCTGTGAAGATTATGCTTTTTGGAAAAGGCCCAGAGCCTGTGAAGAAGGCGAACGCCTGTGAAGACCATCCTTTTTGGAAAAGGCCCAGAGCCTGTAAAGAAGGCGAATGCGTGTGAAGCTGTCGCATTTTGGAAAAGGTCCGAAGCCTGTGAAGAAGGCCAACGCTTGTGAAGCTCGCCGCCCGTGACACTCTCACGTAATAATTAGTTGGGGCTGTACACGCCCCGGAGTCTCAGGAGCGCCGGCCTCAGGCCCTGGGGCTCCCTCCCACGCCCAGTGGCAGCACTTAGCTCCGCGCTGGTGAGAAGACGTCGAATACTAGATTATGTGCCGGACGCGGCTTTTTCATTTGCTTTCCGCAGTTGGCTTGTTCATTCTCATTCAAAGTTTTATTGAAGCTATTGCCGCCTTTGACTTATGATTCTTCGACTTTTCACTCTCCTGACTCGATTTCTCTTATGCAAGGCCTCGCGAGGGGAGGGGGCAGCCGAGCGCCCTCGTGAGTGTTTCTGTCCTAGCCGTTCAAAGGTTTCGCGACCTGGGTCCATTACAGGAGCACCCCTCCAGTCCGTGCCCCACGGGCACCGAGACACGAACACAGGGCCTGGGTCGGTCGCCCCCCCCACGGCTGGGGTCGGAAACTATCTACACATGGGCACGTAGCCGGAAGGCACGATAGCGAAAGCAAAGCGATGATTAACAGCAATAACCCAAACACGCCCCCGCGGGGCTCCACGCTACTGTCTTTTTATGCAGGACAAAGGAAAAGAAAGAGCAAATCGGGCGCAGCTCGCCTCACACCGGCCTGCAGGGAAGACTCGAGCCGCCTCCGGGACTCAGGCAGACTCCCTCTCGCGCTTCACCGAAGCGCGACGGCGGGCAGACGCGCTACCACCTCCAAAGCAGGAACGACGGCATGGAGGCTGGCTGCGGCCACCGCTAGAAGAGTCGCCGCCTGAGGAAGAACCGGTGAAGCTTGGGGAACCCTGAGCACCGCCAATCACGCGAGCGCTGTCCTCTCCATCATCGCCGGGGGTGGGTCCCCGGCCACGGTCGTCGTCCTCAGGGCAGCACCCTGCGCGGCGACCATCTTCCCCGTACACCCTCACGAAGAGGGTGGCATCGCCGTCAAACTTGAAGTGCAGGGTGCACCGACGGCTCAGGCCCCGCGCGCGGGCAAACGTCTGCCAACCGCGGGCAAAGGCCAGGCTCCCAGTTGCGGAGACCTCCAGTGAAGCCCATGAGGCCCGGCTGCTGCAGCCGTCTGCTTGAAGCCAGAAGCCGCCCGGGGCGCCGCCCGGGAGCTTGCCGAGGAGGAAGCGAGGAAGATGAAGCCGGGTGCTAGTCGGTTCCGCCGACCACACAACGAACTCCGGCAGCACCTCTGCCATGCGAGAACGCGGCCTAGGGGGGCGCGCGACCAAGGCACGCCCCCTGGTCGCCGCTGTCCGCCCGTCACCGTGCTGGAAATCACCTCCACGCCCGCGGAGGGCTATCGTAGTGGCCACAGGACGTTTGCGAGGGCGCCCTCGGCCGCGCTTGGGCGGGGGAGAGGCAGGCTCAACCTGGCGAGCCTTCCCTTTCTCTGCAGCCGAGAACCTCCTCGACGGAGCCATGAAGAAGAAGGAGAAGCAAGGGGGATGGACTGGAAGGGCGTGTGCCGTTTCGTACTTATAGCTAGTGAAGGCCAACCGTCGGCCTCCACGATCTCAGGTAATCATGACCCGTTTTGCATGCAGGGACTTGTCCAATCCGTGCAGATGCCGAGGCGTCATGGGGAAGCGGAGACGCCCACGTCCAATCAACCGCCACGCGGCGCCCAAGGCCGCAGGCTGTTAGGGCCCGCGGCGCTTCGCCCTTGCCCTTTTGCCTCCCTGCACGGCCAAGTCCAGACGCGCCTTGGGCCCGGGGGCTACTGTCGGCGTTCTGGGAATGGGGGTCCACAGACTTGCCTGCCTGCGGCCTGCGGTGTGGCTCAAAGGGGGCCCAGCACGGCCCATCGTCTTCAACACAGACCCAAGACCCTCACGAGGGGCCAAGCATCACAGGGCAGATGACACGGAGCTTCCTCAGGCGCGGCCTCATCAGGCCGGCTCGCGAGGACGCAGAGATATCAAGGCGGGGTACCTCACGAGGTGCCCATGACGCAAGCAATGACAACCATGGGCGCCAGGCGGGCGCCAACCCGCGCAGTGTCCTCCTTTCCTCTTTGGTGCAAAGGGGGCAAGCGCAGGCGAGGGCATCAAGCAAAGGCACCCGTTTCGGTGCAACGGAACCAAGACCAGTCCAACGGAAGGAAGGACGTCATGGCGGAGCCCAAGCCAGCGTCACCACTAGAGCCTTTGGCAGGCGAGGACCAACTTTAGTCAGGATAAGTGTACCAGATGTTCCCCTTCAAAATGGCCAATTGTTGGCGCCCTTCCCGCTCAATATTTGGGAAGAGGCCCAGGGCCTTTGCCTATAAATAGGACTAGACACCCCTAGGGTAGAGGAGAGATCGATCGGCAATCAGACCGGAGAGAGAGAGAGAGAGAGAGAGAGAGAGAGAGAGAGAGAGAGAGAAGGGCGACTGAACTCATCCTAAGTAGTTCATCGCCCCGGCCAAGAACAGACCCTCGTGAGGCTGTTCTTCCTTGTATTGTTCATCATCATCAGCCCAAGAGGCAATCCACCACACCACCACACTGGAGTAGGGTATTACACCACATCGGTGGCCCGAACCAGTATAAACTTTGTGTCTCTTGCGTTGTTCTTTCCCGTAGCTTATATCTTTGCGAGGCGGAGGGGCGCAGGTAAGAAGAAGGCGTAATCTCCGCGCGCACCCAGAGTTCGAACCTCAAGGGTCTGCCGGAACCCGAAATCCGACAAAGATGTGTCGCGGCTTGAACCGAATGGGATATCAAACTTAGATGGGAAGCGACTACTACCTCGTGAGCATTGCGTTGGTTTTCTCTTGAAGAGGAAAGGGTGATGCAGTAAAGTAGCGTAAGTATTTCCCTCAGTTTTTGAGAACCAAGGTATCAATCTAGTAGGAGATCACGCACGATTCCCTCGCACCTACACAAACAAATAAGAACCTCGCAACCAAAGCGATAAAGGGGTTGTCAATCCCTCCACGATCACTTACGAGAGTGAGATCTGATATATAGATAAGATAATATTTTTGGTATTTTTATGATAAAGATGCAAAGTAAAATAAACGGCAATAAAAATAGTGAAGTGCTCGAACATTAATATTATGGAAAATAGACCCGGGGGCCATAGGTTTCACTAGTGGCTTCTCTCAAGAGCCTAAGTTTTACGGTGGGTAAACGAATTACAGTCGAGCAATTGATAGAATTGAGCATAGTTATGAGAATATCTAGGTATGATCATGTATATAGGCATCACGTCCGCGACAAGTAGACCAAAACAATTTTGCATCTACTACTATTACTCCACACATCAACCGCTATCCAGCATGCATCTAGAGTATTAAGTTCATAAGAACAGAGTAATGCTTTAAGTAAGATGACATGATGTAGAGCGATAAACTCGTGCAATATGATATAAACCCCATCATTTTATCCTCGATGGCAACAATACAATACGTGCCTTGCTGCCCCTGCTGTCACTGGGAAAGGACACCTCAAGATTGAACCCAAAGCTAAGCACTTCTCCCATTGCAAGAAAGATCAATCTAGTAGGCCAAACCAATCCGATAATTCGAAGAGATTTGCAAAGATAACCAATCACACATAAAAGAATTCAGAGGAGATTCAAATATTATTCATAGATAATCTTGATCATAAACCCACAATTCATCGGATCTCGACAAACACATTGCAAAAGAAGATTACATCAAATAGATCTCCAAGAAGATCGAGGAGAACTTTGTATTGAGATCCAAAGATAGAGAAGAAGCCATCTAGCTAATAACTGTGAACCCGAAGGTCTGAGGTAAACTACTCCCACACCATCGGAGAGGCTATGGTGTTGATGTAGAAGCCCTCTGTGATCAATGTCCGCATCGGCGGAGCACCGGAAAAGACCCAAACATGGGATCTCATGGGTACAGAAGGTTGCGTCGGTGGAAATACGGTTTTGGCTCCGTCCCTGATGGTTTGGGGGTACGTAGGTATATATAGGAGGAAGAAGTATGTCGGTGGAGCACCATGGGCTCCACGAGGGTGGAGGGCGCGCCTGGGGGGGGGGGGGGGGGTGGGCCCCCTGCCTCGTGCTCTCCTCGTTGATTACTTTACGTAGACTCCAAGTCCTGTAGATCATGTTTGTTCCAAAAATCACGTTCCCGAAGGTTTCATTCCGTTTGGACTCCGTTTGATATCCTTTTCCTTGGAAACATTGAAATAGAAAAAAAACAGCAATTTGGGCTGGGCCTCCGGTTAATAGGTTAGACCCAAAAATAATATAAAAGTGTATAATAAAGCCCATTAAACATCCAAACAGAATATAATATAGCATGGAACAATAAAAAAATATAGATACGTTGGAGACGTATCAAGCATCCCCAAGCTTAATTCATGCTCGTCCTCGACTAGGTAAATGATAAAAATAGAAGTTTTTATGTGGAATGCTACTTAGCATAATTTTTAATGTAATTCTCTTATTTGTGGTATGAATATTCAGATCCGAAAGATTCAAGATAAAAGTTTAATATTGACATAAACATAATAATACTTCAAGCATACTAACTAAGAAATTATGTCTTCTCAAAATAACATGGACAAAGAAAGTTATCCCTACAAAATCATATAGTCTGGCTATGCTCTATCTTCATCACACAAAGTATTTAATCATGCAAAACCCCAATGACAAGCCAAGCAATTGTTTCATACTTTTGGTGTTCTCAAACTTTTTCAATCTTCACGCAATACATTAGCGTGAGACATGGACATAGCACTATATATGGAATAGAATGGTGGTTGTGGAGAAGACAAAAAAGGAGAAGATAGTCTCACATCAACTAGGCGTATCAACGGGCTATGGAGATGCCCATCAATAGATATCAATGTGAGTGATTAGGGATTGCCACTCAACGGATGCACTAGATCTATAAGTATATGAAAGCTCAACAAAAGAAACTAAGTGGGTGTGCATCCCACTCGCTTAATCACGAAGACCTAGGGCATTTTGAGGAAGCCATCATTGGAATATACAAGCCATGTTCTATAACGAAAAATTCCCACTAGTATATGAAAGAGATATCATAGGAGACTCTCTATCATGAAGATCATGGTGCTACTTTGAAGCACAAGTGTCGAAAAGTATAGTAGCATTGTCCCTTCTCTCTTTTTCTCTCATTTTTTTATTTGGGCCTTTTCTCTTTTTTATGTCCTGTTTTTTTTCTTTCTTTTTTTTATTTTTCGTCCGGAGTCACATCCCGACTTGTGGGGGAATCATAGTCTCCATCATCCTTTCCTCACTTGGGACAATGCTCTAATAATGATGATCATCACACTTTTATTTACTTTACAACTCAAGAATTATAACTCAAAACTTAGATTAAAATATGACTCTATATGGATGCCTCCGGCGGTGTACTGGGATATGCAATGAATCAAGAGTGACATGTATGAAAGAGTTATGAACGGTGGCTTTGCCACATATACGTTGTCAACTACATGATCATGCAAGGCAATATGACAATGATGGAGCATGTCATAGTAAACAGAACGATGGTAAGTTGCATGGCAATATATCTTGGAATGGCTATGGAAATGCCATGATAGGTAGGTATGGTGGGTGTTTTGAGGAAGGTATATAGTGGGTGTATGATACCGACGAAAAGTGTGTGGTATTAGAGATGCTAGCAATGGTGGAAGGATGAAAAGTGCGTATAATCCATGGACTCAACATTAGTCATAAAGAACTCATATACTTATTGCAAAAATCTACAAGTTATCAAAGCAAAGTATTACGCGCATGCTCCTAGGGGGATAGATTGGTAGGAAAAGACCATCGCTCGTCCCCGACCACCACTCATAAGGAAGACACTCAATAAATAAATCATGCTCCGACTTCTTCACATAACGGTTTACCATACGTGCATGCTACTGGAATCACAAACTTCAACACAAGTATTCCTAAAATTCACAACTACTCAACTAGCATGACTCTAATATAACCATTTTCATATCTCAAAACAATTATCAAGCATCAAACTTCTCATAGTATTCAACACACTCATAAGATTTTTTTTACTAATCTTGGATGCCTATCATAATTAAAGCAAATTACCTTGCTGTTTTGTAGGACTCTCAAAATAATATAAGTGAAGCATTAGAGAACAATAGTTTCTGTAAAACAAATATACCACTGTGCTCTAAAATATACAAGTGAAGCCTAGAGCAAAAACTATATATCTCAAAAGATATAATTGAGACACATAGTGTATTCTAATAAATTCCGAATCATGTGTGTCTCTCTCAAAAGGTGTGTACAGCAAGGATGATTGTGGTAAACTAAAAAGAAAAGACTCAAATCATACAAGACGCTCCAAGCAAAACACATATCATGTGGTGAATAAAAATATAGCTCCAAGTAAAGTTACCGATGGACGAAGACGAAAGAGGGGATGCCTTCCGGGGCATCCCCAAGCTCTGGCTTTTTGGTGTCCTTAGATTATCTTGGGGTTCCATGGGAATCCCCAAGCTTGGGCTCTTGCCACTCCTTGTTCCCAAATCCATCAAATATTTTACCCAAAACATGAAAACTTCACAACACAAAACTTAACAGAAAATCTCATGAGCTCCGTTAGCGAAAGAAAACAAAACACCACTTCAAGGTACTGTAATGAACTCATCCTTTATTTATATTGGTGTTAAACCTACTGTATTCCAACTTCTATATGGTTTATAAACTCTTTTATTAGCCATAGATTCATCAAAATAAGCAAACAACACGCGAAAAACAGAATCTGTCAAAAACAGAACAGTCTGTAGTAATCTGTAAATAATGCAAACTTCTGGAACTCAGAAAACTCTACCAAAATAGGACGCCCTATACAATCTGTTTATTTATCTACTGCAATTTTAAGTAGTATTTTATCATGTCCTGGTGATTATTAACAATTGTTTTCGTGAACAGAAAGTTTCTAGAATTTCCAGCAAGATCAAATAACTATCATCCAAGAAGATCCTATAGGTTTAACTTGGCACAAACACTAATTAAAACACAAAAACAAATCTAAACAGAGGTTATATCAAATATGTATTCCTAAACAGAAGCAAAAAGCAAAAAAACTAAAATAAAACTGGGTTGCCTCCCAACAAGTGCTATCGTTTAACGCCCCTAGCTAGGCATAAAAGCAAGGATAGATCTAGGTATTGCCATCTTTGGTAGTTAATCCATAAGTAGCTCTCATAATATATTTATAAGGTAATTTTATTTTGTTTCTGGGGAAGTGTTCCATGCCTTTCCTTAACGGTTTGGAATCTAATATCCCCTTACTTCATTCAATAATTGCACTAATCGTTCTAAGGAAAGGTCTACCAAAAATAATAGGACATGAATGATTGCAATCTATATCAGGAACAATGAAATCTATGGGCACATAGTTTCTATTTGCAACAATAAGAACATCATTAATTCTTCCCATAGGTTTTTTAATAGTGGAATCCGCAAGGTGCAAGTTTAAAGAACAATCATCAAATTCACGGAAACCTAGCAAATCGCACAAAGTTTTTGGAATCGTGGAAACACTAGCACCCAAATTACACAAAGCATAGCATTCATGATCTTTAATTCTAATTTTTATAGTAGGTTCCCACTCATCATAAAGTTTTCTAGGGATAGAAACTTCCAGCTCAAGTTTTTCTTCGTAAGATTGCATCAAAGCATCAATGATATGTTTAGTAAAAGCTTTATTTTGGCTATAAGCATGAGGAGAATTTAGCACAGATTGCAACAAGGAAATACAATCTATAAAAGGGCAATTATCATAATTAAATTCCTTGAAATCCCAAATAGTGGGTTTATTAATAACTAAAGTTTTGATCTCTTCAATCCTACTTTTACCAACTTTTGCATCAAGATCTAAAAACTCCGAATTTTTGGGACGCCTTCTAGGTAAAGGTAACTCATCTCCAGCCCCATCATTATCAAGATTCATATTGCAAAACAAAGATGTAATAGGAGACACATCAATAACTTTTAGATCTTCATCTTTATTTTCATAGAAACTAGAAGAACACGCTTTCACAAAGCAATGTTTCTTAGCACGCATCCTAGCGGTGTTCTTTCTTTGCACTCGTAAATGGAAATTCTCATGGCTTTGAGAGACTCATTGATATCATTCTTAGGTGGAATAGTTCTAAGTTTCAAAGAATCAACATCAAGAGAAATTTTGTCAACGTTCCTAGCCAATTCATCAACCTTAAGAAATTTTTCTTCAAGCAAAGCATTGAAATTCTTTTGCGAATTCATAAACTGATTAACACTAGTCTCAAATTCAGAGGGCATATTATTAAAATTTCCATAAGAATTGTTGTAGGAATTACCATAATTATTAGAGGAATTACTAGGGAACAACCTAGGATTAAAGTTTCCTCTATACACGTTGTTACCAAAATTATTAATACCAACAAAATTCACATCCATAGATTCATTATTATTCTCAATCAAAATAGACAAAGGCATATCATTAGGATAAGAAGAAATGCTTTTAGTAGCAAATAATTTCATAAGTTCATCCATCTTTCCACTCAAAACAATAATTTCTTCTATCGCATGCACTTTTTTATTAGTAGACCTTTTAGTGTGCCATTGAGAATAATTAACCATAATATTATCTAGGATTTTAGTAGCTTCTCCTAAAGTGATTTCCGTAAAAGTTCCTCCCGCGGCCGAATCTAAAAGATTTCTAGAAGCAAAATTCAATCCTGCATAATTTTTTTGTATAATTATCCAAAGATTCAAACCATGTGTAGGGAAATTACGTATCATTAATTTCATCCTCTCCCAAGCTTGTGCAACATTTCATGAGCAAGTTGCTTAAAATTCATGATATCATTTCTAAGAGAGCTGATTTTAGCGGGAGGAAAATACTTAGAGATAAAAGCATCTTTGCACTTATTCCATGAATCGATACTATTTTTAGGCAAAGGCGAAAACCAAACTTTAGCACGATCTCTAAGCGAAGAAGGAAATAGCTTCAATTTAGCAATATCATTGTCCACATCTTTCTTCTTTTGCATATCACACAAATCAACGAAGCTATTCAGATGGGTAGCGGCATCTTCAATAGGAAGGCCTGCGAATTGAACTTTCATGACAAGATTCAACAAAGCAGCATAATTTCACAATATTCAGCATCGGTAAGAGGAGCAATCGGAGTGCTAAGAAAATCATTGTTGTTGGTATTGGTAAAGTCACAGAATTTATTATTGTCTTGAGCCATTGTGACAAGAAAGCAATCCAACACACGAGCAAACAAGAAGCAAGCGAAAAAGAGGTGAACGAAAAAGAGAGGGTGAATAAAACGACAAGGGTGAAGTGGGGGAGAGGTAAACGAGAGGCAAATGGCAAATAATGTAATGCAAGGGATAAGAGTTTGTGATGGGTACTTGGCATGTCTTGACTTGACTTGACTTGGCGCGAATCTCCCCGGCAATGGCGCCAGAAATCCTTCTTGCTACCTCTTGAGCACTGCGTTGGTTTTCCCTTGAAGAGGAAAGGGTGATGCAGTATTTCCCTCAATTTTTTAGAACCAAGGTATCAATCCAGTAGGAGATCACGCACGAGTCCGTCGCACCTACACAAACAAATAAGAACCTCGCAACCAACGCGATAAAGGGGTTGTCAATCCCTCCACGGTCACTTACAAGAGTGAGATCTGATAGATATGATAAGATAATATTTTTGGTATTTTTATGATAAAGATGCAAAGTAAAATAAACGACAATAAAAATAGCTAAGTGTTGGAAGATTAATATGATGGAAAATAGACACGGGGGCCATAGGTTTCACTAGTGGCTTCTCTCAAGAGCATAAGTATTACGGTGGGTAAATGAATTACTGTCGAGCAATTGATAAAATTGAGCATAGTTATGAGAATATCTAGGTATGATCATGTATATAGGCATCATGTCCGCGACAAGTAGACCGAAACGATTCTGCATCTACTACTATTACTCCACACATGGACCGCTATCCAGCAAGCATCTAGAGTATTAAGTTCATAAGAACAGAGTAATACTTTAATTAAGATGACATGATGTAGAGGGATAAACTAATGAAATATGATATAAACCTCATATTTTTATCCTCGATGGCAATAATACAATACGTGCCTTGTTGCCCCTGCTGTCACTGGGAAAGGACACCGCAAGATTGATCCCAAAGCTAAGCACTTCTCCCATTGCAAGAAAGATCACTCTAGTAGGCCAAACCAAGACGATAATTCAAAGAGACTTGCAAAGATAACCAATCATGCATAAAAGAATTCAGAGGAGATTCTAATATTATTCATTGATAATCTTGATCATAAACCCTCAATTCATCGGATCTCGTCAAACACACCGCAAAAGCAGATTACATCGAATAGATCTCCAAGAAGATCGAGGAGAACATTGTATTGAGATCCAAAGAGAGAGAAGAAGCCATCTAGCTAATAACTATGGACTCGAAGGTCTGAGGTAAACTAGTCACACATCATCGGAGAGGCTATGGTGTTGATGTAGAAGCCCTCCGTGATCAATGCCCCCTCGGGCAGAGCACCGGAAAAGGCCCCAAGATGGGATCTCACGGGTACAGAATGTTGCGGCGGTGGAAATAGGGTTTTGGTTCCGTCCCTGATGGTTTGGGGGTATGTAGGTATATATAGGAGGAAGAAATACGTTGGTGGAGCAACATGGGACCCACGAGGATGGAGGGCGCGCCTGGGGGGGGAGTAGGCACGCCCCTGCCTCGTGCTCTCCTCATTGATTGCTTTACGTATACTCCAAGTCCTCTCGATCACGTTTCTTCCAAAAATCACGTTCCCGAAGGTTTCATTCCGCTTGGACTCCGTTTGATATCCTTTTCCTTCGAAACACAGAAATAGGCAAAAAAACGGCAATTTGGGCTGGGCCTCCGGTTAATAGGTTAGTCCCAAAAATAATATAGAAGTGTATAATAAAGCCCATTAAACATCCAAAACAAAATATAAACTAGCATGTAACAATAAAAAGTTATAGATACGTTGGAGACGTATCAGCGACACGTAGTTGAGGCAAAGTGAAACTTTAAACGAACCGTTTGTTTGTATGCATATCAGACAAATTACAACATTCGAAATACAAGCATGGTCAAGGCCCACATGTGAATGATACTCGGCGGAATGTTCAAATGAGGCATGCGGGAGCGACACGCTCATCCTCGCTTTACATGGTCGGTTTTAGTGTGATGAGGGTGGCGTTAGCGTTGTGGCACGACCGACAGATCAACACCTGGCTCGTTGAGGATGCACGGGGCGCTGAAGTGCGCATGCGCCGTGACACGTTCGCGAAGTGGTGTAGCACGGCCAACTGCATCCCCAGGACCTAAGACCATGCCGGGTGGTCTTGCTTTTTCAATGACATGTGGGGTCGCATGTGAGCAAAGGGCATCTCCAACGTTGCACGACCGCAGCTGACTACCCTGGCACACCAAAAACCCTCGTCCCTCGCGCCGTCATGTGGTGCGTTCCCAGCCGGTGCCAGCTGCCCGCATTCATGTCGTCCATCCGTATGCCGTCATTAAGAGGCTCAGTTCCCGAGGAACCAAATCCGGTGACTGAATGACGCACCCGGGTGCTTGGCCTCACCGGAATGCGCTACTTAAAGCAACAATGCCCAGCTAACCTCCACACCATAGCGCATTGTCCTGCTACCTGGCACCACATCCGCCATGACCGCGGGCACGAACGCTCTGTTGGAGAGCTTGTCTTCGGGGATGAAGCTCGAGGTCGCCGCCCTCCCTCAAGTCGCCGCTCGCGACGCAATAGCGGCGTAGCCGGACGCGGATGCGGCCGCACAAGCGGTGGCCACGCTGGCGGCCGACGGCGGGAGCACCGTCAACCATGTATCCTACTTGCCGCCGGCCAACGTCCGGCACCGCCGAGGTCGGGGACTCCTCCCAGGATAAGTAGGGCATGGTGTGCCAACTGGCCGGTCCGTCTCCCGTGTTCTACTCTTCCTCGCCAGAGACCACACCTTCACTTCACGGGTCTTGAACCCCGCCCCCGTAGATGGAGATCGCAGATGGAGGACGTTGGTCGCCGCTGTAGAATAGGTTTAGGATCGGGTTTCTTTTATTTTTTCTGTCGTATAGAAGTTCGAAATGTAATGAAAATCTGCCATGTTTGCATTAATCTCGGCCGGTGTATATGAAATTTGACAATAATATAGTATATTGTAGTAGTACTAGCAAGATGCCCGTGCGTAGCACGGAACATCAAGATCTTGTGGGAGCAAAGGATGAACGAGGGAAGGCCTTATCTGCAAATGTGGAGAGGAGTGCTGGTAAATTGTCATAGTTTCGTTCATATCCGTTAGATATAGATCGGACGGCCTGTGTTGCAAGATGGCAGGCACACCATCATCACCAACTATGCTTTTTATTGAACCGAGACAAAGCTAACATGCGAAGTAAAATAAACGCAAGTCTACATACACAATTTATCTTAGGAACTCCAACAGTACGTCCACTACACATTCACGCATTTCACATCTTTCTACATCTACGGGAACCTACAAAAGGGTTAACGTAAATTGCCTCTCTCTCTCTCGTCCTTGATTTTCATGGTGGTGGGCCCCTCCCTCCCCCCAATCTACAATCAATAGCTCACACATTTCACATTATGTTAATTACATAACTGGGATTACGTAGGTGTAGCATTACTCGTCCTAAAAACCCAACTAAGCCAACCTCCCAGCATGTCGCGCGAGAAAAGACCCGGTCGCGCCGTTTTACTCAGGGTTAACGGATTACTAGTAGGAGTATTGATGGATCGCGTGAAGCACATTTTTTTTCTTTAGGGGGCAAAGCACCTAGTTTAAAAGGAAAAAAGGCGGTACACTCACAACACCCCTTTCTCGGTCGCATTGCACCCCACACACGTTTGGTCCTGCACACGACCCATGCAAATGGAACGCGCTTCGGCTTGCCTCTTCACTGACACGTGGGACTGCACTTGGAGAAACCGATAATGTGCCAAACTCCTCCCCCCCCCCCGCACACCGCGCGACCCCCCCCCCCCCCCAAAATAAATTCCCCCCAAATCCCAAATTCAACCGCCCTACAGCCAACTAGCCAATAATATTCCCCAAACCCCCCTCCCCCTTGTCCCCCTCTACACCATTCGCTCCGCCAAATCCGCCCTCCCTGCCGCGCCGATACGTCGGCGCCGCAGTTCATCTAGGGGACGCACAACGATCCTCTCGCTCCCACAGTACGCTCTCGTAGACTGTCGTCCTCTAGCCGCGCCGCCACCGGTGGCGACGTTCTTGTGGAGGCGCACGGTGGTCAGCACCGCCACCGCATGCGATGTTCTTGTGGATACGCACGGCGGTCAGATTCTCCCACGGTACGCGCATTCTTGACGGAGGCACCGTGCATGTCGGTGTAGCGCTGAATGTTAGATGATAGACGCTGTTAATCTCACTGTTTGCCGAAGAAGTTTACATTCAATATGCTTTGCTTAAAAAGCTTCCTTACCCTATTCTGCACTCAATCTACTTAGCTGAGATGGCATGCCAAGCCCCATTAGTTGCTACCATATCCTGCCATATATTTATTGTGACGTAGATTGCCATGGTCCAGTAGCCAATCTGTTAGGTGAAATAGCTGTACACTATTTTATACTCGATCTTTGTTGCTGCGATGGCCTTCGATAGTTCGATGGTTGTGTGCTCGGCCTCATTGACTGCTGAAACAGCCTGCGATAATTTAGCACTCAAATTTGTTTGCTGAATTAGCTTTACATATATCTCGTTACTTAGATCTGCTCGCCCAAATATCTTTCCATAGCTTTAGACATCGACCTTTCTGGACTTCATAAAAAAGCATATGTCTTGCCATAGCTTTAGACATCGACCTAGGTTTTTCCTGTAATATCTAGTAGAAGAACTAATTTGTATGTCTAATAGATGGACATGACTTGGATAACTTGTGCTCGTAGATTCTCCGCTGCATATGTCGAGGGGGTTGAAAACTTCATGAACTTTATCAGAGCTGAGTACGGTGGTCTAAAATCAGATGTGCTCTGCCCGTGTAGCAGTTGTATGAATTCAGTCACAAGACCCCAGTCAACTATGCAAAATCATCTACACTTCTATGGGATGTCGGTCACATATACTAGCTGGGTTCATCATGGTGAAGCTGTAGACGTCAATGTTACTGACTACGTGGAATCAGTAGATCACCATCTTGACCTGCCTGATGCTCAGGTGGAAGAGGAGGAGGAGGTGGTGGTGGCGCAGCCAGTGAGTTTGACCAACATTGAAACAATGCTACAAAATGCTCATGCATTTCGTGAAGTTTCACCTCCAGAAGAAAAAGGGTGGGCCCGCATGTTGGAACAATGCAACATGGCTGTCACCCCAGGAAATAAGCTGTCAGTATTCTCAGTTATGGTGACCTTTCTTCAGGTGAAGACATCTGAGCGGATGACCAACAAATCATTCGATGTGATGTTGGCTGCTTCCGCAAATATTTCCCGGATGCGTCTGAGCTGCCACACACCTACAGTAAAATGAAGAATTTCCTCCGTGAAGTTGGAATTGCATATGATATGATCCATGTTTGTAAGAATAATTGTGTTCTGTTCTAAAAGGATTATGCCAACTTAAGTGAATGCCCGAAATGCAAATCATCAAGATGGAAATATGGCAATGCTGTGAAGAGGGTTCATCATAATGTTCTAAGACATTTTCCAATTACGCCAAGATTGCAGAGGTTGTTTCATGGTGCTGAAACAAGAGAGGATGTATTGTGGCATTCTAGGAACCAGGAGTACAGATTTCAGAATGTAATGATCCATCCATCTCATGGTAGTGAGTGGCAAAGCTTCAATAAGAAAGACAAAAAGTTTGCTGCTGACCCGAGGAACATTAGACTTGGCTTAGCTTCAGATGAATTTAACCTATTTGGCCACTAGAGAGCCACATATAGCATGTGGACAGTGCTTGTTATCCCTTACAACATGCCTCCAAATGTCTGCACCAAAGAATCAAACTACATGATGGCCTTGCTCATCCCAGGTCCAAAAAGTCCTGGAAAGGATTTTGATTTATTCATGGAGACTCTTGTGGAGGAACTTCAACACCTATAGAAGGGTGTTCTCACTTGAGACCTATATTGCAGCCCACCAGCTGATTTCTTTTTGCGTGTTGTTATAATTTGGTGCATCCATGATTATCCGGCTTTGGGCACTATGTCAGGGCGAACGACACATGGTTACAATGCATGTGTTCATTATGACAGGAATCCACTGTCATACGCAATACTTAGCAATATCTGTTACATTGGACACCGCCGTTTCCTTGACAGGAATCTAAAGACATGTGTTCAATGCAAAGCATGAAATCTGTGATGCGCCAAAGAGGCTCACCGCCGATGAGTTGCAAGTGGAATTAGATAAGGTCGGGTATATTACACCAGGAAACCATCCTAGTAATGGTAGCGGGAAAAGCAAGCGTGGAAGGGCAGATGAGAGATTATTGTTAACCCGCAGGTCCACTTTGTGGGACTTGGAGTATTGGAAAGATTTGGATCTGCGGCATAATCTTGATGTGATGCACATCGAGAAAAATATATGTGACAACATTATCGGCACACTTCGTAATATTGAAGGAAAGACAAAAGTTACCTTAAAATCTAGGATTGATTTGAAACATCTAGGTATCAGAAAGGATCTGCAGGTACAAGATGAAGGTAAACCACGGGATATGGCACCAGCTGTGTACGTCTTGGACAAGGTAAAAAGAAAAGAATTATGCGAGGTCCTGTCATGTGTGAGATTCCCACATGGATTTGCTTCCAACCCTAAAAGGAGAGTCACGACTGCCACGTCCTACTTCAAAGGGTTTTACCTGTTATCCTTAGAGGATTGGGCCTCCCTGACTTATACGGAGCAGTTGCAGAGTTGAGACAATTCTTCAGGGAACCCTGCAGTAGAAATATCAGGATAGATGCTTTGGGGCGTCTTAGAGACAAGATACCAACTATCCTATGCGACCTTGAGAAGATATATCCTCATGGTGCATTTGGCTATTCATCTACCTGATGAGGCTCTATGTCAGGAACAAAGCTAGACCATAGGGTTCCATTGTAGAGGCCTACATTGCTATAGAAGCGTTGACCTTCCGCTCAAAATACATTGAAACAGCTGATCAGCTTAACAAAGAGGTGAGTGTAGACAATCCCGGGCTCAATGTTTTCGATTATTCTGTTCGAGTTACAGGGAAGAGTCGACAAGATGACAAACCTAAACATTTGGACAAAATGGTTTGGTATGTGTTGAATAACTGTCCTGAGATACTACCTTATATCAAGTAAGTGCTAAGTATTGCAGATTATACATCGTAATCTACTAAACTTGCAGCACATTCTTATATATTTAGATGTTTGACGCGATCACTGTGTTGTGCAGCATCTACAAAAATGAGTTACTGCCGCAAAATCCAAGAAACATTGACAAACTGGTTATGGCAGGATTTGCGAAATGGCTCAAGAGCCATGTAAGCTTTTGAATTACACTGTCAGTTTTTTTAATATATTGAGTACATAAGATGATCAACTTGTCTATTTTCTAAACATAGGTTAAGAAGATGCGGGAGGATGGGCAGGCAGTTTATGATGCCATTTACGCACTAGCAATGGGTCCTGATACTCGGCTAAGACATTATGAATCTTGTGTTGTTGGAGATGTGCGCTACAACACCCTTGCACGTGACGACGACAGGAAGATATAAAATAGTGCCGTCATGAGCACGGATACATACGGCAGAGTGACAACTGAAATGTATGGTCACATAATAGACATTGTTCAGTTGCAGTATATCTCTAGTTTCGAGGATCATCGGTGTGTGGTTCTGTTGTGCTGTCATGGGTACAACCTGTTTTCCAAGATCGTAAAACCCAAAGCTGATGAATATTTAAAATCCATCATTGTCTAGGCGGCGTACCAGACCAACGAGCCTTTTTATTTTGGCAAATCAACCAACACAGATATTTTTCTTGGAAGACACATTTGCACGTAGCGATGACTGGAGAGTATGGCAAAGGTTTGAGCAGAGGAATTCGTTTAATGAAGTTGCACAACAAGATGATGCTTACACCGCTCCTGATGTACAACATTCCACAGATGTTCATAATATGTTTGAGAACGATCACGTCAATGACGCTGGCGAAAAGATTGCCTGTCATGCTATGGACACACAAGAGTTGATCAAGAAGAAGCCAACGTTCGAGGACATTGAGGATGAAGAAGAAGATGACACTCTAGGGAATTACGATTCAGACTGATGCACATGGTGAAGATGTTGACGTTGCTGCTCCGGATGATGATTAGATTGCTTTTGTCGTATTTGCCTGTCAGAAGACGTTCTTTTATCTACTACTAGTTGACCCGTTGCGCCAAATGGCGCAGAGACCCGCTGAAGACATGTTGTCGATGAAAATAGTTTCATGTTGCAAGAACCTTCAACTAAACCATCTGTTGCGCCAAATGGCATAGAGACCCGCTGATTCCATGTTAGCGATGAAAAGAAATCCATGGTTTAGTTGATATAGTTACGGGTGCGCACATATGACAACAAATTTAATCTTTCTTATATGAAAAAAACAGGGCTTGTTATCAACAATCAGATGTATATACAGAATTAAATTTGGTAACACAGTGTTCTGTTTGAAACAAAATCTATCTAACAAATCTAATCCTCTTTAGTAGGAAAAACATGGTATATTTTGTTGTCTATAATGAGATGTATATACAAATTCTAATTTGGTAGCACAGAGTTATATAATCTATAAGATGTGAATGACGGACATCTCATCCAGAGATATTCACATCAGCAACAAAGTTATCTACAATTCATGTAGAGTTATATATTCTATAAGATGTGAATGACGGACATCACATCCAGAAATATTCACATCAGCAACAAAGTTGTCTACAGTTCATGTGAACGATGTGGTTCGCCGAGGCGGCCGTTTCGGGGGCGTTGATTTCTGAGGGAGTCCAGGTGGTGATGATGATAGACACTCGGTGGTCATTTGTGGATTGCATGATCAGCGCAAATCCTGCATATTTCCCTTGCGAAGCTCGTCTTCAAAGTCGGAGTTGTCAATTGTTCGCGTGTGTAGCCATCTGTTAGCATGTGTCCAGGTTGGCGAGTGGTACCCATGTTGTGTGGGTTGAGTTGTATTGGTTTTAGCCCGGTTTTCCTCAATTAACCTGGCAATTCTCACTATCTTCTAAGCCAATGAAAATGGAAGTTTTTTTGCCTCGTTTCAAAATAATTAAATAAAATATCAGCGAGAAATAACATCCTTGGGCCAGCACCTGACTAAGTTGAAACGATAATGTTCTGCGCCTTCCAAATATGGAAAGGGTATTACCGATGTTGTCTTGGGCTTGTAGCCCTTCGGGTGGCATCACTTGCCCAACAAAGGAGAGATTGGTAGGAATCGAAACGCCAAGGATTGACCAAATCACAACAACAAAATTGCGGTCATTTTTTCATATATATACATGAAGTGTCAGGTCATGGCATTGCTGAACCGGACTAAAATTCAAGAGAATGGATGAGAATAGAAATGATGTAAAGTCAGGTCTCGGTTTAAAATGGGCATAAGAAAGTAGTATTTTAGTAGAGCTGTATCAGAATGCACAAAGGCTTAGTAACTGCAATACTAATTTACTCAAGGAAGAGCTGCACAATTTACTCAAGTAAGAGCTTCTCAATATTGTCGTCAGAACAAACTGTAATAGGATCGTGGGAATTATATGCTGATGTGTACACACCTTCACAATTATATAACTCTATGTAACAATGCACAAAGGAGTAGCAGCCACAATATTAATTTACTCAAGGAAGAATTGGTCAATTATGTCATCAAAACAAACTGTAATAGGATGGTGCAAATTCTATAAACCTTGAACGGGGCGCATAGTACCTTCCAAAGCCTATTAACATCAAGATGTAATAAGTCAAGAGAAAAATGATTGTAACTATCTTCTAATTGTTCAAACATTTGAGAAAGCTTAGAGAATCCGTCCTGCTGCCTTTTTCTCCAATGTTCTCTTCCTTCTTTTACCTGCAAAAATGAAGCATGTTCCACAAACTGGCAAAATCAGTGTTGTTACCAAAAGACTTCGATATTATAAGAGGTATTCTAGAAATATTTATGCTAACTAAATTCAGAAAAGACCAAAAGCATAATAACTTAGCAGCCCTACATAAGACTTGTTTCAACCATCAGGATACATCCAATAAAAGGTTTTTAGCTGACATAATTCCATACAAAAATTTATTCTCAAAAGAAGAGGCTTTGAACACTCCTCTGGGGCAAACCACTCTCCCCTATATCTTCATGCCTCTCATTTACTTGGTGCTGTGCATGTGACGGATGTGGTCGACCATGGAGGCATGAAACTAAGTATTTTTGGTCAGGAAAACAAAGATGCCCGCTTCCGCACCAAGAATCACAGAATTTTCATATAATTGTACTCACAAAGCTATTAAAACATGTCGGAGTAATTGACCACGGGTACCCCGAGGACGGCAAGACGATATTTCAAGACATCGGGGCTAGCAAAGCCCCTCAGTCCGATTGACCGGCCGCTCCAGCCGGCTTCCCGTCCGACTGCTCTGCCCGGCCGACTGCCGGCTGCTGACTACGCCAACTAGTCGGCTGCCGACTACGCCCACCAGCCGGCTGCCGACTGCAGCCCGACCCGAGACCGACAAGACACTGACGAGACGACCATACCTCGGACGAGACAACCATACCTCGGCGCCATCATGTATAGTGACACTTGTCCCTGGGCACTATTTATGAAGTGACCCAGGGGACAAGTGTGACATCCCACCATGCCTCTACTATGCCTATGTAGCTTACTTCCTAAGCTACCCACATAGCTTACATATCAAGCTAGCTCCACAATATATATTTATGGGCTCACATCCATCCATCCAGGGAGGATGAATTCCCTCACGTATGAGCACACAAGCACCACCAAGGCCACTCCATTCGGCCACTAGCTAGCCACTCTCTCACTTGTGCTCATATACATATACGAGGCCAGATGCCTACGGCACTGACCTTAGATACAGCTCCAGGAGCACTATGTACCCCAGAGATACCAGATACACTCAGACATGCAGCAGTAGCAGTATTATCTCTCCGGAGACCTCCGAAGCTGGGTAAACCACCGCGTGCTACTCGCATACCCGCTCCCGGTCCTATCAGCAGCAGTCCTGCCCACACACTAAGCCCTTGTGGCATCTGTCGACTCGCAAAGCCCCCCGTGAGAAATACCACGACAGTTGGTGCCCACCGTGGTGTGGTACTACTACTACTATGCTACCACGCTGCTACTGGTTTCGCTGTCCGGGCGGGACCATCTTCGTCTTCATCATCGTGGTGTGGTACTACTACTACTACGCTACCACGCTGCTGTTGGCTCGACATCGACATGCCCCCGGAATGGCCGTGAGGGGCGGCGTGACCTCGCCATCGGCCTCGCCTTCTTCACCACCACCGCAACACCGACCGTCCGTCCGCGCGCGTGCCGCGCGCGGGGCCTCGCTTCGGTCGGCCGTGTTTGTCCACGCGCCGCTCGCGTCTGCTTTCCTTAGCGCAGCGCCTTGCTCCGGCCGACACGCGCGTTAGCTCCTCCACATACATCTTTGCAAGCTAGTTAGATACACGCCAGACAATGGCGTGTTGTACATTGACTCGTGCATCTCCGGCCGCCGGCGTTTCCCGCATCTGCATCTCAGCGCTCGGCCGTCCCTGCGCGGCTCTGCTCCACGTTCCATCCGCGCTCGTCATCGCGGGCCCCCGCGCATCCGCAGCGCCGCGCCCAGCCTGAACGGCTCCGCGCGTCCGTGCCCCGCCCCTCGTATCACGCTGCTCCACTCCGCTACCGCGCGGGCGCTCGCCTCCGACCAGCATCGCCTCAAGCTCGCCCCGCTGCTCCGCGCGTCCGCGCTTGCAGCAAGCTGCCGTCGACTCCGACCTTCGGCCCCGTCGCGTCCCGCCGTCCCCACTGGCCGCACCTCGCGCGCTTCCGCGGTTGGCTGCGCTGCAGCCTCTGCACCTCCGCCCCGGCCGTCTCCAGGTGGCCGCCCTACGCAGCCGGCTCCCTCACCCAGCTCCGCTCTTCCGCGTCCGCCCCAGCCAGCGCCGGCTGCATCCGCCTCGCCTCTGTCGGGCCCGCGCCACTCGGGCTTCCGCGCTCGACCTCTGCTCCACGACCCGGCCGGCTCCTGGTTCCGCGCGCGTCTGTGTCCGCCCGGCCTCCCGCACCTCCGCCTGCGCCGGCATCGCCACGTTCCTACCCCGCGCCCCGTCCTGCCGCCTTCGCCCGCGGCGAGAGCTCTGCTTCCGCCGGGTCCGCGCCCCTTGCTGGCTCCGGCTCCCCTTGCCGGCTCCGGCTTCCGAGCACCCTGCTGCTCCCCTCGCCGGATCCAGCTCCCGAGCACCCGGCTGTTCCCCTCGCCGGCTCCGGCTCCTGAGCACCCGGCCACCGCTGCGCCCCTCGCCGACTCCGGCTCCCGAGCACCCGACTGCTCCCCTCGCCGGCTCTGGCTCCGGTGCAGCCGACCGCTACCGCGTCCCTCACCAGCCCCGGCCCCCGGGCGCCCGCACAACACCGGTTTTTGCCGCGTTCTGGCCGCCGACTCCTGCCGCGTCCCGCTGTGGCCGGCTGCTCCTACAGGAGAAAGGCCGATCGCCCATCCGGCTTCGATAGAAAAAGACAAAGAGAAAAAAAATTAAGAAGAAAAAAAGGGAAGGGCCAGGTGAGAGAAAAGTCAAGGGTCGGCTGCCGAAGCCGGCTGAGAAAGAAGTGGCCGAGTGCCGAAAAAGAGAAAAAAAAGAGAATGAAAGAAAGAAATGTGCGTCCGACTGCCAGATGTACGTCCGACCGCTGGCTGCCTGGCCGGCTAGAAAGAGCCCGACTGCTGTGTCGGGGTCCGCCCGCCCAGCTGGCTGAAGAAGAAAAAGAAGAAGACACAGCAGTCGCCGGGAGACCCGGCCCGACTGCTCAGCAGTCGGCCCGAATCTCGGGGGCTACACCCAGCGGGTGCGCTGACGCGCCCCCGCGAGAAAGAAGACAAAGTAGTTGCCGGGAGATCCGGCCCGACTGCTCAGCAGTCGGCCCGAATCTCGGGGGCTACACCCAGCGGGTTCGCTGACGCACCCCCGCGAAGAAGAAGACAAAGTAGCTGCCGGGAGATCCGGCCCGACTGCTCAGCAGTCGGCCCGAATCTCGGGGGCTGCATCCAGCGGGTGCGCTGACGCTCCCCCGCGAAGATTGCAGACAAGAGAAGAGTTTTGTCCGGCTGTCAGCAGCCGGCAGAAGAGAAAAAAGAAGAAAAAAGGTGCTGCCAGACGTCTCTCCACCTGGCCGGTCGAGCCTGACCGGACAGGACCCCCCTTCGAGCACCTGGGGGCTCGAAGGCTACACCCAGCGGGTGCGCCGACGCGCTCCGCGAGCGCCGAGCCGCGCCGGCTGTCTTCGACGACCGCGACTCCACAAAAATCAATGTGAGCTCCTCGCCCGCATATTCTTGCATCATGCAAGCACGGATAACCCTGAGCGAGGTTCGGGGGCTATCTCCGCATTTTTTATTACAGTTGCATCACTGTTCGCCCCGGTGCCAGCCAGAGTTGGCCCGGGGGCTAGCCGCTTGGCGTGAGACGTTTGTTCCCGCAGACGGCTTAGTAGCGTGCGCAGTACCAAAGGCTCACTGTTAGTCACAGACCGCAGAGCGGCTGTCCGGCTAGCAAGGGTGAACGCTGGAGGCCACCCACGTGAAAAACGTCCGGGAATAAAAACGGTTCGGGCGACCCGGCCATTTTCCTTTACAAGTATCTACTCGGTTGAATCTGCTCCCAGTCTCTGAGTAGTGTACACTTCGCTTCACGGCCCACTCTCAGCCACAGACCGCAGAGCGGCTGTCCGGCGAGCGAGAGCACAAGCCAAAAAGCAGAGGGAACACAAAAAAGATTAAGGGGGCTCGGACGAAACCGAGTCGGCACCCTCCGTATAAAACTTGCAATGCTAAAAGCAAACATTTGATATATCTGCGTGGACTAACTTTGTCTTTTTCATGATCATTTCCATGAACACTCGCCAAAAAAACTCCGCCCAACTTTGCCAAGTTGCCCGGAGGCTTGGGGGCTACTGTCGGAGTAATTGACCACGGGTACCCCGAGGACGGCAAGACGATATTTCAAGACATCAGTGCTAGCAAAGCCCCTCAGTCCGATTGACCGGCCGCTCCCGCCGGCTTCCCGTCCGACCGCTCTGCCCGGCCGACTGCCGGCTGCCGACTGCGCCAACTAGCCGGCTGCCGACTACGCCCACCAGCCGGCTGCCGACTGCAGCCCGACCCGACACCGACAAGACACCGACGAGACGGCCATACCTCGGACGAGACAGCCATACCGTGGCGCCATTATGTACAGTGACACTTGTCCCTGGGCACTATTTATGAAGTGACCCAGGGGACAAGTGTGACATCCCACCATGCCTCTACTATGCCTATGTAGCTTACTCCCTAAGCTACCCACATAGCTTACATATCAAGCTACCTCCACACTATATATATGGGCTCACATTCATCCATCCAGGGAGGATGAATTCCCTCACGTATGAGCACACAAGCACCACCACGGCCACTCCATTCGGCCACTAGCTAGCCACTCTCTCACTTGTGCTCATATACATATACGAGGCCAGATGCCTACGGCACTGACCTCAGATACAGCTCCAGGAGCACTATGTTCCCCAGAGATACCAGATACACTCAGACATGCAGCAGTAGGAGTATTATCTCTCCGGAGAGCTCCGAAGCTGGGTAAACCATCGCGTGCTACTCGCATACCTGCTCCCGGTCCTATCAGCAGCAGTCCTACCCACACACTAAGCCCTTGTGGCATCTGTCGACTCGCAAAGCCCCGCATGAGAAATACCACGACAAAACATAAAAGGAAACAATAGTACCTTGTATATTTGTACAACTTGTCAAGAACAAAGTTGTGAATTAATCTCTTCGTATTGATGCCCTCATCACCAAGCCCACTATCACTGATGCCTTCTCTTCCAGCACCATAAGTAGTGTGATCATTTTTGAAATATGACCAGTCATATTCTACTTGTATCTATCTCTATCTTGCAGTTCCACTGCTCACTGTCGTGGTTGCACTGCTCATGTCGGATTATAGTTATGGTGCCCTGCGAAACACGAGCAAAGTTTGAACAATCCAATGGTTATATTCTACTTAAGCTGGGACCATGATGCATGATATTTTGTATGAATCGCTATGAGAGAGAACTGAACAATTATATAGAAAATTGGGTGTAGTATTCAATTGTATCCATGGAAAATATATAATGATCTCTAAACTACAGCAGTGTACAAAGAAACGACAACCAGCGAAGGAAGCGGAAGCAGACACTAACAGAGATGACAAACCCAAGTCTTGGAAGGATGACAGTCGGATAGATATCTCATCTCTACTTCTACTCATCTCCATTTATTAAGACACAACAACATATGTATATAAATGATGTGCACCCAACTCTGCCTTGAGCATTGCCCGCTGCTGAACCTGCACATGAAAAAACTGAAAAATGATCTTATTCTTGCCCTGCCTTATGCAACTTCTACATAATGTGAATAGGAGTAAGCAGGTGTCGTATCCAGAAAATTCTTGACCATTAGTAACTTCTACATAATGCATCATATTCTGTACGTAATGTTGAAGTATCGACATCAAGATTACATGACAGAAAGTGGGAATTGAAGTGGCCAACTAACCAAGCCTAGGTGAAAGGAAAACTTGAATCTGTCCATTCATGTCTGATACAAAGAACTGATCATTAGCACTGTAATTCACACTAAGGTAGCTATTTTTATTTTTCTTATATAAATCCAAGAAATACCACTAATACAATTTATCAAACTGTGATAACGACCAATTGAGTTCCATTACCCTTCAGTGTTTAGCAGTTGCCTTTTAACGGGATTGTAGATAGCCTCAAAAAATGGCATATTGCTTTTCACTTACTTTCTAAGTGTCAATGCAGAACTTTGTGTGACACAAACCCTAACTTTTCCGACATGCAATGCTCCCCAGGAACATGGGAGGTCAATGGGTTCGTGTGTGTTGAAATAGACCTGGTCCCAGAGTATCACTCATCAGAACGACGGTCCAAGGCACAGATCATCCAACATCGGCAATAAAATTGAGCAGGCTAAAACAGAGGTAAGGGTAGGCTCTAAGGGCAACTCCAATGGTGACACCGAATTTTTCAGTTCTGTTTAGTCCCACAAGCCAAGGCTGTCTTGATTGCTCAAGACATGATTGTTTCAGCGAGTCATCATCGTCATCGCCCCTCTTTTTGGTCCAAAAATGAAGTTGCCTCTGCACACCAAGCAACATGACCATGATACCCCGTTACATGTGTGCACACATCCAGCCATCAAGCTCAGGAGCTGCTCATACCTGGAGTCAACCGACCAAACCCCCACGATGCGGACGGCACGTCAGAAAAACACCATACGGTTCCCAGCAAATGCCACACCCGAATCCAAGACAACAGAACGGCGGTCGCTGGCAGCGGTGGGGAACTGACGCAGCCGCCAACCCAAGCTTTTTCTCAGAGAGAGAGAGAGAGAGAGAGAGGTGGGGATCGTACTGGATCCAAAGCAACAGGTAGCCAAGCTGCGAGAAATCCATCGACGGCGGCTAAGATCCAGACAAAACTGGTACATATAGCTCCTGAAAAGCTCTGTAGCATGAGAACATTACATTAGCATGTGGTGTGGCAGTGGAATCTAAACACAAAGATCTGGAAAAGGGAGAAGAAATGGACTAAAAAAGAAAACACTAATCTTGCTTTTTATCAAGTGATATACATAGCTATTTGGCACCCTTAGCCATAATAGAGAACATCACCATCTTCGTCATTTTTCTCACACCTGATCTAATTCGAAAGATATTTTTAAATGCCCATATTGTATTTGTTAGTAACTTTAGGTTTGAGCAAGCAAATATGGTACACGATGTAACCCTTTTTATATGGAAAAATAAAAAAGATTTATCTTTCAAAATATATACTCCAGCAAGCATAATTTGTTATGTTATTCAGGTAACATGGGTGAATAATTGGATCTAAACCAAAAGATATTTTTGTATAATGGCCTTTATTTTGTAGTTAGAATTTTATATACAAAAGCAGTGTAGCTAGCATCATGAACAATAATTTTTCAAAAATACATTTTGCAAAAAAAAACCAAACAGGGACCATAAGCTATGGTCTGGTCCTAAAGGGATTATCGAGATTCACCATGTAGCTAAGATAATTAATTCAACACTGAATTGTGAAGGGAAGAAATGTGCCTAGCCTAATAGAATATCATAGATAGAGGATACAGAAAGTTATAAGCCGTCAGCCAACCACACTACCACACAAACCATGAGAAATTTTGAAAGAAGACCAAATTAGACATATGGACACAAAAGCATCAGAGGGAAATGAGTAAAAACTCACCGGAGAGCAGTCAACGGAACAATTAGTATAGATCCTGCTTATGTGGAGCGCCACTGAAAAATTAGGACCGGTGCTTCGGCACACAGTTATTACACATGCATGCGAACCAACCAATTAATACGAGAACAATTTTGTTTCCAGAAGGGAAACAATGAAGAAGCTACTAAATGAAGTAAGCATTTATGTGCTCTGACTATCACAACAGCCAGAAAATAATAACTAACTATATTTATCAATATGTACAATGGTACAGATTAGCTAGGGAGACAAATACAAGGGAAAGAGGATGTGCACCTGAAACCTTCTGAAGTTTGCTTGGTCTCCATCTCATAGGCCAGCCCAGAAACATAATTAGCAAACCTATGTGCCTCCCCCCATATCAAGCTGTCCACCTAAACTTGGCAAGGACGTACAAAGGAAGAATTTACATCAGCCATAATAAATCACAGGTTCTAGGCAAAGAAATAGAATTGATACATAAGAAAACAATGCTCTCAAATTCAGGTTGGCAATGCAAAGAACTTTTTAAATCATCAGAAAGTAAGTACCAAAACATTGCTCCCTTTAAGATACTGCAAGCAAAGCACTATAGTTTTGAATAAGACAACACAAGAAAACTTCATGCAAAGGTAATAATGTCCAGAACCACACACTTTTGCATTACCTTTTCATACACCATTTTCATCATTTCCCTTCAAGGAAAATAAGTACCAAAACATTGCTCCCTTTAAGATACTGCAAGCAAAGCACTATAGTTTTGAATATGACAACACAAGAAAACTTCAGTCAAAGGTAATAATGTCCAGAACCACACACTTTTGCATTACCTTTTCATACACCATTTTGATCGTTTCCCTTCAAGAACTCCCAATGCCTTCAAGGATAAAAAGGAGTGTCACATCCTAGCTAGTCCATGCATTAGAGTGTTGCATCATGTCTACCTTTCATCAGAAACTTGAATTGGGGAAGACAGAACCCCCAGAACCCCTCTGAATTCAACTAAGGTTTACTAAACATATTTTCAATGAACCTGAAATGCCCTTCTAAAAAGTTCACCCTCTTTGTATTGGGTTAGAACCTATGGAAAAATTGGTGCACAATTTTCTAGGTCAACAGAAGGTCATTGAATTAAATCATATGTAAATTACATTTGGGCATTTGAATGCTAGTATATATTTTGAATGCTCAAATAATTCTAAAACTAAGCGTGGGCTGTTGGAGATATTCTAAACAGAGCCTCTGATTATTTTCAGGATTTTTAGAAGTGCCTAACTATTTTTAATAAAGCCACAAACTTACAAAAAAATAGAAAATAGAACTTAAAAGAGAAGCAGAGGCTTACCTGGTGCCCACCTAGCAAGCCCACCTGCCGGCCCAGCCCAGCACCCGCTCGAGCGAGCTGCTTGGCTCAGCCAAGCAGGAAGCCAGGTGCTCGATGCCGGCACCAGCGCGCGCCGCGCAGCTGCCCGCCGCCCTGCTTCCTCCCCTCGCCGTTCTGCCGCCCTGGGTCAGTCACCCACTCCTCCCCCGAGCTCGCAGACACGCCATCTCCTCCCCAGCTCCTCTCCTTCGCTCTCCTGCACCACGGCCGACGCCACCGCAGCCGCACCGTCGCCGTAGTCGCGCTCTCCGTCTTCCTTGCGCCGTGCCACCATGTCCAGAAGCTTCGCCGCCCTCCTCTCCTTCAAGCAAGCCGAGCCTCGAGCGCTCACTTGCCCCGAAGCCTCTGCACCGACCTTGCCCGACTCCGCCACCGTCGGAGATCCCCTTTGTCGTCACCGCTGCACCAGTTCGTCCCCGACCGCGTCGTCTGCACCGTCGTGACTGCCGTGAGCTCAGCTATCTCCTTCCCCTTCTCGTCCTCGCTCTCGAGCACCGCAGCGACCCCATGGAGCTTCACCGCACGCGTCACTACTGAGCTCGTCGCCGACGTGTCTCCCGCCAACCACCGGCCACAACACCGTGCCCAACACACTCACTACGCCCCCAGGAGTCCAACGCACCACCCCACGCGCCTCGACGTGCCCCATAGCCTCGGGTTCATCTTCACCCGACTCCGGCGACCGCCAAGGTTGTCGCTGGTGACGTTTCCGGCCACCCCGAGCTCCACCACTGCCACCAAACGCCACGGCTTGCTCCCAGCTATGCGTAGATGCCCTCCGCCGCTCATTTGGTCGCCGGAACGCGCTAATGCACTCTCACCGCCGCGTCTGGCCTCGCCGGCGGCTAAACGCCGGTGGGTTTGACCTTTGACTTTGACTGGGTGGGCCCAGGTTCACTTTCCTGAGTCTATGACAAGTGGGCCCCCTCTGCTAATTAACTCAGATTAATTTTAACTAAATTTAGTTAGGTTAAATAACTGCTGACACGCGGGACCCACTGGACAGGTTGACCTGGACATCCACTTTGACCACTGACGTCACCCTGACGCACTACTGACGCAATAACTAATTTCTGGATTTATTTTTATATAGAAAATTCCAGAAATTGTTGCAAACTTCAAAAATTCATAGAAATTAATCTGTAACTCCAAATGCAAAGATTTAGATATGAATTTTGATCAGAAAAATTCAATCTATCCATTGGTAATGGTTTCATGCATGACAAAACAAGTTAACCTTGCTGATTAAGAAAAATAAGATAATGCACTATTATGTCTATGTTAAATGAACTAACATTTGAATCTTTGATTCAAATGAGTTCATTCCTTTCTGTTCTAGCTTGCATTAGGCCAGGACACATTCATATTGCCATGTCATAGCATGCATTATATTGTTCCATATCGTCATGTGTTGATTATGTTTGGTGTGTTTTTTGTGGTAGGTTCTGCCTCCGAGGATAACCCCGAATATCCGACTGAAGGGCAGTAACCTATTACCACTACAGCAGACAAGCAACCCATTGATCATTCCGATACAAACCCATGTTCCCGCTTCTGCTCTGGTTTACTGCATTGTGTTGCGGTAGTTGAACCCACTTCCTTTGCATGACTTGTCATTGCCACAGTAACTAGATGAAACCCACTAGCATGTGTAGGAGTTGATTGAGCCATATTTGTGTTTCCTACCATGCTATGCTTTCTATGCTTAGAGTTGTGTCAGGTCTGGCTCATCGGGATGATGAACTAGAGTGAAAGATTGTGTCGGTAATGAGAGTGAAGTGTGGAATATGATTTGGTAAAGGAATCGATGGGAGGCCATGTAGGAGTACATGGTGCGTTGTTTCATTGAGGCCGTCCCTAAGAATTGAGATCTGTGTGTGTGATTTAAGATTCAGCTACTACCACACATTGGGATCCTTAATTGACCCTCTTGACTTATTAACCACTCTTGTCCTCTGTCCGAGAGTTGCAAAGTAGTTTCTGGTGTTTGTAGCATGCTGGGGGTCGCATGCAGCGCTGTCCTTAGGGGTGGGCTGTGTTGCGGTAGGCACATGGCCCGGTGTACCGATTCGCCCGTTTTGTGTCTCGGGAACCCTGCACACATCGTTCGGGGCCGTTAGTGGAAACCTCGGCCGGACTCCCTGCGGATGGAACCCGAATAGGCGATAAACCTGGACCAGGGACTCGTGTGTTTAGTCAGGTCGTGGCCGACACCCTCGCTGGGCTTCCGCTTGAAGGTTGCGGAGTACACGTCGTGTAGCGGCGATAATTGGTGAAGAAGTACAGCCCTGCAGGGTATAAAAGTATTCGAATAGCCGCGTCCGCGGTAAAGGACTACTTGGACACCTATGCAGTTCATAGACAAGTAAATGGATACTACTAAAAGCCTCAAGATAAGTGTGAGTACTGCGGATGGCCCTCTCATAGGTTGACGAGAGAGGATCCACGGTGGAGTATTGTGTTGGTGATTAGTGGACTTGTGTGCGACAAATGCTTTACAAGTTGTGTCTATCATAGGATAGCTTAGCCATGAGTCAAAGCTGGCTTGCTGCAATAACTCCACTACCTTCTTGAGAATGTGCATGTATAGTAGGATTCTGTTGTAAGACTTGCTGAGTACCTCCGTACTCATGTTGCTTTAATTAATGTTTTCATACGACAACACCGCCCCCTCCGATGGGTTCTATGTAGACCTCGACGTTGATGAGTGACTAGCCACCCAGGTGGTGATCCAAGCCTTGGAAGGGCCCGCTGTAGATAAATAGGCTTCCTCAAGCCTTTTTCCTTTCTACTGTCCGTACTCAGACTAAGTTGCTTCCGCATGTGCTTGTATGATTGTATGACTTGAGTGTCGGGTCGTGTGACCCCTATCTATATGAATATGTTATGTATGGCTCCTCAGAGCCTTTTAAATAAAGTACTTTGAGTTGTAGAGTTTTGTTTTGATGTCATGTTGTATGTACTCATATCGGGCATATTGTGTGTATGATTGAAATGCTTGGTATGAGTGGGATCCGACAATCTAGTTGTTTATCCTTGCCAACATCTCATATGGGGAAATGTAGTCTAGTGCCTCCTGAGCGATAGTAGTCCGCTACAGCCCTGTTCACCGGAGTCCTGCCAGCCCAGCATTACTGCTCTGGACACTTGACTGGCCGGCATGTGTTTCACTTCGTTCCTGTGTCCGTCCCTTCAGGGAAATGTCACGCGGTGACATCCGGAGTCCTGCCTAGCCTGCTACAGCCCGGGTTATCAGAGTCCTGTTAGCCCAGTGCTACAGCCCGGATTCACACGTTGATGAACGACATGCTCGATGTGATTCATGTATGCCTGTCCCCATGGGTTAGTGCCGCTTTGGGTTCACGACTAGCCATGTCGTCCCAGGTTCTCTGTCATATGGATGCTAGCGACACTATCATATACGTGAGCCAAAAGGCGCAAACGGTTCCGGGCCATGGTAAGGCGACACCCGTGGGATTACCGTGCGTGAGGCCGCAAAGTGATATGAGGTGTTACCGGATGGGTCGATGTGACTAGGAATCGGGGTCCTAACAGCGTTGACATCAGAGCCGGACCGCCTGTAGGTTTGCTAAGCCAAACTGGTCGATGTCGAGTCTAGAAATGCTTTAGTTATATGTAGGGGGATTGATTGTGGGAGGTAACGTAAGGCTCTTTTTACTCCTTTACCTTATGCCCTCTGATCTGTGTCATTCTCTTCTCATTCTACGTGGGTTAAGGACTAGGCTCTCTTCTCTCTATCAGGTTCACGTGTTACTAATCTGTAGTAACTTATAGGATTGTTGGTTACCAGCCTCAGTTCTGTTTCTACCACTTTAGTATGTTATCAGTTGAACCAGAACCTTGATATAATATTGTTGAGTGGTTTTGCAATCTGTCTCAAATCTGTTCCTGAGCATTTACAGCTATTATGCTGTCCAATTTTCCCTAGAAATTCTAATGTCTTTTGCATTGTGGTTGTGCTTTCGGATGGACACTCGTGCTCAAAACCAAGTGGTTCGCCTGACCCGGTGCCTTGATGTGCCCGGTCATACGGCTAGGGCTCGTGTAGATGGCTGTGGCTGGGTCGGAACGGAGAAACTGCGTCGTCATCGTGTTCATGGGGAGGCAACGGATGCGTCATGTTCATCGAGAGGCAACGGAACGCGTGCTGTTCATCGGGAGCCAACCTGCCTGGACGGAACAACCGATGGAAACAAGGCCTGGCGTACCGTAGATCGGAGGAAATAGCCTTGTGTTCGACCAGCCACTATGGAAATGGGATCCTTTTCATCGGGAGGGGTCTGGCGTACCACAAAATGGAGGGAACGGGCCTCCTACGGTCGAAACAAGTTCCTGTTGATCGGAAGGGGTGTGGCGTACCGCAAAATGGAAACTGACTTGTGTTGGAGTGCAACGGTCGAAACAGGGGTCCTGTTCATCGGGAGGGGTGTGGCATACTGCAAAACGGGACTCCATGGGATAATGTTCATCTCCACCGTCGACTGCCTCCACCAGGTACTATTCATCCACTTCTGACTACCTCCATGGGCTCCTGTTCATGCACTGTCGACCTCCTCCAGCCTCCACCTGCGACTGTTCATCCACGGGCTCCTGTTCATCCAACCTCGACCGGCTACTGTTCAACCACCCCTCTCCACGGGGTCATGTTCAATCACCCCTCCACGGGCTACTATTCAACCAGCCCTCCACCGGCTACAGTTCAACTAGCCCTTCAAGGGGTCCTGTTCATCCAGCCCTCCACGGGGTCCTGTTCATCCACCGGCTCGATCGATCGGTGTCCTGTTCATCCAGCGGCAACGACCTCTACTACCACGGGGTCCTTTTCATCCAACCCCCACTAGGAACTGTTCAACCAAACCCCCAATAACGCTCACTGTTCATAAGGGGAAGAACGCAGAAGTGTTCGATCGGTTTCAGTTAGAAGCACTAGCGAAGGAATCACTTGGGTTCTGTCGGATCATGGGTTCCGGCAAAACACTTAAGGTTCAAACTCTGGGGTGCGCACGAAGATCTCTCCCTCCCTGGCTCGCACTCTCACCGCGATCCCAAAGCTCAGCTCACCGAACCAGAAGGACAAGAGACACAAGAGTTTATACTGGTTCGGGCTACCGTTGTGGTGTAATACCCTACTCCAGTGTGTGGTGGTGGATTGCCTTGTAGGCTGAGGATGAGCAAGTACAAGGGATAAAAAGCCTCCTGAGGAGAGGTGTTCTTGAGCTCTATGAGCTGGTGAGGTCGTGTTGGTGGAATTCGATCTCTGGGTGGAATTCGATCCCCCTTCCTACGGTAGTGGCTAGGCCTATTTATAGAGGCCTTGGTCCTCTTCCCAAATGTAGGCGGGAAGGGATCCAACAACAGCCAATTTTGAAGGGAGACAACTAGTACAAGTTATCCTGACTAAAGGTGGTCTTCGCCTGCCAAAGGTTCTGGCGGCGACGCCATCTTGGGTTCCATGGCGACCTTCGCCCTGCTAGTCTTGGTCTTGTTGCACCGATATGGAAACCTTTGCCTGATGCCCCAAGGCTCCTCGCCTACGCCTGCTTCTTTAGCACCAAAGAGGAAACCAATACACTATGTGCGCTGGAGCCCGCCTGGCCTTGGTCGTCATGGCTTGCGTCACAGGAACCTTGCGAGGTACCCCTTGCCTTGATCTCTCCGCTCCTCGCGAGCCAGCCTGGCGAGGCCGCCCCTGAGGAGGTCTTGTGTCGTCTTACTCGCGAGGCTTGGCCCATCGCGAGGGTCTTGAGTGTTTGCTGGTGAAGATGGGCCATACAGGGCCGCTGGTGGAGCCACGTCGTGGGCCGCAGGAAGGCAAGTCTGGGGACCCCTGTTCCCAGGACGTCGACAGTAGCCTCCGGGCCCAAGGCGCGCTCGGTCTTGGCTCTGAGGCGAAGCCAAAGGGCAAGTGCGGAGTGCCACGGGACCCAACAGCCTGGGACCTCGATTGACGCATGGCAACTGATGGGACGTGGGCGTCTCCGCTTCGCCATGCAGCCTCGACAACTGCCCGACTTGACGAGTCCCTGCTGCATGCAAAAGGGGCGTCATTACCTGCGATCGTGGAGGTCGATGATTGGTATCCTCCTGGCTATAAATGGGGAGGTGGGCATAGTCCCCGTCGCCCATCTCTTCCTTCATTCCGCCCGCTTCTTCTTCTTTGCTCCACCACCCTGTCCTTTCATCCTTGGCGTCGGTGAAGAGGTTCTCGGCCATAGGGACGGAGAAGGCTCGCCAGGAGGGGGCGGTCGCCCCCGTAAGCATGCTTCTACCCCTGCTGCAGTCCCTCGAGGGAGCGGACGGGCCTCCCCGGGGTCCGGCGCCGTCCCTAGAGGTCGAGGCAGCATTCCCTCGCTCGGCGGGAGCCGTTCGAGACGCGGCAGCCCTGTTGACAAAGGGAGGCGTGCCGTGGTCGCTCGGCCCAGTCGGCCGCGCTTCCACTCGGCGGAGGTGTTGCCAGAATTTTTCGTGTGGATGGAGAATACGGCCGACACTTGGCTTCAGGTCCCCCACTCCTTTGTCGGCGAGCTGCCGGCCACCGGTCCTGGCGTCCTCTGGTTGCAGGCCGACGACTGCTGCAGCTTGGCCTCGTGGGTCGCGGTGGAGGTTTCCTCCATGGGCAACATAATTTTGGCTGGCGGGTGGCACACCTTTGCCCGTGCCCGTGGCCTGAGCGGGCGGTGCACCCTCCAGTTCAAGTATGACGTTGCCGCGACCTTCTTCATGAGGGTGTTCGGGGACGACGATCGCCGTGCTGGGTGCTGCCGTGAGGACGATGGCTGTAATGAAGTGCTCGGCCTCGGCGATGGCCGAGACAAGGATGGTGGCGGATCTGCGCTCAGCGATGATCGCGGCTCGTTCGGAACTGGGGATCCTCCTCCGACGAAAGCTCCAGCAACGGCGGCTGGGACCAACCGCCTCGTCGTCGGGCCCACTTTGAGGACGACGCGAGTCTTCTCGTCACCGCGCCCCGGTGAAGCACGAGGAGGGCTCCGGCTGAGTCCCGGAGGGTGTCGGGCGTTAATCCTCGCGAGCAGCCACGGGCGCAGGGGTCGCCTTTGTCTACCGGTTTTCTTCTTTCTTTTCTTTCATGTATTGCAAAAAGCCAGTATGGGGCCCTACGAGGGCATGTAATGAACTGTATCCTGCTATGTTTATCACTTCTGAGTTGCGCCGCGGCATCAGTGCTTTGAGTAGGCATGTAAAGATAACTTAGCTTGGTGTGTCTGAAGTAGTTTCCACCTCATGAGTCGCGCATCTCCCAGCACCTGGCGAAACCTCCCTGCTGTGGACTTCGGGGGTGTCGATATGCTGCAAAAATTCGTGAAGAAACCCTCATTCTACCTTGCTCAGGGCCCCAGGCGTGGCCGGTCATTGCCTAGCACACCACGTCGCGGTACCCTTGGGGCATAGACTTAAAAAGGGGTGCACCGGCTGAGAGCTCGAACGAGGGCACCTGTCCAGCCCCCTCGCGAGGCGTGCACGGGAGAGTGCCGGGCGAAATAGAGAACCAAGGGGAAAAGCCAAGAGAAAGGGAACCGAACCAAGCCAACGAGAAACACTAGAATTTAAATTTCCATTAAAGAGGGGCAAGCCAACTGCAGAAAGCAAATGAACAGCCGCGTCCGGCACCTAGTCTAGTCTTCACAAGAGCGGAGCTAAGTGCTGCCACTAGGACATGGAAGGGAGCCCCCGAGGCCTGAGGGCGGCACTCCGGATACTCTGGGGCATGTACAGCACCACTCATTATTACGTGAGAGTGTCACGAGCGGAGACCTTCACAGGCATGGGCCTTGATTCATGGGTGGAACTTTTCGATGTGTTGGATGTTCCAGGCTTCTGGATGGAGACGTGGGCGACCCGAAACGGGCCCTCCCACATGGGTGAGAGATTGTGCAGTCCTTCCCTGGAGAGCACCCGCCTTAGGACTAGATCGCCCACCTCGAGCGTCCTGGAGCGGACGCTACAACAGTGGTACCGCCGCAGTGCCTGCTGGTATCTTGTGGCTCGGAGCGAGGCTTCGCATTGGCGTTCCTCCCCCAGCACAATGTCCATCCCTCCACATGGTGCCCCTGCTGCGTTTCATCGAACGCTAGGAATTGCGAGGAGCGATGCCTGACCTCGTGAGGGAGAACTGCTTTTGCTCCGTAGACGAGGAAGAACGGGCTCTCGCTTGTCGGCTTGGTGGTGGTGGTGCGGATGGACCACGGCACAGACTGGAGCTCGTCGTGCCAACCCCTGCCAGAGGCCTCAAGCTTCTTCTTGAAGGTCCTAGTCTTGAGGCCCCTCAGGACCTCCGCGTTGGCGCGTTCGGCTTGGCCATTGCTCCTAGGGTGCGCTGCCAAAGCGTAGCAGATCTGCGTTCCAAGGTTAGCACAATATGTCTTGAAGAGATTGCTAGTGAACTACGAGCTGTTGTCGGTGATGATGCGGTTAGGGACCTTGAACCGGCTCATGAGGCCCTTGATGAACCTAACTGCTAACATGGCTCGGCTGGTGCGGACGGCTTCCACCTCCGCCCATTTGGTGAACTTTTCAATTGTGACGTAGAGGTAGCGGTGGCCCAAGGCGCTCGAGGGAATGGGCCTAGGATATCCAGCCCCCAGACCACGAACGGCCATGAGAGAGGGATAGTCTGGAGGCGCTGAGTTGGCTGGTGAATCTGCTTGGCGTGGAATTGGCAGGCCTCGCACGATTTCACAAGCTCGGCTGCGTCGTTGAGTGCCATGGGCTAGTTGAACCCGCTGCGAAATGCCTTGCCAACTAGGGTGCGCGATGACGAGTGGTGCCCGCAATCTCCGCCGTGTATGTCATCTAGCAACTCCTTCCCTTGCTCCCTGGAGATGCATCATAAAGAAACATCATTTTGTCGCTTTCTGTATAGGTCACCATCCTGGATGCAGTATGTCGTAGCCTGCCGGGCCTCGCGCTCTGCATCCTCTTCCTTCTCCGCCAGCATCCCTTGCGTCAGGTATGCCTTGAATTCCTCGGTCTAGCACCCCTCCTGAGGCTCTAGCGCGAGGAGCAGACGCGCTTCTGAGGCCGGGCCACAGGCGGGGGCTCCCGAGGTTGGCGCCGGGGGGAGCTCCTCCTGAGGCAGTGTTGGCTCCTTGGCAGGAGGGGCTGCTAACGGATTGAAGAGCCACTCCTCGAAGACGCCGGGCTCCTGGGGTAGGCACGTGGACGCTCTCCTGGCGATATTGTCGGATTCCTTGTTCGTGCCTCGAGGCACGTACTGTAGCACCAGGCCCAAGAACTGCTTCTCCATCTTGCGCACCTCCGCGAGGTACGGCTCCATGTGCTCGTCCTTTGGCTCGTACAACTTGTTGGGGAAGTTGACGAGAAGCAGCGAGTCACCCTTGATGGTGAGGCGTTTTACCCCCAGGGCCACGGCGGCCTTGAGGCCGACAATCAACCACTCGTACTCCGCAATGTTGTTTGACACCTTCTCGCCCCGCTGGAAGCAGAGCTGCACGACATAGTAGAGCTTGTCTTGGGTGGGCGAGATGAGCACGGCTCCGGCCCCTGTGCATTGGTGTGCGAAGGCGCCGTCGAAGTACATGACCCAACCATCCGGTGCTTCACTTCCTAGCGATAGAGATAGGTTCTCACACACTTCAGGTTTTGGGACGTCGGTCCACTCGGCCACAAAGTCGGCCAGGGCGGCCTCCTTGATGACCCTGGTTGTGCTGAACTCGAGCTGAAATGCTTGAAGTTTGATGTTTCACTCGGTGACTCTTCCCGCGGCATTAGGACTCTGGAGCACCCTCTCCAGGGGGTAAGCTGAGACGACCTTGATCGGGTGGCCTTGGTAGTAATGGCGCAGCTTGCGTGAGGCCACTAGGAGCGCGAGCAGGAGCTTCTGTGGCATGGGGTACCGTGCCCTCGCATCCCATAGTACCGTGCTGAGAAGTATACTAGGTGCTCGACGAGGGCGGTGGAGTCGATGGAGCCTGCGTCTGCCGGAGGCTGGGGCGCCTCCTGAGGTGATGGGACTTCGGGAGCTTGGCCATCCATTAGGGCCCCTGCAGGCCTGAGGATGTTGTCTTACTGGGCCTGGTCTTCCATTGGCGTTGTTGTGGCCTTGGCGGCATCCTCTTAGTGTCGTGTTGCCCCGGCTGGAGGTGCGGCATGGTGCGGCAGACTCTTGGCCTGGCGCTATTCCCGAACCGCTACCAGTGCCGCGCTAGCGGAGTAGGGAGTGGCAGCAAGGTAAAGCACCAGGGGCTCGAGAGGGCGAGGCGCCACCATCACAGGATGGCGAGGTCTTGAAATGTCAGGTCGGCCTCCGGGGTCCACTCGAGTGGGCCCTTCTTCATCATTAGCTTGAAGAATGGCAGGGCACGCTCCCCCAACCTGGAGATGAAGTGCCCTAGCGAAGTCACGCAGCCCGCAAGCTTCTGCATTTCCTTGAGAGTTTGCGGTGGGCTCATGTCTTCTATCGCCTTGACTTTCTCTGGTTTGGCCTCTATCCCCCTGTGCGATACAAGGAAGCCCAACAGCTTGTTCGAGGGAACACCGAACACGCACTTCTCTGGGTTAAGCCACAGGTCCAACTGGCATAGGCTTGCAAAGGTCTCCTCCAGGTCCTGAATCAGAGTTCTCGCCTCCCGAGATTTTACCACGATGTCGTCGACGTAGGCTTCAGCGTTTCTCTCGAGCTGCCGACCCATGGCGATGTGCATCAGGTGGTGGAAGGTTGCTCCTGCGTTGCGCAGCCCGAACGGCATGCAAGTGTAGTAGTACACCCTACACGGGGTCAGGAAAGTCGTTTTCTCCCGTCCTCCACCGCCATCTTGATCTGGTAGTAGCCCAAGAACGCGTCCAGGAAACATAGCAGGTCGCACTCGGCGGTGGAGTCAACAATCTGGTCGATGCGCAGGAGCGGGAATGGGTCTTGGGCGCAGGCCTTGTTGAGGTTTGTGAAGTCGACGCACATGCGCTCCTTCCCGCCTTTCTTCGGCACGACGATGGGGTTCGCCAGCCACTCCGGGTACCAGGCCTCGCGAATGACACCTACTGCCTCCAGCTTCCGAGTGTCCTAGACGATGATGGAATGCTTCTCCATGGACTATCGCTGCGCCTTCTACTTCACAGGGCGCATATTGGGGCACACCCTCCAATGATGCTCAGTCACCCCTCTCAGGACCACAGCCAGTTGCTTGGGCTCCCAGGCGAATACTTCCTTGTTCTCTCGCAGGAAGTCCACCAACTCCCTTTCTTGATCTGGGGCGAGTCGGCGCCTATAGTGAAGGTGGCCCCTGAGGCCCCATCCTCGTCGACTGGTACTTGTTTCGTCTTGGCTCGATCTTGAGTGAATAGATGCTTCTTCTTGGTCGGCGCAGCCCCCTTGGCCCTGGGTGCGGCCTCGTCGGCTGGGCAAGCTGCCGCCGCGGCCCTGAAAGAGAGCTTGAGGGCCGCTGGGGCTTCCTTGGTGTCTCCAGCCATGGTGAGGATGCCTTTGCTCCCCGACATCTTCATGAGGTTGTAGGCAGGATGGGTAGCTGCCATGAACTGGGCCAGCGCCGGGTACCCGAGGATGGCGTTGTACAGAAGGTCGATGCGGGCGATGTTGAAGTCGATCAGCTCGGTACAGTAGTTGTCGGGGGTGCCGAAGGTCACAGGAATGCGGTACTGCCCTAGGGGGTTGGTGGAGCCACTGCACCCGGTGCAAGAAGGACGACGAAACCGCCGTGCCGTCGTAGCGCGGCGGCATCTCCGACTTGAACTTGGGAGGCCACTACACCAGCTGCAACGCGGGGGTAAAAGCTCTGAGTCACCTGGCACTGTCGTGGGCGTCCGTTGACCCAGTCGAAGGAGTGACGTCAGCCATGGGGACAGGACAGGGAGGTTGTGCCGGCGGATAGGCGAACTTTGGCGCACCCCTACCTGGCGCGCCAAATGTCGGATCATGGGTTCCGGCAAAATCCTTAAGGTTCGAACTCTGGGGTGTGCACGAATATCTCTCCCTCCTTGGCTCGCACTCTCACCGCGATCCCAAAGCTCAGCTCGTCGAACCCAAAGGACAAGAGACACAAGATTTTATAATGGTTCGGGCCACCGTTCCGGTGTAATACCCTACTCAAGTGTGTGGTGGTGGATTGCCGTGTAGGCTGAGGATGAAAAAGTACAAGGGATGAACAACCTCCTGAGGAGAGGTGTTCTTGAGTTCTATGAGCTGGTGAGGTGGTCTTGGTGGAATTCGATCTCTGGGTGGAATTCGATCCCCCCTTCCTACGATAGTGGCTAGGCCTATTTTTAGAGGCCTTTGTCCTCTTCCCAAATGCAGGCAGAAGGGATCGAACAACGGCCAATTTTGAAGGGAGACAACTAGTACAAGTTATCCTGACTAAAGGTGGTCTTCGCCTGCCAAAGGTTCTGGTGGTGACGTCGTGTTGGGCTCTATGGTGACCTCCGTCCTGCCGTCCTGCTGGTCTTGGTCTTGTTGCACCGATATGGAAACCTTTGCCTGATGCCTCGGTACTCCTTGAAGGAAATATGCCCTAGAGGCAATAATAAAGTTATTATTTATTTCCTTATATCATGATAAATGTTTATTATTCATGCTAGAATTGTATTAACTGGAAACATAATACATGTGTGAATACATAGACAAACAAAGTGTCACTAGTATGCCTCTACTTGACTAGCTCATTAATCAAAGATGGTTACGTTTCCTAGCCATGAACAAAGAGTTGTTATTTGATTAACGAGATCACATCATTAGTTGAATGATCTGATTGACATGACCCATTCCATTAGCATAGCACCCGATCGTTTAGTATGTTGCTATTGCTTTTATCCATGACTTATACATGTTCCTTTAACTATGAGATTATGCAACTCCCATTTACCGTAGGAACACTTTGTGTGCTACCAAACGTCACAACGTAACTGGGTGATTATAAAGGTGCTCTACAGGTGTCTCCGAAGGTACATATTGGGTTGGCGTATTTCGAGATTAGGATTTGTCACTCCGATTGTCGGAGAGGTATCTCAGGGCCTTCTCGGTAATGCACATCACAATAAGCCTTGCAAGCATTGCAACCAATGAGTTAGTTGCGAGATGATGTATTACAGAACGAGTAAAGAGACTTGCCGGTAACGAGATTGAACTAGGTATTGGATACCAACGATCAAATCTCGGGCAAGTAACATACCGATGACAAAGGGAACAACGTATGTTGTTATGCGGTCTGACCGATAAAGATCTTCGTAGAATATGTAGGAGCCAATATGGGCATCCAGGTCCCGCTGTTGGTTATTGACCGGAGACGTGTCTCGGTCATGTCTACATTGTTCTCGAACCGTAGGGTCCGCACGCTTAACGTTATGATGACAGTTATTATGAGTTTATACATTTTGATGTACCGAAGGAGTTTGGAGTCCCGGATGTGATCACGGACGTGACAAGGAGTCTCGAAATGGTCGAGACATAAAGAATTATATATTGGAAGCCTATGTTTGGACATCGGATGCATTCCAGGTGAAATCAGGATTTTACCGGAATACCGGGAGGGTTACCGGAACCCCCCGGGAGCATAATGGGCCAACATGGGCCTTGGAGGAGAGGTGAGAGGGCTGCCCTAGGGGCTGCGCGCCTCCCCCCTTCCCCTAGTCCTATTAGGACTAGGAGAGGTGGGCGCCCCCCTCTCTCTCTCTCCCCCTTGGAGAATCCTAGTCCAACTAGGATTGGGGGGGGGGGGAATCCTACTCCCAGAGGGAGTAGGACTCTCCTGGCGCACCAAGAGTTGGCCGGCCAGCCCCTCCCCCTTGGCTCCTTTATATACGGGGGCAGGGGGCACCCCAAAGACACACAAGTTGATCTACGGATCGTTCCTTAGCCGTGTGCGGTGCCCCCTTCCACCAAATTCCACCTCGATCATATCGTTGCAGTGCTTAGGCGAAGCCCTGCGCCGGTAACACATCAAGATCGTCACCACGCCGTCGTGCTGACGGAACTCTTCCTCGACGCTTTGCTGGATCGGAGCCCGGGGATCGTCATCGAGCTGAACGTGTGCCAAGAACTCGGAGGTGCCGGAGTAACGGTGCTGTGATCAGTTGGATCGCGAGGAGAACGTACGACTACTTCCTCTATGTTGTGTCAACGCTTCCGCTTCGGTCTACGAGGGTACGTAGACAACACTCTCCCCTCTCGTTGCTATGCATCACCATGATCTTGCGTGTGCGTAGGAAATTTTTTGAAATTACTACGTTCCCCAACAGTGGCATCCGAGCCTAGGTTTTATGGTTTGATGTTATTTGCACGAGTAGAACACAAGTGAGTTGTGGACGATACAAGTCATACTGCCTACCAGCATGTCATACTTTGGTTCAGCGGTATTGTTGGACGAGACGATCCGGACCAACCTTACGCGTACGCTTACACGAGACCGGTTCCCTCGACGTGCTTTGCACATAGATGGCTTGCGGAAGAATGTCTCTCCAACTTTAGTTGAACCGAGTGTGGCTACGACCGGTCCTTGAGAAGGTTAAAACGGAGTCTTTTTGACAAACTATCGTTGTGGTTTTGATGCGTTGGTAAGATGAGTTCTTGCTTAAAGCCCGTAGCAGCCACGTAAAACTTGCAACAACAAAGTAGAGGATGTCTAACTTGTTTTTGCAGGGCATGTTGTGATGTGATATGGTCAAGACGTGATGCTAAATTTTATTGTATGAGATGATCATGTTTTGTAACCGAGTTATCGGCAACTGGCAGGAGCCATATGGTTGTCGCTTTATTGTATGCAATGCAATCGCGATGTAATGCTTTACTTTATTGCTAAACGGTAGTGATAGTTGTAGAAGCATAAGATTGGCGAGACGACAACGATGCTGCGATGAAGATCAAGGTGTCGCGCCGGTGACGATGGTGATCATGACGGTGCTTCGAAGATGGAGATCACAAGCACAAGATGATGATGGCCATATCATATCACTTATATTGATTGCATGTGATGTTTATCCTTTTATGCATCTTATCTTGCTTTGATTGACGGTAGCATTATAAGATGATCTCTCACTAAATTATCAAGAAGTGTTCTCCCTGAGTATGCACCGTTGCGAAAGTTCTTCGTGCTGAGACACCACGTGATGATCGGGTGTGATAGGCTCTACGTTCAAATACAACGGGTGCAAAACAGTTGCACACGTGGAATACTCAGGTTTAACTTGACGAGCCTAGCATATAACAGATATGGCCTCGGAACACAGAGACCGAAAGGTCGAGCGCGAATCATATAGTAGATATGATCAACATAGTGATGTTCACCATTGAAACTACTCCATCTCACGTGATGATCGGACATGGTTTAGTTGATTTGGATCACGTGATCACTTAGAGGATTAGAGGGATGTCTATCTAAGTGGGAGTTCTTAAGTAATATGATTAATTGAACTTAAATTTATCATGAACTTAGTACCTGATAGTATCTTGCTTGTCTATGTTGTGTAGATAGATGGCTCGTGCTGTTGTTCCGTTGAATTTTAATGCGTTCCTTGAGAAAGCAAATTTGAAAGATGATGGTAGCAATTACACGGACTGGGTCCGTAACTTGAGGATTATCCTCATTGCTGCACAGAAGAATTACGTCCTGGAAGCACCGCTAGGTGCCAGGCCTGGTGCAAGACCTACGCCAGATGTTGTGAACGTCTGGCAAAGCAAAGCTGATGACTACTCTATAGTTCAGTGTGCCATGCTTTACGGCTTAGAACTGGGACTTCAACGACGTTTTGAACACCATGGAGCATATGAGATGTTCCAGGAGTTGAAGTTAATATTTCAAGCAAATGCCCGGATTGAGAGATATGAAGTCTCCAATAAGTTCTATAGCTGTAAAATGGAGGAGAACGGTTCTGTCAGTGAGCATATACTCAGAATGTCTGGGTATAACAATCACTTGATTCAACTGGGAGTTAATCTTCCGGATGATTGCGTCATTGACAGAATTCTCCAATCACTGCCACCAAGCTACAAGAGCTTCGTGATGAACTATAATATGCAAGGGATGACCAAAACTATGCCCGAGCTCTTCGCGATGCTAAAAGCCGCGGAGGTAGAAATCAAAAAGGAGCATCAAGTGTTGATGGTTAACAAAACCACTAGTTTCAAGAAAAAGGGCAAAGGGAAGAAAAAGGGGAACTTCAAAAAGAACAGCAAGCAAGTTGCTACTCAAGAGAAGAAACCCAAGTCTGGACCTAAGCCTGAAACTGAGTGCTTCTATTGCAAGCAGACTGGTCACTGGAAGCGGAACTGCCCCAAATATTTGGCGGATAAGAAGGATGGCAAGGTTAACAAAGGTATATATGATATACATGTTATTGATGTGTACCTTACTAATTCTCGCAGTAGCACCTGGGTATTTGATACTGGTTCTGTTGCTAATATTTGCAACTCAAAACAGGGGCTACGGATTAAGCGAAGATTGGCTAAGGACGAGGTGACGATGCGCGTGGGAAATGGTTCCAAAGTCGATGTGATCGCGGTCGGCACGCTACCTCTACATCTACCTTCGGGATTAATATTAGATCTAAATAATTGTTATTTAGTACCAACGTTGAGCATGAACATTATATCTGGATCTTGTTTGATGCGAGACGGTTATTCATTTAAATCAGAGAATAATGGTTGTTCTATTTATATGAGTAATATCTTTTATGGTCATGCGCCATTAAAGAGTGGTTTGTTCTTACTTAATCTCGATAGTAGTAATACACATATTCATAATGTTAAAGCCAAAAGATGCAGAGTTGATAATGATAGTGCAACTTATTTATGGCACTGCCGTTTAGGTCATATCGGTGTAAAGCGCATGAAGAAACTCCATACTGATGGACTTTTGGAGTCACTTGATTATGAATCACTTGGCACTTGCGAACCGTGCCTTATGGGCAAGATGACTAAAACACCGTTCTCCGGTACTGTGGAGAGAGCAACAGATTTATTGGAAATCATACATACTGATGTATGTGGTCCAATGAATGTTGAGGCTCGTGGCGGATATCGTTATTTTCTCACCTTCACTGATGATTTAAGCAGATATGGGTATATCTACTTAATGAAACACAAGTCTGAAACATTTGAAAAGTTCAAAGAATTTCAGAGTGAAGTGGAAAATCATCGTAACAAGAAAATAAAGTTTCTACGATCTGATCGTGGAGGAGAATATTTGAGTTACGAGTTTGGTCTACATTTGAAACAATGCGGAATAGTTTCGCAACTCACGCCACCCGGAACACCACAACGTAATGGTGTGTCCGAATGTCGTAATCGTACTTTACTGGATATGGTGCGATCTATGATGTCTCTTACCGATTTACCGCTATCTTTTTGGGGTTATGCTCTAGAGACGGCCGCATTCACGTTAAATAGGGCACCATCAAAATCCGTTGAGACGACGCCTTATGAACTGTGGTTTGGCAAGAAACCAAAGTTGTCGTTTCTTAAAGTTTGGGGCTGCGATGCTTATGTGAAAAAGCTTCAACCTGATAAGCTCGAACCCAAATCGGAAAAATGTGTCTTCATAGGATACCCAAAGGAGACTATTGGGTATACCTTCTATCACAGATCCGAAGGAAAAATTTTTGTTGCTAAAGTCGGAAACTTTCTAGAGAAGGAGTTTCTCTCGAAAGAAGTGAGTGGGAGGAAAGTAGAACTTGATGAGATAACAGTATCTACTCCCTTATTGAGAAGTAGTACATCACAGAAATCTGTTTCTGTGACACCTACATCAAATAGGGAGGAAGCTAATGATAATGATCATGAAACTTCAGATCAAGTTTCTACTGAAATTCGTAGATCAACCAGAGTAAGATCCGCACCAGAGTGGTACGGTAATCCTATTTTGGAAGTCATGTTGCTAGACCATGATGAACCTACGAACTATGAAGAAGCGATGGTGAGCCCAGATTCCGCAAAGTGGCTTGAGGCCATGAAATCTGAGATGGGATCCATGTATGAGAACAAAGTGTGGACTTTGGTTGACTTGCCCAATGATCGGCAAGCAATTGAGAATAAATGGATTTTTAAGAAGAAGACTGACGCTGATGGTAATGTCACTGTCTATAAAGCTCGACTTGTTGCAAAAGTTTTTCGACAAGTTCAAGGGATTGACTACGATGAGACTTTCTCACCCGTAGCGATGCTTAAGTCTGTCCGAATCATGTTAGCAGTTGCCGCATTTTATGATTATGAAATTTGGCAAATGGATGTCAAAACTGCATTCCTGAATGGATTTCTGGAAGAAGAGTTGTATATGATGCAACCAGAAGGTTTTGTCGATCCAAAGGGAGCTAACAAAGTGTGCAAGCTCCAGCGATCCATTTATGGACTGGTGCAAGCCTCTCGGAGTTGGAATAAACGCTTTGATAGTGTGATCAAAGCATTTGGTTTTATACAGACTTTTGGAGAAGCCTGTATTTACAAGAAAGTGAGTGGGAGCTATGTAGCATTTCTGATATTATATGTGGATGACATATTACTGATCGGAAATAATATAGAATTTCTGGATAGCATAAAGGGATACTTGAATAAGAGTTTTTCAATGAAATACCTCGGTGAAGCTGCTTACATATTGGGCATTAAGATCTATAGAGATAGATCAAGACGCTTAATAGGACTTTCACAAAGCACATACCTTGACAAAGTTTTGAAAAAGTTCAAAATGGATCAGGCAAAGAAAGGGTTCTTGCCTGTGGCACAAGGTGTGAAGTTGAGTAAGACTCAATGCCCGACCACCGCAGAAGATAGAGAGAAAATGAAAAATGTTCCCTATGCTTCAGCCATAGGCTCTATCATGTATGCAATGCTGTGTACCAGACCTGATGTGTGCCTTGCTGTAAGTTTAGCAGGCAGGTACCAAAGTAATCCAGGAGTGGATCACTGGACAGCGGTCAAGAACATCCTTAAGTACTTGAGAAGGACTAAGGATATGTTTCTCATTTATGGAGGTGACAAAGAGCTCGTCGTAAACGGTTACGTCGATGCAAGCTTTGACACTGATTCGGACGATTCCAAATCGCAAACCGGATACGTATTTACATTAAACGGTGGAGCTGTCAGTTGTTGCAGTTCTAAACAAAGCGTCGTGGCGGGATCTACATGTGAAGCTGAGTACATAGCCGCTTCGGAAGCAGCTAATGAAGGAGTCTGGATGAAGGAGTTCATATCCGATCTAGGTGTTGTACCTAGCGTATCGGGTCCAATGAAAATCTTTTGTGACAATACTGGTGCAATTGCCTTGGCAAAGGAATCCAGATTTCACAAAAGAACCAAACACATCAAAAGACGCTTCAACTCCATCCGGGATTTGGTCCAGGTGGGAGACATAGAGATATGCAAGATACATACGGATCTGAATGTTGCAGACCCGTTGACTAAGCCTCTTCCACGAGCAAAACATGATCAGCACCAAAACTCCATGGGTGTTAGAATCATTACTTTGTAATCTAGATTATTGACTCTAGTGCAAGTGGGAGACTGAAGGAAATATGCCCTAGAGGCAATAATAAAGTTATTATTTATTTCCTTATATCATGATAAATGTTTATAATTCATGCTAGAATTGTATTAACTGGAAACATAATACATGTGTGAATACATAGACAAACAGAGTGTCACTAGTATGCCTCTACTTGACTAGCTCATTAATCAAAGATGGTTATGTTTCCTAGCCATGAACAAAGAGTTATTATTTGATTAACGAGATCACATCATTAGTTGAATGACCTGATTGACATGACCCATTCCATTAGCATAGCACCCGATCGTTTAGTATGTTGCTATTGCTTTTATCCATGACTTATACATGTTCCTTTAACTATGAGATTATGCAACTCCCATTTACCGTAGGAACACTTTGTGTGCTACCAAACGTCACAACGTAACTGGGTGATTATAAAGGTGCTCTACAGGTGTCTCCGAAGGTACATATTGGGTTGGCGTATTTCGAGATTAGGATTTGTCACTCCGATTGTCGGAGAGGTATCTCAGGGCCTTCTCGGTAATGCACATCACAATAAGCCTTGCAACCATTGCAACCAATGAGTTAGTTGCGAGATGATGTATTACAGAACGAGTAAAGAGACTTGCCGGTAACGAGATTGAACTAGGTATTGGATACCAACGATCGAATCTCGGGCAAGTAACATACCGATGACAAAGGGAACAACGTATGTTGTTATGCGGTCTGACCGATAAAGATCTTCGTAGAATATGTAGGAGCCAATATGGGCATCCAGGTCCCGCTGTTGGTTATTGACCGGAGACGTGTCTCGGTCATGTCTACATTGTTCTCGAACCGTAGGGTCCGCACGCTTAACGTTACGATGACAGTTATTATGAGTTTATACATTTTGATGTACCGAAGGAGTTCGGAGTCCCGGATGTGATCACGGACGTGACGAGGAGTCTCGAAATGGTCGAGACATAAAGAATTATATATTGGAAGCCTATGTTTGGACATCGGATGCATTCCAGGTGAAATCAGGATTTTACCGGAATACCGGGAGGGTTACCGGAACCCCCCGGGAGCATAATGGGCCAACATGGGCCTTGGAGGAGAGGTGAGAGGGCTGCCCTAGGGGCTGCGCGCCTCCCCCCCCTTCCCCTAGTCCTATTAGGACTAGGAGAGGTGGGCGCCCCCCTCTCTCTCTCTCTCCCCCTTGGAGAATCCTAGTCCAACTAGGATTGGGGGGGGGGGAATCCTACTCCCAGAGGGAGTAGGACTCTCCTGGCGCACCAAGAGTTGGCCGGCCAGCCCCTCCCCCTTGGCTCCTTTATATACGGGGGCAGGGGGCACCCCAAAGACACACAAGTTGATCTACGGATCGTTCCTTAGCCGTGTGCGGTGCCCCCTTCCACCAAATTCCACCTCGATCATATCGTTGCAGTGCTTAGGCGAAGCCCTGCGCCGGTAACACATCAAGATCGTCACCACGCCGTCGTGCTGACGGAACTCTTCCTCGACGCTTTGCTGGATCGGAGCCCGGGGATCGTCATCGAGCTGAACGTGTGCCAAGAACTCGGAGGTGCCGGAGTAACGGTGCTGTGATCGGTTGGATCGCGAGGAGAACGTACGACTACTTCCTCTATGTTGTGTCAACGCTTCCGCTTCGGTCTACGAGGGTACGTAGACAACACTCTCCCCTCTCGTTGCTATGCATCACCATGATCTTGCGTGTGCGTAGGAAATTTTTTGAAATTACTACGTTCCCCAACACTCCTCGCCTGCGCCTGCTTCTTTAGCACTAAAGAGGAAACCAATACAGTTTGCATGCTGGCGCCCGCCTAGCCTTGGTCATCATGGCTTGCGTCACAGGAACCTCGCGAGGTACCCCTTGCCTTGATCTCTCCGCTCCTCGTGAGCCAGCCTGGCGAGGCCGCCCCGGAGGAGGTCTTGTGTCGTCTACCTCGCGAGGCTTGGTCCCTCGCGAGGGTTTTGAGTGTTTTCTGGTGAAGATGGGCTGTACATGGCCGCAGGTGGAGCCATGTTGTGGGGCGCGGGAAGGAAAGTATGGGGATCCCCGTTCCCAGGACGCCGACAGGTTTAGTTAACAGCAAGGGATTGATCGATCGCTCGGGTTCAGTAACACGTAGGTTGCAGTGCAATCACTCGGGTTTAGTTAGAGCGCAACGCCTCGCACACACGTGCGTACGTACGAGATAAAAACGCATCGCTCGGCCCCCGACCACCCACCATAACTGGGAACTCCCCCGATATTTTCCTCGCCCTCGCTTCTACCACGGTTTTCTCCGTCATGGATGGCCCAAAGAATGTCATGCAGCTGCGTCTCCGGCCGCCCAGGACGAAAATCCCATTTTCTGTCATGATTTTTTGTCATAGAAGTAGGAGCCCACCACATCTATGATGATACCGGGTTTTGTCACAAATATTGTCATAGAAGTGACATAGGCATGACAGAAAAAATTCCGTTCGGCCCAAAATGTCATGGATGTGTCTTTTTTTTGTAGTGAAACTAGCTTTCCACCGTACCGAAGGTGATTGGTGTTGAGATACCGGTGCAGGAACCGGGGTTGTACTATTCTTCACTACCAAGGTTGCCGCGGACCACATTGGGGATGTACCTATATCGAGTGTTTGTGCATGTCGAAGAAGTGGTCAATCCATCAATCAATGTCCTGCCGCCGCTGCTGGTGCCAGGTTCCCTCGACAACAACCATTATAGGAGTCAATGTAAGACTTGCCCCATGTTGCTTGAAACAATGGATGGCACAGGGCCAACTCCATCGCGCGGTGTAGGCCACTACTTCTCAGATACTAGTTAAATCCAAGCTATCGGTGTGAAGCACTGATGTGCCAGTACATTTGATTGTGATATGTTCTATTTTTGTACCTGAACATTTTTTAGAAAGGGGTATACGTCAACTTAATGTGCTAGCATAACTTATTGTGTTGTCTGTCTATTTTCTTTGCACAACATTCAAGACATTTCCCCGTCACTGATAAAGATGATGCATGGTTAGGTACGATTTTGTTGGTTTGAACATAGCCCTACCCGTAGCGATCTACTGCCTCCACCCTGATTGTGTCGCCGACTTGAAATTTTTGTATGCAAGTTCAGTGTGCTATGATGTTCTATATGACTATGTCAACTATATAAGTTTTTACTGAGCATCAGCAATGCATATGGCTGAAAGATGTATTTACGAGCATCGACCGATGGGTCTCTCTCTGTCTCTCTCTCTCTCTCTCTCTCCCTCTCTCTCTATCTCACACACACAAGTGGGACCGTTGAATTATTTCTTCGCTCGTGACAACTTTAATTAGGTTCCACTTTACTTTAACTTTTTTCTTAAGATATTAATTGAGCTCAATGACTTCAAAAACTTGAACAGAAGCCTTGTTTGGGCCTTTTCAGACGTCATTGAATGTGGGCTGAGTACTACACATGCCTTTTTCGTTGAAAATAAGCAATGCAACTAGGCCGACAGTTGTACACAATATCCCAAAATAAGCGCAACCTAGCCTATGTTTCTTTTAATAAAATGCACAACTTAGTTCATTTTTTGATATAATAAGATTACCAAGCCCAACTTATTTTTTAAATAATATTCCTATCTCAATATTATTTTTTATAAGAAATGTTCAGTCCAGACCATCAGTGTTTTTCCACCCATCCCAGAAAATGGGTCCATTTGTACTAAAATAAAAAGGCTTGTAAATTATCAGAAAAGATAAATGGGCTACATGTACGCAATATTATATTTTCACCCAGACCAGTAAATAGGTGTATTCGAATAAATAATCAAATGTGATGTAAATTATCATAAATAGTAAATCGGCGATTATTATTTATACCCAACCCAGGAAATAGATTAGTTTTTGAGTCAAAGCCCACGAAATAGATGTGTTGGCAAACAAAATGAAATGGCCTGTAAAACCTAAATAAATGGGATGCATTCCGCCACGGCTTTCGAAGTTGACTTTGTTGGCCCACTAGACGAAGCCTACGCAAGGTGTTGTCCATTTACTGAACAAAACGATTTAATGGTCAAAAAAAATTCAAAAAATTATTCTGACATTTGTAGTCGTTGGATTGACATGCAACGGCGATCCTACTTCTTCAATCTTTGATCTAGTTGCTCTTGCTCTAGCCGCCAAAACCATCACTGGCTGGAGCGCATGCATCTGCGTCCCGTGGCTGGCTGTGCTACCTCGCAGGCCTCGACGCCCCACCCTACTCCCAACGGTGGCCAAGTCATACTTGTACTTACCCACACCTTCAGTTATTCTCCGGGGAAGGCAGTCTCACCCGGCAGCCGAACCAGTCCCTCGTACTCACCTCCGCCACGGACTCCAGTGCCCCGTGTTCCACGACTCCTGGTTGTTCCCATCTTAGGCTTTGCCGTCGCCACCGCCGTGGCCCGCTTGACGATGCGTGGTCAACAACGAGAGCCAACATGGAGTACTTCGAGAGTCTGACAGCTGGGAACCACCAGCTACATCTTCCCACGCAAGCTAGTACCTCATTATTATGCGGGAATAAATGATTCCTCGCCCTGACAGGATGGACCCACCAGCTACAATCTTCGCAAGCAAGAATGTTCATTCTTATTACGCGAAAAAAGTCCCCGCCCCATGACAGTTGGGACCCACAAGCTACATCTTCACACAGAAGGAAGTGCCTCCTTATTACCCGCAAGAAAAATGATTCCTCCCCCTCCTAGCTCGAAGGCACTTGATTCAGAGGCTGACTTGTTGGCCTACTAAGTTGACACGTCCGCAGGGCTTTGTTAACCTAGTCAACAAACAATTCTAGCAGTAGTGACCGTTGGATTAACATCCAACGGCCGCCCTGCTTCTTCAATCTCTCATCTTCTTGCTCTAGCCACTGAAACCAGCGCCGACTGGACCGCCGGTTACTGCCTCCTGTGGCCGGCTGTGCTGCCACCGCTGGCCATTCCATCACTCTACTCACCTCCTGTTATTCTTTGGTGATGGTAGGCTCACACCATAGCTAAAGCAGTCAACCCTCATACTCCCCTCCGTGTGGGCATCCACTGCCGCATCTTCCCCGAATCCATGTTGTTCCCTTCCTAGGCCTCCCCGTCGTCCACCGCCTTGGTGCTCTCGGTGCAGCATGGTCAACATGGTCAACGAATGACAACCATCAGAAGACGACTATACGCGGTGACGCTGAGAGCTGGACCCACCAGCTACATCTTCAGACGCAAGGAAGTTCCTCCATATTACGCACAAAAAATGATTCCTCCCGCTGACAGCTGGGATCCACCAGCTATATCTTCGCACGCAAAGAAGTGCCTCCTTATCCTCCCTGACTGCTAGGACCCACCTGGTCGAAGCATACATAGCTTTGTTTGGCTGGTGGCTGATACGTCTCCAACGTATCTATAATTTTTTATTGTTCCATGCTATATTATATTCTGTTTTGGACATTAATGGGCTTTATTATACACTTTTATATTATTTTTGGGACTAACCTATTAACCGGAGGCCCAGCCCAAAATTGTTGTTTTTTGCCTATTTTAGAGTTTCGCAGAAAAAGAATATCAAACGGAGTCCAAGCGGAATGAAACCTTCGGGTACGTGATTTTTGGAACGAACGTGATCCCGAGGACTTGGACCCTACGTCAAGACATCAACTTGGAGGGCACGAGGTAGGGTGGCGCGCCTACCCTCCTGGGTGCGCCCTCCACCCTCGTGGGCCCCATGTTGCTCCACCGACGTACTTCTTCCTCCTATATATACCTACGTACCCCCAAACTACCAGATACGAAGCCAAACACCTAATTCCACCACCGCAACCTTCTGTATCCGTGAGATCCCATCTTGAGGCATTTTCCGGAGCTCTGCTGGAGGGGGCATCGATCACGGAGGGCTTCTACATCAACACCATAGCCTCTCCGATCATGTGTGAGTAGTTTACCTCAGACCTTCGGGTCCATAGTTATTAGCTAGATGGCTTCTTCTCTCTTTTTGGATCTCAATATAATGTTCTCCCCCTCTCTTGTGGAGATCTATTCGATGTAATCTTCTTTTGCGGTGTGTTTGTTGAGATCGATGAATTATGGGTTTATGATCAAGTTTATCTATGAACAATATTTCAATCTTCTCTGATTTCTTTTATGTATGATTGGTTATCTTTTCAAGTCTCTTCGAATTATTAGTTTGGTTTGGCCTACTAGATTGATCTTTCTTGCAATGCGAGAAGTTCTTAGCTTTGGGTTCAATCTTGCGATGTCATTTCCCAGTGACAGTAGGGGCAGCAAGGAACATATTGTATTGTTGCCATTAAGGATAACAAGATGGGGTTTATATCATATTGCATGAGTTTATCCCTCTACATCATGTCATCTTACTTAAAGTGTTACTCCGTTCTTTTGAACTTAATACTCTAGATGCATGCTGGATAGCGGTCGATGTGTGGAGTAATAGTAGTAGATGCAGGCAGGAGTCGGTCTACTTGTCTCAGACGTGATGCCTATATACATGATCATACCTAGATATTCTCATAACCATGCTCAATTCTATAAATTGCTCAACAATAATTTGTTCACCCGCCGTAATACTTATGCTCTTGAGAGAAGCCACTAGTGAAACCTATGACCCCGGGTCTATTTTCCATCATATTAATCTCCCGTCAACAAGCTATTTCTAGCGCCGTATTTATTTTGCTTTTCTTTACTTTGCATCTTTATCATAAAAATACCAAAAAAATCATCTTATCATATCTATTGGATCTCACTCTCGTAAGTGACCGTGAAGGGATTGACAACCCATTTATTGCGTTGGTTGCGAGGATTTATTTGTTTGTGTAGGTGCGAGGGACTCGTGCGTGGCCTCCTACTGGATTGATACCTTGGTTCTCAAAAACTGAGGGAAATACTTACACTACTTTGCTGCATCACCCTTTCCTCTTCAAGGGAAAGCCAACGCAGTGCTCAAGAGGTAGCAAGAAGGATTTCTGGCGTCGTTGCCGGGGAGTCTACGCAAAAGTCAACATACCAAGTACCCATCATAAACCCTTATCTCCCGCATTACATTATTTGCCATTTGCCTCTCGTTTTCCTCTCCCCCACTTCACCCCCGTTTTATTCGCCCTCTCTTTTTCATTTGCTTGTCGTTATGGCTAGTCCCCTATCTTCTCCGTTGTCTCCCGAGAATGAAGTTCTTAATTTTAAGCAAAGGGAGGGAGATATTCTAAAAGACGCTTGCTATAGAATTTGCAATGCTCAAAATAGATCTACCACGAAGCAATCTACCTCCGTTCTTCTCCGCAATTTTTATATAGGCGCTACTCCTTGGTACAGATATATCCTTGATACCATTACCGAAGGGAATTTCTTGGGTAGCCATACTTTTGATTCTTATAATGCTATGATAGATTTGTTTGGCTCACCACCTCTTTTGGTTAATGGAACTATGTTAACATTGGAGCATGTAATGCAAAGACTTGAAATTATTGAAAATAAAGTTGCTACCGTAGAGTTAATTGAAAATTTGGATAAAAAGATCCACAACCAAATTACCAAATATGGATCTAAAGTAGGAGTCACTTTGAAAAATATTAAGGAGAAGGAACCCATAGTTAATGGAAGAATAATTCAGGATTCCACTAGAATCGATAAACATGAGGGTATCATTACCAACTTGGGAACCACTTTTTCTTTCGTAAAGAATACTCCAAGTCCTCCAACTATAATTTCCAAGCTTATGTATGTTCCTAAAAATAAGGGTGAATCCTCTAGTAAGGAAACTGCATATCTCAAATGTATAAGTATTCATCCCAATCTTTTCGGTTGTGTGCCTAGAAGTTTGATAATTAATAAAAAGAAATAAATTCCTAAGGATGATAGATGTCTAATTGAAGAACTGCCCACCAAAGATGGCAATACCTAGATCTATCCTTGCTATTATGCCTAGCTAGGGGCGTTAAACGATAGCGCTTGTTGGGAGGCAAACCAATTTTATTTTTAGTTGTTTTTTATTTTTTCTTCTGTTTAGCAATAAATATTTGATCTAGCCTCAGGTTAGACGTGTTTTTATGTTTTAATTAGTGTTTGTGCCAAGTTTAACCTATAGGATCTTCTTGGATGATAGTTATTTGATCTTGCTGAAAATTCCAGAAACTTTCTGTTCACAAAAATAATTGTTAAAAATCTCTAGAACGTGATAAAATATTGATTCCAATTGCTGCTGATCAATAAAAAAATTGTCTAGGTCGTCCTATTTTTTCTCAATTTTTGGAGTTCCAGAAGTTTGCGTTAGTTACAGATTACCACAGACTGTTCTGTTTTTAACAGATTCTGTTTTTCATGTGTTGTTTGCTTATTTTGATGAATCTATGGATAGTAAAATAGTTTATAAACCATAGAGAAGTTGGAATACAGTAGGTTTAACACCAATATAAATAAATAATGATTTCATTACAGTACCTTGAAGTGGTGTTTTGTTTTCTTTCGCTAACGGAGCTCACGAGATTTTCTATGAAGTTTTGTGTTGTGAAGTTTTGAAGTTTTGGGTAAAAGATTTGATGGATTATGAAACAAGGAGTGGAAAGAGCCTAAGAATGGGGATGCCCATGGCACCCCAAGATAATATAAGGACACCAAAAAGTCGAAGCTTGGGGATGCCCCAGAAGGCATCCACTACACCACGACACTTCAAAGACGACATGCGTCTGTTGGTAGAAGTGAGAATCGCCGACACTTTTTTTGTCACAAACTATGCCGACACACAGTATGTTGCTGTTATGTAGCCTCATGACACATTATCTGTCGCCAAATCACCACCAGATCACCGATGCATTTTCCGTCGGAATATGCAGACTTTAGTGATACTTTGTCTGTCGCCGATTCGTGGGGACATAGAGAGTGTCGGTGTTGTTTCCTTCGGCCCGCAGCAAAAAATATGGCGCGGAAAGACAGCCATGCGCGCGCCATGTGAAACGTCCAAGCCAGAATAGAGAAGAAAAAAAAGTAAAAAAAGACATAACCAAATATCCCCTCGATCCCCAATCTCCTACCCTTTCTCTCGCTTCCTGCCCCGACCTAAACCTACCACCGCCGCCGCCTCCCCAACCTGGACGCCGCCGCCTGTCCCCAACCTACACGCCACCGCCCGTCCCCAACCCGCACGCCGCCGCCCGTCCCCTGACCACCCCCCGACCCCCCTCGTGCCACATCCGCCCGCCCCCCTCGCGCCACATCCGCTAGTCCTCTGATCGCCCCGCCCCACATCAGCCCAGGAGCTGCAGCTCCGTCCGCCGCGCCGAGGAGAAGCAACGTCGTCCGCTGCGTCGAGGAGCAGCAGCGCCGTCCCCCATATCCTCCCAGGAGCTGCAATGCCGTCCGTTGTGCCGAGGAGAAGTAGCACCTACCACCGGCAAGGAGAAGCAGAAGGGTCAGACGCGAGGATCCACCGTTGTCCTTCCTCAACGGGTGACCTCTGTGTCCGGCTGATTACTTTCCTCCGCCATGCCTATAGATTAAGGAGGTACTTTCTGTAGTTCACATTGTCACTAATGGCCTAATTGAAGAGTGCTTGTGTGATAGACCTGATTGGATGACTTGCATGATATTCTTTCAGTTTTAGTTTTTTGTTGTTCATTTTGTATTTCAAGTAGATGCAGATTTGGTTGTGTGAACCCTACTTACTGTGATATGTTTTTATCAAGTAGTTGCAGATACATCTCTCTTGCATTAACATGATTATGTGCATATCTAGCCTGTTTTAGAAGCTCAATGCCCCCATTTTAAGTTTATGTCTATTTGATATGTATGTTCATACTGAATGCCAATTTTTGCAGCAACATCGATACTCTGAGTGTATATTTCACTTAGTAGTTTGTGCATTACTTGTGAAGCTGCAGCCACCATGGACAAAAGGTGGATGGATGAGCTTAGGTACAACACAAAAAATTTAGCGGTTATTGGGTACTAGGCAATTATTTAGCTACATCTGATTTGATGCATATGCATATTTATATAACATGTAGGCACACAAAGGTGTATATGGAAGGGGTGGAAAAATTCTTAAGCTTTGCATTTAGTAATTCATCCGGAAACAAAATATTATGTCCTTGTAAGAACTGTTCAAACTCATTTTGGAATGAAGAAAGAGAGGTGCGTGAGCATCTGGTATGTGATGGGTTTCTCCGTGGGTATAAAACTTGGATTTTTCATGGAGAATCTAGTTCTTCTTTCTTGAATGTTCCTGACGCTCATGAGAATGAGGTTGAGGAGGAGTCACCTGAAGAGGATGACATTTCTGATTTGCTTCGAGACTTAGGGGGCGGTTTAGATAAGGAGGGGGATTTCGAAGATGACGCAGTTTCTGAGCAGACTGATGCATATTTAGAAGCTCTTCAAAAGTTGAAAAATGACTCTAGTCAAGAGCTATATCCTGGGTGTAATAAGTTCTCAAAACTACGTTTCATAATTAGACTACTTCATGTCAAATTGCTTGGTGGATGGTCAGATAAAAGTTTTAACTTCCTGCTAGATCTACTTAATGATGCTTTTCCTGAAGGGTGCTCACTAGCCAAGAACTATAATGAAGCTAAGAAATTGGTGAAATGCCTAGGACTTGGATATGTTAGTATTCATGCATGTGAACATGATTGTATCCTCTTTTGGAAAAACCATGCTAAGGCTAATGTTTGTCCAATATGCAATACATCACGATGGAAATCTGAAAAGAAGAGTCTAGATGGAAAACGTGTCCACAAGGTACCTAGGAAGGTTCTCCGTTATTTTCCAATAAAGAAAAGGCTGCAAAGGTTGTTTATGTGTTCCAAAACAGCAGCTCTCACTAGATGGCTTGATGAAGGGCGTACAAAAGATGGTTTGAGCAGGCATCCAGCTGATTCTGCTCAATGGAAGTATTTTGATGAGTTGCATGAGAACTTTGCTAAGGGCAGCCACCATTTTAGGCTTGGATATGGAGTAGATGGTTGTAATCCTTTTAGATCCAATAATGTGAATTATAGTGTTTGGCCTGTTATCTTGATTCCTTATAACTTCCCTCCTTGGATGTGCATGAAGCAATCAAATTTTTTTCTCACATTGTTGATTCCTGGTAAACATGCTCCTGGTAGTGATATGGATGTTTATCTGGAGCCGTTAATTGATGATATGGTAGATATGTTTCTTCATGGTGTCAGAACATACGATGCTTAAAAGAAGAGTTCTTTAATTTGAAGGCTGCCATATTATGGCCCATTCATGATTTCCCGGGCCTAGCGTATACAGCTGGTTGTACCACTTCTGGTGAAGGAGCTTGTCCTGAATGTCATTCTGACACATGTTCTCTTAGGCTGAATAATGGTAGCACGACATGATACATGGGGCATCGCAGGTTCTTACATGAAGACCGCCCCTTTAGGTCCAATACCCATTCTTTTTATGGCATTGCTGAGCATAGGCCAGCGCCAATTCCTCTCTCTGGATCTAAAATTGTTGCTCAAACGGAAGATATGCATACAGTTTTTTGGAAGGATCCTTCCGGGAAGTAGAAAACCAAGAGGAAGCGCAAGGATGATGAGCCGTTAATAGTTTGGAAAAGGAAGTCTATTTTTTTCAGGCTGCCATATTGGGAGAGCTTGTTGCTGCATCACAACTTAGACGTCATGCACATAGAAAAAAATGTATGTGAGAACATAATCAACACATTGTTGTGCATTGATGGGAAATCTAAGGACAATCCAAACTCTCGTTTGGACCTTCAAGCTCTAAACATTAGAAGTGACCTTCATCCTGTTGAACTTGAAGTAGAAGATAAATTTTACTTACCTCCAGCACCTTATGAAATGAATGTTGCCCAACAGAGGTTATTTTGTGGAGTATTTAAAGGAGCTAGGTTCCTTACGGGTTAGCAGCTGATATACGTGGTAATGTGCATGTCAAGGAAAGGAAAATAATCGGGCTAAAGAGCCATGACAACCACATCTTGATGCACCATTTGCTACCACCTGCTGTGAGAAGGCTATTGCCCGAAAAAGTTAGTGCAGCACTGATTCGTGTGAGCAATTTTTTCAAGCAGATTTACTCACATGTTATTTTTGTTAGTGATATGGGAAAACTAGAGGCTAAAATAGCTGAGACCTTGAGCATTCTTGAGACTATATTCCCCCCATCATTTTTTGATATCATGGTACACTTGATGGTGCATCTTCCAGCCCAAGCAAAAATAGCTGGTCCAGCGCATTTTCGCAACATGTTTCCTATAGAAAGGTAATTGTCACAGACCACTTTTGTAGCAGCAATAGTATGCTTCTGCAAATAGAAATTGTCATTTGATTTTTTTATCTCGTTGTAGGTATTTGTGCCAGTGTAAGGGCTTTGTTCATACTAGAAGTCATCCCGAGGGATCTATTGCCGAGAGCTATTTATTTGATGAGACTCTTACGTACTGTTCTCGGTATATAAAAGGCAAAACTCAGTTTACTCGACAAATTAGAAATGATCAAGGTTTGGGTATGGAAACTAGTAGTACCACACCTTTCTTCAGCAACCTTGGTCGAGGATTAGTTGGCAAACATTCTGTGTTATTGGACAGTAAGACTTGGATTCAAGCTCATACATATGTCTTGTTCAACTATGACCACGTAGAACCTTATTTGAAGTAAGTTGTCCATTTTTTTGTTCCTCAATTTGCATTTTATTTATGCTTGTTGTTAAAGTGATGAACACTTTGCAGCAAGCATAAGGAATATCTTTGCTCAATTGGTCCTAAAAATAATCGAAAAATTAGTCGTGTCCAGCATGAGTCCTTCCATGAGTGGTTTAAGAAGCACGTAATTGGTCACATGTCTCTCTTTTCTTGTGATGTATATATATGTAGTGAGTTACCTCCAATTTTAAAAACACTACATTCACAGGTGGAAGAAATGGGTGACAAAGTGCCAGAGGAGATAAGTATTTTAGCTCAGGGCCCATTCAAAGTTGCACAACAGTTTAGTAGCTATACTAGAAATGGGTTACATTTTCATACGCAGTCCTATGATGATGGTAGGCCAGTGCAAAATAGTGGTGTAGCTCTAGTTGCGCAGACTACACGTTATGAAAAAGGAAACGCTGATAATATGATAATAGGAAACCAAACATTTTACGGCATCATAAAGGAAATTCTTGAGTTGAACTATAAAAATAAAGGGAAAATAGTTCTCTTCAAATGTGATTGGGTTGACAACTGCAGGAAAGACAAGTGGGTAAAAGTTGATCGCCTTGGGGTAACTTCTATGAATTTCAAGCATTTGGTCAATACTGGTGAAAATATATCGGATGAGCCTTTCGTTTTAGCATCGCAAGCAACTCAAGTTTTCTATGTTGAAGACCCAATTGATGATGAATGGGTTACTGTTAGCCACTACAATCCACGGGGCTCATATGCCATGCATGAAGCTGAAGATGAGGATGTAGAGACCGCTATGCCAATGGTTGATCCACATAGAACAGACATAGATGGGAGAATTGTGTATGCTAAAAACTCTAGAAATAAGGGGCATTTGCATTTTTTTTGTTGCCTTGTGTTTTAATCTCCTTGCTATGCATATTTATCCAATATTGTCTGTTAAGCATCTTGTTCTAACATTTGTCACTTGCAGGAAAAAAGATGGTAGAAACAAGAGGAGGAAGCGAGGTCCCTCTACTTGATGAAACTACGAGGCTTGCAAATATTGCAGAAAATGAGAGAAAGGTGAGAGCTCTTATAGAACTTAAAAGGAATGACGCATTGGGAGGAAACAAGAATCCCACTGAGAAAGTTTCATCACAACCAACCAGGAAAAGGAAAAAGGTTGTGTACTTCTCATTGCTTACATTCAATGTACTTCTCATTGTTCACAAGCATTGGATGAAGCATTGTGTACCATCTTTCACACATGTTTATGTTTTTTTTCGTAGGCAAATAACTGCACAAGTGAAGTTGCAAATGGAGGGCGTAATCTGCGTTCCCAGTCAAGGTTAAACCATGATGCTGAAGATCCAAATAATGAACCCATAGGACATGGCTTAGATGACATTCAAGGTATTCTAGTGCTTCTCCATCATTCTCATTTCTCACTGAACTTGTTCATTTCCTGCACTAAACTTGTTCATTTCCTGCACACATCAGAGTTATGTGTGCCAATTTGCACTTCAGAGTTATGTATTTATATTTGCATTACAACTTCTTTTGAGTGTGACCATGCATTTAGATTTATGACTTCAGATTCTCACTCATTCCTTTTGCATTGTAAAGAAAATGCTTCAGTTGTGACTATACACCAAAAAAAGAAGAGGGGAAGGGGTCCCACCGAATTAAGGAAGATATATGATAGAGACCAACCAAAACAAAAGGTTGAACTAAATGAGTTTGGTCAGCCTGTTGGTAGCAATGGTAAAACATTTGCTAATTTCATTGGAACATTGGTAAGGAAGCAATTGTCGGTGCTAATTGAGGACTGGAGATATGTTGATCCCGAGTTAAAGTGGAAGCTATGGGATGACATAAAGGTAGTTCAGATTGTCAGAATATTTTTTCCTATAGTCTCTATTTTTGCTAGCTGGCTTTCACTAAATGGCTTCTTTTTCATGTGTGTCTAGTCATATTTTGAGGTGGATGAAGTTGCTTTCAATTACTTTATGACCGCAGCTGCAAAGAAATGGAGAGAATTTAAGTCAGACCTAAAGGAGAAGTTTGATGCCACATTGACAGATGAGGAGCTTATGGAAAGACGTGATGAAAGAATTCAAAAGGACGATTGGGTACAACTTATCGATCAGTGGAGAAAACCAGAATCTGAGGTAAGGCACAAATTGTTTTACGTCTGGTAGGAATTGAACTAATGTCTTCATGTTATATCCTATCTTAACTCACTGTTTGCATCTCTTTTAGGCTAGCAGTGCTAGAAACAAACAAAATCGTTCCAATTTGAAATTGCTACATGTAGCTGGCAGCAAGAGCTTTGCTCGTGTTGGTCATGATATGGTAAACTCAATTGCTCAAGCACTTCTTTTTTAAAGTGATGTATCAGATCAGTTTTGGTTGTTTTAGTTACTAGTGAAACAAATTGGTTGCAGGCTCAGAAACTTGGGTACTATCCAGGAAGAGACCAAATATTTGTTGAAGTACATACAAGTAAGAAAACTGGAGTTCCCACCCCACTAGCAGTGCCACTAATTGTAAGTCACATGTACCATTCATCATCTCTTTTCTATAATAATATCGCGCATGTGGCTTCATCATCATGGAAATAACTTGAGGTGCCTCATTTTTTTATTCTCGTAGAAGAAACTTCAAACTGAAGCTAAACTCCACCCAGAATTGGAGGGAAATTCTACTGAAGAAGGGGATCTTTATGCACATACTTTTGGAGAGAAGGAACCAAGAGGACGTGTCCGTATGTTGGGTACGGGGCCAACTCCACAGAGTGTGGGTGCGCCTAGAACAAAAGCTAAATTGCCAACAAAGCTTGCAATGCAAATACAACTTCGTCGACGTGCTGAACAAGAAGTTTCAACTCTAAAGGAGAGAATGCAAGCAATGGAACAACGCTTCGATGAGATGCAGCACACCATGTTTTCAGAAGGAAGTCACTGTGTCGAAACGCCCACGCCTTCGCCTCCTAATTCTGTCTCTCGACCCGTGGTAGAGTGCTTAGTTATCAACTTCTGTTATGATATGTGAATCATAGGTACACTAATTCGTTTTCTTTTTGTGTGCCTCCATAGTTCTCACGTATTTTACCAGATGATGACGATAAGGAAGAGGAACATGAGGGTCATCATGATATAGTCCAGGAAGACAGAGGCTTGTTCATCCAGAAGCGTATACCATCTAGCCATAATGTTGCAGCCACACATTTACCACCTAGAAGCCATGTGACCACTCCAAGCGCCCGTCAGGCCTCTCAAGTCTCTCATGATCAAGAAGACCTTGTAATCATCTCATCTCTTAACTACACATATATCTTGTTGTGTTGTGTTTGCCATTCTTCATGTTTCTAATAGACGATGCATGACTTAGGTTGGTAGGGATGTCATATTATATCATTTGGTGAGATCTGATCTTGTGGCAAAGGCATTGGTTATCTCAATCAACCAAGACACCATAGTGGGAGGTGAAGTTCTTGGGCTGCAATATTACGAAGTTCATGTGAATGTTGTATTGAAAAGAGAGGCCGAGCTTGCTCGTGGATATGATGGGATGCAAACAATGGGAGATGCTCACCACATGTCCATTGCATGGCCATCAAATAGGGTAAAAATTTGTTATATACATTTTCCTGCCTAGCTAGTGTAAACTATCACATGATGCTAACTAATTGTTATTTTTGTAGATCAAACCTTGTAGCAAGTCACGGTTGTCGTCGTCGCACAATTCAGGTATTGTTCCTGTCAATGTCACCATCTCTATCTGACACTTAGAACTGAGAAAAAAATAATATATATAGTTATATACCACTACCAGTGCCTCTAGTAGTGTGGATCAGCATGTTTTTGCAATTTTATTGTCAAAAGTATTTGATTTTCATTCACCGAGGAGTGGTGCTGGTTGTGCTTGCTAGTGTGCACATGAATTGACTTGTGCTTTTGTCTTCTATATAGTACAAGTACTTGTGACCTGTCTGTGTCCTCGTACAATCTTCTATGCATATTTTGTTTTTTATTTATTTCTGGTTCCTCATTTTGTCCTAGGGAGAATGGGAAAAACATGGGAGAGTTAAGATCTTGTATGGAGTTTTTATTGGTTCGAGAGAGGCTTTCCTTATCCTAAAAGAAAGAGAGAAAGGTTGTCCATGGTCCAGCATGTAGCAGGCTAGTAGCTAGTACAATAGAACCAATTCTCAAAAAAAGGTACATCGAACCAATTAGAGAAACCACATTTTGGACTGAAAATATCCATCTTTTCAGGCTGAAAATATAGAACATCTCTGTTGTTGTACATAACTTGTAGCAGCAGTCAGCATACTATTTTTATTATTTCTTTTGGACTGATATATATATATATATATATATATATATCATTTTGTACAGTATTATGGTCCAGAAAATCATGTCTCTTCCATCCTGACTTCATTTTGTTGTTCTGAGTTTCTAAGATTGCTCAAAGATACAAGTTCTTTTGCAGGGACAAATGGGAGAAAGTAGCAAGTACTGAAGTTGATCTAGGATGTTCTGCTGATCGCTTTTGTCCGTAACATGGAACATGGTTGATGCATTTTGTACATATGGAAGTTGATGTCCGCTTGATTAAAGACTGGGTATCTTCCATAATATTTCGTAGTAGTCAAGTGATCGAACGATTGATCTCTTGAGAACTTGCTCAGCTTATTTTGTAACAGGCCATGACCTGAATGTCGACTTTGGTATTTTCTTAATGGCTGTAGCTAACTTGAGTGAACAAAACTAGTGAATCTTCTATATATGTTGGATGAATGCACTGGCTGTTATCTTGTGATGAATGGAAGAGTGCATTTGGAATCATTTATATATGCTGAATGAATCTGATGAACAGAAGAGTGCAATTGTATTGCATAGTGAACATGAATTGAATATTATGATTTTAATATCATGTTAATAGGTGCATTTGCATTTATGTTGAAATGTATAACCCTCGCACCAAGTGTGTCGGTAGAATTACTGCATGTCACATTATCTATTGGTATAACACATTGGCAGATAAACTGTCGGAATAGAAATGGGTGATGCACTATTTGTCGGAACACGTAGTATCAGAAAGACTGTCGGCGTATCTATGGCATCGAACAATCTGTTGGCATAGCGTGGTGACAGATAATCTGTAGCCATAAAGCTGTCTGTCGCTGTAGAAATGTCTGTCGGCGTAAGTATCACCAATGCTGGCATACTTTCTGTTGGCATAAATTTATCTGCCGGCAATGACCATTCCCGGCAGGACTATAGGCGACAGCTCCCTTCCGTCGCCAAAGTTCTGTGCCGAAACCAAATGTGTCGCCTTAGGTGACCTATGGCGACAGATTGTCTGACGCTGATTTGAGTGTCGTGGTGTAGTGATCCCCTCTTTCGTCTACTTCCATCGGTAACTTTACTTGGAGCTATATTTTTATTCACCACATGATATGTGTTTTGCTTGGAGCGTCTTGTATGATTTGAGTCTTTGCTTTTTAGTTTACCACAATAATCTTTGCTATATAGTTTTTGCTCTAGTTCTTCACTTATATGTTTTAGAGCACGGCGGTGGTTTTGTTTTATATAAACTATTATTCTATCATGCTTCACTTATATTATTTTGAGAGTCTTAAACAACATGGTAATTTTCTTAAATTGGGAAATTAATCCTAATATGTTAGGTATTCAAGACTAGTAAAAAACTTTCTTATGAGTGTGTTGAATGCTAAGAGAAGTTTGATGCTTGATGATTGTTTTGAGATATGGAGGTAGTGATATTAAAGTTGTGCTAGTTGAGTAGTTGTGAATTTGTGAAGTACTTGTGTTGAAGTTTGCAAGTCCCGTAGCATGCAGTATGGTAAACATTATGTAACAAATTTGAAACATGAGGTGTTCTTTGATTGTCCTCCTTATGAGTGGCGGTTGGGGACGAGTAATGGTATTTTCCTACCAATCTATCCCCCTAGGAGCATGCACGTAGTGCTTGGTTTTTGATGAATTGTAGATTTTTGCAATAAGTATGTGAGTTCTTTATGACTAGTGTTGACTCCATGGATTATACGCACTCTTACCCTTCTATCATTGCTAGCCTCTTCGGTACCGTCCATTGCCCTTTCTCACATTGAGAGTTGGTGCAAACTTCGCCGGTGCATCCAAAACCCGTGATATGATACAGTCTTTCACACATAAACCTCCTTATATCTTCCTCAAAACAGCCACCATACCTACCTATTATGGCATTTCCATAGCCATTCCGACATATATTGGCATGCAACTTTCCACCGTTCCGTTTATCATGACACGTTCATCATCGTCATATTGCTATCGTATTTGACATCGTATTTGTGGCAAAGCCACCGTTCATAATTTTTTTCATACATGTCACTTTTGATTCATTGCTATCCCGGTATACCGCCGGAGGCATTCATATAGAGTCATACTTTGTTCTAGTATCGAGTTTGCAATCAGTGAGTTGTAAATAAATAAAAGTGTGATGATCATCAGTCATAGAGCACTGTCCCCAAAAAAGTGAAAGGGCAAACAAAAGAAGGCCAAAAAAGGGGACAATGCTACTATCCTTTTTCCACACTTGTTCTTCAAAGTAGCACCATGATGTTCATAATAGAGAGTCTCTTGTTTTGTCACTTTCATATACTAGAGGGAATTTTTCATTATAGAACTTGGCTTGTATATTCCAACAATGGGCTTCCTCAAATGCCCTAGGTCTTCATGAGCAAGCAAGTTGGATGCACACCCACTTAGTTTCTTTTGTTGAGCTTTCATGCATTTATAGCTCTAGTGCATCCGTTGCATGGCAATCCCTACTCCTTGCATTAACATCAATCGATGGGCATCTCCATAGCTCATTGATTAGTCGAGTTGATGTGAGACTTTCTCCTTTTTGTCTTCTCCACATAACCCCCATCATTATATTCTATTCCACTCATAGTGCTATATCCATGGCTCACACTCATGTATGCGTGAAGGTTGAAAAAGTTTGAGATTACTAAAGTATGAAACAATTGCTTGACTTGTCATCGGGGTTGTGCATGATGAGAGCATTCTTGTGTGAAGAAAATGGAGCATGACTAAACAATATGATTTTGTAGGGATGAACTTTCTTTGGCCATTTTATTTTGAGAGGACATATTTACTTAGTTAGTATGCCTAAAGTATTATTACTTTTATGTCAATATTAAACTTTTATCTTGAATCTTTCGGATCTGAATATTCATACCACAATTAAGAGAATTACATTGAAATTATGCTAAGTAGCATTCCACATCAAAAATTCTATTTTTATCATTTACCTACTCGAGGACGAGCAGTAATTAAGCTTGGGAATGCTTGATACGTCTCCAACGTATCTATAATTTTTTATTGTTCCATGCTATATTATATTCTGTTTTGGACATTAATGGGCTTTATTATACACTTTTACATTATTTTTGGGACTAACCTATTAACTGGAGGCCCAGCCCAGAATTGCTGTTTTTTTCCTATTTCAGAGTTTCGCGGCAAAAGAATATCAAACAAAGTCCAAACAGAATGAAACCTTCGGGAACGTGATTTTTGGAACGAACGTGATCCAGAGGACTTGGACCCTACATCAAGACATCAACCAGGAGGGCATGAGGTAGGGGGCGTGCCTACCCCCCCTGGGCGCGCCCTCCTCCCTCTTGGGCCCCACATTGCTCCACCGACGTACTTCTTCCTACTATATATACCTACGTACCGCCAAACTACCAGATACGGAGCCAAAAACCTAATTCCACCGTCGGAACCTTCTGTACCCGTGAGATCACATCTTGGGGCCTTTTCCGGAGCTCCGCCGGAGGGGGCATCTACCACGGAGGGCTTCTACATCAACACCACAGCCTCTCCGATGATGTGCGAGTAGTTTGCCTCAGACCTTTGGGTCCATAGTTATTAGCTAGATGGCTTCTTCTCTCTTTTTGGATCTCAATACAATGGTCTCCCCCTCTCTTGTGGAGATCTATTTGATGTAATCCTCTTTTGCGGTGTGTTTGTTGAGACCGATGAATTGTCGGTTTATGATCAAGTTTATCTATGAACAATATCTGAATCTTTTCTGAATTCTTTTATGTATGATTGGTTATCTTTGCAAGTCTCTTCGAATTATCAGTTTGGTTTGGCCTACTTGATTGATCTTTCTTGCAATGGGAGAAGTGCTTAGCTTTGGGTTCAATCTTGTGATGTCCTTTCCCAGTGACAGTAGGGGCAGCAAGGCACGTATTGTATTGTTGCCATCGAGGATAACAAGATGGGGTTTATATCATATTGCATGAGTTTATCCCTGTACATCATGTCATCTTACTTAAAGCGTTACTCTGTTCTTTTGAACTTAATACTCTAGATGCTTGCTGCATAGCGGTCGATGTGTGGAGTAATAGTAGTAGATGCAGGTAGGAGTCGGTCTACTTGTCTCGGACGTGATGCCTATATACATGATTATACCTAGATATTCTCATAAATATGCTCAATTCTATCAATTGCTCAACAATAATTTGTTCACCCAACGTAATACTTATGCTCTTGAGAGAAGACACTAGTGAAACCGATGGCCTCCGGGTCTATTTTCCATCATATTAATCTCCCGTCAACAAGCTATTTCTGGCACTGTCTTTATTTTGCTTTCTTTACTTTGCATCTTTATCATAAAAATACCAAAAATATTATCTTATCATATCTATAATATCTCACTCTCGTAAGTGACCGTGAAGGGATTGACAACCCCTTTATTGCGTTGGTTGCGAGGATTTATTTGTTTGTGTAGGTGCGAGGGACTCGTGCGTGGCCTCCTACTGGATTGATATCTTGGTTCTCAAAAACTGAGGGAAATACTTACGCTAGTTTGCCGCATCACCCTTTCCTCTTCAAGGGAAAACCAACGCGGTGCTCCAGAGGTAGCAGTGGCCAACGTGTACGTACATACTAGCCGATCGGTGTCTCTGCAACAATGACCCGTGGCCGAGCAAGGAGTGCCACATGTAGTAGTAGAGCTCTCGACCTAGCAGTTTAGGCAGTCTAGTCTAAACATTGTACACGTAGGAACAACCAGATGCCAAAAATACGACCACGTATGTACATACGGGCGGGGTCTCGAACGCCTACTCACGCATACGTACGGTCAGGGCTCGTGTACATGGAAAGGTAGCAGACGGCAGCAATGACGTCCTATTAATCGATAGCCAACCGACTGGTTCGGAGCGGCTAACCAACATCATGTTCATTGGGAGGCAACAGGCTGGGTCAGAATGCATCGTGTTCAATGGGAGACAACCAGCTTGGACGGAACAAGCAAAATGGGGTCTAGCATACCGCAGTATGGAGGAAACGTCCTTCTCTTCAACCGGCTACAGTCGAAACTGGATCCTGTTCATCAAGAGGGGTCTGACGTACCGCAAAACGGAGGAAACGGATTTGTGTTGGACCGCTACGGTCGGAACGGGGGTTCTGTTCATCGGGAGGTGTCGGTGTACTAAAGTAGGGGTACCTTAGTACCCCGAACTTGTGCACGGGCAGTCGTAGCACCCCGCCGCAAGGCCTGCCAGGCGATCACCAAGACCCTCAATGGTCCCCTCTTGGGCCATTCAAGAACAAAGTATTTGAGCCAAGGCCCCGGCAAGAGGAGCTTGCCAGGAAGGCCACCCGAAGAGAGCAAGGCCCTGGCAAGAGGAGTTTGCCGGGAATGCCGCTCGAAGCACAAGACCCCGACAAGAGGAGCTTGCCGGGAAGGCCATCCATGGCACAACAAGGACCCTGCCACGGCGCGCCCCGCGCCCCGGAAAGTCCCGGTGAGCAACAAGCTCCCGGGCGCGACAAGACATCCACCGCGGCAAGGCGCTTGCCGCGGCAAGTTACCACCTCGTGCCTGCGCTCCAGCTCATCCACCAACGTGTCGCTCTGGGGGGCATCCCAGGCGCACGTGGCGGGAGGCTGAGCAGCGAGGGGCATGCGGTGGCAAAGCGAAGCTGACAGAGTAGCCATCGTGGCAAACGGTGGCGCTCCTGACGGTCCACTCCCCTGCTCCATCTGGGCGACGCGGACGGGCATTTAATGCCCTTGTCCCCCGCCGTCAGAGTTAGGTATGATAGCACTGTACAGCCACTGCGCAGACAGCTGTACCCACTACAGCATTCTACCATTTTTGCCCTCACCTACGCTGCCACCTGTGTTGTCGGGACCCCGATCCTAAGTCACACCGATCTAGCATGTAACACATCATATCACTTTGCGTCCTCACGCACGGTATTCCCACGGGTGCCACCTTACCTGGCCCGGGACCGTTTGCGCCTTTTGGCTCACGTATATGATAGTGTCGCTAGCATCCATATGACAGAGAACCCGGGCCGACATGGCTAGTCGTGAACTCAAGGCGGCGCCAACCTATGAGGACAGGCATACATGAATCACATCGAGCATGTCGGTCATCAACGTATTTATCCGGGCTGTAGCACTGGGCTAACAGGACTCCGGTAACCCGGGCTGTAGCAGGCTAGGCAGGACTCCGGATAACACCGCGTGACATTTCCCCGAAGGGACAGACATAGGAACGACGTGAAACACATGCCGGCCAGTCATGTGTTCCGAGCAGTAGTGCTGGGCTAGCAGGACTCCGGTGAACCGGGCTGTAGCGGACTACTATCGCTCATAAGCACTAGACTTACATTTCCCCATATGAAAGGCTGCCAAGGATAAACAACTAGATAGTCGGATCCCACACATAGCAATACACGTTACACGTACGCATAACATGCAAGTATGTGCTGTACAACATGGCATCACAACATAACGCAAACTCATATAGATAAAGGCCCAAAAGAGCCACATAGCATTAAATACAAACAGGAGTCACATGACCCATCATTCAGAGCATACAAGCAACAAGCGGAAGCATTACATGTCTGAGTACAGACAACTACAAAAGAAAAAGGCTGAAACGTCTGACTATCTACAACCTCCGATCAAGATCGTAGCTGAGGTACAAGCTACTTGTCGAAGTCCACGTAAACTAGTAAGACCGAAGTCTCCGCTGCAAAACATAAATAAAGCAACATGAGTACAAAGGTACTCAGCAAGACTTACATCAGATCCTATCATACATGCATTTGTATCAAGAAGGTAATGTGGGGTTTAGTTGCAGCAAGCCAGCTTTGAATCTGTGGCTATCCTGTTCTACGACTGCTGGTAACTCTTTTGAAATGGCCCACACGAGTCCACTAATCACCACATCAATACACCACTATGGATTCATCCCCGTCTCACCACGAGGAGGCCATCCATAGCACTCACACTTATCTTGAGCATTTCAGAGTATCCACTTCAAGTTGTCTATGTACCACGTAAGCATCCAAGAAGTCCATAACCGAGGACACGGCTATTCGAATAGATCATGATAACCCTGCAGGGGTGTACTTCTTCACACACGCTCTCACCACTTATCACCATGTACACGTCATGTATCTCGGCAACCTTCAAGCGGAAGCCTGGCGAGGGTGTCGGCCACGACCTGACTAACCACACAAGACCCTAGTCCAGGTTTATCGCCTATTCGGGTTCCATCCGCGAGGAGATCCGGCCGGGGTGTCGCTCACGGCCCCAAACGATGTGTACAGGGTTCCCGAGCCCACCATCCGGGTGCCACTCGGTACACCGGGCCACGTGTGCCTAGTCTGTCCCAAGCCCACCTGGCCGGGTGCCACTTGGTAGACTACTAACACTACCTACAAACACCAGAAACTATTTGCAACTCCTGGATAGAGATCAAGTCGGTTAATAAGTCGAGAGGGGTCGAGTTACCGGAACCCAATGTGTGGTAGTATCGAGTCATTGGACAACATACGTAGAACTCAGTGCTTAGGGATGGTTCCAATGAGACAACCCACCATGTACTCCTACATGGCCTCTCACCGCTACCTTTACCAAATCATGTTCACACACTTAACTCTCAGCATCAGAACATATCATATCACTCCAATCCATTCCCAATGAATCAGACCTGACACAACTCTAAGCAATAGCAGGCATGGCATGGTAGAAGCACAACATGGCTCAATCAACTCCTACACATGCTAGTGGGTTTCAACTATTTACTGTGGCAATGACAGGTCATGCAGAGGAATGGGTTCAACTACCGCAGCATAAAGTAGCAGTTGATTCGTTGTTGTCCTAATGCAATAAAAGAGAGCAGGAGCGAGAGTGGGATCATATCGTAATGAACAAGGGGGGTTTGCTTGCCTGGTAGATCAACAAGGAAGGCACTGCTTCACAGACAGGTACTCTGGAACGGTCTCCGGAGCAGGACCTATCGAGAAGGAACGGTGCCAACAATCAATACACAAGCATATGCAACAATATGATGCATGAACATGGCATGAAGATGTGATGCTGTTTGAGCTAATGCAACTAGCATTCATTTGTTTGAGGTCCATTTGCTCTAAAGGTTCAAATGCAACTCCAAAGTATGTTCTTATATATGCCATTCATATGTTTTCACCTATCCAGCAGGTTTAACTTGGTTTTTCATGCATGAAACTGGTACAAATGGATAGGTTGCATTTTTCTGATAATTTTTCATATATAAATCATTTCAATCCGAGCTACGGTTGAATTGATATGAATTTTTGAAGTTTAGAATATTTTCTGGAATTTCCTATTTGAAAAATAATTTCAGAAAATAAATAATTGCGTCAGCATGACGTCATGCCTGCATCAGCAATCAACGGCGCTGACCAGGTCAACCTGACGTGTGGGGGCCACACGTCAGTGACACAGGGGCTAAACCCGGTCAAACCCGCGCTGACCGGGGTTTGACTTGGCCCTGGGGCCCACGGTCAGTGGCTTAGGGGGGTTTAGGTGGCAGGGTTAGCAGCTAATCTCGCCACGTCAGCCTCGCCGGAGTTTCGCCGGCGACGACCAAAAACCACGGCGGCGACTCGCCGGATTTGCGCTGCGAGCGGCGGATGCACGCGCGAAGACCACCGGGGCGTAGCCCATCGTCGTCCGCATCCAGGGGAGCTGGTGAGAGGCTGCGGGGGCGCCGGAGCTCGCCGGAGCGGAGCTCAGGGCGGCGGCCGGAGTTCGGCCTTGAGCGGGCGCGAGCTACGGGGCACGGCGGGGGTTGCGGAGGGCATCTACGGCCTCCTGGCGTCACCAGGAGCACGGTGACGCGCGTGGAAGTGGCTGCCTTGGGCTCTGGCCACCGTGGCGCCATGGTCGGCAGCGTGGAGCTCACGGGCGCGGTGGTTGATCTAGCTGGACGGGGCAAACGAGCACGGGGAGGAGGGGGAAACGGAGTAGAGCTCACAGCGGATCCAGCGGAGGCGTCAACGAGCTCGGGGAAGCACTGGTGCGGCCGGAGCGTCGTCGGCGATCTCGGGCAGTCGGTGACGAAGACGATGATGGTGGCGGCGATGCAGCGCGTCCCTGGTCGCTTGGCTCGTCGAGGACGATGCGGGCGACGAGGCGGAGCTCCTGGGCTCGAAGAGAGGGCGAGGGGGAGGTGGTGGCCGCGGTGGTGCTTGTCGGCGGCGACGGCAGCGCTCGGCGCGGGCGAGAGAGGGGGGACAGAGGAGGGGAGGAGCACGGGGCGAGAGCGAGAGCGGCGCGGGGCGTCGTGGCCCCGGCCGGACGCGTGGCCGCGCGCACCGGCGCGTGCCCCTGCCTTCTGTCGTCGCCAGGAGGACGACGGTTGGCGGTTGGGCCGGCCTGTTGGCCACTGGGCCAGGCCAGGCCTCAGGTGAGCACAGGTAAGTTTATCCCTTTTTGTTTTCTTTTCTAATTTTCTGGCATTTGTTTTGATTTAATAAAAATACTAAATCATTTTATTTTCTTATGCCAATTTTTGTAGGAACTAGTGGTATTATTCCAGAGCTCCCCAACAAGTGGCACAATTTTTGGACAATATTTTATATACATAACAATATATATCCAAGGCAAATAATTATTGCATTAATTCCAAATGCCCAAAATAATTATTTATGAGCTCCTAAAAATATTGGTTGGATTTTTATCTCTGTCCAATATTTTCAGAGAGAGACATGAACATTTCTTGGACCTTTTTGGAGCAATTTTTATTTGGGTCATTTCCAGAAATGATTTCTGAGTGTTTCACAAATCCTCATTTCAAATTTAAATGGAATTTAAACATGATGCACACATGACTAGCTAGCCTTGAGCATACCAGAACTAGGGATGTGACAACTCGCCCCCACTCGAAAGAATCTCGTCCCGAGATTCAGGGGTTGGCGGAAAGAAAGTGGGTTACTCCAGTCGAAGACGATCTTCACGCTCCCAGGTAGCTTCTCTCTCGGAATGATGAGACCACTGAACTTTGAGAAACTTGATGTTCTGACGTCGAGTGACACGCTCTGCTTGATCAAGAATGCGAACATGGTACTCTCGATATGTGAGGTTATCTTGGAGATCAAGCGTTTCGTGGTCCACTCCGCGGATGGGATCCGAGAAGCAACGCCTGAGTTGAGAGACGTGGAAGACATCATGTACTCGAGAAAGGTGTGGTGGTAGTTCCAACTGGTAGGCAACCTCTCCTCGTTTAGCGAGAATGCGAAAAGGACCAATGTAACGAGGAGCCAACTTGCCCTTGATACCGAATCGATGGGTACCCTTCAAAGGAGTAACCCGAAGGTAAGCCTTGTCGCCAACTTCATAAGCCACTTCCTTATGACGACGGTCATACTGGCTCTTTTGACGAGATTGGGCTGTTTTCAAATTCTCACGAATGATGCGAACTTGCTCTTCTGCCTCCTGAATCATATCCGGTCCAAAGAATTGTCTTTCACCGGTTTCTGACCAGTTCAAAGGTGTTCGACATCTTCGTCCATATAGAATCTCAAAAGGAGCTTTCTTGAGACTGGATTGGTAGTTATTGTTATAAGCAAACTCGGCGAAAGGAAGGCACTTCTCCCAATCCATACCGAATGAGATAACGCAGGCTCTAAGCATGTCTTCGAGAATTTGGTTGACCCTTTCCACCTGACCACTTGATTGAGGGTGGAAAGCGGTACTGAAGGAAAGATGGGTGCCCATGGCAGTTTGGAAACTCTCCCAGAAATGAGAAGTGAAGAGACTACCACGGTCCGAATTGATCTCTAGTGGAACACCATGAAGTGAAACTATTCGAGAAATATATAAGTCAGCGAGCTGACTAGCGGTGATACTCTCTCGAACAGGTAGGAAGTGAGCCACTTTGGAAAGACGATCAATGACTACAAAGATAGCATTATTCCCTTTCTTGGTCCTGGGAAAGCCGGTGATGAAGTCCATACCAACCTTATCCCATTTCCATTCAGGAATAGCTAAAGGCTGAAGGGTGCCAGCAGGCCTTTGATGCTCTGCCTTAACGCGACGACAAACGTCATAGTTAGCAATGAACTCAGCGATTTCTCTCTTCATCCTAGTCCACCAGAACCTCTGGCGTAGGTCCTGATACATCTTAGTACTACCGGGATGATTCGTGAGAGGGGATTCATGTGCCTCCTTAAGGATCAACTGTCGAAGATGTTGCTTCTTGGGAACCACCAAACGGTTCTCGAAGAGGACAACACCTCGATCATCTATAGAGAAACTACCAGCAATGCCCTTGGCAATGTTTCTCTTGATCCGGGTAATCCCCGTATCATGCTTCTGGGCTTCTATGATATGATCCACAAGAGTAGGTTTCGCCACCAAGGTAGAAAGGAATCCATGAGGAGCGATGTGAAGGTTAAGCTTACAGAATTCCTCATGAAGAAGGGGTTGGCCCTGCTGCAACATAAGATTGTTGCAATAGGACTTACGACTTAACGCATCAGCCATGACATTGCCCTTGCCTGGGGTGTAGGTAATCCCTAAGTCGTAATCTGAGATCAACTCCAACCAACGTCTTTGCCTAAGGTTCAAATCTGGTTGGGTGAAGATATACTTGAGACTTTGGTGATCGGTGTAAATCTCGCAACGTTTACCAAGAAGGTAATGTCGCCATGTCTTAAGTGCATAGACTACGGCTGCAAGCTCCAGATCATGTGTAGGATAATTATCCTCATGTGGATGCAACTGTCGAGATGCATAGGCAATCACATGACGATCCTGCATAAGAATGCAACCTAGTCCCTGTCGTGAGGCATCACAGTAGATAACAAAGTCCTTAGTGAAATCCGGTGGCACAAGTATGGGAGCAGAAGTCAGGCGTCTTTTCAGTTCCTGAAAACTGTACTCACACTGTGGGGACCACTCAAACTTTTTATCTTTCTTGAGAAGTTCCGTGAGAGGTTTGGCGACTTTGGAGAAGTTTTCAACGAAGCGGCGACAATAAATGGCTAGACCAAGGAAACTCCTAACTTGTTTAACAGTTTCAGGTGGAGTCCAATCAAGAACGGCCTGAACTCTTTCGGGATTGACAGCAATGCCCTTACCAGAGATCACGTGGCCTAGGTAGGTCACTTCTGGCAACCAAAATTCGCACTTGGAGAACTTGGCATAAAGGCGGTGTTCTCTGAGTTTTTCTAGCACAAGTCTAAGATGTTCGGCATGCTCTTCCTCGTTCTTCGAGTAAATAAGAATATCATCGAGGTAAACCACGACGAACTTATCTAAGTACTCCATGAAGATCGAGTTCATCAAGCGGGAGAAGGTAGCTGGAGCATTAGTTAGACCAAAGGACATGACGGTGTACTCGTACTGGCCATAACGAGTGACAAAAGCCGTCTTAGGAATGTCCCCGTTTCTGATCTTGATTTGGTGGTAGCCTAACCTTAAATCCATCTTGGAAAAGACTGAGGATCCAGCGAGATGATCATACAGGTCGTTGATCCTGGGGAGCGGATACTTGTTCTTTATCGTGACCAAATTAACGGGACGATAATCTACAACCATCCGGTCCGTACCATCCTTCTTCTTGACGAAGAGGACGGGACAAGCCCAAGGAGAAGAACTAGGACGGATGAAACCCTTTTGCAAGGATTCATCAAGTTGTTTCTTAAGCTCGGCTAGTTCTAAGGGTGCCATCTTGTAAGGTCTCCTAGAGATTGGAGCAGTTCCTGGAATAAGATCTATGACGAACTCTACATCCCTGTCAGGTGGAATACCTGGCAGTTCTTCTGGAAAGACATCCGGAAAGTCACGGACTACCGGGATATCTTCAAGGTCTGGAAGAGGGCTGGCATTAAGAGAATAAAGCTGACGCTTTGCAATTTTGGTGGAGACAGTGACTATCTTGCCAGATGGGTGTGTAAGCTGAACAGACCTGGTGTAACAATCAATCTTCGCATAATGAGCTTTCATCCAGTCCATACCCAGGATGATGTTAATATCTGTAGACTTGAGGGCTATAAGTGATGCAAGGAATACAAGTCTATCGACAAGGATTTCATTACCATGGCTTATTCTGGTAGTTTGCCATCTAGACCCTGGAGTTTGGATTTCAAGTGGAGTTGGCATATCACAAAATGACATGTCGTGGAAACGAGCATAGCCTTCAGATATGAAGGAGTGAGATGCTCCGGTATCGAAAAGAAGCGAAGCTGGATGACAGTTGACAAGGAGTGTACCAAGAACAACATCCGGATCATCATGAGCGTCTTTAGCTGAGACGTGATGCACACGTCCACGTTCAGTGGGAGCTGACTTGACACTGATCATCTTGCGTGATGGCTTATCACAGCCAACAGACTTCTCGGGCGGGGGTGGAGCGTAGCTGGTTTGAGAGCAGTCACGTGCATAGTGTCCTGGCTCTCCGCATGTGAAGCAAGTCCCTGAAGCTGGATGTGGACCCGCATTGGCAGGCGGTCTACCAATAGGTCTGGGTCGAGCATACTGCTGAACTGGGTGAGGCGCCACACAATATGGCCTCGGGGTATAACCGGGTGGAAGAGCGGAGTTCGGAATCCAAATCCGACGCTTCTGAGAACTAGAACCGGAGGAAGAAACCAAATCACGGGTGTGCTTGCGAGACTCCTCGTAGGTGAGCTGAGCTGTCTCCGCGTTAATGGCCTTGTTCACAAGAGCCTGGAATGTATTGCAATGCTGCAAATGGAGATCACGACGCAACTTGGGGTTGAGACCCTTCCGGAACCTAGCTTGCTTCTTGGCGTCTGTGGACACTTCTTCTGTAGCATAGCGGGCAAGATACTCAAACTCTCTACTGTAAGCATCAACAGCCATCTTACCCTGGGTGAAACTACAGAACTCTTCTCTCTTGCGATCGATGAGGGCTTCAGGAATGTGATGCTCACGAAAAGCCTCGGTGAAACCTCTCCAGGTAGGTATCTGACCAGTTGGAAGCATAGCCTCATAGTTTTGCCACCAAATACTAGCAGGACCTTCCAGGTGATATGCAGCATAGATGACCTTGTCACCTTCAGCTACGTTCGCAGAACGGAGCTTGTGTGTGATACTACGGAGCCAGTCATCTGCATCGAGTGGTTCAATGGAATGATGGAAGGTGGGTGGTTTCAGACGAATGAAATCATAGATGGTCGCTGACTCTTTACATTGGGGTGCGGTGTTCTCCTCGATACGTGCCAACAAGCGGTTAGACTCACGCTTGTTCTTCTCAACCTCTAACATGAACCTTGCCAACGAAGACTGATCGGGAGGATCCTCATCCCTACCACCTCCGTGGTTCAGGCAACGAGCAATAGAACTTCGTTTATCCGGCAACATCCTGAAGAGCGTAACCAAGGAAAACAAGGATGGATTCAGCATCAACTATAGGATGCAGAAGGTAGCACAAGAATTTAGTATCTCCCAAATTCCTAGGACAATTCCGGCAGCATAACGGCAGTAAAATGCTCAAAATGAGACATCCTGCAAACGATGGGGTAGCACCATACTCAACATCATCAGTCAAAGTTCTGAGACATTACTAAACAGACTACACCGGAGGTACTCAAACTGGGATAAGACTCTGATCAACCAATCCTAAGAGACTACGGAGTAGTAACACGTGATCCTGATAGATAGAAGAGGAAGCCTAGTTCCTTAACCCCGTTGGAAAGATAGGATGACTCAGATCAGAAGGGCATGAGATATAAGGAGTAAAAAGAGCCTTACGTTCCCTTCCACTATCAATTCCCTTATATAACTAAAGAATTTCTAGACTCAACTTCGACCAGGCTGGCTTGGAAATCCTACAAGCAGTCAGGCTCTGATACCAAAGCTGTCGGGACCCCGATCCTAAGTCACACCGATCTAGCATGTAACACATCATATCACTTTGCGTCCTCACGCACGGTATTCCCACGGGTGCCACCTTACCTGGCCTGGGACCGTTTGCGCCTTTTGGCTCACGTATATGATAGTGTCGCTAGCATCCATATGACAGAGAACCCGGGCCGACATGGCTAGTCGTGAACTCAAGGCGGCGCCAACCTATGAGGACAGGCATACATGAATCACATCGAGCATGTCGGTCATCAACGTATTTATCCGGGCTGTAGCACTGGGCTAACAGGACTCCGGTAACCCGGGCTGTACCAGGCTAGGCAGGACTCCGGATAACACCGCGTGACATTTCCCCGAAGGGACAGACACAGGAACGACGTGAAACACATGCCGGCCAGTCAAGTGTTCCGAGCAGTAGTGCTGGGCTAGCAGGACTCCGGTGAACCGGGCTTTAGCGGACTACTATCGCTCAGAAGCACTAGACTTACATTTCCCCATATGAAAGGCTGCCAAGGATAAACAACTAGATAGTCGGATCCCACACATAGCAATACACGTTACACGTACGCATAACATGCAAGTATGTGCTGTACAACATGGCATCACAACATAACGCAAACTCATATAGATAAAGGCCCAAAAGAGCCACATAGCATTAAATACAAACAGGAGTCACATGACCCATCATTCAGAGCATACAAGCAACAAGCGGAAGCATTACATGTCTGAGTACAGACAACTACAAAAGAAAAAGGCTGAAACGCCTGACTATCTACAACCTCCGATCAAGATCGTAGCTGAGGTACAAGCTACTTGTCGAAGTCCACGTAAACTAGTAAGACCGAAGTCTCCACTGCAAAACATAAATAAAGCAACATGAGTACAAAGGTACTCAGCAAGACTTACATCAGATCCTATCATACATGCATTTGTATCAAGAAGGTAATGTGGGGTTTAGTTGCAGCAAGCCAGCTTTGACTCTGTGGCTATCCTGTTCTACGACTGCTGGTAACTCTTTTGAAATGGCGCACACGAGTCCACTAATCACCACATCAATACACCACTATGGATTCATCCCCGTCTCACCACGAGGAGGCCATCCATAGCACTCACACTTATCTTGAGCATTTTAGAGTATCCACTTCAAGTTGTCTATGTACCACGTAAGCATCCAAGAAGTCCATAACCGAGGACACGGCTATTCGAATAGATCATGATAACCCTGCAGGGGTGTACTTCTTCACACACGCTCTCACCACTTATCACCATGTACACGTCATGTATCTCGGCAACCTTCAAGCGGAAGCCTGGCGAGGGTGTCGGCCACGACCTGACTAACCACACAAGACCCTAGTCCAGGTTTATCGCCTATTCGGGTTCCATCCGCGAGGAGATCCGGCCGGGATGTCGCTCACGGCCCCAAACAATGTGTACAGGGTTCCCGAGCCCACCATCCGGGTGCCACTCGGTACACCGGGCCACGTGTGCCTAGTCTGTCCCAAGCCCACCTGGCCGGGTGCCACTTGGTAGACTACTAACACTACCTACAAACACCAGAAACTATTTGCAACTCCTGGACAGAGATCAAGTCGGTTAATAAGTCGAGAGGGGTCGAGTTACCGGAACCCAATGTGTGGTAGTATCGAGTCATTGGACAACATACGTAGAACTCAGTGCTTAGGGACGGTTCCAATGAGACAACCCACCATGTACTCCAACATGGCCTCTCACCGCTACCTTTACCAAATCGTGTTCACACACTTAACTCTCAGCATCAGAACATATCATATCACTCCAATCCATTCCCAATGAATCAGAGCTGACACAACTCTAAGCAATAGCAGGCATGGCATGGTAGAAGCACAACATGGCTCAATCAACTCCTACACATGCTAGTGGGTTTCAACTATTTACTGTGGCAATGACAGGTCATGCAGAGGAATGGGTTCAACTACCGCAGCATAAAGTAGCAGTTGATTCGTTGTTGTCCTAATGCAATAAAAGAGAGCAGGAGCGAGAGTGGGATCATATCGGAATGAACAAGGGGGGTTTGCTTGCCTGGTAGATCAACAAGGAAGGCACTGCTTCACAGACAGGTACTCTGGAACGGTCTCCGAAGCAGGACCTATCGAGAAGGAACGGTGCCAACAATCAATACACAAGCATATGCAACAATATGATGCATGAACATGGCATGAAGATGTGATGCTGTTTGAGCTAATGCAACTAGCATTCATTTGTTTGAGGTCCATTTGCTCTAAAGGTTCAAATGCAACTCCAAAGTAAGTTCTTATATATGCCATTCATATGTTTTCACCTATCCAGCAGGTTTAACTTGGTTTTTCATGCATGAAACTGGTACAAATGGATAGGTTGCATTTTTCTGATAATTTTTCATATATAAATCATTTCAATCCGAGCTACGGTTGAATTGATATGAATTTTTGAAGTTTAGAATATTTTCTGGAATTTCCTATTTGAAAAATAATTTCAGAAAATAAATAGTTGCGTTAGCATGACGTCATGCCTGCGTCAGCAGTCAACGGCGCTGACCAGGTCAACCTGACGTGTGGGGGCCACACGTCAGTGACACAGGGGCTAAACCCGGTCGAACCCGCGCTGACCGGGGTTTGACTTGGCCCTGGGGCCCACGGTCAGTGGCTTAGGGGGGTTTAGGTGGCAGGGCTAGCAGCTAATCTCGCCACGTCAGCCTCGCCGGAGTTTCGCCGGCGACGACCAAAAACCGCGGCGGCGACTCGCCGGATTTGCGCTGCGAGCGGCGGATGGACGCGCGAAGACCACCGGGGCGTAGCCCGTCGTCGTCCGCATCCAGGGGAGCTGGTGAGAGGCTGCGGGGGCGCCGGAGCTCGCCGGAGCGGAGCTCAGGGCGGCGGCCGGAGTTCGGCCTTGAGCGGGCGCGAGCTACGGGGCACGGCGGGGGTTGCGGAGGGCATCTACGGCCTCCTGGCGTCACCAGGAGCACGGTGACGCGCGTGGAAGTGGATGCCTTGGGCTCTGGCCACCGTGGCGCCATGGTCGGCGGCGTGGAGCTCACGGGCGCGGTGGTTGATCTAGCTGGACGGGGCAAACGAGCACGGGGAGGAGGGGGAAACGGAGTAGAGCTCATAGCGGATCCAGCGGAGGCGTCAACGAGCTCGGGGAAGCACTGGTGCGGCCGGAGCGTCGTCGGCGATCTCGGGCAGTCGGTGACGAAGACGATGATGGTGGCGGCGATGCAGCGCGTCCCTGGTCGCTTGGCTCGTCGAGGACGATGCGGGCGACGAGGCGGAGCTCCTGGGCTCGAAGAGAGGGCGAGGGGGAGGTGGTGGCCGCGGTGGTGCTTGTCGGCGGCGACGGCAGCGCTCGGCGCGGGCGAGAGAGGGGGGACAGAGGAGGGGAGGAGCACGGGGCGAGAGCGAGAGCGGCGCGGGGCGTCGTGGCGACGTCCCGGGCGTCCAGGGCGACGAAGGGGAGAAGCAGGAGGTGGCGGGGAACGTGGCCCCGGCCGGACGCGTGGCCGCGCGCGCCGGCGCGTGCCCCTGCCTTCTGTCGTCGCCAGGAGGACGACGGTTGGCGGTTGGGCCGGCCTGTTGGCCACTGGGCCAGGCCAGGCCTCAGGTGAGCACAGGTAAGTTTATCCCTTTTTGTTTTCTTTTCTAATTTTCTGGCATTTGTTTTGATTTAATAAAAATACTAAATCATTTTATTTTCTGATGCCAATTTTTGTAGGAACTAGTGGTATTATTCCAGAGCTCCCCAACAAGTGGCACAATTTTTGGACAATATTTTATATACATAACAATATATATCCAAGGCAAATAATTATTGCATTAATTCCAAATGCCCAAAATAATTATTTATGAGCTCCTAAAAATATTGGTTGGATTTTTATCTCTGTCCAATATTTTCAGAGAGAGACATGAACATTTCTTGGACCTTTTTGGAGCAATTTTTATTTGGGTCATTTCCAGAAATGATTTCTGAGGGTTTCACAAATCCTCACTTCAAATTTAAATGGAATTTAAACATGATGCACACATGACTAGCTAGCCTTGAGCATACCAGAACTAGGGATGTGACATGTGTTCACCGTCTCGATCTGCTCTTTGTGCAACCTCCGCCCCCCGCCGAACCAGTAAGGGGCTCGGTCCCCATAGGTGTTCGAGGAAGCGGATTCCCCCCGACATCTTTGGCGCTCCAGGTAGGGGGCGTCGAAGTTGTGCGATCCTGATCCGGCGTCTGCACCAGCTAGATCTCCTTCATCCTCAGCAACATGCCACCGAAGAAGAAGGCTCCGGAGGTGGCCGGTCCGTCCGCGTCGAACCCGCCGCCCTTGGAGCAAACGGGTGGCGGGGACGGCACCGGCGCCGGAACGGGCGTCGTCGAGCCAGCTCACGGCGCCACGACGTCCGAACATGCACGGCGCCCCTCTCAGGAAGCGCAGGACCAGCAGCGTCTTGGCGCCCACGGTACCATACGATCGCTGGACCCAAATCAAGCCGGCGGATCCCAGGGCGCTCAAGGCCAGCACTCGCACCAATGCGCGGGCGCGAGCGTGGCGCGGCTGCCTGGCCCGGGTGTTGCTCCTTCTAACTTAGTTAGAAGTTCGAGCACATCCCGCTCCACGCGCCGTTCGCCGCCGCTGCCCGCCACTCCAGCAGAAGCTCTGGCACGAGCCCAACTGCTCCTAGACTACCCTCCAACGGCGGACAAGCTCGACGACTGGAGGGCCACGATACAGAGCCTCATCGGTTTCGCTAACGGCGACACCCCGCGGCAGCACAGCGCGTCGCAGCTGCGGCGGGACGGCCAGGCGAGGACCGATGGCGCCAGGACCGGTGGGGGTGCGACCACCGTCCACTCCCCGCCCCGGAGGCCAAGATCGCCGACTCGCCGGAATCACCACGACGACGACTCCACCGCGTCGTCAAATCCGCGAACTCGTCGCGATCAATTCCAAGTTCTTCACGAGCGAGAGCAAGAGGACGCTCGTACTCGCATCGAGCGTCGGAGAGAAGCGCGGCGTCAATCAGACCACCGCGCTGGGCCCTCTGTCGACATGCATGCACCAGGGGAACCAGGCGACCTGCCGTACGCGGTGGGCTGCCCTGCGTTCACCCGTGAGCTGCGGCAAGTCCAGTGGCCCAGCACAAAGAATTTCAAGCCAGACGTGCCAGAGAAGTACGACGGCAGGTCGCATCCGTCGGAGTTCCTCAGCATCTACACCATTGCGGTGCAGGCTGCCGGGGGGCGAGACGACAAGATCCTTGCCAACTACTTCCCGCTGGTGCTCAAGTCCAACGTCAGATCCTGGCTCATGCACTTGCCGGGCAACTCCATAACCTCCTGGACAGACTTGTGCCATCAGTTTGTTGGCGCCTTCACGGGCGGCCACAAACCCCATGGCCAAGCGAGTGACCTGCACCTGCTCGTCCAGAAGGAGGGAGAACCTCTACGCAAGTTCATCCAGAGATTCAACCGTGTACACTACAACATCCCAGACGTCCACCCCGCCGCGGTCATCAGCGCGTTCCATCAGAACGTGCGTAAGCGCAGGATGCGGGAGGAGATGGCGATGTGCAAGATCAAGGACGTCAGCGAGCTATACGCCCTGGCCGACAAGTGTGCCCGTGCTGACAATCACTACTTTGATGTAAGGCAAACACATGATACCCATCGCCCCTCCCTCTAGCCCCTCCCTCTAGCCCCTCCCGCCGGTGGCCACTCCGGCCCCGGCGGCCACACATCTCACTGCCGGTGGCCACTCCGGCCCCGGCAGCCACCCTACCTCCTGCCGGTGGCCACTCAGGCCCCGACAGCCACCCACCTTCCTGCCGACGGCGCAACCACCTTCAGATCCGCGATGGCTCCTTTTTCCCTCAACTTTGAGCGTGGTAAGAAATTCCAGGCAGATATGAGATCCAAGTTTGGTCATCCGGTGGTTTTCTCGCCGGGCTTTCGACAAAAGGAGTTCACCATGGTGGTTTCTTTCTCGCGAGCATCGTTCAAGCTCGATGTTCACACGGTTAGTGTCTCTCTCCTTGCTACGTTTGGAGGCTATACGCAAGGATTTAGAGTTCGTTTCTTACGAAATAGATCTTACAAATTTTCGGTGGCTTCAAAGTCAGTGGGGTTCGAGATCTACAATGCAGGCAAAATTGTGGAAAATGACTTTGAGATGGTTTTTAGTCTTTGGAATTTTGGTGGTCCTAATTGGATTAAAGAAGAGCGTGCTTATTATGCTGAACTTGACAACGAATGGACACTAGTGGGTAAAAATGGGCGTGCCGTCGTCCCTAACTCCGGTGATCACCGGAGTTACAGCTCGGTGGTCCAACATGGCCGGTCAGTGTTCGAGCGTTTATCAGGGCCTATTCATGACAGTATTATTTCAGCAAATTCCGCTTCTTCATCACAGCCTAATCATGGTGTTAAAGAGCCTCCAATTGAACCTCATTACTCTGCGCGTATGCATGGGAGAACGTACGTTACGTGCCATGCATGCGGCGACTCGGGGCATTTCGCACGTAATTGTACCACCCCAAACCTTCCTGGGCTGTGGCCCTTCATCCATTTTGATTCTTTCCCTAGCCCACCGGATGAAGCCTGGGCCGAGGGTGCAGTTGAGGCCTGGTTCCATTGCATTGGGCCAGAAGCACCAATAAGGCAAGCCTCGTCATTTAAGGAGCTGGTCAAGGAACATTTTCCGAATTTCCAACCGAGACCGACGCTTGCCTCCTCGCATTCCACTACACCTACCAACTCTGCTTCTTCCGCTGCTACCACCTTGACAAACCCGCCTGGTTCGTCCTTGTCGCCGGCGAGGGCTGTAGTTGCCACTTCAGCGGTGTGCAATCTGATGGCCAACATTCCGATAGACCCTCTCCCGTTTGTGCCAGAAGGGTTTCAGATACAAGAAATCGAGGGAAGAACAGGGGTTTCGCGAGCCATTCTTCCACACAGACCACGACGACATGAAGATTGGGCGATAGCCTCCATCCATCCGCATCCTGATGAGGTATTCTTCCCTAATGTCCGTGATGTCCTAGAGGAATTCTTTCAAGAGGAAGCGCATGTTGGGTTTAGAGAGATCCAACGATGTCCCTTCGGAGAAGCATACGTGCAGTTCTTACATGTCAGAGATAGAGACAGACTCATTAGACAAAGTCCGCATGCATTCGGAGATGTCTTTATTTCCTTTACAAAACACAACGAGGGAAGAAACTGGCGTAGGCTCAATTTCAATAGGACTTGTTGGCTCCTGTTTGTGGGTGTTCCGTTTGATTTCTGCAATACTGATGACATAGCTGCTGCAATTTCCAAATGGGGAAGAATCATAAGCTGGGAAAGAGAGGACACTTTACGAGGGAAGATTCTGGTTAAGGCATGAGTGACTGATCTTATTGAAATACCCAAAAGTATAAGGTGGTCTGAGGGTGAGAGATTTGAGGAGGAATCATGGACTAGTTCAGTTGAAGTGCTCTTGGAGGAAATGCTGGGAGGGGGCCCAGCAGATGAGGATCCTATTCCTCCAGAGGGTGTGGACCCTCACCCTGTGCCACAACATGCTAATGACTTCCCAGGTTTCCAACCCTTGCCAGTGCAAAATATTAACATTCCAAATGAGGGTTGGGGGGCCTGGGAGGATCCAATCGAACAAGAGGAGCAAGAGCAGCATTGGGCTTTCCCACAGCAAGACCTGGTGGTGCCAATGCAGCAACAAATGGAAATTCCTGTACAGCATGATGATGGACACCCAAACAGCAGTATCACTACGACTGTATCTCTGTCTGATGGATTACTGTCTCTCACTCATTCAGCAAGTGAAGAGGTAAATCAGGCAGTGCAAGTACAACCTATGGCTTTGGGTCTGCTTAACATTGCTCTAGCTTACCAGGCAGACGATGAAGAAGAAGATCCTCAGTTAAATAACAACTTGCTAGCTCAGGATGGGCAACAGAATCCTTCAGCAGAGCCACAGGTTGACTCTGAAGCTCCTATCCAGCCCCTTGTTGTACATAGGGGTGAACCATCTTCTATTGTGCAGCATAATCAGCTGGAGCAGCCACTGACAGTTGAGAAGATGGAAGTTACTCCCACAGAACAAGTTTCTGCTACTGCTGCTCACATTTCTGCTCAAGCACCTGTTTCTCAGCCACTGGTTTTGTCTGCTTCAGACAAAGGGAAAGAGGATGTGCCAGTCCATCAGGGAGGATCATCATCCAATTTCAGTACTAGAGGTATTGCAGAGAGGACTTTTCCTTCTACTCCCTCCCATATGTTTGATTTTCACTCAATTGCTAAGCAACATGCTTTGGATATTATTGATGGTTCTCACTTAATTTCTAAAGAAGGTCTGGACCTTTGGATACAAAACTTTGCCCCTGTTACTCAAGGAAACAAAAGTACTTTCAAGATTGAAATACCTGTAAGTTGGTTCAATTTCATAGTACACCTGTTACTGACACCAGATCAGTTTGGATGGACAATACACCTGCTTAAGTCTAATTTGTGGAATTTGCTTACTGAAAACTGTCATAATGAAGAGACATTCCTATTCCATATTCCTGATGGCTGCTTAACTTCACAGGCCATAACATGTAAAGAGATATTACAGTATGTGGGTAAGGAAAATGAAGGGAGTAGTCCAGCTGCCCATTCTTCCAGTGGAGCTGGCAGCCCCTTAGTGCAGGTGTCACCCAACAAAGTCATCCTATTGCCTCCTGGAGAAGCCACTTCCAAAAAAAGGAGAGAGAAAGAGCCATTGGTAGAAACTCAGGTAAGAAGAAGTGACAGAATTAAGAAAGATAATAATGGCTATAGGAGGAAAACATGTGATGCTAAATCTTGCTTACCCTGTAATGCCATTCCTCCTATTATTCCCAATAAAGTGGTCAAGAACTTGACAAAATCTTTCTTTAAGGTGTCTGAGGATGAGCTCCAGGAAAAATTATCCAAGAGACCCAAAAACAAGGGGCTAGAGGAGGTGGCCAGGGTGTCCAAAGCCACTGGAGCTGAAGCACAACCAAGATTTGATTAATGACAGAGTGCTGCAATAGTTATAGTCCCTGCTGTTGCATTTTGTTCTGGTATCCTAAGACTGCATGTGTTATGTGTGATGGATGTAGTAGCTTTTGTAATGTGAGAAATTCTGGACCTATGAGACACCTTTTGCTGCAAACTGAATCCTGTCACTACAGTAAATCTTATGAGACTAAGTTACTTGTCAGTATGGTTCCTTTCAAATGGCTGTATGTGATTCATACATCATGGATGTTACATGGAAAAATTCTATGCACTACTGCTTCACAATTATGCTCACTATCACAATGCATGGCTCATGAGGATATCAAGAGATGGATCTTGACAAAGGAATATAACACCCTATTGGTTAAACATGAATAACAACAGATCTTGGAACATTCTTAACTGGAACATTAGAGGCATTAATGCCCAAGACAAATGGCTGGCAATTAGATAGAAATTGGAGGAAAGTGCTGCTGGTGTAGTTTGTATTCAGGAAACAAAAAGGGAAAATTTTGACCTTGCATACCTTCACAACTTTTGTCCACAGAGATTCAACAAATTTGAATTCCTCCCTTCCATTGGAGCATCTGGTGGCATCCTCACTGCCTGGAATGGTGCTTTGTTCACAGGAGAGCTACTCTTTCAAAACAAGTTCTCTATTTCCATTCAATTCACATGTAATATTTCTTCAAACAGGTGGATCCTATCAAACATATATGGGCCCTGCAGACATGAGGAAAAGATTGAATTTATTGACTGGTTTAGCAACATTCAAATGCCAAATGATGTGGATTGGATAATCATGGGTGACTTTAATTTTATCAGAACACCAGAGAATAGAAACAAACCAGGTGGAGATGTCAATGAGATGCTATTATTTAATGAAGCCATCAGTAGCTTGGGACTGATTGAGCTACCTTTGAAAGGAAGACAATATAGCTGGAGCAACATGCAGGAATCCCCCCTCCTTGAAAAATTGGATTGGTTCTTTACCTCTGCTTCCTGGATGACAAGCTACCCTAACTCCATGGCCCTTCCTTTGGCAAAGCCAATTTCTGATCACCTACCTTGCATGATAAGAATTTGCACAAATATTCCTAAATCAAAGGTGTTTAGGTTTGAAAACTACTGGTTAAAGCACAGCTCCTTCAAACAAGTTGTGCAATCAGCTTGGAACATTCCAGTAGGTTATACTGATCAAGCCAAAAAGATTAATGCTAAGTTCAAAAATTTAAGAAGAGCTCTGAAGTTATGGGCTAGAAGTCTGTCCTGCATGAAAAAACAGGTTGAGGATCTCAATGCATGCATATTCTTTTGGGACTGGGTTGAAGAATTCAGAAACCTCTCCATATTTGAGGCCAACTGCAGATCTATGCTCAAGGAATACTTGTTGACTGTTCTGAATAATCAGAAGATTTACTGGAAACAGAGAGGCAAAATAAAAGGGGTTAAGTTTGGAGATGAAAATACCAAATTTTTTCACACAAAGGCTTCCATTAATCATAGGCATAACAAAATTGCAATGTTGCTAAATTCAGATCAAGTGGAAGTTACTGAGCATGAAGGAAAAGCTGCTATCCTATGGGATACTTTCAAAAGAAGATTGGGACAATCTAATGGACACACTATGCATTTTGATCTCCATGATTTATATAACCAAGCAGTGGATCCTGCCATTTTTATTCAATTAGAGGAACAGTTCACCAGGGAGGAAATTGAGGAGGTTGTCAAAAACCTACCATCAGATAAATCACCAGGACCTGATGGTTTCAACAATGAGTTCATTAAAGCTTGCTGGGATATTATTAAGGAAGATGTTATTGACCTCATCATGGCCTTCCATGCTGGTACTGTGAACTTGGAGAGTATAAACACATCTTACATTACTCTGATTCCAAAAATTGAAGTTCCTATAACACCCAATGACTTCAGGCCAATCTCTCTGCTAAATGGGGTTCTTAAAATCATTACAAAATTGCTGGCTAATAGATTACAAAAAATTATCCTCAAATTGGTTCACATCAACCAATATGGATTCCTCAAGGACAGAGTAATTCAAGACTGCCTAGGATGGGCATATGAATATATACACCAATGCCATAAATCAAAAGAGGAACTGCTGGTTATTAAACTAGATTTTGAAAAGGCATTTGACACAATTGAACATCAAGCAATCATTGAGATTTTTAGAGCAAAAGGATTTGGAGAAAGATGGATCACATGGATGCAGATGCTATTTACTACAGCATCCTCTGCTGTCATGCTCAATGGAGTGCCTGGGAAGAAATTTTATATCAAGAGAGGAGTGAGACAGGGAGATCCTTACTCACCCTTGATCTTTGTTCTTGCTGCAGATCTACTTCAGAGTATTTTGAACAGGGCCATGAGACTGAATGTTATTGCATCCCCACTACAGGTCAATTCCTGCCCAGATTTCCCAATTGTTCAGTATGCAGATGATACTCTGGTCATCATGCAAGCTAATGCCAGGCACCTAGTGTGTCTCAAAGCACTTTTAAATACTTTTGCTACAGCTACTGGACTCAAGGTTAATTATGCAAAGTCTATAATGGTACCTCTCAACATTAGAGAAGACAGAGTGGAGATTTTCACTAACACACTGCAATGTGCTAGGGGACAGTTCCCTTTTACATACCTAGGGCTACCTTTGGGCATTCATAAACCAACTGTAGAGCAGTGTCTACCTCTTGTTTACAGAGTTGCAAAAAGGCTTGCAGGCCTCTCTACTTTCATGACCCAAGCAGGCAAAGTTCTCCTGGTCAAATCAGTCCTCTCCTCATTATCCATCTTCTTCATGAGCTGCCTAGACATTCCTGTAACCATTAAGAAACAGATTATTAAGTACTTGAGACACTGCCTTTGGAGAAGCTCTGACATGGAAGATAGAAGACCAGCTTTGGTAGCTTGGCACACAGTTTGCAGGCCAAAAAATCAGGGAGGTCTGGGCATTTTAGACATTTACACTCACAATAAAACACTTTTGATGAAGAATCTGCACAAATTCTTCAATAGACATGATATACCTTGCGTAAAACTTATATGGGAAAGTTATTACTCTGAAGGACAATTACCAGGAAATAATATGATTGGCTCTTTCTGGTGGAAAGCAAACTTGGCTCTTATAGACCAATACAAAGCCCTGGCAAGATGCAATGTGGGAGATGGAAGAACTGCTTTCTTCTGGGATGACTTGTGGTATACTTCAATTCTCAAACATTCTCTACAACACTTACACTCCTTTGTCATAAACCCACATACAACTGTACAAACAGTTATCAACACAGAATACCTCCAGGACCTGTTTCATCTACCACTCACAACTGAAGCCTATGAGGAATTCTTGCAAATGGAAGACATATGCATCCAAGCAAGACAATCTGAACATATAGATGCCCTGGACACCTGGAGTTACATTTGGGGGAATGAATTCTACTCCTCAATCAAGGCCTACAAAGTATTGATTGGACACAAGCAAGTCCCACCACACTTCAATTGGATCTGGAACTCATCCTGTCAACCAAAACATAAGGTATTCTTCTGGAAGCTACTTCATGATAGAGTAAATACAAGGAATCTTCTAAGGAGGAAAAACTTTGTGTTGGAAGTCTACAACTGTGCTGTTAGAGATTGTCAACAGGAAGAAACTCTGCATCATCTGTTTTGGGATTGCCCCTTTGCTCAACAATGCTGGAACTACATCTGCCCTACTAGGACTCTAAATTTATCAGTCCTCGAAGCCTTCCAAGACCTTAAGAATAAGCTACACTTCCCTTTCTTCATGGAGATCATAATTCTTGGATCATGGGCCATCTGGATATCCAGAAACAATAAGATATTTGAGAATATTACTCCAACTTTCCAAGGCTGGAAGTGCATATATTTAGAGGAACTCAAACTTCTGAAATTCAGAATGAAGACTAAGCATGAGAGAATGTTCTCTAACTGGCTGGATTCTTTGCTGTAATCTCTTTTTCTTCTACTTTTGTCTGTAGTTTTCTTAGTTTTTTTAGTTTTAGTTAGTTAGTTTTTTAGTTTTAGTTTTTTTAGTTTCTTTTCTTTTTCTTTTCTTTTTTCTAGGCTTACCTCAAGCCCATAAGACTATTCTGTTTCTTCTACCTTAATAAAAGTTGCAGTGGGGTGTTTACCCTACTGTTTATATTCAAAAAAAAAGTGTGCCCGTGCTGAGGAAGGGAGGAAACTCCCCGGAGAGAGCGCTGGAGCGGGAGGATCTGACAGTGAGGATACCACCCCGGCGAAGAAGGGCCGGCGGCGGAGCAACAGGAAGAAGAAGAGCCAAGAGTTACTGGTTGTTGAGCAGTCCGGCGATGAAGGCGCCGCCAAGAAGGCCCAGGCTGGCAGCTCTGGCAAGGAGATTGCCGGATGCGTCCACTGCCAGGACGTGGCGGCCGCCGACAAATGGGACGGCACCAGCAAACAATACTGCAAGATCCACCGCACCAAGGGCCATGACCTCCAGAGCTGCAAGCAGGTCGAGCGGCTCGTCGAGCTGCAAAAGGCCGAGTACGAGCGGCGCGACAAGGAGAGAGCCCGAGGAGGTGGCGGAGGATCAGGCACGAAGCGCCCCGGCCAGGGAGGACGCCGTGACAAGGACAAGCAGTGGCAAGCGGAGCGACCTCCCCGCGGCCGCGACAAGGACGAAGACGACGACGAAGACGAAGACATGGATGATGTCGAGACCAGTGAGCAGGAGTTTCAGAAAGCCACAGAGGTCTTGTGCGTAGACGGCGGCGCCACCCTGCATACTTCTCACCGCCAGCTCAAGCAGTGGGCGCGGGATGTCAATGCAGCGGAGCCACCAGTCGAGTCGCGCAAGCCTCTGAAATGGTCCAGCACGCCTATCATCTTTGATATTGAGGACCACCCTGATCGCACTACTTCGATCGGGTGCTTGCCGATGTTGGTTTCGCCAACAATCCGCAACCTCCAGGTCACCAAGATGCTGGTTGACAGCGGGGCCGGCTTGAACCTGATCTCCTCCGCTGTGCTCCGAAAACTCCAAGTCCCCGACAGCGAGCTCGAAGAAACCAGCATGTTCCAAGGAATCAACCCGAGAAGGAGCAAACTGAAGGGGAAGATAACGTTGCCAGTAACATTTGGCAGTGAGCTGAACTTCAGGACTGAGAGGATCACCTTTGACGTCGCCGATTTTCCATTGCCATACAATGGAATTCTCGGCCGTCCAGCGCTCGCCAAGTTCATGGCGGCCTCTCACTACGCCTACAACATGCTCAAGATGCCAGGCCCGATAAGCGTCATCTTTGTCCCCGGCGACAAGAAGGATGCCCTTATCTGTGCCGACAAGATCTACCGGGAAGCAGCAGCCGCAGCGGATCACAAGCCGCTTGCCGCTGAAGCTCCCGGAGGAAAGAAGAGGACCAAGCCCGGCAAGTGCTCTGGCGCCCACTCCGGCAAGCGCACCTCTCCGGAGTGCTGCGCTACCGTCGAGGACGCGCCATCGAGCTCCACCGGCAAGAGTAAGAAGACAATGGCGGCTCCGCCAACGACCAAGAAGGTGCCCGCCAAGGAGGACGGCACTGGTGGTACCTTCACCATCAGTGCCACGCTCGACCCCAAATAGGGAAGCGCGCTCGTTACTTTCCTGCGGGTGAATGTCGATGTGTTTGCCTGGCAGCCATCTGACATCCCCGGCGTTCCCAGGAAAGTGATTGAGCACCACCTCGCCGTCTGTCCTCACGCACGGCCCATCAAGCAGAGAGTCAGGAAGCAAGCAGTGGAGCGCCAAGAGTTCATCGCAGAAGAGATCAAGAAGTTGGAAGCGGCAGGCCTCGTCAGAGGTGTGCTCCATCCGACGTGGTTGGCCAATCCTGTTGTCGTGCGCAAAGCAAATGGGAAATGGAGGCTTTGCATCGACTTCACTTATGTTAACAAAGCTTGTCCCAAAGATCCCTTTCCCTTGCCGCGCATTGACCAGATTGTTGACTCCACGGCCGGATGTGACCTACTTTCATTTCTTGACGCCTACTCTGGATATCATAAGATCTTCATGGCTGAAGAAGATGAAGAGAAGACCGCGTTCATCACTCCATGTGGCACGTACTGTTTCGTACGGATGCCTTTCGGACTGAAGAACGCCGGTTCGACATTTGCAAGGGTTGTCCACACCGCTTTTGAGCCACAAATCCACAGGAATGTGGAGGCCTACATGGATGATATAGTGGTCAAGAGCAGAGACAGGGCAACCCTGATTCAAGACTTAGAAGAGACCTTTGCGAATCTGCACAGGATCAGCCTCAAGCTCAACCCCGAGAAGTGCGTGTTCGGAGTTCCTTCCGGAAAGCTTCTCGGGTTCTTCGTGTCTCAGTGACGGATAGAAGCCAACCCAGACAAGATCAAGGCCATCAAGCAGATTGAGGCACCAAACCATGTCAAGGACGTGCGAAGGCTTGCCGGCTGCGTCGCGGCTCTCAGCAGGTTTATCTCTAGGTCTGCAGAGCGCGCCCTGCCATTTTTCAAAATTTTGAAAAAGGCGGGTCCAGTAAAATGGACTCCGGAAGCGGAGGCTGCGCTGCAGAACCTGAAGAAATACCTGTCCTCCGCTCCGATACTTGTCGCACCTAAACCACAAGAGAAGCTACTGCTGTACCTAGCGGCAACCAATCAAGTGGTTAGTGCTGCGTTAGTAGCGGAGAGGGAGGCCGATGATGAGCCAGCGACTGCGGCAAGCACGTCCAGCGACAAGCAGGGGGCTTCCCCGACAAGCTCTGGCCCCGACGAGGATGAATCTGCGCAAGAGCAAGTGGAGGTGCGGAAGAAGAAAATGGTGCAGCGCCCAGTGTACTTTGTCAGCTCCCTCTTGCAGGGGGCCAGGTCAAGGTACTCTGGTGTGCAGAAATTGCTTTTCGGCCTCCTCATGGCCTCGAGAAAGCTGCGCCATTACTTCCAAGCACACGAGATTACAGTTGTCACCCGCTTTCCGCTGAAGAGGATACTGCAAAATCCAGAGGCAACGGGCAGGATTGTCGAGTGGGCACTAGAACTGTCGAGCTTCGGTCTCCAGTTCGAGAGCACCTCAGCCATCCAAAGCAGAGCTTTGGCGGAGTTCATAGCGGAGTGGACACCAACACCGGACGAAGATATCCCAGAGACGAGCATCCCCGCCAAAGAAGCAGGCAAAGAGTGGCTGATGTACTTTGATGGTGCCTTCTCGCTGCAAGGCGCCGGCGCCGGCGCGTTACTTGTCGCACCCACCGGAGAGCACCTCAAGTACGTAGTCCAGATGCACTTCCCCAAGGAACAAGCAACCAACAATACTGCAGAGTACGAAGGTTTGCTTGCCGGTATCAGGATCGCGGCAGAACTTGGGATCAAGAAGCTCATTGTCAGGGGTGACTCACAGCTCGTCGTCCGCCAAGTGAACAAGGATTACCAGAGTCCGTTGATGGAAGCGTACGTTGATGATGTGAGGAAGCTGGAGGAGCACTTTGACGGCCTGCAGATGGAACACATTCCAAGAGCTGAGAATGACATCGCTGACGGCCTGTCAAAGTGCGCAGCATTTAAGTTACCTGTGGAACCAGGGGCCTTTGTGCTCAAGCTGACTCAGCCATCCGTAACGCCATCAACCAGATAGATCAAGAAGAGGAAGTTGGTCTCCGGCGACTATCTTCCGGTAGAGCTCCCCGGAGCCGCCGCCAAGAAGGTCTCCAGGATCGACGCCAAGAGCGCTGAGGAACCGTCTGCTCCGGAAAACCCCAGGGTTTACTCCATAGAAGCAGGCGCTCCCGACAAGCTTTGTTCCGGCAAGCTTGCCGGGGAACGTCAAGCTCCGGCCGAGCCCCAGATCCTCGCCGTAGAAGCAGACGTTCCCGCAGCGGCAGAAGTGCCTTCAGTCCTTGTTGTCGAGCCGCAGGCTCCAGCATGCGCGCGGCAGACTGTCCATTTCCTCCAATACGGAGAACTTCCCGAAGAACAAGACGACGCGGAAAGAGTAGCCCGGCGCTCGAGTATGTACCAGTTCATCGACAACACACTATACAGAAGAGGGCGCAACGGTGTGAAATTGAAGTGTATTCCCCGAGAAGACGGACAACAGCTGTTGGCAGAGATACATGGAGGCATATGTGGTCACCACATTGGCGCAAGAGCACTTGCCGGCAAAGCATTCCGGCAAGGCTTCCTCTGGCCGACAGCCCTCCAGGATGCGACTGCACAAGTAACCAAGTGTGAAGCGTGCCAGTTCCATTCCAAGAAGATACACAAGCCAGCTCAAGCTCTCCAGACGATCCCTTTATCCTGGCCATCTTCGGTCTGGGGGCTCGATATCCTCGGCCCTTTCCCCCGAGCTGTCGGGGGCTTTGAGTACTTGTACGTCGCAATCGACAAGTTCACAAAGTGGCCGGAAGTGGAACCAGTGAGGAAGGTGACAGCACAGTCAGCCATCAAGTTCTTCAGGTCGATTGTCTGCCGCTTCGGGATCCCCAACAGGATCATCACCGACAATGGTACGCAATTCACGAGCCGCGCCTTCATGCAATACGTCCAAGATCTCGGCGCCAAGGTCTGCTTCGCTTATGTTGCTCATCCCAGGAGCAACGGTCAAGCTGAAAGGGCCAACACCGAAGTACTGCGCGGGCTCAAGACCAGAACTTTCGACAGGCTGCACAAGTGCGGAAGAAACTGGATCGAGGAGCTGCCGGTGGCTCTTTGGTCGATCAGAACGACGCCAAATCGAGCCACTGGCCAGACACCATTCGCTCTAGTCTATGGAGCAGAAGCAGTTACCCCCACGGAACTCGTATACGGGTCACCTCGAGAGCTCGCTTATGATGAGCTTGAGCAAGAGCGACTGCGTGAAGATGACGCGCTGCTCCTTGAGGAAGATCGTCTTCAGGCTGCTGTGCAAGCCTCTCGCTACTAGCAAGCTTTGCGTCGCTATCATAGCCGCAAAGTTAAAGCCAAAAGCTTCGAGGAAGGCGACCTTGTTCTTCGGCGCGCCCCATCCGCCAAGAATCATAACAAGTTGACGCCGAAGTGGGAAGGCCGTTACCGGGTGAGACGAGTCACGAGGCCTGGCGCTGTCCACCTCGAGACCGAAGATGGCACTCCGGTGAGCAACTCCTGGAATATTGAGCATCTTCGTAAGTTTTACCCGTAAGGCGCGGTTGTCGGGGCCCGCCCGGCAACCAACCTTTTGTACAAGTCTTGCCGCAGTTGCATGTAATCCTTTGTACAAAGCCAGGCGCAGACCCTGAGCAGCAGAAATGAAGCGCTGGCGCCCTAAGTTTTAGCATGCATGCTGAGTCGAGTCTCGTCCTTGGTTAGGGTTGATAGTGCCTAACAGCTGCTAACCCCTAGCTTAGAGGTCGAGTCTGCGTCCTTTTTCCTGTTCTTTCGATCCCTTTGGTTCGCAGGGGTTTGTACATCCTGGCCAGACCACTTAAAGGCGAAGAAAAGAAGAAGGGCGGGCCAGCATTTGGTCCCCGGCAAGCCAGTATTACCGGGGGCTGCAAGTACGAAGATTCGTCCGCGGCAAGCCAAAGCTGCCAGGGGCTGCAATCCCAGATAAGTTTTCGCATCCCTTGTCATGCATTCTCTCATGAACTGTGGAATACGAAAACCCTTTTCCCCCTAAAAGCTGTCGTGCTCCCTCGACGACAGGCCCCAGAGCGCGTTCCTGGGGCCCGTCTTGGTAGTAGTCGCGGCAGCAAAGGGGCGAAGCGGGGTCCGGATCCCGCCTTCTCCCCACCTCCGCCAAAGGCGTGAGGAGGGCCGAGCGGCGCGGGAAGACGGCAGGGCCTGTTGCCGGGCGAAGAAATGTCTATCCTAACGATACAAAGGGTTCGCTCCTTGGCGTGGGTTCCACCCACGGGACAAATGTCCCGGCAAACTTCCCCTTTTCATCAAAAACATTCCGCTCAGGTACAGTTCAGAGAGAATGAAAAACATGAAAAGATGGGATTACGAGCTTTAAATGCACCTAAGGCCCGAAGGCTTACAGATTGAAAAAAGATGAGGTGCCCGTAATCCCTTTCTTGTCTCTCTCCTCAGGAGGTAGGACAAGGAGGCGAAAAGGGCAAAAGGGGTGCCTAGGCGAGCTACGGGTGGCAGAAGACACCAAGAGAACGCCCCGGGGGCTCCGGAGGCTGGATGGTGGCATTGGCGCCGGAGATGGAGCTCGAAGATGAGGCAGCGGGACGTCAACACGCTATCGGGGGCACCTAGCCCTCGTACTCCGAGTTGACGGCCTTGCCGCCAGTCCTCCTCCTCTTCCGCAGCCTCGCCACTCCAGCCGCCCGGGAAGACGGCCCCGAGAAGCTCAAGGAGCCGGCGACCCGGATGATGGGGTCGTCGGTGCCACACGGAGCTGCGACCGGCGCCTAGTCGGACCCGTCATCCCGACGACCGCTGCCCTCGTCGTCGCTGTCGCTCCCCTCCTCATCGCTCTCGCTTGAGGAGGAGCTTTCGCTGTCGGAGGAGCTATCCACGCAGCACCTGGCCCGGGTCCCGAAGTCCCCGAAGGCCTTGACGGAGAGGAGATCGCCCTCCATCAACTTGAAATGGAGGGTGAACCCCTCCGTCAAGGTGTGGATACGGGCGAATGTCTTCCACCCTCGGCCAAGATACACCATGCCGGGGGCTGGGAACTCGACGTGGACCCGCGTGCCGCTGATCCCGCAGCCCTTCATGCGCAACCTTAGCGTTTCGGGTTGCTCCATCTCCATCACGCTCGCGAAAGGAGCCGGAAGGCGGAGGCGGCGATGAGGCGCCCGGCGCAGCCCGACGAAGAACTCGCAAGGATCGTCCCCGAGATGGACCGCCGTGGGAAGAAGGGCCGCTGGCGGAGGTGAGGCCGGCGCGTCGCCCCGCCCGCCTCTTCCCCGAGCACCGCGGCCTCGTCCACGACCTCGCCCCCTCCCCCTTCCCCTTGCGGCTGGCTCCGCCACCGCGGGTGCAAGGGGAGGAGGGGCGCGCTGCCTGGCGGCAACCCTCGCCGCCACCGATGAAGGACCCGGATTCCCTTTCTCCATGGCTAATGGAGAGAGGGGGTCAGAGGAGGAAGAGATGGAGGAGTGTGGGTTCCCGTCGCCCCCCCTCTTGCTCCTTATAAAGTAGCAGGGTGGGGACTCGACCGCCCCGCTCGACCAATTAGGACGCAGGGAGGCCAGGCGACCGGGACCGGCCTGCTGCCTCGACCTGCGACGGCCCGGTTTCACGCCTCCACCGTCTGCAACTCCAGGTGCATGGAGGCTGCATGGCTGACGTGCAGGGCCGAGGCGACGGGTGAGGCGGCCTCTCCCCCACCCCGTGATCGTGGGGAACGGGCGCCTCGGAAACCGTGCCTCGGCCCCATCCAGCAAAGGAGCCACGCCTCCACACCTCCCTCTACTTATGAAGATGGCACGAACCGTCCCCATTTATTGCGACGTGACGCATGCCTGCAGGGCTCGGCCCCGTGCACGCCACCCACGCCACGCACGCCTCTCCCCCACGATGCCGCATTCGACGCGTGCCGTTCGGGGAGGACGTGGTGGGCGCAGAAAAAGATGTACCGTGACCCAGGCCGCGCGTGCCCGTGCACTGTTGTGGGCCTGGCCCAACAGCGCTCGGCACCGTGTATGGCCCAGGCCCGGGGGCTCCTGTCGGTGTACTAAAGTAGGGGTACCTTAGTACCCTGAACTTGTGCACGGGAAGTCGTAGCACCCCGCGGCAAGGCCTGCCAGGCGATCGCCAAGACCCTCAATGGTCCCCTCTTGGGCCATTCAAGAACAAAGTATTTGAGCCAAGGCCCCGGCAAATCGAGCTTGCCGGGAAGGCCACCCGAAGAGAGCAAGGCCCTGGCAAGAGGAGTTTGCCGGGACTGCCGCTCGAAGCACAAGACCCCAGCAAGAGGAGCTTGCCGGGAAGGCCATCCACGGCACAACAAGGACCCTACCATGGCGCGCCCCGCTCCCCGGCAAGGCCTGGTGAGCAACAATCTCCCGGGCGCGACAAGACATCCACTGCGGCAAGGCGCTTGCCGCGGCAAGTTACCACCTCGTGCCTGCGCTCCAGCTCACCCACCAACGTGTCGCTCTGGGGGGCATCCCAGGCGCACGTGGCGGGAGGCTGAGCAGCGAGGGGCATGCGGTGGCGAAGCGAAGCTGACAGAGTAGCCATCGTGGCAAACGGTGGCGCTCCTGACGGTCCACTCCCCTGCTCCATCTGGGCGACGCGGACGGGCATTTAATGCCCTTGTCCCCCGCCGTCAGAGTTAGGTATGATAGCACTGTACAGCCACTGTGCAGGCAGCTATACCCACTACAGCATTCTACCATTTTTGCCCTCACCTACGCTGCCACCTGTGGGTAACCCCTTGAGCATATAAAAGGAGGCCCCATGCGCACGTAGAGGGGGGAGACCGATCTTTACGCTCGACCTCGCCGGTGGCCCGCGTGTACTGTAGCACCGCGTGCTCCCGAGCAAGAACACAATACAATCCACCAAGCAGCAGTAGGGTTTTACGCATCTTTGCGGCCCGAAGCTGGGTAAAATCCCCCTGTGTGCACCGCCTCGATCTGCTCTTTGTGCAACCTCCGCCCCCCGCCGAACCAGTAAGGGGCTCGGTCCCCATAGGTGTTCGAGGAAGCCGATTCCCCCCGACAGGAGGGGTGTGGCGTAACGCAAAACGGGACTCCACGGGCTACTATTCACCCACCGTCGACTTCCTTCAGCCTCCACTTGCCCTATTCGTCCACCGCATCTTCCTCCTGCGTCCACCAGCTACTGTTCATCCAGCCCTCCACCGGCTACTGTTCAACCAGCCCTCCACGGGGTCCTCTTCATCCACCCCCAACCAGCTCGGCTGTGGTGGCCTCCCCTTGGGGTCCTATTCATCTAATGCAAATGGGCTACTACCACGGGGTCCTGTTCATCAAACCCCCATCGGGAACTGTTCATCCAACACCAACCACGTACATCTCAACTTGTTCCAACAACCCCCATGTTCACTGTTCATCAAGAGGCAGCAGGTTCGATCGGCTTCAGTAAGCAGCAGCAGCAGCGATCGATCGACCGATCGCTCGGGTTCAGTTAGCAGCAGTAGCGAAGGAATCACTCAGGTTCAGTTAACAGCCAAGGGACCGATCCCTCTGGTTGATTAACATAGCTAGTGCAATTGCTCGGGTTCAGTAAGCGAATGTCTCGCTCGGCTTTAGTTAGAACCGAACACCTCGCACACATGCGAGTATGTATACGAGAGAAATGCGCAAATCTCTATGCATTGCTCGGCCCCGACCACCCACCATAACCGGGAACTCCCCTATATTTTCCTCACCCTCACATCTACCATGATTTTTTCCATAATGGAGGGCCCAAAGAATGTCATGCAGGTGCGTCGCTGGCCCGCCCAGGAAGAAAAGCCAAATTTCCGTCATGTTTTTGTCACAGAAGTAGGAGCCCACCACATCTATGATGATACATGGTTTTGACACAATTATCTTCATACAAGTGTCATAATCATGACACAATTTTTTTCGTCCAGGCAAAAATGTCACGAATGTGTCTATTTTTTGTAGTGAAATGCAGCGTAAAGAGTAAAGCATGCTACTTGCAAGAAAGTAAAGCGATGGAACTGGAGTGTGCAAAAACAATGAAGACGCGGAGATTTTGGGCGTGGTTCCAATAGGTGGTGCTATCATACATCCATGTTGATGGAGACTTCAACCCACAAAGGGTAACGGTTATCCGAGTCCACGGAGGGCTCCACCCATGAAGGGTCCATGAAGAAGCAACCTTGTCTATCACACCATGGCCATCACCCATGAAGGACTTGCTTCACTTGCGTAGATCTTCACGAAGTAGGCGATCTCCTTGCCCTTAAAAATTTCTCGGTTCAACTCCACAACTTGACGGAGGCTCCCAAGCGACACCTAACCAATCTAGGAGACACCACTCTCCAAAAGGTAATAGATGGTGTGTTGATGATTGTGGCACCCCGGCTAAGAGAAACCGGAATGCCCCGTATTCCGGCCCAGAGATCGAGAGAAGTCTCTGGAATACGACACTGCTTGACATAGAACAAATCAGCTCTTATTACAAGCATAATAATACAAGGGTCTGATGTTAAAAAAACATCACCTCAGCACAGCGACACTAGCCTGCAATACTACACTTGCTCTATGCTCGCAGGAGAACAACTCGTAGCAGTGGAATACTTCTAGAAGCGGAACAACGACGAAGGTGGTGAACTCCACTCCATAGGGACTCTGGCTGGGACACGATCTAGCTCGCACGAATGGACACCTCGACAAACAATCAAGCAATTATGGCATCACCTGCAATTTGGCATGACACGCCAGCTCAGTACATTGAATGTACTTGCAAGCTCACAACAACCAAAAGCATCAAATCAATACAACAACATAGCATTAAACAGGTCAATTAATTAACAGCTACCACGATGCGAAAGAAACTACTAAGCATAATATGGAACTAATACAATACTGATAAACCACCATCTCCAATCTCAGTATCCACCTCACTCTTGGCTAACCAGCCAAGCAATATACCATTTCGATCACCTCGTGATCGACCTGATCACCTTGTGACAAATACATCCACATGATCACCTCGTGACCACATCACAAAATGAATGATCATCCTTGAGATCATCCAACATCATCATCAACATCCTACCAAACTGTTACTACTCACAATATATCAACATATAAATCACCTATAAGTCATTCTGTCATGTGAGTGTTGATCGAACGGTGTGACCTAGTACGAACTTATGCCCATGACCGAGGATGCGACTATCGATAGATTAAACATACACACTCTGTAGAGGTAGCGCACTTAACCCACACCATAGAACCCATGGCCTTGCACTCCCATTCGGGTGGACCAATGGCGTTCCGACAAAACCGATCTACTACCATGACACTTTCCCGGCCACTCTGTCTAACACCCCCTTTGGGTTCAGTCCTGGGTGGCCTCGTGTCTACCAAAGGCATCAACGGCCACCGTCGTGGCAAAACAAAAATGGTCCCAAACAGGGACAAAAAGCGCCCTATCCAACTACAGGCACACAAGGCATATGTCTGCCTACCTGATCACGATAGCGCACGCCCATAACCTTCCCTCATTGGAGCCACCGGCGAGAGGCACAACAATAGCATTGCAATACATCCTTCCCATAAAAGGTAAATGTGGTTGGACTGGAAAAGCCCGGTTCGGTGGCACCTGACCAGCGAAATGACGTAGTTTATCCCCAAAGTATAAGAGACACTCTGATATCATCTATCAACCTGGGATCCAAGTTATAACGATGTCCAACAAATAATCTAAAGCATAACCTAGTCATATCAAAATACTTCGAGGATAACATGACACTACTAGCATAATGAATCCAAGCACCAGAATACTAGTAATCCAATGACAAGAACAACTATCCAGCTAAGATCCACATGCAAGCATCACCTCCGAAATCATACTCCAATATATAATATCAACTCTCATCAAGATGAAAATAATTCTGGACACTAATAATCCAAAGGCAACATGACATCCAAAATAATACTCCAAAAGATAATACCTGATACCAACATGAAAATAATCACAATAGCCACGAATAATCCATTGGCCAATTGTCATACACATAAGCAGCAAAATATTAGTCCTACAACTCCAAGCAACTTCATGGAAGGGCAAAATCGAAACAAAACTCCAAGAAATGCCATGAACAAATCACAAGTAGCTAAAACAATATTTTAAACAAGTTAAAATAATTTAAACCATATCACTGCATTGCAATCATGCAAATGGAGGGTGTGGCTTGCCTGGGATGGAGTGATCCTTCGGGAAGAAGTGCGAGAAACTCGCGGAACGAATCGCCGGAAACTGTTCTCTCTCGGGGGGATGAATAAGGGCAAGGGCATAATGGTCATTTTTAGAATGTTAACACATGGTGAAAATGATTCCATCGGGACGGGCTCGATGAAACAAAGAAGTGGGCCTTGGAATCACCTTATTTGGAGTCACGGTTGAAAAGATACGGCCGTTCGTTCGTTAAGCAGAAAACAAATAAAAACTTATTCATTTCTACCCTAAACAGACTAACGTTCACAAAATAGGGGTTTCAGTCGGCGGCTAGAAAAAGAGTCACACCTTTTCAGAAATACGCCTTCATATAGAGAAAACGTATTTTGATCTAAAGAAGCACAGAACTGCGCTTTCTAACCTAGAAATCGTATGTTAGTGGATTTATGTCTCCACTTAGATGACGTGGCGAGGCGGTTCAACGGATGAGGGGCTGACCGGTGGGGACAGCGTGATCCGGGGCCCGCAGGCAGGTCCTCCTTCTTCCTCGCGCGTCGGCTCGCTCCTGGCCGAGGGAGGAGACCGCCCCAACGAGGCTCGCCAGCGACTCCAGCCACCGTAGGCGCCGCCCGACCTACCGGAGTGCTCAGGGGACGGAGCCGCAGCGCCTGGTGGGGGTATTCTCCGCCGGATAGCTCTTAAACGGGGACGAGCATGGCCGCGGCGGAGGAGGGTTTCAACCACCGGTGATCTTGGCGCTCCAGGCTATCCGAGGAGAAGGCGCAGGTTCGGGGAGGCTCTGGAGTGGTGGTGGAGGTCTCTGGTGGTGGTGGAATTGAGGGAGGGGCTCGGGCTAGAGCTAATTGGAGAGAATGGCCATGGCGGCGATGGCGGGCAGGGAGCGATCGAGGGGCTCGACGGAGAGGTTGCGGAGGGCTAGTGGAGTGATTGAGGTCGAGTGGTGAAGAGAAATGGGGACGAGGTGGCTTATATAGCCGAGGGAGGGGTGTGTCGCGCTGTCATCGCCACGGACGCGTGCCGGCGCCGAAGACGCGTGTGCGCGCACTCGAGCTCGAGGATAGATGACGGGAGGGGGCACAGGGAACGCTCAAGAGGCATAGGGAGCCAAGGGAACACGGGGAGTAAGAAGACGGCGAGCTCCGCGCCAAACCGCCACTGTTCGTCCATGCCACGTGGCGGCGAGCCTTGGTGAGGAAACTGCCGGAGGGGGAGAGGGGTCCAGGGGAACGGCGACGACAAGATGAAGACGCTAGACCCCGGTCACGCACGCGAAGGCAACGAGAGGAAGAGAGGCCAAAGCGCAAACGATGCCATGGACGCGCCGCAGCGCACTGAGCGCGTGAGTTGGCATGCCAGCCACGCGGTCACCATGAGACAATGAACAGGGAGGTCATGAGAGAAAGCTATTGGGGAATTATTCTTGGGCTAGGACAGGAAAGTTTGGGCATATTTGAGCAACATATGCCCCAAAGAAATTTTCATAATTAATTGGGATTTTTGGGAGTGACAGAAATATAGGTTGCTTCACAACCTAGGGTAGACAGGGTTATTCCTTTAATAGAAAAAGGAATATTCCCGAGAAAAGAATTTTAGGGTTGGGATAGAATGGAAATGACATGGTCTAGGGCTAGATTTGAGGATGATGAGTCACTTGGGAGAATAATAAATGATGATCTACTAGGTTGCAAGGTCACATAACCACTCGAAAAAGAAAACAAAGCAAAAAACCAAATAAATCAAATGAAAAAGAAAAGGGCCAAAAACCAGGCTGTTACAAACTTTCCCCCTTAAAGAAATCTCATTCTTGAGATTTGGTTGCTCAGGGAACAAGTATGACTTGAGGACACCCTTCCCAACTCGGGTATCCATTTCCTTTATTTATTGTTCCCTTAAGAATTTCAGATGATTTTGCTTACCTTACTCTGGGGTGGTTTACTTCACCTTTTCCAAATTCTGATAGGTTTTTGCTCATATACCAAATCATGTTGCTGACACTGATTCTCTCATATCTGCGGTGATATCCAATGGATCCGAGCATAAATTTTCCTTTTGTCATGAAAACTTCTTTTTACTTCTGCCATGGGGTTTGCTGAAACAGATGCATGTCTTCCGGGTTCAATCAATGCTGAGAATCATGGCCCTTCTCTGACGGGATCTGACTGCTCACAAGTTGTACTGATTTATCTGGATTTATTCCTCTGGCTCGAGCATGGGGTATGTACCGAAGATTCGGCTGCCTTCTGTCGTGAACGGTATGACGGGGTATGGATATATACTTGTGTCATACCTCAAATATTAACATCTTGGGGGCTGTCCTGACAAGATTGCTGGCGGGAAAAATACTTTTCATGACCTGTTGTCCATGCACTTGGTTCCACCAGTGGATATACCTGGTCTACACTGATTGTTTGATTTTTGATTTACCCATGTTGTCGGTATAGCCAGATGTGGTAATAGGCCGTGACATGCTTTAATACTGCCACTAAAGTCAAACTACCGAAGTTGTACCTGAATCTTGGATCTGACATAACAGACTTGGTTATTCCGCACTAACCATTTTTAAGCGGGTCAGCGGAATATGCAGTTCTTGTAGAACAGAGTAATCCTCTGAGGGTATGCCTTTATGGATCCATATGGAATTATGGCTTCGAACTCACTTGGGTATCCGGACCCTGATGGTCGTGCAAAAATCATCATCATACCTTTGCTGTTAGTCTCATCCTTTGACGGTCATGATTTTCTTTGTCAAGATACCTTACTGAAATAACTTGGCCACACATGTCCTTGATTCTCCGTATGTCCATGACTGTGGCTAGTGCAATATTTTTGGCATAATCCCTTGTGCTTGTTTACTGACCTGGGTCCGCACATATATGGCATATACTCGGGGCTTGTAGCTGTATAGAGATCGTTATTTAGGCCAACCATACAAAAGGGTGACAATGCTCCATTTGATTCCCTGGTTACATGCGGGAATGATGACTTTGGTAACCACTGTCAAGACTGTTGATTCTGTGATGTCTTATCCAGATCTTGTTGATCCTTGTATTACATAAGATATACCTAAGAAAGGTACGGATCAAACCACCTCATGGTGATCATGTATGAGTGATTGATCTGACCGGGGATACATGCTCACCATATGTATAAGAATCATATGCAACCGAATACCCAATTCTTGCAGCAGGCATATGTTTTGACTGCATTGTACCTCTGACAAAATTATTGCAAATCTGATCCTTGAACTGTACTGTCATATACTGCGGTACTCACTATGTCATATCTTGTAACAATGTTGAATACGACATGCGGTGTCATACTGAAGATGGAAAGGTGCGTGGGTTGAAAGATATCCGTGTAACTTGTATGTCCGGGGATACATCCTCACTATATATGTGGAAACATGTGTAGCCGAACAATTGATTTCTAAAGCAAACATATGCCTTGACTTACTTGTACTTCTGACAAAATTATTGTGAATCTGATTCTTGAGATGTACTGCCACATACTGCCAATTCGTCATATAATCTCTGAGGACGGTGCAATAGTGTGATACTGACACAGACTGAGTGTCTTACGAGAGAAGGCATCGGAGTAGCTTGCTGAGGAAGACTAGTTAGCTTTTGCTTGAAGCTTTTGTCTGGGTAGCTTGCAGAAGAAGGCTCGATAGCTTATACACGAAGCTTGACCATGATTATTGTTCTGGAGAAGCCTGGGTTCTGTACTTGCGGTGCTTCTCCTCAGGTTACTTGTTGAGGAAGATTCAGTTCCTTATGTCAGAAGCTTTCACTGGGGTATCTTGCTGTTGAGGGCTCGGTATCTCGGACCGGAATCTTTCCATATTTGGTACTGAGAAAAGTTGAGGATCCTTGAATCATAATCTCCTTCTGATGGTGTGTGGAGTAAGAATAAGTTTTTCATATCGAAAACTTCACACTTGTGATATGCAGACTGAACACCCTACTCAAACCCATAATATTCTGCGGCTGATTACTTGCATGAGAAAATTTGTTTGACTATCTTCCTTGATCATAGCACATTCTAACTTTCTTTCAGAGTAGAACATATTTCAAGCATCATTCCTTACTGAGCCAAAAGTTATATATGATCCATACCTTTGTCTGCCAACATACTGTTGTTCTTGTACCTGACTTGTCTTCCTGCTAGTTGGATCATTACTGTTGTGAGGATTTTGTACTGATGCAGACTTGAGGCTGATAATCAATCCAAGACACAATTGGTATTCTGAGAAGCTATTCATGATATAATGCAATTGACTGAGGAGGCCATAATGTTCAGCTGAGCTTCTTCCAAATATATGTAATCCTTATTGCTTCTTCAAGTCCGGTGTCGGTTGATGAGCAACTTCCATAAGGGGAAATAAGGTAACACCGAGGGTGCAAAAAAAGAAGCAAAAGAAAACTCAGCTAAACAAAAGCACACAACAATCAATTCACACACAAACAATGTCACATATTATTGCTATTCACACAATATGCATGCCTACTTAAGCACACAAATCTCGCGGGAACTCCGGAATTACGATCTAACATGCTATGACGGTGTGCACAAGGACGAATAAATGTGTGGAAGGATTGGTGTAAACAAGGCTACACCAAGTGCTAGCTAGCAAGGTAACATCCTTGACTAACTGGAGGTGAGTACATACTTGGTAACAATGTAGCGGGACACGAATGTCGCGGCCACATTATTATCAAGCAGACGAAAAAGATCTGTACTCGTCCAAGAAATAGGATAGCGGGAAAAACTGAGTCTGCTGACATTGCCCTTTCTTGATAACTAAGATCATTAAGGTTTGCCAACACGACGAGATAAAAGGACGATCCGGCATAGAAGCATGTGTATCACCAAAACGATAGGTGGGGCTGAAAGAAAGAATTCGGCGCGATACATGAGCACCATTTCTACAAACAGTGTCAGGATCACATGGCATCACTCCGCTGGGACAGAAATGACACCAAACACCGAAGAACAGGCAAGAAAAGAAATCTGGAGGAAATGCAGGAGTTGAGCTGTGGTGCATCCAAACCGATGCCAACTACACTCACAAGATAATCCGTTAGCAACAAATATTAAGGCTATATGCATGTTATGCAAGAAACAAATGCAACAAACAAGATAGACTCTAAACTACCGATTCTACAGCTCGCGCTGACTAGGGCGTCCAATAGCCAGACCTGCTCTGATACCAATCATGTGGCACCCCGGCTCAAAGAAACCGGAACACCCCGTATTCCAGCCTAGAAATCGAGATGAAGTCTCTATAATACGACACTGCTTGACATAGAACAAATCAGCTCTTATTACAAGGATAATATTACGAGGGTCTGATGTTACAAAAGATCACATCAGCACGGTGACACTAGCCTGTGATACAACACTTGCTCTATGCTAGCAGCGAAACAACTCGTAGCAACGGAATACTTCTAGAAGTGGAACAACGACGAAGGTGGTGAACTCCACTCTGCGGGGACCCTGGCTAGGACACGATGTAGATCGCACGAATGGACGCATCGATAAACAATCAAGCAATCACGACATCACCTGCAATCTGGCATGACACGCCAGGTCAGTACATTGAATGTACTTGCAAGCTCACCACAACCAAAAGCATCAAAGAAATACAACAACATAGCATTAAACATGTTAATTAATTAACAACTACCATGATACGAAAGGAACTAAGACAATGCTGATAAACCACCATCACCAATCTCGATATCCATCTCACTCTTGGCTAACCGGCCAAGCAATATACCATCTCGATCACCTCGTGATCCACCTGATCACCTCGTGATCAAAGCATCCACATGATCACCTTGTGACCACATCACAAAATGAATGATCATCCTCGAGATCATCTAACATCATCATGAACATCCTGCCAAACCGTTACTGCTCACAATATATCAACATATAAATCACCTATAAGTCATTCTGTCATGTGAGTGTTGATCGAACGGTTTGACCTAGTATGAAATTATGCCCATGACCAAGGACGCGGCTCTCGATAGATTAAACACACACACTCTGCAGAGGTAGCGCACTTTACCCACACCACAGAACCCATGGCCTTGCACTCCAATTCGGGTGGACCAACGACGTTCCGACAAAACCGATCTACTGCCATGACACTCTCTCGGCCACTCCGACCAACACACCCTTTGGGTTCAGTCCTGGGTAGCCCCGTGCCTACAAAAGGCATCGACGACCATCGTCGTGGCAACACAAAAATGGTCCCAAATGGGGACAAAAAGTGCCCTATCCAACTATGGGCACACAAGGCTTATGTCCGCCTACCTGATCAGGGTAGCGTGCGCCCATAACCTTCCCTCGTTGGAGGCACCGGCGAGAGGCACAACAATAGCATCGCATTAGGGCCTTCCCATAAAAGGCAAATGTGGTTGCACTGGAAAATCCCTGTTTAGTGGCAGCTGACCAACGAAATGACGGAATTTATCCCCAAAATATAACAGACACTCCAATATCATCTATCAACCTGTGATCCAAGTTATAATGATGTCCAACAAATAACCTAAAGCATAACTTAGTCATATCAAAATACTCCAAGGATAACATGACACTACTAGGATACTGAATCCATGTACCAGGATACTACTAATCCAATGACAAGAACAACTATCCAGCTAAGATCCACATGCAAGCATCACCTCTGAAATCATACTCCAATACATAATATCAACTCTCATCAAGATGAAAATAATTCTAGCCACTAATAATCCAAAGGCAACATGCCATCCAAAATAATACCCCAAAAGATAATACTAGATACCAACATGAAAATAATCAGAATAGCCAAGAATAATCCATTGGCCACATGTCATACAGATAAGCTGCAAAACATTAGTCCTACAACTCCAAGCAACTTCATGGAAAGGCAAGATCGAAACAAAACTTTGAGAAATGCCATGAACAAATCACAAGTAGCTAAAACAATATTTTAAACAAGTTAAAATAATTTAAACCATATCAGTGCATTGCAATCATGCAAATGGAGGGTGTGGCTTCCCTGCGAAGTGATCCATCGCCCTTGTCACGGCCGTCGCCGAGGCTGAGCACCTCACCGCCATCGTTGTCCTTAGGGCAGCACCCAACGCGGCGACCATCTTCCCCGAACACCTCACATAGAGGGTCGTTTTGCCATCGTACTTGAAGTGGAGGGTACACCACCGGCCCAGGCCGCGCGCGCAGGCAAACGTCTGCCAGCCGCGGGCCAGGGCTGTGTTTCCCGTGACGGAGACCTTGACCGCGACCCATGAAGCCTTGCTGCAGTGGCCGTCAGCCTGCAGCCAGAGCCTGCCTGGACTTGCGGCCGACAGCTCGCCGGTCAAGAAGCGTGGGAGCTGAAGCCAGGTGCCGGCCGGGTTCTTTGACCACACGACGAACTCTGGCAGCACCTCCACCGAGTGGAAGCATGGCCGGGGAGGCCGCGCGACCATGGCATGCCTCACTTCGTTGATAGGGCTGCCGCGAACTGGGCGACTCCCACCAGGCAAAGAGGCGCAGCTGTAGCCGCGAGGGGCCATGACGGGGGTCGCGGCGTGCTTGCGGCGACGGTTGTGCCTCCTCTTGGGCAGCGGTGAGCCGGGCCCCTCCTGGCGGGCCTTCCCCTTCTCTGCAGCCAAGAACCTCTTCACGGGCGCCATGGATGTCGCTACAAGCAATGAACCAAGGAAGAAGAAGCGAGCAGAGCAGGAAGAGATGAGCGACAAGGGCTCCGCCCCCTTCCTTATTTATAGCGGGAGAAGGCCAACCAGCGATCCCCACGACCACAGGTAATGATGATTTTTCTCTGCATGCAGCAGGGACTCGTCAAGTCGGGCAGTTGCTGAGGCAGCTGTCAGATCACGGGTTCCGGCAAAACCCTTAAGGTTCGAACTCTGGGGTGCGCGCGAAGTTCTTTCCTCCTTACCGACCCGCGCCCTAGATTTGCTAAGGTCTTGCGGACGAACTCGACGAACTCACAACACAGAATACACGAGATTTATACTGGTTTGGGCCACCATTGTGGTGTAATACCATACTCCAGTGTGGTGGTGGTGGATTGCCTCTTGGGCTAATGATGAACAGTACAAAGGGAAGAACAACCTCCTGAGGTTGAGGTGTTCTTGTGCTCTGTGAGCTTGTGGGTGAGAGGATGGAAGATGGAATCCCCCTACTGTGGTGGCTAGTTCTACTTATATAGGCCGTGGTCCTCTTCCCAAATATTGAGCGGGAAGGGAGCCAGCAACGGCCAATTTGAAAGGGGACAGCTAGTACAGCTTATCCATGGTGAGCTCTGTCTTGCCGTCCTGCTTGTCTTGGTCTCGTTGCACTGATATGGAAAGCTTTGCTTGATGCCTCGGTACTCCGTGACTGCACTTGCTTCCTTAGCACCAAAGGGGAAACATGGACACTGTGCGCTGGCGCCCGCCTGGCGCCCGTCTGGTCTCGATCATCATGGCTCACGTCACGAGGACCTCGCGAGGTTTGCCCTGCCTTGATCTCTCCGCTACTCGCAAGCCAACCAGGTGAGGCTGCTCCTGAGGAGGTCTTGTGTCGTCCGCCTCGCGAGGCTTGGCCCCTCGCGAGGGTCTTGAATGCCTTGTTGATTAAGATGGGTCGTATAGGCCTGCTAGCACAGCCATGCCGTGGGCCACAGCCAGGCAAGTCTGGGGACCCCCGTTCCCAGGAAGCCGACAGTAGCCCCAGGGCCCAAAGGTGCGCTTGGGCTTGGCTTCGAGGCGAAGCCAAAGGTCAAGTACGGAGCACCATGGGCCCCAAAAGCCTGCTGCCTCGATCGACGTGTGGCGGTTGATTGGACGTGGGCGTCTCCGCTTCCCCACGCTGCCTTGGAGTCTGCCTTGCTATGCGGCCTCCGCTGCCTACACAGTTATTCTTTCGTCGCCCACGCCTTACTTCCCCAATTCCTCTGCTCCTCCTCTCCAATCTGACCTCTGCTCTGCCCGCTTCTTCATCATGGCGCCGGAACCAGCAGAAGAGGGGAAGAAGCCTCTGTCTTCGCCAAGTGTGCCTCCAGCCGTAGAGCCTGCAGTTGGCCGATCACTGGTGCTCAACGACGAGGCCATGGGCAAGGTGCGCCCCATGCTCGCCACCAGCTTCAACCAGTGGGGGAAGACGGTGGCTTGGCCTGCGTCTCGCGCTCGCATTGACTGGGCGGCCACCGAGGTCCCAATCTTCATCGACACCCTCTGCGCCGGCCTGATTCCCCCTTTCTCCGCCTTCTTCAACGCGGTGCTTGAACATTACCAGATCCACATGCTGCATCTTGACTTCCAATCCGTGACTCTCCTCGCTGTCTTCGCCTTTGTGTGTGAGGCCATGGTTGGGATCGCCCCTTCCGTGGCCCTTCCCCGTCATTTCTTCTCGTTGCATATGATAGATCCTCGGCAAAGCTTGGGGTGCGTGAGCTTCCAGGCTGTGGCCGCGATGGCAGGCACGGGGATCGATTTCGAGCTTCCTCGACCCATGAGCGAGTTTCGGCCACCATGGGTATTCGTCGATGCTGGGGTGCTCAGCCCTCTACTCCATTCTTTGTCAGCACCAGCGGTTCCCAACTCCGGTTGGGGCCACGAGAGGCTCACGAGCCCCTGTCTTGTCCCCGTCGGGCTCAGGCTAAGGAGGCTGAAGGACCGCGGCGTGACTGCGCCTATGGTGGTGAAGGAGTTTGTTAGACGCTGAGTCGCTCTGCTTCAGCGGCATTCTCGCCCGATGTGGGCCTTGCTCAGCAGTCAGGACCATATGAGGTTTCAGGAGTCCCGGCTTCCTCTTAAGACACGGCAAATGATGCTTGAGGTCCTGACGGGTGTCCCTTCGCCGGACAAGATGCCTGGGAAGAGCTTTCTGCTGTACCGCTGCACGAACAAGGCAGAATTTGTAGAGGGCATGCCTCCCTTTGATGAGTGGGTGTTGCGGCCGGACGGCCTGGTAGGGTCCCGTGAGAACCCTGTCGACGTGGCTCCCTACTTCGCCGCTGATGCCGAGCCTGTCCCGAGTGTGGGTGCAGGGGGGCGAGCTCCGACGGAAGCTGGTAGCCTGAGTGCAGAGGTGCATATGCCGCCTGGGGATCCTGGGGCGTCGACCTCAGGAGCTCATGATTCTCCCTTTGGGACGTCAGTCGTAGATACGATGCAGCACGCGGCACCCGAGGCCGAAGGTCCGGAGGCCTCGGGAGCTCGTGGTGAGACGGTGCCCGCCTGCTCTCCGCAACCCATCACCGCCGAAGTTGTCCCCTTGAGCACTTTCTCCAGCTGCACCCCGTGCCGGCCTCCACATCCAGCGCTTCGGTTGGCTGTGCGTGGACTTCGAGGAGCTCTGCAAGAGGAAGGGATCCCCGAGCAGCAGCGGCATCTTTGGGCTGTTGAAGCAACGAAACTACATCGCTGTTGACGAGTAAGTACTGCACCTTGTGACTTCATGAGTGCTGCTTCCCTTCCTGACGCTTGTTCTTCAGGTCCCCTTCCATCAAGGCCACCATGTCCCCCGAGAAGCAATCCCCTCTTTCCTCGACTCTCCCGCTGGTCTTGAGCACCCCGAGTCTGCATGCTATCCCTGGAGCAGGGTTGGTTGGAGGGGCGCGCTTGCCTCCATGGCGCATTCAACCTGCGGCCTCATGGTCCCTCCCCCACGGCCTGGTGTGGAGCTTGGAGGGCGTGCCCGGGACCCCTCCCATGGTCATGGACAGTAGCTGGTTGGCTTTGGTCTTCAGTTCCTCTTAAAGCGGCACCCATCAGAGGGGTTGGTGCAGTCGTCTGAAAAACATGATTAAAGCAACATGAGTACAGAAGTACTCAGCAAGTCTTACAACAGGAACCTACTATACATGCCCATTCTCAAGAAGATAGTGGGGTTATTGCAGCAAGCCAGCTTTGACTCTTGGCTAAGCTATCCTACGATAGACACCATTTGCAAAACATTTGTCGCACACGAGTCCTCTATCACCATCACAATACTCCACCGTGGATCCTCTCTCGCCATCCCACGAGAGGGCCCTCCGCGGTACTCACGCTTATCTTGAGATTTTTAGTAGTATCCAATTAACTTATCTATGAACTGTATAGGCGACCAAGAAGTCCATTACCGCGGACGCGGCTATCTGTCAGGACCCCGATCCTAAGCCACATCGATCCAGCGTGTAACACATCATATCACTTTGCGGCCTCACGCACGGTACTCCCACGGGTGCCACCTTACCTTGCCCGGGACCGTTTGCGCCTTTTGGCTCACGTATATGATAGTGTCGCTATCATCCATATGACAGAGAACCCGGGCCGACATGGCTAGTCGTGAACCCGAAGCGGCGCTAGCCTATGAGGACAGGCATACATGAATCACATCGAGCATGTCGGTCATCAACGTATCTATTCGGGCTGTAGCACTGGGCTAACAGGACTCCGGTAACCCGGGCTGTAGCAGGCTAGGCAGGACTCCGAATATCAGCGCGTGACATTTCCCCTAAGGGACAGACATAGGAACGACGTGAGACACATGCCGGCCAGTCAAGTGTCCAAGCAGTAGTGCTCTAGCAGGACTCCGGTGAACCGGGCTGTAGCGGACTACTATCGCTCAGAAGCACAAGACTTACATTTCCCCATATGAAAGGCTGCCAAGGATAAACAACTAGATAGTCGGATCCCACTCATACCAAGCATTTCAATCATACACACAATATGCCCGATATGAGTAAATACAACATGGCAACACAACAGTACTCTACGACTCAAGTACTTTATTTAGAAGGCTTCGAGGAGCCATACATAACATCCATACAGATAGGGGTCACATGACCCAACACTCAAGTCATACAAACATACAAGCACATGCGGAAGCAAAGTAGTCTAAGTACAGACACTAGAAAGAAAGAAGGCTTGACGAAGCCTGTCTATCTACAGCGACCCTTCACAAGTCTTGGATCACCACCTGGGTGATAAGTCACTCGTCAACGTCGAGGTCTACATAGAACCCATCAGAGGGGTTGGTGCAGTCGTCTGAAAAACATGATTAAAGCAACATGAGTACAGAAGTACTCAGCAAGTCTTACAACAGGAACCTACTATACATGCCCATTCTCAAGAAGATAGTGGGGTTATTGCAGCAAGCCAGCTTTGACTCTTGGCTAAGCTATCCTACGATAGACACCATTTGCAAAACATTTGTCGCACACGAGTCCTCTATCACCATCACAATACTCCACCGTGGATCCTCTCTCGCCATCCCACGAGAGGGCCCTCCGCGGTACTCACACTTATCTTGAGATTTTTAGTAGTATCCAATTAACTTATCTATGAACTGTATAGGTGACCAAGTAGTCCTTTACGGCGGACGCGGCTATTCGAATAGATTTATACCCTGCAGGGGTGTACTTCTTCACACACGCTCTCACCACTTATCGCCGTTTACACGACATGTACTCGGCAACCTTCAAGCGGAAGCCCAGCGAGGGTGTCGGCCACGGCCTACCTAAACACTCAAGTCTCTAGTCCAGGTTTATCGCCTATTTGGGTTCCATCCGCAGGGAGTCCGGCCGAGGTTTCCACTAACGGCCCCGAACGATGTGAACAGGGTTCCCGAGACACCAAACGGGCGAGTCGGTACACCGTGCCACGTGCCTACCGCAACACAGCCCACCCCGATGGTCAGCGCCGCGTGCGGCCCCCAGCATGCTACAAACACCAGAAACTACTTTGCAACTCCTGGACAGGGGACAAGCGTGATCAAGAAGCCGAGAGGGTCCATTGGTTTCGGGCCCAATGCGTGGTAGTATCTGAGTCTTAAATCACACACACAGATCTCAGTTCTTAAGAACGGCCTCAATGAAATAACCCACCATGTACTCCTACATGGCCTTTCATCGATTCCTTTACCAAATCGTGTTCAACACTTCCACACTATTGACAACGACACAACCTTTCACTCCGGATCATCATCCCGATGAGCCAGACCTGACACAACTCTAAGCGTAGCAAGCATAGCATGGTAGGATCACACACACACACACATGTATTGGCTCAATCAACTCCTACACATGCTAGTGGGTTTCATCTAGTTACTGTGGCAAAGACAGGTCATGCAAAGGAAGTGGGTTCAACTACCGCGACACACAGCAGTTTGAAACGCGTTGTCTTAATGCAGTAAGCGAGAGCAGAAGCGAGAACATGGGTTTGTATCGGAATGATCAATGGTTTGCTTGCCTGATGGAGTGGTGGTGGGATACTGCCCTTCAGTTGGATACTCGGAGATATCCTCGGAGGCAGAACCTACCACGATGAACACATCGGAACACAATCAATACATGACGATATGCAACAATATGATGCATGCAATGACATGGCAATATGAATGTGTCCTGGTCTTGTGCAAGTTAAACCAGAAGGGAAAAACCCCATTTGAATCAAAGATTCAAATGGTAGTGCATTTATAAGATCATATTAGTGCAATATCTTATAATGCCTAAACAGTGGGTTTAACTTGTTTTAACATGCATGAAACCAGTTCCATTGGATAGTTTGGATTTTTCTGATCATTTTTCATATATAGAACTTTGTATTTGGAGTTACAGATAATTTTCTATGAATTTTTGAAGTTTGTAACATTTTCTGGATTTTCCTGAAAAAAAATAAATCTAGAAAAAGATTTACTGCGTCAGTCTGGCGTCAGTGTGACGTCAGCGGTCAACTGACCCGGTCCAGGTCAAACCTGACACGTGGGTCCCGTGTGTCAGTGTGATTTAGTTAAACTAAAAAAATAATTAGCACTAATCCTAACTAATTAACAGGGCTGGGCCCACCTGTCATTGACCCAGGGTCAAACTGGGCCCACCCGTGGTCAACTAGAGTTAGCGGGGTTGACTCCGCCGGCGTTGAGCCGCCGGCGACAACCAGGCGCGGCGGGGCAGCGCGGGTTTCGTGCTCCGGCGACCAAAACGACGGCCGGGGCCATCTACGGGAAGCTGGGGCTCGTGCGCATCCAGCACGGCGCGTGGCTGCAGCGGGGACGGCCGGAGCTCACCGGAAACGAGCTCGGGGCGGCGCCGGAGTTCGTGCGGGGTTGGCTTTGGCGCTACGGTGCGATAGGGGGCCGGCTGGTGGCTGTTTTGGCCTCCTGGAGGCTCCAGGAGCACGTTGACGCGCTCTGGCGCGGTTGGCAGGGGCTATGGCCGCGGTGGCGCCATGGCCGGCGGAGCCAAGCTCTCGGGCTCGTCGGGGACGGGCGCTACGGCGAGCTAGCAGGCATGGGAGGAGGGGGAGAAGGTGCGGGAGCTCACAGGGAGGTCGACGAGCAGCTCAGCGGGCTCGGGGGCGAACGGAGCGGCGCGAATCGAAGAACGGCGGCCGGCGGGCACCGGGGTCGGAGACGAGCTGATGGCGGCGATGCAGGGCCTCCGACGAGGCGTGGCTCGGTGGGGAGGGCGAGGGCGAAGTGGCGGAGCCTCTGGGCAGGTCAGAGGGGCGAGGGGGCGACGATGGGCGCGGCTATGGCGGCAAGACGGCGATGGGTGCGTCGGCCATCTCGGGAGAGGGAGAGGGAGACGAGGGGGAGAGTGAGCGGGGACGAGAGGGGTACGTGGGGGTCACGTGGCGACCCAGGGCGGCTCGGGGCGTCGGCGGAAGCAGGAGGTGGCCGGCGTGTGGCCGCGGGCGCCGGCCACGCGCTCCGCGTCCTTCTGGCGCGAGGAGGACGACGACTGGCGTCGCCAGTTGGCTGGGCCGAGCCAGGTGGGCTGGCCAGCGCAGGTAAGGCCCAGGTGGCCTTTCCCTCTTTTTATTTGATTAGTTTCTGTTTTTTCTATTTAACAGAAACTGTTGGGCTTTATTTAAAATACTAGAACATTTCCAAAAATCCTGAAAATATTTGTGTCTTCTGTTAGGATTATTTCCAACAGCAAACATTTACTTCCAGAATTATTTGAGCATTTAAATTATTTAATAGCATTTAATTGCCCAAATTCAAATACTTATGAATTAATTCAAAAAAAAACCTTAGGATGACCTAGAAAATTGTGCACCACTTTTGTCAAAGGTTTAAACCCAAAACAAAGGGGGTGAACATTTCAGAAGGGCATTTCAGGTTCATTGAAAATAATTTTAGTAAACCCTAGTTATTTCCAGGGGGGGGGGGGGAAAGTGTGCGTTGGGGGTTCTGGCATTTCCCATTTCAGAATTAATAGAATTTAAACATGATGCACACTCTAATGCATGGCCTAGCTAGGGATGTGACAACTCACCCCCACTCAAAAGAATCTCGTCCCGAGATTTAGGTTCCTCCGGAAAGAAGGCGGGGTACTCAAGTCGAAGACGATCCTCCCTTTCCCAGGTAGCCTCTTGCTCGGAATGGTGTGACCATTGAACCTTGAGAAACTTGATATTGTGGCGTCGAGTGGTACGCTCGGCTTGATCAAGGATACGAACGGGGTATTCCCGATAAGTGAGGTTATCTTGGAGATCAAGCGTTTCGTGGTCCACTCCACGGATAGGATCCGCGAAGCAACGCCTGAGTTGAGAAACATGGAAGACATCATGAACTCTGGAGAGATGCGGAGGTAGTTCCAGTTGGTAGGCAACTTCCCCTCGTTTGGCAAGAATGCGAAAGGGTCCAATGTAGCGAGGAGCCAATTTGCCTTTGATACCGAATCGATGGGTCCCCTTTAAAGGTGTAACCCGAAGGTAAGCCATCTCGCCGACTTCATAAGTCATGGGCTTATGCTTGCAGTCATACTGACTCTTTTGTCGAGACTGGGCGGTTTTCAACTTCTCACGAATAATGCGAACCTGCTCTTCTGCATCTTGGATCATGTCCGGGCCAAAGAGTTGTCTCTCGCCGGTTTCTGACCAGTTAAGAGGCGTTCGACATTTTCGTCCATAAAGAACTTCGAAAGGAGCTTTGCCCAAGCTAGCTTGATAACTATTGTTATAAGCGAACTCGGCGAATGGTAGGCACTTCTCCCAATCCATGCCGAAAGAGATGACAGAAGCTCGGAGCATATCCTCCAGAATTTGATTGACTCGTTCCACTTGACCACTTGATTGCGGATGGAAGGCGGTGCTAAAGGAGAGACGAGTTCCCAAAGCATTTTGGAAACTTTCCCAAAATCGAGAGGTGAAAAGACTTCCATGGTCCGAATTAATTTCCAATGGAACACCATGAAGAGACACTATTCGAGAGATGTATAAGTCAGCTAGCTGGCTAGCAGTTATACTCTCGCGAACAGGTAAGAAGTGGGCTACTTTGGAAAGACGATCGACAATAACGAAGATAGCATTATTCCCTCTTTTGGTTCTGGGAAACCCGGTAATGAAATCCATACCGATTTTATCCCATTTCCATTCAGGAATCTCCAATGGTTGAAGGGTGCCAGCAGGCCGTTGATGCTCTGCTTTAACACGACGACAGACGTCGCAATTAGCAATGTATTGAGCGATTTCTCTCTTCATCCTAGTCCACCAAAACCTCTGGCGTAGGTCTTGATACATCTTAGTACTACCGGGATGAATGGTGAGAGGGGATTCATGAGCTTCCTTAAGGATCAATCGCCTCAAGTTGCGTACCTTGGGAACCACTAGACGGTTTCCGAAGAACACAACACCTTGATCATCAATGGAGAAACAATCTGCAACTCCCTTCTTGATGTTTCTCTTGATACGGGAAATTCCCGGATCCACCTTTTGTTCCTTGATGATCTGATCCGTAAGGTTAGGTTTCGCCACCAGGGTGGAAAGGAATCCTCGAGGAACAATGTGAAGGTTAAGCTTATGAAATTCCTCGTGGAGAAGTGGTTGACCTTGTTGTAACATCAGGTTGTTACAATAAGATTTACGACTTAGCGCATCAGCCATGACATTGGCTTTGCCTGGGGTGTAAGTTATTCCTAAGTCGTAATCCGAGATCAACTCGACCCAACGTCTTTGCCTGAGATTGAAATCCGGTTGGGTGAAGATATATTTCAAACTTTGGTGATCAGTGTAGATTTGGCAACGATTACCCAGGAGGTAATGTCGCCAGGTTTTGAGTGCATGGACTACCGCTGCAAGCTCTAGATCATGAGTAGGATAATTATCCTCATGTGGACGCAACTGTCGAGATGCGTAGGCAATCACATGACGATCTTGCATGAGTATGCAACCTAGTCCTTGTCGCGAGGCGTCGCAATAGATAACAAAGTCTTTAGAGAAATCTGGTGGTACCAGTACGGGAGCAGATGTCAGGCGTCTTTTCAGTTCCTGAAAGCTGAACTCACACTGTGGGGTCCACTCGAACTTTTTATCTTTCTTAAGGAGTTCAGTTGGAGGCTTAGCAACCTTGGAGAAATTCTCGACGAGGCGGCGGCAATAGCTCGCTAAACCAAGAAAACTCCGAACTTGCTTGACCGTTTCAGGTGGAGTCCAGTCAAGGACGGCTTGAACTCGCTCGGGATTGACAGCAATGCCCTTACCAGAGATTACATGGCCCAGATACGTCACTTCTGGCAACCAGAATTCGCACTTGGAGAATTTGGCATAAAGGCGATGCTCTCGAAGTTTCATCAATACTAGCCTTAGATGTTCGGCATGTTCTTCCTCATTCTTGGAGTAGATGAGTATATCATCGAGGTATACCACGACGAATTTATCCAAGTACTCCATGAAGATCGAGTTCATTAACCGAGAGAAGGTGGCTGGAGCATTGGTTAAACCGAAGGACATGACGGTGTACTCGTATTGGCCGTAACGAGTAACGAAAGCCGTTTTGGGAATGTCCCCGTTCTTGATTTTGATTTGATGGTAGCCCAACCTCAAATCCATCTTGGAAAAGACTGAGGATCCAGCGAGCTGGTCATACAGGTCGTTGATCCTGGGGAGCGGATACTTGTTCTTGATAGTGACCAGATTGACAGGTCGGTAATCCACAACCATCCGATCCGTTCCATCCTTCTTCTTAACGAAGAGGACGGGGCAAGCCCATGGAGATGAACTAGGACGGATGAAACCTTTTTGCAAGGACTCATCGAGTTGTTTCTTAAGCTCAGCTAGTTCTAGGGGTGCCATCTTATAAGGTCTCCTAGAGATTGGGACGGTTCCTGGAACAAGGTCTATCACGAACTCGACATCTCTGTCAGGTGGAACACCTGGCAGTTCCTCTGGAAAGACATCTGGGAAGTCACGAACTACCGGAATATCTTCGAGGTCTGGAAGGGGATTGGCATTTAGAGAGTAGAGCTGACGCTCCAATATTCGGGTCAAAACATTGACTGTCTTGCCCGATGGATGGGTAAGTTGGACAGTTCTAGTTGAGCAGTCAATCTTGGCGTAATGAGCTGACATCCAGTCCATACCCAAGATGATGTTTATGTCTGAAGACTTGAGAGCTATTAGTGACGCAAGGAAGACCAATCTGTCAACCAGAATTTCATTTCCATGGCTGATTCTAGAGGTTTGCCACTTAGAACCAGGGGTTTGAATTACCATGGAGGTGGGCATGTCACAAAAGGTGGTGTTGTGCAAACGAGCATAGCTCTCAGAAATAAATGAATGAGATGCTCCAGTATCAAAGAGAACAGTTGCCGGATGGCAATTAACAAGGAGCGTACCGAGAACGACGTTGGGGTCCTCTTGAGTTTCTTCAGCTGAAACGTAGTTGACATGGCCACGAGCAGTGGTGGCTGGCTTGGCGACAAGCACTTTTGCTGTTGACTTACCACGGCCAACAGACTTTCCGAACTGGCTGGGGTTGTTCTGGGGACACTCACGGATGTAGTGGCCCGGCTCACCACACTTGAAACAGGTAGTCATATTGGGGCGTGGAGCAGTATTGGCAGTGGGGCCACCAAAAGTCCTGGGCGGCACATATTGCTGATTGGGACGAGGCGCCTCAAAGGATGGCCTCGGGGTATACCTGGGTGGCATAGCAGAATTTGGAATCCAGACCCGGCGCTTCTGTGATCCAGAACCGGATGAAGATCCATAGTCACGGGAGTGTTTGCGTGAAGCTTCAAAATCATTCTGCCCCGTCTCGGCACTGATGGCCTTATTGACTAGCTTCGGAAAAGAAATGCATTCATGCAGACGAAGGTCACGTCGGAGCTCAGGGCTAAGTCCCTTGCGGAACCTTGCCTGCTTCTTGGCATCGGTGGATACCTCTTCGGGAGCATAGCGTGCAAGCTTCCCAAACTCGCGACTGTATGCATCCACAGTCAGCTTCCCCTGGGTGAAGTTACAGAACTCCTCCCTCTTGCGATCCATAAGACCTTCCGAGATATGATGCTCACGGAAAGCGGCACTGAAATCAGCCCAAGTAGTGAGTTGGCCGACCGGACGCATAGCTTCATAATTCTCCCACCAAAGGCTGGCAGGGCCTTCGAGGTGATAGGCAGCAAAGGTGACTTTATCATCTTCAGCCACGTTGGCAGAACGTAGCTTGTGGGCGATGCTGCGGAGCCAGTCATCCGCATCGAGAGGTTCGATGGAATGATTGAACTTTGGCGGGTACAGCTTGACAAAGTCATTGATGGACACTGGATTGACCCTTTGCTGACGTGCAGTGTTTTGTTCAATCCGCTCTAACAAGCGGTTGGTGTCGCGCCTGCTGCGCTCTGCCTCCAGCATCACTTCGGCCAGAGAAGGTGGTTGAGGCAGACTTTCCTCTCTAGGTGCACTAGCTTCTCCCTGCTCCGAAGCAACAGGGTTGCTGCGGGTGTTGACCATCCTGGGAAAACAAAACAGCGATTTAAACCAGGATGGCAAAATCTGGCCAAAGAAGTGCGGAATGTAATGGATAACAAGGAATGCAGAGATGATCATCCGTATGACATGGTAATATGGAAACTGCCATATATATACCAACGGTCATACACATCATACATAGTTTAGTACAAGCTCAAGCTGAAGTACAACTAAGACAAAAGACGTTACATCTCATCGGAGGCATTCCAAACTCCTATACATTATTTTTCTACACCTCCGGAATTGATACACACTAAGTTATATTCCACAATCACGCATGACGGTGGACATACAACTATTACAATACTAGCGAGACTACTACTAGCTCAGACGGCTCCGTAGAAGTCCTCATAGAAGTCACCACCCAGACCTGGAAGCGGAACATGGTCATCTGGGAACAGACGGTGCTGCGGTGCTTGTCGACCATAGGGACTTGGGTGCGGCCTCGGTCCAACAGATGGCGGCAGAAGAGGCCCACGAGGAGGGGTGATGCCTCCCACCTCACGCCATTCCATAAAGTCTGGCAGACTAGCCCGCACAGGGTACAAGTCTCTCGTGTCCATGTATCCGGCTTGCACAGCAGGTGCAAACCTCGTCAAAGTGGCCCAATGATCAGCACGAGCATTAAAGAGCTCCATTCGCAAGGCCCGGTTTTCACGGTCCTTATCTTCCAACATCTCAGTAGTGGTGCAAAGGAGTGAGTCCTCATGGGATGCATCACTGTACATGCCCTGAAGGTAACCATGCGCCCCAGGGAGGGATGCTGGCATGTAGCGAAATTCAGTGTTGCTCAACAAGGCAGTTCTAGCTCGCATAATGGTCATCATCGAGTAGGCTGCATCTTGAACGGACATCCCAATAGTGATCCCGAGTCCATAAGATCGGTGGAGTGGCTCCGTGGCTCCAGGATATGATGGATATATCCTGACCGTGCACAGATATTGGCTCTGGTTAAAATCTCTAAACTGCTCTTCGACGGTGTATTCGGGGTACCATCGGTAACCTGCCTCAACCATCACTCGAACCAACATGGCGGTATGACCACATACACCGATGCAACGGGTCAGACGAACCACTTGGTTTTGGGGACGGGTAGCCATCTGAAAGCACAAATTAGTGCAAAGGCATTAGAATTTCTGGATGAAATTGGACAGCATAACGGCTATAAATGCTCAGAAAAGGAATTGAGACATCCACAACAGTTTGCGAAACCACTCAACAACAATATATCAAGGTTCTGGTTCAAATGGCAACATACTAAACTTTAGTAGAACTGAACTGGGTTGTAACCAACAATCCTATAAGTTACTACGGATTTAGTAACACGTGAACCTGATAGAGAGAAGAGAGCCTAGTCCTTAACCCACATAGAATGAGAAGAGAATGACTCAGAATAGAGGGCATAAGGTAAAGAAGTAAAAGAGCCTTACGTTCCCTCCCACAATCAATTCCCCTACATATAACTAAAGCATTTCTAGACTCGACATCGACCAGTTTGGCTTAGCGAACCTATAGGCAGTCCGGCTCTGATGCCAACGCTGTCAGGACCCCGATCCTAAGCCACATCGATCCAGCGTGTAACACATCATATCACTTTGCGGCCTCACGCACGGTACTCCCACGGGTGCCACCTTACCTGGCCCGGGACCGTTTGCGCCTTTTGGCTCACGTATATGATAGTGTCGCTAGCATCCATATGACAGAGAACCCGGGCCGACATGGCTAGTCGTGAACCCGAAGCGGCGCTAGCCTATGAGGACAGGCATACATGAATCACATCGAGCATGTCGGTCATCAACGTATCTATTCGGGCTGTAGCACTGGGCTAACAGGACTCCGGTAACCCGGGCTGTAGCAGGCTAGGCAGGACTCCGAATATCAGCGCGTGACATTTCCCCTAAGGGACAGACATAGGAACGACGTGAGACACATGCCGGCCAGTCAAGTGTCCAAGCAGTAGTGCTGGGCTAGCAGGACTCCGGTGAACCGGGCTGTAGCGGACTACTATCGCTCAGAAGCACAAGACTTACATTTCCCCATATGAAAGGCTGCCAAGGATAAACAACTAGATAGTCGGATCCCACTCATACCAAGCATTTCAATCATACACACAATATGCCCGATATGAGTAAATACAACATGGCAACACAACAGTAATCTACGACTCAAGTACTTTATTTAGAAGGCTCCGAGGAGCCATACATAACATCCATACAGATAGGGGTCACATGACCCAACACTCAAGTCATACAAACATACAAGCACATGCGGAAGCAAAGTAGTCTGAGTATAGACACTAGAAAGAAAGAAGGCTTGACGAAGCCTGTCTATCTACAGCGACCCTTCACAAGTCTTGGATCACCACCTGGGTGATAAGTCACTCGTCAACGTCGAGGTCTACATAGAACCCATCAGAGGGGTTGGTGCAGTCGTCTGAAAAACATGATTAAAGCAACATGAGTACAGAAGTACTCAGCAAGTCTTACAACAGGAACCTACTATACATGCCCATTCTCAAGAAGATAGTGGGGTTATTGCAGCAAGCCAGCTTTGACTCTTGGCTAAGCTATCCTACGATAGACACCATTTGCAAAACATTTGTCGCACACGAGTCCTCTATCACCATCACAATACTCCACCGTGGATCCTCTCTCGCCATCCCACGAGAGGGCCCTCCGCGGTACTCACACTTATCTTGAGATTTTTAGTAGTATCCAATTAACTTATCTATGAACTGTATAGGTGACCAAGTAGTCCTTTACCGCGGACGCGGCTATTCGAATAGATTTATACCCTGCAGGGGTGTACTTCTTCACACACGCTCTCACCACTTATCGCCGTTTACACGACATGTACTCGGCAACCTTCAAGCGGAAGCCCAGCAAGGGTGTCGGCCACGGCCTACCTAAACACTCAAGTCTCTAGTCCAGGTTTATCGCCTATTCGGGTTCCATCCGCAGGGAGTCCGGCCGAGGTTTCCACTAACGGCCCCGAACGATGTGAACAGGGTTCCCGAGACACCAAACGGGCGAGTCGGTACACCGTGCCACGTGCCTACCGCAACACAGCCCACCCCGATGGTCAGCGCCGCGTGCGGCCCCCAGCATGCTACAAACACCAGAAACTACTTTGCAACTCCTGGACAGGGGACAAGCGTGATCAAGAAGCCGAGAGGGTCCATTGGTTTCGGGCCCAATGCGTGGTAGTATCTGAGTCTTAAATCACACACACAGATCTCAGTTCTTAAGAACGGCCTCAATGAAACAACCCACCATGTACTCCTACATGGCCTTTCATCGATTCCTTTACCAAATCGTGTTCAACACTTCCACACTATTGACAACGACACAACCTTTCACTCCGGATCATCATCCCGATGAGCCAGACCTGACACAACTCTAAGCATAGCAAGCATAGCATGGTAGGATCACACACACACACACACATGTATTGGCTCAATCAACTCCTACACATGCTAGTGGGTTTCATCTAGTTACTGTGGCAAAGACAGGTCATGCAAAGGAAGTGGGTTCAACTACCGCGACACACAGCAGTTTGAAACGCGTTGTCTTAATGCAGTAAGCGAGAGCAGAAGCGAGAACATGGGTTTGTATCGGAATGATCAATGGTTTGCTTGCCTGATGGAGTGGTGGTGGGATACTGCCCTTCAGTTGGATACTCGGAGATATCCTCGGAGGCAGAACCTACCACGATGAACACATCGGAACACAATCAATACATGACGATATGCAACAATATGATGCATGCAATGACATGGCAATATGAATGTGTCCTGGTCTTGTGCAAGTTAAACCAGAAGGGAAAAACCCCATTTGAATCAAAGATTCAAATGGTAGTGCATTTATAAGATCATATTACTGCAATATCTTATAATGCCTAAACAGTGGGTTTAACTTGTTTTAACATGCATGAAACCAGTTCCATTGGATAGGTTGGATTTTTCTGATCATTTTTCATATATAGAACTTTGTAGTTGGAGTTACAGATAATTTTCTATGAATTTTTGAAGTTTGTAACATTTTCTGGATTTTCCTGAAAAAAAATAAATCTAGAAAAAGATTTACTGCGTCAGTCTGGCGTCAGTGTGACGTCAGCGGTCAACTGACCCGGTCCAGGTCAAACCTGACACGTGGGTCCCGTGTGTCAGTGTGATTTAGTTAAACTAAAAAAATAATTAGCACTAATCCTAACTAATTAACAGGGCTGGGCCCACCTGTCATTGACCCAGGGTCAAACTGGGCCCACCCGTGGTCAACTGGAGTTAGCGGGGTTGACTCCGCCGGCGTTGAGCCGCCGGCGACAACCAGGCGCGGCGGGGCAGCGCGGGTTTCGCGCTCCGGCGACCAAAACGACGGCCGGGGCCATCTACGGGAAGCTGGGGCTCGTGCGCATCCAGCACGGCGCGTGGCTGCAGCGGGGACGGCCGGAGCTCGCCGGAAACGAGCTCGGGGCGGCGCCGGAGTTCGTGCGGGGTCGGCTTTGGCGCTACGGTGCGTTAGGGGGCCGGCTGGTGGCTGTTTTGGCCTCCTGGAGGCTCCAGGAGCACGTTGACGCGCTCTGGCGCGGTTGGCAGGGGCTATGGCCGCGGTGGCGCCATGGCCGGCGGAGCCAAGCTCTCGGGCTCGTCGGGGACGGGCGCTACGGCGAGCTAGCAGGCATGGGAGGAGGGGGAGAAGGTGCGGGAGCTCACAGGGAGGTCGACGAGCAGCTCAGCGGGCTCGGGGGCGAACGGAGCGGCGCGAATCGAAGAACGGCGGCCGGCGGGCACCGGGGTCGGAGACGAGCTGATGGCGGCGATGCAGGGCCTCCGGCGAGGCGTGGCTCGGTGGGGAGGGCGAGGGCGAAGTGGCGGAGCCTCTGGGCAGGTCAGAGGGGCGAGGGGGCGACGATGGGCGCGGCTATGGCGGCGAGACGGCGATGGGTGCGTCGGCCATCTCGGGAGAGGGAGAGGGAGACGAGGGGGAGAGTGAGCGGGGACGAGAGGGGTACGTGGGGGTCACGTGGCGACCCAGGGCGGCTCGGGGCGTCGGCGGAAGCAGGAGGTGGCCGGCGTGTGGCCGCGGGCGCCGGCCACGCGCTCCGCGTCCTTCTGGCGCGAGGAGGACGACGACTAGCGTCGCCAGTTGGCTGGGCCGAGCCAGGTGGGCTGGCCAGCGCAGGTAAGGCCCAGGTGGCCTTTCCCTCTTTTTATTTGATTAGTTTCTGTTTTTTCTATTTAACAGAAACTGTTGGGCTTTATTTAAAATACTAGAACATTTCCAAAAATCCTGAAAATATTTGTGTCTTCTGTTAGGATTATTTCCAACAGCAAACATTTACTTCCAGAATTATTTGAGCATTTAAATTATTTAATAGCATTTAATTGCCCAAATTCAAATACTTATGAATTAATTCAAAAAAAAACCTTAGGATGACCTAGAAAATTGTGCACCACTTTTGTCAAAGGTTTAAACCCAAAACAAAGGGGGTGAACATTTCAGAAGGGCATTTCAGGTTCATTGAAAATAATTTTAGTAAACCCTAGTTATTTCCAGGGGGGGGGGGAAGTGTGTGTTGGGGGTTCTGGCATTTCCCATTTCAGAATTAATAGAATTTAAACATGATGCACACTCTAATGCATGGCCTAGCTAGGGATGTGACAGGGCCCCAACCGGCTAGGGCCCCTCGCGAGGCCTGGCTGGCGCCTGGGGCAGCACCAGCCCCTAGCCCCCTGCCGAGAGGGGGTGCACCGCTTCATGTCCCGCCTGCAACCCCCGTGACAGAGGACAAGGTGGGACGTGCACTGGAGTTCGAGCACGGGCGGAGCGTGGTTCATCATGAGCTGTTCCGAGAGGCGATTGGCGTGATTAACTGACCTGGTGAAGAACTTGTGGGTATCAACGCGTGCCTTGAGGCCGAGGGCCTTCGGTTGGTAGAGGAGTGGCACAAGCTGAAGGTGGCCATCAACCTCGGCCGTCATCAGCGTGATCTTGACAATGCGAAGGCCGAGGCATCCCTTAAGGTCTCTCGTCAGGCTTGCTTCAGAGCTTTGGAGGAAGCTCGCGAGGCTGACCGCCGTTGCGAAGCCGCAGAGAAGCGCGTGTGGGAGCTCCAGGACTGGAGTGTGTCCCTGGAGCAGCAGGTGGAGGCGTGCAAAGCCGCCCTTGCGTCACTGAGGGGGACGCCCACCGAGGAAGAAGAGGTCTGGAAGCTTCAGGAGGCGATGGCGTTGGAAGCCGTGGAGCGCAGCCTCAAGCTGGAGCGGTTGGAGAGGAGGGACCGCCAGGTCATCCATGCGAAGGACGCCATCGATGCATGCCAGGCCAGGGCTCAGGAGGTGGTCGATCGCCGGGTGGCCGAGGCTCGCGCAGATCTTGAGGGTAGGTATGACTTGAGGTTGAAGCTTGCGGGGACGGAGGATGCGGGTAGGGCCGCCGCCCTCAGGCTCAAGCTGGCTATAGTGGAGAGGAGCGAGGAGGCTATGTCAGCTGCCCTGGTCACAGCGTAGGTGGTATTGGCCTCTGCCCTTGCCGAGCTCTCTCTTCAAAAGTGGGTTGCTGACGCCGAGTCAGTTGCGCGGCAGAATAGGGAGGAAGTTTTTCAGCGGCGGACGCTGGAGCGTGAGCATGCCCCCATGCTCCAGGACCTCAGGGTCAGGGCCAATGCAGCGTTGGGCCACGTATGCGACGAGAATGCTCCACACCCACAGTCGAATGACTATGCCAGTCATCTGCGCTTCTTCGCTGACGTGGTGACATGCCAGGAAGCTTGGTCCGATAGAGCTCGCCAGCTCATGGAAAAGAGGACTCGTGGCCTGCTCGGGCGCGTGTTTTCCCACGTCTTCAGCCATCTTCGGAACTCCGACCCCGACTTCGACATCGACGCCGCCGTTGCCCCCGTACCCGTGGCCGTCCGAGGCGACCTAGCACGGTGGGTGGAGGACAACATGGACGCGCTGGTCAGGTCCTTCACTTCTAAGGACGATGTAGTGGTGGTGGCGGCAGACGAGGGCGACGTGGTTGACGAGGACGATGCCAGCGCCGACGAAGGTGGAGGCGACGCCAGGGATGGTGACAGTGACGCCAGCGGTGCGTCTGAAGATGACTTGGGGGATGCGGCGAGGGACATATCTAGTTGATCCCATGTTTTCCTGCTTTTTATCCTGAAAAAACTTGGGAGCGGCTTCTGAAGATTGTAAGAGCATTTTGAGAAGGGGAGCCCCTCATGTAAACATATCGCTGATTTTATCCTTTTATGTCAAGTTGTGTATGGTTCTTTGCGTGACCGTGAGTCTGATGGAGGGTTTTCGTTATGGCTTACCTTAGCCAGCGCATGTCCCGAGCTGGGTCGCCGGGGCGTGCGTTCCCGAGGCTCCTGAGGGGCCTGCGGATCCTTCCGAGGGGACCTCGTGAGAGGTAAGCATCTGTTGCGATGCTAGTGCGGGCGTGGCACACGTGTGCCTCGCCTAGTCCTGCTCATGAGGGTCCCGTGAGGGGAGGAAAATGGCATGAGCTCCAAATAAGGCGAGAACCGGAAAGCAAGAAATTGCTCGAACGAGAAAAGGCACCCCCCGCGCGCACCAATGAAAATTCAACTTCAGGTTAAATCCAACACTAGAAGGCAAGGCTACAAAAAGGGATTCAAAACAAATGGCCGTGTCCGGCACCTAGTCTAGTCTTCTTGTCCTCAAGTCCTCTCACCAGCGCGGAGCTAAGTGCTACCACTAGGGTGTGGGAGGGAGCCCCCGAGGCCCGAGGGCGGCTCTCCGGAGACTCCGGCGCGTGTACAGCCCCACTCATTATTACGTGAGAGTGTCACGGGCGGCGATTCTTCACAGGTGTGGGCATTACTTCATATGGACAGACGAGGGCCCCGCCTCGCGCCTCCCTCGGCCACCGTTGGGGGCGACCGGAAACCAGGACGCCACCAAAGGGGGCAAAGGGGACGCTAGCGGCGCCCTCGGCGACCACGGGTCCTCTGCAGGGGGTAGGCTTTTCAGCACCTCCCCAGCAGAGGGCCTACTTCCGGGGGGGCTTGCTCCGTGCGACGCGGGGAGGGATCTGGCTCCCGACCCCTCTCCTGCAACCCCTAGCTCGATCCCCCTAGCGGAAGGGAGGTCACTGAGCTGGGGCCGCCAGCGGCGGTGGTGACCTGATCTCCCTGTGACTCATGATTAGCGTAAGCTTGCTCCTGAGGGATTAGTGCTACCTTTGGAGAGGGATGCTAGAGGTGGTGCCTTTGGAGGGAAATATGGGAGTAGACAAGGAGACCGTGGCCTCTTCAAAAGAGACCATTCCAGAGGGGGGAATCGACAATTCTGAACCTAAGGGAAAGAAAAGGGCCGCCTCTGACCACCCGGAAACCATAGCTTCAAAGCGGGGGAAAGAATCCTTGTCAGAGGGCCTGACGCCAGGGAGCCCCTGGACCGAACTAAACCCTCAAAGGGAACAGCTCTCCAGCGAGCCGTAAGTAGAAGAAGAGTTATTCTTTTAAGAGAAATTCTTGATTTATATCTGAGAAGTTTTAACCGAAACTTTACTTTGTAGTTCGGACCTCAGCCCTTCTCAGCAGAACTCGTCTTCGGGGGATCTTCTTCCGGAGATGATGGAGAGCGGAACGCCTCCTCCTTCTGTATCGCCTAGCAAGGCGGGCGACGCTGAAGTGTCGTTGCGGGGGATTTTTCCGGATCCGCTAGGGGTGGATGGTGCAGCCCCCCGAGATTCTCCGTGTCCGGCCTCTGAGGAAGGCCATGGGATGAGTCCGGCACCATCTGGTGTTCGGTCGGAGGAGCTAAAGATTCTGCTGGGGCGAGCCTCTGTCTCAGAGGAGCATCGTGCGTTAATAAGCATGGTGATTGAAAAGATTTCATCCACAGAAAGCGGACTGCACGAGGCCGTCAAGAGTTTAGTAGCAGGCCTTGAGGTACGTTTTAAATAACGTATATTTGTATTAATTGCGCATAAATAAAGTGCGCCCTGTGTAGATAGTAGCCCCTGAGACTCTGTGCGTCGTAGAGATGTACGGCGCGCAGAGGATCTTAATCCCAGGTCCTTTAAATGGCACCTTTATACGTAGGTGGCTAATTGTCCGGAGTCGAGCCGGACTCGTGAATATGCCGAACTAAAGCGACAACTGGATGAGGCAGAAGCCGACATCGTGCTTGTTAACAAGCGGCTTGATGGTGCTCAAGGTATTGAAATCATTAGGCGATTGTGAGTAAGAGGAGCTTTATGTCAATATCTTACCGTTTGTGTGCTTGACGCAGATGGTGCGGCCGCCGTGGAAGGTCTTAGGGACGAACTCGCCCGAGCGAAGGAACAAGCCAGAAAAAGCGATGCGGCTTTCGTGAAAGCCCTTGAGGAGCTAAAAGCCGAACAGGCTGCCCATTGCCGAAGCATGGAGGAGTTGGCTGATATGGCCAAAATGTTAAAAAGTGCTACTGACCGTTGCAAGCTTCTTGAAGAAGAAGATCGGGCGAGGCAAACGAGCTTAAAGAAAGTTGTTACCGATGCCAAGGACGCCCGCTCTGTAATGAGAGCGGCAAAGGAGGAGCTACGTCAAGCCGGACTAATTGCAGATGGAAAGCCCTTCTTGCTGCGGAGAAAATTTCGCGACCCGAGGTTTGCCCCGTTGGACCGAGCGTGGAGTGTAGAGGACACCTATCTGGATTTGGCGGCTAGTGATGCTGATGCGACCAAACACTTTCAAGATAAGAAGGGTCATGAAGTGGAGAAGCTCTTCTGGTCACAGTTCATCAATCCAGAGCGTCCACTTGCAGTGGACGATCGCCTGGCCCAATGGGCCGAACTGAATAGGTTGTCCGGACTCGCCATGAAGTACGTCACGGATCATCTGTGTCCCGGGAGATCGAAGCCGAAGAGTTATTTCGGCTTGGTGCAGCAATTTCTCGACGTGGTGACACGTATCGGTGCTATGAAGAGGTCAGCATGCACGGAGTGAGCTCGGTTGGCTCTTGCCCGTGTCAAGACATACTGGGCAGATATGGAGCCCACCGTTGTTGTGTCCCGGGATTCGGATAAAAGCCGAATACCTTTTGAGCAATATTTTGAGGAAGTCCTCGAAGGCGCTCGCATAATAGAGACGCAGTGCTCGAAGGATGCTATGTTATGATAGCATGTGTAATCATTAAACAGTATTTTGATAAATTATAGGGGCATATTTTTAGACTTGTGCCTTCAAGTATTAGGAACACCTCCTGTGCGGCCGTTTAAATATATAAATTCTAAAAGATTGCAGTCGTTGGCTTCAGCCCCCACGCACATAGTGCGGGGGTGCACGCAGAAGACGCACTTTCACACTTAACCCAACGTCTTCGTCCTATAAAGGAGGTGATAGCGCAGTGGGCTAGGCAACCGGACTATAATGCTTTAACACTTTCACTTAGCCATAGGAGCTTGACAGTGGGACTCTTTAGGTAGCCCTTTAGTGGCGACTGCGCTTTGCCCGAGTTCGGAGCGCGTACGTGCCTGACTGGGAAACGGCCCTTCGTCAAAGTCGAGGAATTCGATAAATTCCTATGAGTCATCGAGTGGCGACTAGTCTCGCGCTACATCATGACAGTCGGTTTTCGGCTTTCTCTACTGAGGTGCTCACCCGGCCGAACCGGGGCACAATCGTAGTAGTTCTCCTGGTGCTACCTTAGCCGATAGAGCGTAACGTAAGGTAGCCGAACTCAGGAGCCGGGCAACCCAACATATGACCAAAATCATGATTCGGAGCTGATGCATATAGTGCCAAAACTCGGGACGCCGAACACTCCCTAAGGTGTTCGGTCTTTGTGAGTGCATGTGAAACAACACTCTTAAACAAAAGGGAAAAAGCCCTTAGTGTCTAGGTACGAGCAAGAATTCTGGCGTGGCCACATGCCAAAACGCCAGCCTCCTCCTTGGTTATATCAGAAAAGAACAAACCAGGGGATGTATAGCAGCAAGAGACAGTAAAAAAGGTTTACGCAGGGTCTTAATCTAAAAAGAATCCTTTAGGACGGGTCCCTACTGCACGTCTGCGCCTGTGTCTCCGTTGTGCCGTGTCCTGGATGGGCGCCGCACGACGTTCATCTGTAAAAGAGAAGAACTAATTTGAAAAATGGGTCATGCGGAACAAAAAGGAATAATAAACAAGATATAAAGTAAAGAATATATAAGGTTGAGTTTTATTGTATCTGCGTACAGCCCCTGGTATGGGGGTATATGGCGTACTAGGCCTGCATTGATGATGGACTTGTGCCGAACTCGTTGAGTCCGGGTCCGTGGCCTTTGATGACTTGTAAAAAGTCTTTTGGCTTGCGAGGCCACTTTATTGTGCGGCTGTTTAAGCGGCCGCGCAATCCTCTGTTTGGAGGAGGCATATTTTAGTGCGCTCGGTGCGCTCCCTTTAAAGAGATGATGCCTCGAGGACCGGGCATCTTAAGCGTGAGAGATGCGTAATGCGGTATTGCGTTAAAGCGAGCGAAAGCTCCGCGTCCCATTAGTGCTTGATAGCGACTTGAAAACGGGACTACATGGAAGGTCAGCTTTTCGCGACGAAAGTTATTGGGAGAGCCAAATATGACCACAAGCTGGAGAAAACCCATACAATGGGTGTCCGGGCCTGGTGCTACCCCTTGAAAGGAGGTTTTGCTGTGGCGGATTCTTGCTGGGTTTATGCCCATGCGGTGGATTGTATCCTGATATATCAGGTTTAGTCCACTGCCGCCGTCCATAAGGACATTGGTAAACTGGAATCCATTGATTATTGGATCCAGTATCAGGGCAGCCCGGCCTGCGTTTTTGATATTTCTAGAATAATCTAGCTGATCAAAAATGATTTGCTTTAGTGACCAGTGGCGGGACTCCTGAGGGGAGAGTTTAATTGTGCGTACCTTTATGGGTGCCATACGTTTTGTTACGTGAAGTAACTTCACTGTTTTGACTTCTTGCGGGAAGTTCTTTTGTTTCCTGGTATTCTGCCTTTGGGGTTCGTCCTCTTCTTCGCTTGGTGTATCGAGCCCCTTGTGTTCGGCATTAAGTTGTCCGGATTGTTTAAAAACCCAGCAATCTCTGTGGGTGTGATTGGCAGGCTTCCCAGGAGTACTGTGTATCTGACATATTCTGCCCAGGATTCTATTTAAGCTGGACGGATCATCCCTATTATCCTGAGGGGGTGGTTTTGTTTGATTTTGCCGCGAGCTTTTGAATCCGGCATTGACTGCCGTGCTCTTCGGACCTTTTCCTTTGATTCTGCGATGATCCTTATTTCGCCGCGGTTTTCCGTTTCCATCCCTGATTTCGGATGTACTTGGGTCGCTGGCGCTGCATCGTGCCAACCAGCTGTCCTCTCCTGCGCAAAAGCGGGTCATGAGGCTTGTGAGTGCGGCCATTGTTCTTGGCTTTTACTGGCCGAGGTGTCTGACGAGCCATTCGTCTCGGACATTATGCCTGAAAGCTTCTAGGGCTTCGGCGTCCGAACAATCCATTATCTGATTCTTTTTAGTGAGGAATCTGTTCCAGAACTGCCGAGCTGATTCTCCGGGCTGTTGAGTTATGTGACTGAGATCGTCTGCGTCCGGGGGGGCGGACATACGTCCCTGGAAAGTTTGCTCGGAAAGCATCCTCAAGCTCTTCCCAACTTCCAATTGTGTTTTTGGGAAGGCTTTTAAGCCAGTGCCGGGCTGGCCCTTTAAGCTTAAGAGGTAAATATTTTATGGCGTGGAGATCATCTCCTCTAGCTATGTGAATGTGGAGGATGTAATCCTCGATCCAGACTCCAGGGTCTGTTGTTCCATCGTACGCCTCTATGTTAACGGGTTTGAATCCCTCTGGAAATTCATATTCCAAGACCTCATCGGTAAAACATAGGGGGTGTGCGGAGCCCCTGTATTTGGGTGTGCCGGATTCCGATGATGGATCTTTTGCATTGCTTGTGACAGCTTGCTTCCTTGGCCCGTAAATGGACCTGGCTGGGCCGTGATGCGAATCTTTAATTGGGTCGCATGCCGCCTTGAGTGTGGCGCCGCTTGCCGTTTTATGGTAGCCGTGGGGTCGTCTATCCGACCGTGTGGCCTTTTTATTTTTTAAGTGTGGGGGCTCTAGGGCCTCCTGGTCGAATTCGGGCAGTAGTTTTCTCTTCGGATAACTTTTAGTGCGACGGCTGCCGCTATATTTATCCACGGTCTTGATTACCTTGTTCCATCTTGTTCTGAGTGCATCTTCTGAATTCTTTAGCTTCCGCTTCTGCTTTTTCAGGTTGCGTGCTGTGGCAACGAGCCTTTCGTGGAGATTCTTCTGCTCCGTGGTTTTATCCGGCGTGAGATCGTCCGGAGTTCTATTATGGACGGGGGAGTGCTGTCTGTCCTCTCCATCCGTGTTGCCCTGTTCGGACAGCCGCTCTGAGGCATGCTCGTCGTCTACCGGCTCATCCTGCTCTACGGCTGGGTCTTGATCGAGGCGGGGCTTGTCTTGGCGTCTACGTCCCTGCTTTGACTGCTTTTCGGAGGGTTTACCCCTTTTCCTGCCCCCTTTTTCCTCGTTGTCGTTTTCTGTAGGGGTATCCACCATGCATACATCATTAGGTGGGGTGGAGGTCCAGTGCCCTATAGGTGCTGGTCCTAGTTCGTCTCCGTGTTCGTCGTCCATACCATCGAAGTCTTCGGATCCGAACTCAAGCATGTCGGTTAAATCGTCGACAGTGGCTATTAAATGGGTGGTGGGTGGGCTTTGAATTTCTTCGTTGTCCGAATCCCAACCTCGCAGACCATAGTCCGGTCTGGGCTCTCCTGATAAAGAGAGAGACTTGAGAGAGTTCAGGATATCACCGAAAGGTGAGCACTGAAAGATGTCCGCGGCGGTGAACTCCATTACAGGCGCCCAATCAGATTCGATCGGGGGGGGGGGGCACGGAAGGCCCGGAGTTCGGAGAAGAGTCCGGCTCCTTGGAGTCCTGGGCCATGCGGAGTACGGGTCTGGCGTTCGGCTCGATCGCCTTTGAGATCGCAGCCCCCAGGGTGACGTCCAACCGTTCATCCTCGGAGAACGCAGCGGGCCCCGAGTCAAGGATCGGGGCCGGAGCGTGCGCGGCCTCCAGGGTACTATTCGGAGGCAGAGCTATATCATGCCCCTCGAAATAGTGCGGCACGCTTGGCTGTGGATCGAACCCATCGAAGATCAAGTCTCCGCGGATATCAGCCGTGTAGTTTAAGCTTCCAAACCTGACTTGATGGCCAGGGGCGTAGCTTTCGATCTGCTCCAGATGACCTAGCGAATTGGCCCGCAGAGCAAAGCCGCCGAAGATGAAGATTTGTCTGGGGAGGAAAGTCTCACCCTGGACCTCATCGTTGTTGATGATCGAAGGAGCCATCGGGCCTAAAAAGGACGACACAGAGGAACTCTCAATGAAAGCACCAATGTCGGTGTCAAAACCGGTGGATCTCGGGTAGGGGGTCCCGAACTGTGCGTCAAGGTCGGATGGTAACAGGAGACAAGGGACACTTTATTTTACCCAGGTTCGGGCCCTCTCGATGGAGGTAAAACCCTACTCCTGCTAGATTAATATTGATGATATGGGTAGTACAAGAGTGGATCTACCACGAGATCAAGGAGGCTAAACCCTAGAAGCTAGCCTATGGTATGATTGTGTATGATGATGGTTGTCCTACGGACTACAACCCTCCGGTTTATATAGACACCAGATAGGGGTTACACAGAGTCGGTTACAATGGTAGGAGATCTCAAATATCCGCACGCCTAGCTTGCCTTCCACGCCAAGAAAAGACCCTTCCGGACACGGCACGAAGTCTTCAATCTTGTATCTTCATAGTCCTGGAGTCCGGCTAAAGGTATAGTCCGGCTATCTGAACACCCCCTAATCCAGGACTCCCTCATTTTCCCTGCCTTGATCTGTCCACTCCTTGCGAGCCAACCTGGTGAGGCTGTTCCTGAGGAGGTCTTTTGTCGTCCGCCTCGCGAGGCTTGGCCTCTCACGAGGGTCCTGAATGCCTTGTTGATGAAGATGGGACATACAGGCCTGCTAGCACAGCCACGCCATGGGCTGCAGGCACGCAAGTCTGGGGACCCCTGTTCCCAGAACACCGACACCAGCATGGGGAAGCGGAGACGCCTACGTCCTATCAATCGCCACACGTCAAGCGGGGCCGCAGGCTATTGGGGCCCGCAGCGCTCCGCACTTGCCCCTTGGCTTTGCCTCGAAGCCAAGTCCGAGCGCGCCTTGGGCCCGGGGGATACTGTCGGCATCCTGGGAAGGGGCGTTCCTAGACTTGCCTTCTTGCGGCCTACGGCGTGGCTCCACCCACAGCCCTGTACGGCCTATCTTCAGCAGCAAACGCTTAAGACCCTCGCGATGGGCCAAGCCTCGCGAGGGGGACGACGCAAGACCTCCTCGGGGGTAGCCTCACCAGGCTGGCTCGCGAGGGGCGGAGAGATCAAGGCCAGGGGCACCTCGTGAGGTTCCCGTGACGTAAGCCATGACGATCGGAGCCAGGAGGGCGCCAGCGCGCGCAGTGTCCTCGTTTACTCTTTGGTGCTAAAGTGGTAGTCGGAGGTGAGGAGTCCCAAGGCATCTGGCAAAGGTTTCGATATCGGTGCAACGAGACCAAGACCTGCAGGACGGCAGGAAGGAGGTCACCATGGAGCCCAAGACGGCGTCACAACTAGAGCCTTTTGTAGGCGAAGACCACCTTTAGTCAGGATAACTTATATTGGTTGTCTCCCTTCAAATTTGGCCGTTGTGGCATCCCTTCCCGCTCAATATTTGGGAAGAGGACCAGGGCCTCTGTAAATAGGACTAGCCACCACCTTAGCAGGGGACGGATCATTCAGATCACCAGTCACCTCACAAGATCACCAAGCACAAGAACACCTCTCCTCGGGAGGTTGTTCTTCCCTTGTAACTGTTCATCCTTAGCTCAAGAGGCAATCCACCACACCACACTGGAGTAGGACATTACACCACATCGGTGGCCCGAACCAGTATAAATCTTGTGGCCCGACGCGCTGAGCTTTGAGATCGCGGTGAGGGCATGAGCTAGGGGGAGGAGAGATCTTCGTGTGCACCCCAGTGTTTGAACCTCAAGAGTTTTGCCGAAACCAGAAATCCGACAACTGGGCAGACTCCCTTCTCCCTCGTCTACGAGGCAGAAGCAGTTATGCCCACGGAACACATTTACGGGTCCCCTCGGGTGCTTGCCTATGATGAAGTAGTGCCAGATCAGCATCGGCATGACGACGCTGTGCTACTTGAGGAGAACCGTCTCCGAGCTGCTACGCATGCTGCACGCTAATAGCAAGCCCTGCATCACTATCACAGCCGTAGGGTTCATGCCCGGTGTTTTGAGGAAGGTGCCCTTGTCCTTAGGCGCGTTCAGTACGCCAAGGGTACAAACAAAGTATCACCGAAGTGACCAGACCCGGGTGGGCCCTTACTGGGTGGTACGACTCACCAGACCCGGCGCAGTCCTTCTAGAGACCGGAGATGGCACTCAGTGGCAAAACTCATGGAATATTGAGCATCTCCGCAAGTACTATCCGTAAGGCGCGAGGCTGTCGGGCATTGCCCGGCAGCCACCCTATTGTACAGGCCTTGCCTCAGCTACATGTAGCCCCTTGTACAAAGCCGGGGCGATGACCCCGTGCAAGAGAAAATAAAGAAGCGCGGTAGGGGGCCCCCAACTAAGATTGCATGCATGCATGAGCACACCAAGATGACTGCATAAGCATTTCATGAGCATTTGAATATGCATATAGACAGGATCACATCCTGCATTCATTCTGATCTACATGAAGTTGCAGGTTCCTGCCGTGAACTTGGCTTCGATAAGGGATGAGAAGATTGCACTGCACAGTGATCCCCGGCAGGCCAAATAGATAAGTTTTACCTCTTGTCCATTAGTGTTCTGTAAATCTACAACTTCGCATGAGAAAACCTCGCCTCTCTTTTGAAACTTAGGTGCTCCCATCCATGACTCGAACGTTGCTTCAAGCAAGATGGTCACAGTGGCCTTTAATAAAAAGGAGCTGGCGGGGGGCTGGCCCCTCTTTCTGTCCCCCGGAAGGCATAGCTCTCCGGCAGAAAGAGAGGGTGCCGGCAGGATATCTTGCCGGGGAAAGCTCGTTTATTTTCATTAAAGAGGCACTCCACCTTTGCATGGACATACACATGCACGGGTTCCCGGCAAGTTTCATCTTTTTCATTTATGCTAATACAAGTACAAGCATTATAGAACAAAAGATGGACTCGAGGGATTACATTATTTGACTTGAAATTTAGCAAGTGCAGGCTGATTTAAGATTGAAAAAAGATAAGTGCCCCGTGATACCCTCTTTTCATTTTCCCTCCTTCAGGCACTGCGGTGGAAGTAGGAAAAGACGAGAAAAGCAGCACCCAAGTAGGAGCCCACCCGGTCCCATCAGGGCCCGTCGGGCATGGCCTGACGAGAGTGGGAGTGGTGAGGCTGCGAAGGAGGAGTGTGGGGGACAGGGAGGCACCTTCTGGTCGCCACCTCTAGAGACAGCAAGAAGACCCGGCTTGAGCGTCGGTGGAGTTATCCACCAAAGCTCAGCCGGAAGACTGCTGGAGGCGAGGAGAAGGCACCAAGAGAACATCCCTCCCCGGCTATCACCCGAAGAGGCTGGTGATGACGGTGCCGGGGAGGGAGGGAAAGAGCGGAAAGATGAAGCGTCAGGTCGACGGTCGGAGGTGCAGGCATCCACGCCGTCGTACTCCGACCTGACCCCCAGCCACCCGCCTTCTCCGTGTTCCCTCACTTTCTCCTCACCACTGCTGCTCCCGATAAGCGCCGAGACATTGGTCCGACGCCTCCAGCGGAGAAACAACAAGCGGCCGAAATGGCCGGGGGGCTTGAGGCGCGCCGCTCCCCTCCTTGGTGGGCAAGTAACTCATCTCTCATCGACAACAGCCCCAAGACCTCCATGAGGGGCAATGCTGGGATTACCAATGATCTCCGGCCCCGCATCCTGACCGAGCCTCAAAGAGATTCACCACGCCAAGGACCAGGCTCACTCCCCGAGCATCAGCACCAGCATGGGGCAACAATAACCCCAAGCAGGAGCCTAGGGGCCAATGCTAGGAAAAGGCCTGCTAGTGGCACACCTATTTTGGCTACTAATGGCGCACTATAGGTGCGCCACTAGCATCACGCCATTAGTAACTAATACTAATGGCGCACCCCTAGTGCGTCATTAGTATACCAGATACTAATGGCGCACCAGGGAGTGCGCCATTACTATGCCTATCTGGTAGAAGTGCGCCATTACTAACGATTTTTTTTCAATTTTTTTTTTCAGAAAATTTATTCTCAAATTTTTTTCAAAAAAAAAATTCAATTTATTTTTTTCGTTTTTTCCTTAAACTCTGGTCACTATGGCTTAATCTCAAGTCAAATCACTCTGTGGTCAAACTTCCCGGAAGGTCAACCATCCTCACACTACTCCAGCCCGAGCACGCTTAACTTCGTAGTTCTATCCAACCCCAGCACCAGCTCACTTCACAGGCACTTGTTGATATATCTATCATATCAATCTTATTAAACTTTGTTGATGTCTAGGACTTTGTTCATGTTCATGAGTGTGATGAAATTTTGAAAAAATATTTCAAACTTCCTGGTCATATTACGTATCATATTTTGAAAAATATTCCAATTTTTTTGAAACCAATTTTTTTAAACCAAATATTTTGAAACCAATTCGGATATAACTTTTCGAGTAGATGTTTTTCATATAAAACACTTTTTAATCCGAGTTTGTATGCAAAAGTTATGCCCATTTTACTAAATTCCAGAGGGATTTTGCAAATAAAGTCGAAATTCATATTTGTAAATTTTCCCAACAACTAGACCACATATCACATGGGAAACTTATTTTCTTTTATTTTTTGATATTTCCATCATTTCCTTTTAGTTTTTTTAAAACTGAAAAGGCGGTCCACGGTGTGGGGGTGCTTTTAGCACGGGGGTTACTAATGGCGCACCTGATGTGTGGTGCGCCATTAGTAGTTTGAAAAAAAATTAAAAAATTAGTTAGTAATGGCGCACCAGTGGACAGTGCGCCATTACTAGTTTTAACTATTAATGGCGCACTGTCCACTGGTGCGCCATTACTAACAATTTTTTTTCCAAAACTACTAATGGCGCATGGTGGGTGTGGTGCGCCATTACTATGTCAACTAGTAATGGCGCACTATCCCCTGGTGCACCATTACTAAATTTTTTTTTATTTTTTTTCAAAACTACTAATGGCGCACCACACACCAGGTGCGCCATTAGTAATATGTCAATAATGGCGCACATGTATGTGGTGCGCCATTGCTATATGGCAGTGGCGCACCACATACATGGTGCTCCATTAATGTCCAGATCAGCTATAGCCATTTTCCTAGTAGTGGGCTGGCCCTAGGTTCTTCTCTTCGGCATCGCCGGTAGAAGCAGAGAACAAGATAAGAAGAGGGGGAATGCAAAGATGGACGACTCCGCCCTCCTCCGCCCCTCCTATTTATACGCTGGGCGGGGAAGGGCAGCTACTCCATCAACGGGTGACCATCGCCATCCTCTGCCAATTCTAGGCAGGCGGACCCTCTCCAAGATGCTCTCCCGCGCCACGCACCTTAGTTACGTACCCCGTGCGATGCATGCAGCATACGTGGACAAAGATAAAGGCATGCTGTGGGAAGAGTAAATTGACAGTCTCTACCCCGTGCGTTAAAGTCATTCACGGGCCATCACTGGAGCAGCCCCACCACTATTGGCTCTACACAATGCGCGGGGAAACCGGGAACTGGCCCGAAATCAAGGCTAATGAGCATCAATAGAAACCTCAAGGGGCCAACCCCTTCAGCAACCTTGCTTGTGCATTTATTAGGCCCTACCCCGACGACGCTCAGCAGCGCGTTCGGGGCAGGCCCGGGGGTTACACTACTACAGGATGCTGCTAACGCGACACTACGATCAGAGACCGGCTACCTCTTGAGCATGCGTTGGTTTTCCCTTGAAGAGGAAAGGGTGATGCAGCAAAATAGCGTAAGTATTTCCCCTAGTTTTTGAGAACCAAGGTATCAATCTTGTAGGAGACTACACGAAAATCCCTCATACCTGCACAAACAATTAAGAACTTTCCAACTAACGCGATAAAGGGGTTGTCAATCCCTTCACGGCCACTTGCAAAAGTGAGATCTGATAGAGACAAAAAGATAAATATTTTTGGTATTTTTTTATGGTATAGATTGGAAAGTAAAGATTGCAAAATAAAATAGATCGGAAACTTATATGATGGAAAATAGACCCGGGGGCCATAGGTTTCACTAGTGGCTTCTGTCAAGATAACAAATTCTATGGTGGGTGAACAAATTATTGTCGAGCAATTGATAGAAAAGCGCATAGTTATGAGAATATCTGGGCATGTGATCATGTATATAGGCATCATGTCCGTGACAAGTAGACCGAAACGATCCTGCATCTACTATTGTTACTCCACACATCGACCGCTATCCAGCATGCATCTAAAGTATTATGTTCATAATAATAGAGTAACACATTAAGCAAGATGACATGATGTAGAGGGATAAACTCAAGCAATATGATATAAACCCCGTCTTTTTATCCTCGATGGCAACAATACAATACGTGCCTTGCTGCCCCTGCTGTCACTTGGAAAGGACACCGCAAGATTGAACCCAAAGCTAAGCACTTCTCCCACTGCAAGAAAGATCAATCTAGTAGGCCAAACCAAACTGATAATTCGAAGAGACTTGCAAAGATATGAAATCATGCATATAAGAATTCAGAGAAGAATCAAATATTGTTCATAGATAATCTTGATCATACACCCACAATTCATCGGATTTCGACAAACACATCGCAAAAAGTATTACATTGAATAGATCTCCAAGAGAATCAAGGAGAACTTTGTATTGAGATCCAAAGAGAGAGAAGAAGCCATCTAGCTAATAACTATGGACCCGAAGGTCTGTGGTAAACTACTCACACATCATCGGAGAGGCTATGGTGTTGATGTAGAAGCCCTCCGTGATCGATTCCCCCTCCGGCGGAGCGCCGAAAAAGGCCCCAAGATGGGATTTCATGGGTACAGAAGGTTGCGATGGTGGAAATAGGGTTTCGTGGTGCTCCTGGATGTTTTCAGGGTATAAGAGTATATATAGGCAAAGGAAGTAGGTCGGTGGAGCCACGAGGGGCCCAAGAGGGTGGGGGTGCACTTACCCCCCTGGGTGCGCCCTCCTACCTCATGGACGCCTCGTTGCTTCCTTGACGTCCACTACAAGTCTCCTCGATTGCGTTTGTTCCAAAAACAGCAATTTGCACTGGGCCTCCGGTTAGAAGGTTAGTTCCAAAAATAATATAAAAGTGCACAATAAAGCCCATTATATATCCAAAATAGATATTATCATATCATGGAACAAAAAAAATTATAGATACGTTGGAGACGTATCAAGCATCCCCAAGCTTAATTCCTGCTTGTCCTCGAGTAGGTAAATGATAGAAAAAGAATTTTTGATGCGGAAAGCTACCTAACATAATTTTCTATGTAATTTTCTTTATTGTGGCATGAATATTCAGATCTGAAAGATTGAACACAAAAGTTTAATATTGACCTAAAAATAGTAATACTTCAAGCATACTAATAAAGCAATCATGTCTTCTCAAAGTAAAATGGCCAAAGAAAGTTATCCGTATAAAATCATATAGTCTGGCTATGCTCTGTATTCATCACACAAAATATTTAAATCATGCACAACCCCGATGACAAGCCAAGTAATTGTTTCATACTTTTGATGTTCTCAAACTTTTTCAATTTTCACGCAATATATGAGCATGAGTCATGGGCATAGCACTATATATGGAATAGAATTGTGGTTGTGGAGAAGACAAAAAAGGAGAAGATAGTCTCACATCAACTAGGCGTATCAACGGGCTATGGAGATGCCCATCAACAGATATCAATGTGAGTGAGTAGGGATTGCCATGCAACAGATGCACTAGAGCTATATGTGTATGAAAGCTCAACAAAAGGAACTAAGTGGGTGTGTATCCAAATCGCTTGCTCACGAAGACCTAGGGCATTTTGAGGAAGCCCATCATTGGAATATACAAGCGAGGTTCTATAATGTAAAATTCCCACTAGTATATGAAAGTGACAACATAGGAGACTCTCTATCATGAAGATCATGGTGCTACTTTGAAGCACAAGTGTGGTAAAAGGATAGTAACATTGTCCCTTCTCTCTTTTTCTCTCATTTTTTCTCTTTTTTTGTTTGGGCCTTTTTCTCCTTTTTTATGGCATCTTTTCTTTCCCTTTTTTTTATTTTTAGTCCGGAGTCTCATCCCGACTTGTGGGGGTCGGGAATCATAGTCTCCATCATCCTTTCCTCACTTGGGACAATGCTCCAATAATGATGACCATCACACTTTTATTTACTTATAACTCAAGAATTAAAATTCAATACTTAGAAAAAAATATGACTCTATGTGAATGACTCCGGCGGTGTACCGGGATATGCAATGAATCAAGAGTGACATGTATGAAAATCATGAACGGTGGCTTTGCCACAACACTACTAGGAAAAGGGGTGCTAGTGGCGCACCTGTTTTCGCTACTAATGGCGCATTACAGGTGCGCCACTAGCACCACGCCATTAGAATTTTTTACTAACTAGCAAAAGAGCCCGTGAGTTGCAACGGGTGAAAAAATATCACTTCCCTCACCTAATAACCATGGCTCCAGACTCCAATTGGTCCATGTCCTTTATTTCAACACATGGCATCCCATGTCTAGATAAATAAGATAGTGTGGATAGATGTTTTTTTGTCACTCATCCCGGAGTTGCTGAGGTGTTTATTTTTCAATCCGATTTGGCACCGGTGTAAAAGAAATACGAATCATGCGCAATTGACTAAGGTTGCACTCTGAATAGCATTTTTTTAAATGGTTATGAGGTGAAATAACATTTTTCTAATCAAATTCCATATATAACATGTTAAATTTAGAGTTAGGGTTCAAAGGATATGGATTTTTTTAAACAATTGATATGTACTGCAGGTTGATTAACCCAAATATCAGGGGGTTTCCTGCAATAGCGAAACATCTAGGGTTTTATGAAAAAACTGAAAATTTGACTTAGAAGTGAACTGCGGGTTGATTATAGAAACATGAGGGAGTTTTCTGCAAAATAGCATGACGGACTAAGAATACCTATTTCTTTTATTGGTAAGGTATAGATGGCGCACCACTGGTGCGCCATTAGTATCTGGTATACTAATGGCGCACCACATAAAAGTGCGCCATTAGTAATAATTTTTAAAAAAAAATTCCGATTTTTTTTATTTTTTTTCGTTCTTTTCTTAACTTCAGATCACTATGGCTTAATCTCGGGTCAATATGCTTAATCTTAAGTCAAATAGCACTCTGTGGTCAAACTTCTTGGAAGGTCACCCATCCTCACACTACTCCAGCCCGAGCACGCTTAACTTCGCAGTTCTATCCAACCCCAGCACCAGCTCACTTCACACGCATTTGTTGATATATCTATCATATCAATCCTATTAAACCTTGTTGGTGACTAGGACTTTGTTCATGTTCATGAGTATGATGAAATTTTGAAAAAATATTTCAAACTTCTCGGTAATTTTACGTATCATATTTTGAAAAAAAATCGATTTTTTCGAAACCAATTTTTGTTCAGTTACTAGTGGCGCACCTAGCAAACGGTGCGCCACTAGTATGTTTGATTCTTTTTCCATTTTTTCCCTCTAGATCTTAAAAGCCCTGTAACTTTTTTCTATTAGGTTTTTGGGGATTTTGAATATGTTTAACGGGGTTCCCCCGGTTAAATTCGGATGTAAATTTTTGAGTAGATGATTTTACATATAAAAAAACATTTTAATCTGAGTTTGTATGCAAAAGTTATGCCCATTTTACAAATTCCAGAGAGATTTTGCAAATAAAGTCGAAATTCATATTTGTAAATTTTCCCAACAAGTAGACCACATATCACATGGGAAACTTATTTTCTTTTATTTTTTGACATTTCCATCATTTTCTTTTTTTAAACTGAAAAGACGGTCCACGGGGGGGGGGGGGTGCATTCTGTCGAATTTTTGGGCCAAGTTAGTAATGGCGCACCGTGGGAGTGGTGTGCCATTACTAGTTCAACTAGTAATGGCGCACCACACACACGGTGCGCAATTACTACTTTTGAAAAAAATTGAAGAAAATTTACTAGTGGCGCAGCGTGGATGTGGTGCGCCATTACTAGTTTAACTAGTAATGGCGCACTATCCGCTGGTGCGCCATTACTAGTTCTGAAAAAAAATTGAAAAAAATTTACTAGTGGCGCACCATGGATGTGGTGCACCATTACTAGTTTAACTAGTAATGGTGCACTATCCACTGGTGCGCCATTACTTTTTGAAAAAAAATGATTTTTTTTTTACTAATGGCGCACCAACACATGGTGCGCCATTAGTATATAGTAGAGGCGCACCACGTGTCTGGTGCGCCATTAGTGGCCATATCATCTATAGCCCTTTCCCTAGTAATGCAAATATGATGTCAACTACAATATTGGGGTGTGTCATAATAAACGGAACGATGTCAACTATAGTAGTGCAAAGCAATATGACAATATTGGAGCGTGTCATAATAAACGGAACGGTGGAAAGATGCTTGGCAATATATCTTGGAATGGCTATGGAAATGCCATAGGTAGGTATGGTGGCTGTTTTGAGGATAGTATATGGTGGTTGTATGATATCGGCGAAAGGTGCGCGGTATTAGAGAAGCTAGCAATGCTGGAAGGGTGAGAGTGCGTATAATCCATGGACTCAACATTAGTCATAAAGAACTCACATACTTATTGCAAAAATATATTAGTTATCGAAACAAAGTACTATGCGCATGCTCCTAGGGGGATAGATTGGTAGGAAAAGACCATCGCTCGTCCCCGACCGCCACTCATAAGGAAGACAAATAATAAATAAATCATGCTCCAAACTTCATCACATGACGGTTCACCATACGTGCATGCTACGGGATTCACAAACTTTAACACAAGTATTTATCAAATTCACAGCAACAGAACTAGCATGACTCTAATATCACCATCTTCATATCTCAAAACAATCATAAAGAATCAAACTTCTCATAGTATTCAATGCACTTTATATGATAGTTTTTATTATACCTATCTTGGATGCTCATCACTTTAGGACTAAAATTTTAACCAAAGCAAATTACCATGTTGTTCTAAAAGACTCTCAAAATAATATAACTGAAGCATGAGAGATCAATAATTTCTATAAAATAAACCACCACCGTGGTCTAAAAGATATAAGCGAAGCTCTAGAGCAAAATTATCTAGCTCAAAAGATATAAGTGAAGCACATAGAGTATTCTAATAAATTCCGATTCATGTGTGTCTCTCCAAAAGCTGTATACAGCAAGGATGATTGTTGTAAACTAAAAAGCAAAGACTCAAATCATACAAGACGCTCCTAGCAAAACAAATATCATGTGGTGAATAAAAATATAGCATCAAGTAAATTTACCGATAGACGAAGACGAAAGAGGGGATGCCTTGGGCATCCCCAAGCTTAGACTCTTGCCACTCCTTGTTCCAAAATCCATCAAATCTTTACCCAAAACCTTGAAAACTTCACAACACAAAACTCAACAGAAAATCTCATGAGCTCCGTTAGCGAAATAAAATAAACCACCACTTTAAGGTACTGTAATGAACTCATTCTTTATTTATATTGGTGTTAAACCTACTGTAATCCAACTTCTCTATGGTTCATACCCCCCGATACTAGCCATAGATTCATCAAAATAAGCAAACAACACACGAAAAACAGAATCTGTCAAAAACAGAACAGTCTGGAGTAATCTGTATCAAACGCAAACTTATGTAACTCAGAAAATTCTTAAAAAATAGGACGGCCTAGATAATTTGATTATTGATCTACATCAATTGGAATCATTATTTTATCACCACTCATCATAAAGTTTTCTAGCGAGAGAAACTTCTAATTCAAGTTTTTCTTCATAGGATTGCATTAAGGCATCAACAATATGTTTGGTAAAGGCTTTATTTTGATCAGAAGCATGGGAAGAATTTAACACGGATTGCAACAAGGAAACACAATCTCTCAAAGAGCAATTATCATAATTAAATTCCTTGAAATCCAAAATAGTGGGTTCATTGCTATGCATAGTTTTGACCTCTTCAATCTCACTTTTACCAATTTTTGCATCAAGATCTAAAAACTCTGAATCATCGGGACGCCTTTTAACTGAATTTGACTCATCTCCAGTCCCATCTTTATCAAGATTCATATTGGAAAACAAAGATTTAATCGGAGACACATCAATCACTTTTATATCTTCATCCTTATTACCCTCTAGCTCTTTCGGTTTGGCGGCCATCTTATTAACTAAGGTGGCTTCCTTATCCGAAATTTGGCCTACTAAATTTCCAAGGTGAGCAAACTGATATTTCAAACCATAAAATTCCTTAGACATATCATCAAGCTCTTTATTCATGTATTCCATAAAGCTTTTTTGTTCTTTAAGCTCGTTTATGAAGAAATTGTTATGCTCAAATTTTAAAGTCATAAAGCTTCTAATGTTGTTTTCAATTTCTCCCAACCTTCTAAGGTGAGGATCAACGTTTTTAGGCAAGGCCATCAGGGTAAACAGGCACACAAGAAGCAAGCGAAAAGAGACAAATGGAAAATGGGCGAATAAAACGGCAAGGGTGAAGTGGAGGAGAGGAAAACGAGAGGAAAATGGCAAATATTGTAATGCGAGGGATAAGAGTTTGTGATGGGTACTTGGTATGTCTTGACTTGTGCGTAGATATCCCCGGCAACAGCACCAGAAATGGCTAGTTGACGGGAGATCAACACTTGTCTTTACTTGGTGTAAACCTCCCCGGCAACGGCGCTAGAAATCCTTCTTGCTACCTCTTGAGCATGCGTTGGTTTTCCCTTGAAGAGGAAAGGGTGATGCAGCAAAGTAGCATAAGTATTTCCCTCAGTTTTTGAGAACCAAGGTATCAATCCAGTAGGAGACTACATGCAAATCCCTCGTACCTGCAGAAACAATTAAGAACCTTGCAACCAACGCGATAAAGGGGTTGTCAATCCCTTCACGGCCACTTGCAAAAGTGAGATCTGGTAGAGATAAAAAGAAAAATATTTTTGGTATTTTTTATGGTATAGATCGGAAACTTATATGATTGAAAATAGCCCAAGGGGCCATAGGTTTCACTAGTGGCTTCTCTCAAGATAGCAAATTCTACAGTGGGTGAACAAATTACTATCGAGCAATTGATAGAAAAGCGCATAGTTATGAGAATATCTAGGCATGATCATGTATATAGGCATCACGTTCGTGACAAGTAGACCAAAACGATTATGCATCTACTACTATTACTCCACACATCGACCGCTATCCAGCATGCATCTAGAGTATTAAGTTCATAAGAATAGAGTAATGCATTAAGCAAGATGACATGATGTAGAGGTATAAACTCAAGCAATATGATATAAACCCCATCTTTTTATCCTTGATGGAAACAATACAATATGTGCCTTGCTGCCCCTGCTGTCACTGGGAAAGGTCACCACAAGATTGAACCCAAAGGTAAACACTTCTCCCATTGCAAGAAAGACCAATCTAGTAGGCCAAACCAAACTGATAATTCGAAGAGACTTGCAAAGATATCAAATCATGCATATAATAATTCAGAGAAGAATCAAATATTGTTCATAGATAATCTTGATCATAAACCCACAATTCATCGGATCTCGACAAACACACCGCAAAAAGTATTACATCGAATAGATATCTAAGAGAATCGAGGAGAACTTTGTATTGAGATCCAAAGAGAGAGAAGAAGCCATCGAGCTAATAATATGGACCCGAAGGTCTGCGGTAAACTACTCATACATCGTTGGAGAGGCTATGGTGTTGATGTAGAAGCCCTCCGTGATCGATTATCCCTTCAGCGGAGCGCCGGAAAAGGCCCTAAGATGGGATCTCACAGGTACAGAAGGTTGCGGCGGTGAAATATGGTTTCATGGTGCTCCTGGATGTTTTCAAGGTGTAAGGGTATATATAGGCGAAGGAAGTAGGGCGGTGGAGCCATAAGAGGCCCACAAGGGTGGGGGGCGCGCCTACCCCCTGGGCGCAACCTCCTACCTTGTGGCCGCCTCGTTGCTTCCTTGACGTCCACTCCAAGTCTCCTGGATTGCGTTTGTTCCAAAAACGATCCTCGCGAAGGTATCATTCCTTCGATCAAATAGCCAACTTGGAGCTCGAGGTCGCGCTCCAGATGTACCGCGAGCGTGTCGACCGCGAGCGAAGCAACAGCAACAGCAACAGCAACAGCAACAGCAACAGCAACAGCAACAGCAACAGCAACAGCAACAGCAACAACAACAACAACAACAACAACAACAACAACAACAACAACAACAACAACAACAACAACAACAACAACAACAACAACAACAACAACAACAACAACAACAACAACAACAACAACAACAACAACAACAACAACAACAACAACAAAGCCTTTAGTCCCAAACAAGTTGGGGTATGCTAGAGGTGAAACCCATAAGATCTCGCAACATGGATAGCAAGCTTCCACGCACCCCTGTCCATAGGTAGCTCTTTGGTGATACTCCAATCCTTCAGGTCTCTCTTAACTGACTCCTCCCATGTCAAATTCGGTCTACCCAGCCCTCTTTTGACATTCTCCGCACGCATTAGCCATCCGCTATGCACTGGAGCTTCTGGAGATCTGCGCTGAATATGCCCATACCATCTCAGACGATGTTGGACAGGCTTTTCTTCAATTGGTGCTAGCCCAACTCTATCTTGTATATCATCATTAAGGACTCGATCCTTCCTCGTGTGGCCACACATCCATCTCAACATATGCATCTCTACCACACCTAACTATTGAACATGTCGCCTTTTAGTCGGCCAACACTTAGCTCCATACAACATTGCGGGTCGAACCACCGTCCTGTAGAACTTGCCTTTTAGCTTTTGTGGCACTCTTTTGTCACAGAGAATGCTAGAAGCTTGGCGCCACTTCATCCATCCGGCTTTGATTCGATGGTTCACATCTTCATAAATACCCCAAATACCGAAAGGTGTCCTTCTCGGGAACCACCTGGCCATGAAGGCTAACCTCCTACTCTCCTCACACCTGGTTGTCGGATTTCGGGTTCCGGCAGACCCTGAAGGTTCGAACTCTGGGGTGCGCGTGGAGATTATGCTTCCTACCTACCTGTACCCCTCCGCCTCGCAAGGATCTAAGCTACGAGAAGAAGAACACAAGAGACACAGAGTTTATACTGGTTCGGGCCACCGTTGTGGTGCAATACACTACTCCAGTGTGGTGTGGTGGATTGCCTCTTGGGCTGATGATGATGAACAATACAAGGAAGAACAGCCTCGCAAGGGTCTGTTCTTGGCTCGGGGAATGAACTGCCAGGAGGAGTTCAATCGCCCTTCTCTCTCTCCGTGTGATGCGTAGCTACCGGGTTGCTAGATGTCAAGGTGATAAGATGCCTAGCTGCCCGATGATCTAGATGCCAGGGTGATGAGATGATGCCTCTACCCTGGGGGTGGCTAGTCCTATTTATAGGCAAAGGCCCTGGGCCTCTTCCCAAATATTGAGCGGGAAGGGCACCAACAATTGGCCAGTTTGAAGGGGAACATCTGGTACACTTATCCTGACTAAAGTTGGTCCTCGCCTGCCAAAGGCTCTGGTGATGACGCTGGCTTTGGCCCCACAGTGACTTCCTCCTTGTCGGGGAGCTGAACTTGGTCCCGTTGCACCGAAATGGGTGCCTTTGCTTGATCCTCCCTCTGCACCAAAGAGGAAAGGGAGGACACTGCGCGGCTGGCACCCGCCTGGCGCCCTTGGTCGTCATGGCTTGTGTCATGGGCACCTCGTGACGTACCCCGCCTTGATCTCTCCGCCTGCTCGTGAGCCAGCCTGATGAGGCCACGCCTAAGGAAGCTCCGTGTCGTCTGCCCCGCGAGGCTTGGCCCCTCGCGAGGGTCTTGGGTTTGTGTTGATGAAGATGGGCCATGCTGGGCCCCCTTTGAGCCACGCCGCAGGCCGCAGGCAGGCAAGTCTGGGGACCCCCGTTCCCAGAACGCCGACAGTAGCCCCCGGGCCCAAGGCGCGCCCGGACTTGGCCGTGCAGGGAGGCGAAAGGGCAAGGGCGAAGCGCCGCGGGCCCTAACAGCCTGCGGCCTTGGGTGCCGCGTGGCGGTTGATTGGACGTGGGTGTCTCCGCAACCGCGCGAGTTGATAAGGGAGCGGCATCTTCCCAGGTCTTGCTTTTTGCTTTCTCCGGTTGCTGCTCAGATCCCCTTTCTTGCGCCTCTCCTTCCTTCCTCCAAATTTCCAGATCTACTCCGGTCGCGTGACCTAGAAGCCATGGCGCCTCGTCAGTCCCCGGCCAAAGCTTGGTACTCGTCTGCCTTGGACTCGCCAAACGTGTCTGAGGCGAGCCTTGCCCGGTTGCGCCGGATGGCGGCGGCGCAGGGCGTCGACGGGGCGAGGTTGTTCAAGGCCGGCTCCGCCACCCCTGAGGGCTGAGGGAGCACCTTCTATCCGCTCTTCGTAAGCTCCATTGCTACTGGCCTGGTGCCTCCCTTCTCCGAGTTCTTCTTCTCTGTCCTCCGCCATTACAACTTACAGGCTCTGCATCTCCACCCCAACTCCGTCCTTCTCCTGGCAATCTTCGCCTATTACTGCGAGGCTCACGTAGGGGTGCAGCCCTCAGTGGCCTTGCTACACCACTACTTCTCCCTCCGGGTCTCTCGCGGTTCTTGTCGTGGATTTGTCACGGCAGATGTCCTTAGTGTCAGGACTTAGTCGCGAGGCCAACACATCTATGTGGTAGCTTGAGAGGGGTTGAGTGGGACGAGAGACGCTGGGCGGATCAACACGCAAGACAAGGGTTTAGACAGCTTCGGGCCCCGGGAAACATCATCCGGTAAAAACCCTACATGCTGTTTGAGGCTAGGTCTCATTATCATCCCGAGGGAGACGCCGTAAACCGGCTCTTGTGTCTAGCCCTAGAGATTATCGATTGCTTGTAGCTTGTAGCTTCTAACTTCTCACCTGTCCCACTTTGGGGAGCCCTGCCCCTCCTTATATATGTTGAAGGGGCGGTTTACATGTGGAGTACTATTAGGATTAGGACTAGTCTATCTCTAATACAAACCGGATACAAGTCCTGGCCCTCTAGGCCTTGGGTCTTGTCATCCGTCTGATCCGCCCGTCGGTTTACCAGTGAGTCAAGCGGATTGCTTGTAAACCGCCAAGGTCAGGGCGGGTCTTCAGATAAACCGCCATGTCCGGCCGGGTTAACTTCCGGCCGGTTTACACCGCGGGGTATATCCCCGACATTAGCCCCCAAGTTTAGCTTGGATTCATCCATGGTAAACTTATGCTGCAAAATAAACATAAGAACAAATTTGACAGGTTGCGCTCCGGGTTAAGAATACTTGTAAACCGGCACCTGATCATCCTTAAGTCCTTGTCATTCCTCCTTCCAGGTTAATAACCAGCTTCATACTCAAATTGCTGACATTGGTTTCTCATAGAAAAATATTGTAAAGAATAATCCACTGGAATCGGCTTCCAAAATGCCGGTTTAAGAAATATTGGTCTTGAAATATTCATCTGATATTCGGCCGGTTTGAAAATGATCCCGGTCTTGAAAACTTGCCGGTTTAACATTACCAAATGACCGGGTTATAAAAACTGATGACCCCGGTTGTTGCATACACCGGTTCATGATTGTTGCCAACATCGGTTTATGATTGGTGACGCCGGGTCAATCTGATTTGCTCAACAGAGAATTTGAAAATCTTTCTTCGATAATAATATAATATCTGTAGCCCCCAAGTGCCGGGTTGTCATGCTTGCAGCAACCTGGGACTTGTAATTGACTGATGCCCATAAAACTTCAACCAAAGTAGCCCCCAAGGGCCGGGTCATTATGTAATAATCAGCAGGGACTTTGTAAATATAATCTTGTAAACTTTGAACAGCAATGTGTAGCCCCCAAGGGCCGGCTCAGTAAGATAATATTGAGCTGGGACTTTGATATATACTTCTATGAAAATAACATCATATGATGTAACCCCCCATCATGGGGCTTGAATCCACGTCCACAAGGTTAAGAGCCTTGTGTTTTACCAACTGAGCATTAGACCCTTCAATATAATAGATAAAAAGCTTTGTACCTTGAATAGTTGAGAGGAGCAATTGGTAGCCCCCAAGGGCCAGCTCGTTACGATGTAATGAGTTGGGTCTTCAATAAGATGAGCAAAAATGACCTTGCATTAGCCCCCAAGTGTCATGGTGCTTGCTTGCAGCAACATGAGACTTGCATATTTGATGTAATCTCAATTTTGAATAATGTAGCCCCCAAGTGCCGGGTTGTAAGCCTGCAGCAACTCGGGACTATTCCTTCAATTGTAGAATAAATCGTATCCATTGATAATATGATAGCCATTGCACTAAAGTGACTTTGAAAACCTTAATTATAATACTGGTCATTGATAACCATAATAAAAATCCAGCCATGATAGCTATTCAAGATAATATAATCCGGTATGAAAAACCTTATTCATCCAATATCATAATGAAAATTCAGCCATGATGGCTATTCAAGATAATATAATCCGGTATGAAAAACCTTATTCATCCAATATCATAATGAAAATTCAGCCAAGTTTGGCTATTTGAATAATATAATCCAATAATTTATAAGCGCATGATTCCAATGACGCAATCCAAATATATACTGGCGACTTATAGTCCAAAGCCAAACCGGTTTAATAAACACTGGATAATTTATCATCATACTGGCGACTTATTGTCTTAAAGCCAGGCCGGTTTAACAAACCCCGGATAATTTATAATCATGCTTTATTCAACCTGTTTCTGCATACAACAAGTTTAAAGTGTCCTGGCGGTTTACCGCCGGACGGGTCATAATGCCCAACATATAACCTAGGTTTATAACCAAGGCTGTGCTTAAAAATAATCAAATATGAAATATATCATACCTGTGATATAGTCGGTTTACCAATTTTTTTGTAGTAAGAGTGATAACCCCAATCTTGAGTAATGATACCTCCTTCCATATTGCGCTGGTTCACGATAAAAACGTACCGGGCTGTGATAAACACCGGTTTAACAATATATAATACTGGTGACTTGTAGTCAAACCAGACCGGGCTGATAATCTCCGGATTATAACTTGATCATGTACTCACAACTTGTAGTTGAAAACCGAGCCGGATTGATAAATACCGGTTTACTCCATAATAGGATGGTAACAGAAAATCAAACCGGGCAGATAATCTCCGGTCTAAGAATGGACCGTGTTCCGCCAATTTATGATTTGACAATCGAACCGGTTCAAGAATTGTCGGTTTAAAATCGCAACAAAGAAATACTTATAAAAACAAAATTTCAAGCAAAGGCAATGATAAAACCATTTGCAAAAAGAAAGGCTCTACTGAGCTGGTCAGATGGTGTTACCATGGTCAGACGCAACCAAGCTCCCCGAAGGCGTAGCGATGGTGCCAGTCGGCCAGGTCCCCAAAAGACTCGTGGCATTACGCCGGCCAAGTGGCATTGCATTGGTTCGGATTCGACCAAGCCCCCAAGTGACTCAGTGGCCTAGGGCCGATCAAGTGGCATTGCATTGGTTCGGACACGACCAAGCCCCCAAATGATTCATTGGCTAAAAAGCCGACCAGAAGGCATTACCATCATCAAGACATGACCGAGCTCCCATAAGGTGTAACAACGGTTCAAGCCGATTAGGTCCCCAACTGATTCAGTGGCAAATGTGCCAGCCAGAAGGCATTACCGTCGTCAAGACATGACCAAGCCCCCTGGGGGTGTAGCTACGGTTCAAGTCGACTAGGTCCCCAACTGACTTTGTAAGGATAGCTATGTTCTCTTTGGTTCGAATACGACCTATGTTTGAATAGGAAGCCCCATGTTTGAACCGCACATCTTGGCAGCAGGTCCTCTTCAGCAATTTTTAACCTTTTGCAAGAGATAAATTCTTCTTGAACCGGGATCTTGAACCGGATATTTAAGAGCTTCAAAGCTTTGTTGGAGACATCTTTCCCTTGAACCAGATTTTAAACCAGAATCTTCATTTTCAGCCGGAAATTTTCTGACGGCCTTTAAACTCGAACTTGCGAGAAGTTAATTCCTTTTTGAACCGGACATTGTTAAACCGGATCTGAGCGCTTCAGAACTTTGTGGGAGAATAGATTTCTCTTGAACCGGATTGTAAACCAGATATTTGAGAGCTTCAGTGATACTGACTTCCCTTCAGCCAGGTTTCAAACCGGAATCCTTTCTGATGATCCGAAACTTCATTGAATCGGGATTTTGTAACTGTCCTATACTTTCTAAGCCGGAAATTTTCTGATGGCCTTTTCATCAACATAACAGTAGCCTCCGGGATCGGGTTATCTTTCCCTCCATCATCCTCGGGTTTTTAAACCGGCTGAAACTGGCAAGACTTGCTGCGTCATATCATCGTAGCCCCCAAGTCTCAAGGTGACTCGAGGAGTTGGCTTGAGATTCTCCATATTTGACCGTGATATAAACCGGTATAACTTGTATATCATTGGTGTTGATAGCACGATGTGAATCCACGGAAGGTTGAGGTGACTGCGGCGGGTTGTAAATGATCCCGTATGAACCGTGTAAGCAACTCGGCCAATGGTTCCTTCCAACTGGTGATTTGAAGTTAACCAAACTGTAGCGGCGGTGATTTGTGCGCCTGCCCATTGATCCATCCAGTGCAGACGGCGGTTGATGATAATTTGCCTCCAATTTGAAAGAAAACCGGGCTACCCAAGCTGTGATTTGTTCATACTCAATAAATGGCTCGCGCAGACAGGTGCGGCCCGGTATGTTGATGTAGACCGGACTGCAGGGGATGGCAGCCTCGATAAATGAATCGGCCGCGACATTGTAAACCGACGCGGATGGGGAAAATCGGCACCGGTGTCGTAAACCGGCACGGACGGGCGAGTTAACCGCGAGTCTCGGTAAGCTGATGCAGACCGGACCATAGGGACGGTGGTTTGCGCATGCTCATTCATCGGGTGGTATGACACGGACGAAACGCCGATGCAAAATATTGCTAGCGTGTGCTCCGTGCCCGTAACATAGCGCCTCATTTGCAATGAACAATTGTCCTGATGTGTTTAGGCCGGAAATAACCCGCCATGAAGTTGATGATAACTGTATGAAGCTGAAATTACCCACGGGTGAACCAGCCCCACGGCGGTAAACCGGTGCGGACGGGTGAATCGGCCGTGATGTTTTGCAAACTGGCGCGGACAGTGAATCATCCGTATGCGTTGGACGGATGTAAACCGAACAGCGGGGGCGGCGATTCGCACGTGTATCTGTCGAGCAGCATGGCCCGAAAGAACGCCACTGCAAAACTATACTGGCACGCGCTCCATGTCCGCGGTATAACAATACCTTTGTCATAAGTAATTATCCTGCATAAAAACATTTACAGTGCAAAGTAATTGTTCTTTGATAAAAAACAATATGTTTTAATAAAATGGATTTGATGGATATCACCTTGATTTATTTCAGCGACCATTCCGTACACAGACCCTGTGCCTCATAGCAATTGACCAGATTTTTTGAGCTACGTTGTCTTTGTCTCTGATTTGCAACTGCTGGAGCATGGTCCGTGTATCCGCCTTCTAGCGTGATGCTGACGGACGTTGTTGAAATTTCGCCCAGACTAGAATCGCTGGCATTTTTGTACACAAGTGCTATCTTAATCCCACGTGGGTACTATCACTTAGAGCCGGTCAATCCAAAGGAATTTCTGCATGGCAATTTTTGCGTGAATACCAATGGCACTCTGCTTTGATCTTCATGCCATCTTGTCATCTAGCGGAGTCATAGTTTGAACCGTCTAATGCATGCAGCACCCTGCCATGTACTACTACTATGTAGGAAGTACTCAGCGTACTTCTGCCTTGAAGTTTAACCCTCAACGGGCGTGTAATAGCGAATCAACCGAGTAGTTGGGCCCAGCCATCCCGCACAACAGCTGATGGGTGATCGCTACTTTCTATCTGTAAACCCCGAGTTTTGAACAGGCTGATAGTGCGTGGTGAAAAGGAAAAAATCCCCTGATATGGCCATGTTGGTCTTGGCCGAGTTCTAACAGAAACGGGCTGAGGCGGCTCGAGGTGAGACCAGCAGAGAAGACCGCAGTAGAAGCTGCCGGCAGCTCAAGGCGGGATCCATCAGAAGCAGCTGGTGGACACGAGCCATGGCAGAGGCCAGTGGGCGGCTCAAGGTGCGGCCGGCTCGAACACATTCGGCAGCGGCGACTTGGAAACAGGCCAAAGCGGCGGCTCAACGGCGGCTGCGGGCGGCTCAACAAGGCGATGTAACGGAGGAATCCGGCGACTCGAGGATGAGGCCAGGGCGGTTTGAGGCAGCAGTTCTGCCATTCGAAGGTCGCGGTGGCGACCGCAACGGCTCGGAGGCAGGCCATCAGGGCCGGCCACAGCGGACGGCGGCTCAAAACTCTGAAAAAATAAATGATGGCAGCCTGAACCGACTTAGCGCGAAGTCCTCCTGGTGACACAGAGCGAGGCCGAAACGGCGACAGAGGAAACCGGCCGGCTCGAAGGCGGGCCCAGCTCGCAGGAACGACGGCGGCTCAGAGCGGGTGTCTCAACGGCGGCAACCCGGGCCGACGAGGCACGCACGGCCCGTGATGGAGACAACGGGGTGGACCAAGGCGGACGGCGAAGCTCGGCGACTCGCAGGTGAGGCCGGGCACTTGGCGACTCACAACGGCAATTGGTCAGAGGCCATCAACTTTTGGTGATCTTCTCAATCCTGCAGTGCAGTCAGATACGTGCCATCCCATGAAACTGACATATTCAATTTAAGCTTCAACCTTTCCTCTGTGGAGGCGACGGCTCATGTCAGTAGCGGAGGTGAGGACGCAACGGGTTGGCGTTGCTCCGGTGTCTCGGATCGCTGCCAGGCCGGTACTCACACGGAGGCAGCAGCGACTCGAGGCCGCGGTGGCCCGGAGACGGGGCCATGGCCGTGAGAAACGGCGGCTCGAGGCGGCAGAAGCGGGTCACGACAGCGCCCGAGCTGGGCAGATCGGGGCCGAGACGGCGGGTCACAAAGCAGGCCATAGGTGGAGTACGAGCCCGCAGACCATCCGTGTCTGGGTCGTATCCATCTGAATTGAATCCGGTTTGGAGCAGCAATATTGATAGTCTCAGCCTCATTTTGGTATATCCCCAGTCACGTGTATCAAGGTCAGAGCGAGATACGGCAACGGCGGCGGTCAGTTCGGACGGTGACAGCTTGGAGCAGGCGACGGCGACTCAACGCGCAACCAGAGTCGTCCGAGTCCGTGCTCATGCTTGGATCCTTCTCCAAGTCGTGGCCGGATTGACCAATCCGTCTCAGTCGTGGTTGATTTCCGATTTTGTGTTTGACTGCGCGCGTGTGGATCCGATTAGCAGCGTGTCTTCCTCGAATAGTAGTACACAAGTAATACTGCTTGATTAATCTTGATGGGAGTAGTTGGCCTGTCTTTCACCTCGAATAAACAATAGTTTTGATTGATGGCCCCTGGACTTGTAGTGCTGTAGCCAAAAATTCCTTATCCATCGACCTGCATCATGATGAATCGCACAAGGCTAACTCGAACTCGGCGGAATTCCACTGCCCGTGAGGCGGCCGCACAACAATTAACCCTAAAATAGTCTTCAATCTCATGCCCGCCGTCGCAGCACACTTCGTAAATCTTAACCAATGAACTCATAGTTAATGTGAATTTTTCCACGCCGGCTTGTTGAACCGGAAAAATCGCAAACTTCTCACTTCCTGTGACAGATCCCTTCAAGAACTCAACACCACCATGCGCAGGCCCCACGGTGGGCGCCAACTGTCGTGGATTTGTCACGGCAGATGTCCTTAGTGTCAGGACTTAGTCGCGAGGCCAACGCATCTATGTGGTAGCTTGAGAGGGGTTGAGTGGGACGAGAGACGCTGGGCGGATCAACACGCAAGACAAGGGTTTAGACAGCTTCGGGCCCCGGGAAACATCATCCGGTAAAAACCCTACATGCTGTTTGAGGCTAGGTCTCATTATCATCCCGAGGGAGACGCCGTAAACCGGCTCTTGTGTCTAGCCCTAGAGATTATCGATTGCTTGTAGCTTGTAGCTTCTAACTTCTCACCTGTCCCACTTTGGGGAGCCCTGCCCCTCCTTATATATGTTGAAGGGGCGGTTTACATGTGGAGTCCTATTAGGATTAGGACTAGTCTATCTCTAATACAAACCGGATACAAGTCCTGGTCTTAACTCTTTGTAAGATAAATATTCCTTTCCTCTTAAACCGGCCCACCATAGTTGAACCGGCCCTCTAGGCCTTGGGTCTTGTCATCCGTCTGATCCGCCCGTCGGTTTACCAGTGAGTCAAGCGGATTGCTTGTAAACCGCCAAGGTCAGGGCGGGTCTTCAGATAAACCGCCAAGTCCGGCCGGGTTAACTTCCGGCCGGTTTACACCGCGGGGTATATCCCCGACAGTTCTCCTTCCGCGTGCGCGAGCTTCATCGCGTACAATGGCGCCATTGCCATTTTGAAGCCCGGGAAAAGGATCGAGGGCTTCAGGAGCAAATGGATCTTGACAGACGCTGGGCGCATTCACCCTCGGCTAATCTTGCCCACGGAGCTGCCCACGAGCTCCGGTGATTGCGCTCGAGCAGAACTCACGGACCTCCGTGCGAAGCCGGTGTTGGAGAAGATGGATGCGGATCTGAGGCCGGCTAGTTTGGCGGCGGCGAAGCTGACCGGCGCGTCGCTGCTGAGGGAATTCCTGGAGCACCAGCTGGCCCCGCTTCGGCAGTACTCACCTCCGATGTGCAGGCCTCATCCGAGCCCCGCGGCCTTGGGTGACGGAGATCTGGCCGCGGTGCTCCAATCTCTGGTCGGGGGCGATGTGGCGAGGTTAGAGGGCGCTCCTATGCCCTTGTTCCTCCGCGACGACTGGGAGAAGCTGGTAGAGTCCATGCCTGCCTTCAACGGGGACGGGCCCATGCCCGTGGAGGCTCCCGTGGGTCCGATGGACGTGTCCTCCGATGACTCCAGCGAAAAGGATGAAGGAGAGGGGCGGGGGAAGGGCCTGACTCGGAGGCGACTGACCGAGAGTCGAGGGCTCCCCTCTCCCGGCGCAGGCCCCGCGCTTTCCGCCTCTCTCCGAGCGATGACGACGAGGATGATGACGTGTTGGGCAGCGGGAACTCGCCCCCGATCCCGAAGAAGGACAGGACCGGGCTGATCTCCCGCGGGTCTGCCCTAGGCCCGGAGCGGTCCGCAGACGCGCCTTCCGCTTCCGAGGTTGACCCTTCCAGCCGGCTGTCAAGCTTCAAGTTTGGCCGGATGCTGCCTGAGCTCACAGGCGACGACCCGTAAGTGCTGGACTCTTGTCTTCATTTCTTGTTCTACTACTGAGGCTTGACTTCCCCGCTCCTTGGATAGGCTGGCGCCCGCGGCGAAGAAGCTGAAGGGGGCTCCTGAAGTTCCACCAGCAGCAGCGCCTCTGCCTGCGGAGGAAGGTGACCGCGACACGCGGGCCTCTCCTGCCCGGTCGTCGTCGCGAGGTCTGGCCGAGCTGGCTGGGGTGAGCCCAGCCCCCATTGCCCAAGTGACTCCCGAGGTGCCTTTGCCTGCCGCTGCCACCACAGTCGTTGGGGTGCAGCAGGCTCCACCTCAGGGTGTTGTGGTCGTGCCGCCGTCTTCTCCTCCTACTCCACCGACTGCTGTCTCTCCGACTCCTCCCGCCGTTCTGGATCGTGTGGCTGCCGAGCAGGACCGGCTCCGACAGGATCTTCTTGGCGCCGACCCTCGCTTGGTGGCCGGGCGCTTGGAGCTGGCTTCAGGATGGATTCGCTCCGATGCTTCGGTTCGGGCGGCGCTGGTCTAGGCCTCAACGGCTTGCGACGAGGAGAGGCAGGCCGCCCTTGAGGCGAATGCTGCTCGTGACGCGGCCCAGGAGGAGGCGGCTGACGTCCGCGGTCGCTGCAAGGTGCTGGAGAACGAGCTGCAAGCCCTGCGGGACCAGCTCGCGAAAGAGGCCCGCCTTCGCCAAGAGCAAGAAGAGGGCGTGAAGGCTCGCGAGGCGGCCGTCGAGGTCCGGGAGGCCAAGCTCAAGAAACGCGGCGACCGCCTACGCGTGCTGGAGAAGGAGTTGGAGGCGATGAAGGTCGACCTGGACGGCAAGGCCCGGGTTCTTGCCGAGGACCGCGTGGCCTTCGCAGACATGGAGAAGAAGGCTCGTTCCTTGCTGAAGATGCTTTACGAGAGCGGCCTGGAGAGCCCGTTGGCCGGTGCCGAGGACGGCCCCGCCAAGCTGCTTCCCTTCCTGGTTCGCGCTCTTGAAGATGTCGTCCTTGGCCTTGGCCCCACGGCCGAGGCCGAGGCGCGTGTCTTGTCTTCTGTAGCGCTGACGCGGGTCTTCACCCACATCCACCTTCGCGACCCCAACGTCGACCTCGACAGCCTGCTGGAGCCAGTGAGCAGCGAGCGTGCTGCTACCGCTGCCGAGGCCGTGAAGGGTCGCGCGGAAGCTCTGCTGGGGAAGTTCCGGGCCTTCAACACCAAGCCGAAGCCAGGCGCTGCCGACCCTGCTGCTCCATGAGGTTAAGCCACTCCGCGCTGCTCCACAGCCGTCAAGTGACTCTGCTGCGGCTCATGTTCTGCTTTTAATTCCTGCACATGTATCATGCCTCGGGGAGGCGTTTAAACTTGCGTTTGGTGTTGAGATAACAGTGTGGACTGTAATATTTGCTTTTAAATTCCTTGAATTTATGCTCTTCCTTCCTACTTGCCTATGTTCTACGCCGGCAGAGCCTGGCCCCGCGCGTACCTCACCCAGCATTAGACCCGACTGGAAACCAGGACGGGAGCAAAGGAGTGAGGGGCTACGGGACAAGTTAGGCTCCTGAGTCGCGATGCTCAGGAGTCCCCCTTGGCGCACGAACAACAAGTAGGGAGGCGATCCTTAAAGTTTACGTTGTTCCTTCCTAGTTGCTCATGTTCTACGCCGGCAGAGCCCGGCCCCGCGCTTACCTCACCCAACATTAGCCTTTCGAAACTAAAGGAGTGAGGGGCTACAGGACCAGTTAGGCTCCTGAGTCGCGATGCTCAGGAGTCCCCCTTGACGCGCGAACAACAAGTAGGGAGGTGAGATGTGGGTGGATCTACCGTTCTACGTCTGCAGAGCCCGGCCCCGCGCGTACCTCACCCAGCGCTAGCCTTTCGAAACTAGGGAGTGAGGGGCTATGGGACCAGTTAGGCTCCTGAGTCGCGATGCTTAGGAGTCCCCCTTGACGCTCAAACGGCCTTCGTACCTTGGCTCCGCTCGGGGAGAGACGCGCGACGAACCAGGCCCGGGGGGCCTAGCTGGGTGGCGTGCGTCTGGGCGTGATCCAAGTGCAGCCCCCGTGCCCAGCCCCCTCGCGCGGCACTCCCTGGGGGAGGCATTGCGATGAGGCCAGACACTGAGCTCTGGGCTCCCTGAGGTTGATGCGGCCCGGGGGCCACCCTCAGTTGTTTATCACCAGCGCGGAGCATAGTGCTTCCGTATGTGTACGGGCATAGCCGCTCCTCGGCAGTGTCGTCAGCCAGCGCGGAGCATGGTGCTTCCACTGGTACGTGGGAGGGGGCTCCCCTCTGGGAGGAGCCCCCGGGGCGTGTACAACCCCGCCCTGACACGTGGCTGGCACGGTAGGGCCTGGTGAGGTGTATCTGGGCACCCGTGAGCCAGCGCGGGACTCACGGGGCCCTACCTCTAGGCGGGTTGCGCCTGTCACTGGGCCTTATCTTGTGATGTGTTCCTGCAAGTTGGGGTAGATGCCTACACTCTACGTCCTCGGGTCCCGACCCTCGAGCTGGTCTCAGCCGTCGCTAGTATGCCAGGTCGTGATGCCTTGGACAAGGCCAGAGGGTGAGGGCTGGAGATCCAGTAAGATCCCTGAGTCGCGATGCACAGGCACCCCCCCTTTAACGTGCAAGTGGTCGACATGGAGAAGATAAGGTGCCGTGGGCCGGCAACGAATAATCAAGCATGGTGGACCAAACTCATAACCGTAGATAAAACGTAAAAGGGATACATGCTGCTGGGTCTGGCCCGAGTGGCTTGGGGATGATGCAGCCCGAGGGGCGCCCCCAACGGAGTAAGCTAACAACATGAAAATAAAAGGGATACATGCCGCAGGGACGAATCCACGCGGCCTGGGAATAATGCAGCCTTGGGTGGCGCTCCCAGCTGTACTTAAAAGATGTCACCTGATGATGTTGAGGACGAACGAGTGTTGGTGCAGCAAACTCGGCGGGCTGCAGAAGCCAATCCTCACGAGCCCCCAGGCCCTGGGGCCTCGGGAGGCTCCGGAGGCGCTGGTGGCTCCTCGTGGACCATCTCCATCTCCGCCAAGGCTGCGGAACGCCTGGCCTTTTGAGCTTCCATGATGCCCCTCATGAGGCGCTGGTATGCGGCAGCCACGCTCGGCAAGCCGTAAGGCATGCGAACGTGGTTGTGCGGTGGACCTTCGCAGCGCCCCACTCGCGAGAGCCAGAGGCGCTCCAGATTGGCGACTCGATTGAGCCCTGGTACATCGACGCAGACGCGCAGCCCACCATCCTCGCCTGGATGGGGAGCCACAGCTGGTAGGCGGCGGCCGCCTCTTATGACTCCTGACAACTGTAGCTCTTGAATGACCTCGCTAACGAACTCCTGAGGGTCTTGCTCCCCTTGCCTTACTCCTTCTTGAGGGAACCGTGCTTCGAAACACGCCTCCACGTGGTGCCCAAGCGCCTCCCTCGTGACCTTAGCCAGGTCGGTGGCACTCCAGGGGAGAGCCACCAAGCCCTGCCTGAGGAGGGCGCCGGGCGCGCTTTCCTATGCGATGGATGGAGGTTCCCCCTTGTCACGGCAGATGTCCTTAGTGTCAGGACTTAGTCGCGAGGCCAACGCATCTATGTGGTAGCTTGAGAGGGGTTGAGTGGGACGAGAGACGCTGGGCGGATCAACACGCAAGACAAGGGTTTAGACAGCTTCGGGCCCCGGGAAACATCATCCGGTAAAAACCCTACATGCTGTTTGAGGCTAGGTCTCATTATCATCCCGAGGGAGACGCCGTAAACCGGCTCTTGTGTCTAGCCCTAGAGATTATCGATTGCTTGTAGCTTGTAGCTTCTAACTTCTCACTTGTCCCACTTTGGGGAGCCCTACCCCTCCTTATATATGTTGAAGGGGCGGTTTACATGTGGAGTCCTATTAGGATTAGGACTAGTCTATCTCTAATACAAACCGGATACAAGTCCTGGTCTTAACTCTTTGTAAGATAAATATTCCTTTCCTCTTAAACCGGCCCACCATAGTTGAACCGGCCCTCTAGGCCTTGGGTCTTGTCATCCGTCTGATCCGCCCGTCGGTTTACCAGTGAGTCAAGCGGATTGCTTGTAAACCGCCAAGGTCAGGGCGGGTCTTCAGATAAACCGCCAAGTCCGGCCGGGTTAACTTCCGGCCGGTTTACACCGCGGGGTATATCCCCGACAGTTCTCCTTCCGCGTGCGCGAGCTTCATCGCGTACAATGGCGCCATTGCCATTTTGAAGCCCGGGAAAAGGATCGAGGGCTTCAGGAGCAAATGGATCTTGACAGACGCTGGGCGCATTCACCCTCGGCTAATCTTGCCCACGGAGCTGCCCACGAGCTCCGGTGATTGCGCTCGAGCAGAACTCATGGACCTCCGTGCGAAGCCGGTGTTGGAGAAGATGGATGCGGATCTGAGGCCGGCTAGTTTGGCGGCGGCGAAGCTGACCGGCGCGTCGCTGCTGAGGGAATTCCTGGAGCACCAGCTGGCCCCGCTTCGGCAGTACTCACCTCCGATGTGCAGGCCTCATCCGAGCCCCGCGGCCTTGGGTGACGGAGATCTGGCCGCGGTGCTCCAATCTCTGGTCGGGGGCGATGTGGCGAGGTTAGAGGGCGCTCCTATGCCCTTGTTCCTCCGCGACGACTGGGAGAAGGTGGTAGAGTCCATGCCTGCCTTCAACGGGGACGGGCCCATGCCCGTGGAGGCTCCCGTGGGTCCGGTGGACGTGTCCTCCGATGACTCCAGCGAAAAGGATGAAGGAGAGGGGCGGGGGAAGGGCCTGACTCGGAGGCGACTGACCGAGAGTCGAGGGCTCCCCTCTCCCGGCGCAGGCCCCGCGCTTTCCGCCTCTCTCCGAGCGATGACGACGAGGATGATGACGTGTTGGGCAGCGGGAACTCGCCCCCGATCCCGAAGAAGGACAGGACCGGGCTGATCTCCCGCGGGTCTGCCCTAGGCCCGGAGCGGTCCGCAGACGCGCCTTCCGCTTCCGAGGTTGACCCTTCCAGCCGGCTGTCAAGCTTCAAGTTTGGCCGGATGCTGCCTGAGCTCACAGGCGACGACCCGTAAGTGCTGGACTCTTGTCTTCATTTCTTGTTCTACTACTGAGGCTTGACTTCCCCGCTCCTTGGATAGGCTGGCGCCCGCGGCGAAGAAGCTGAAGGGGGCTCCTGAAGTTCCACCAGCAGCAGCGCCTCTGCCTGCGGAGGAAGGTGACCGCGACACGCGGGCCTCTCCTGCCCGGTCGTCGTCGCGAGGTCTGGCCGAGCTGGCTGGGGTGAGCCCAGCCCCCATTGCCCAAGTGACTCCCGAGGTGCCTTTGCCTGCCGCTGCCACCACAGTCGTTGGGGTGCAGCAGGCTCCACCTCAGGGTGTTGTGGTCGTGCCGCCGTCTTCTCCTCCTACTCCACCGACTGCTGTCTCTCCGACTCCTCCCGCCGTTCTGGATCGTGTGGCTGCCGAGCAGGACCGGCTCCGACAGGATCTTCTTGGCGCCGACCCTCGCTTGGTGGCCGGGCGCTTGGAGCTGGCTTCAGGATGGATTCGCTCCGATGCTTCGGTTCGGGCGGCGCTGGTCTAGGCCTCAACGGCTTGCGACGAGGAGAGGCAGGCCGCCCTTGAGGCGAATGCTGCTCGTGACGCGGCCCAGGAGGAGGCGGCTGACGTCCGCGGTCGCTGCAAGGTGCTGGAGAACGAGCTGCAAGCCCTGCGGGACCAGCTCGCGAAAGAGGCCCGCCTTCGCCAAGAGCAAGAAGAGGGCGTGAAGGCTCGCGAGGCGGCCGTCGAGGTCCGGGAGGCCAAGCTCAAGAAACGCGGCGACCGCCTACGCGTGCTGGAGAAGGAGTTGGAGGCGATGAAGGTCGACCTGGACGGCAAGGCCCGGGTTCTTGCCGAGGACCGCGTGGCCTTCGCAGACATGGAGAAGAAGGCTCGTTCCTTGCTGAAGATGCTTTACGAGAGCGGCCTGGAGAGCCCGTTGGCCGGTGCCGAGGACGGCCCCGCCAAGCTGCTTCCCTTCCTGGTTCGCGCTCTTGAAGATGTCGTCCTTGGCCTTGGCCCCACGGCCGAGGCCGAGGCGCGTGTCTTGTCTTCTGTAGCGCTGACGCGGGTCTTCACCCACATCCACCTTCGCGACCCCAACGTCGACCTCGACAGCCTGCTGGAGCCAGTGAGCAGCGAGCGTGCTGCTACCGCTGCCGAGGCCGTGAAGGGTCGCGCGGAAGCTCTGCTGGGGAAGTTCCGGGCCTTCAACACCAAGCCGAAGCCAGGCGCTGCCGACCCTGCTGCTCCATGAGGTTAAGCCACTCCGCGCTGCTCCACAGCCGTCAAGTGACTCTGCTGCGGCTCATGTTCTGCTTTTAATTCCTGCACATGTATCATGCCTCGGGGAGGCGTTTAAACTTGCGTTTGGTGTTGAGATAACAGTGTGGACTGTAATATTTGCTTTTAAATTCCTTGAATTTATGCTCTTCCTTCCTACTTGCCTATGTTCTACGCCGGCAGAGCCCGGCCCCGCGCGTACCTCACCCAGCATTAGACCCGACTGGAAACCAGGACGGGAGCAAAGGAGTGAGGGGCTACGGGACAAGTTAGGCTCCTGAGTCGCGATGCTCAGGAGTCCCCCTTGGCGCACGAACAACAAGTAGGGAGGCGATCCTTAAAGTTTACGTTGTTCCTTCCTAGTTGCTCATGTTCTACGCCGGCAGAGCCCGGCCCCGCGCTTACCTCACCCAACATTAGCCTTTCGAAACTAAAGGAGTGAGGGGCTACAGGACCAGTTAGGCTCCTGAGTCGCGATGCTCAGGAGTCCCCCTTGACGCGCGAACAACAAGTAGGGAGGTGAGATGTGGGTGGATCTACCGTTCTACGTCTGCAGAGCCCGGCCCCGCGCGTACCTCACCCAGCGCTAGCCTTTCGAAACTAGGGAGTGAGGGGCTATGGGACCAGTTAGGCTCCTGAGTCGCGATGCTTAGGAGTCCCCCTTGACGCTCAAACGGCCTTCGTACCTTGGCTCCGCCCGGGGAGAGACGCGCGACGAACCAGGCCCGGGGGGCCTAGCTGGGTGGCGTGCGTCTGGGCGTGATCCAAGTGCAGCCCCCGTGCCCAGCCCCCTCGCGCGGCACTCCCTGGGGGAGGCATTGCGATGAGGCCAGACACTGAGCTCTGGGCTCCCTGAGGTTGATGCGGCCCGGGGGCCACCCTCAGTTGTTTATCACCAGCGCGGAGCATAGTGCTTCCGTATGTGTACGGGCATAGCCGCTCCTCGGCAGTGTCGTCAGCCAGCGCGGAGCATGGTGCTTCCACTGGTACGTGGGAGGGGGCTCCCCTCTGGGAGGAGCCCCCGGGGCGTGTACAACCCCGCCCTGACACGTGGCTGGCACGGTAGGGCCTGGTGAGGTGTATCTGGGCACCCGTGAGCCAGCGCGGGACTCACGGGGCCCTACCTCTAGGCGGGTTGCGCCTGTCACTGGGCCTTATCTTGTGATGTGTTCCTGCAAGTTGGGGTAGATGCCTACACTCTACGTCCTCGGGTCCCGACCCTCGAGCTGGTCTCAGCCGTCGCTAGTATGCCAGGTCGTGATGCCTTGGACAAGGCCAGAGGGTGAGGGCTGGAGATCCAGTAAGATCCCTGAGTCGCGATGCACAGGCACCCCCCCTTTAACGTGCAAGTGGTCGACATGGAGAAGATAAGGTGCCGTGGGCCGGCAACGAATAATCAAGCATGGTGGACCAAACTCATAACCGTAGATAAAACGTAAAAGGGATACATGCTGCTGGGTCTGGCCCGAGTGGCTTGGGGATGATGCAGCCCGAGGGGCGCCCCCAACGGAGTAAGCTAACAACATGAAAATAAAAGGGATACATGCCGCAGGGACGAATCCACGCGGCCTGGGAATAATGCAGCCTTGGGTGGCGCTCCCAGCTGTACTTAAAAGATGTCACCTGATGATGTTGAGGACGAACGAGTGTTGGTGCAGCAAACTCGGCGGGCTGCAGAAGCCAATCCTCACGAGCCCCCAGGCCCTGGGGCCTCGGGAGGCTCCGGAGGCGCTGGTGGCTCCTCGTGGACCATCTCCATCTCCGCCAAGGCTGCGGAACGCCTGGCCTTTTGAGCTTCCATGATGCCCCTCATGAGGCGCTGGTATGCGGCAGCCACGCTCGGCAAGCCGTAAGGCATGCGAACGTGGTTGTGCGGTGGACCTTCGCAGCGCCCCACTCGCGAGAGCCAGAGGCGCTCCAGATTGGCGACTCGATTGAGCCCTGGTACATCGACGCAGACGCGCAGCCCACCATCCTCGCCTGGATGGGGAGCCACAGCTGGTAGGCGGCGGCCGCCTCTTATGACTCCTGACAACTGTAGCTCTTGAATGACCTCGCTAACGAACTCCTGAGGGTCTTGCTCCCCTTGCCTTACTCCTTCTTGAGGGAACCGTGCTTCGAAACACGCCTCCACGTGGTGCCCAAGCGCCTCCCTCGTGACCTTAGCCAGGTCGGTGGCACTCCAGGGGAGAGCCACCAAGCCCTGCCTGAGGAGGGCGCCGGGCGCGCTTTCCTATGCGATGGATGGAGGTTCCCCCTTGTCACGGCAGATGTCCTTAGTGTCAGGACTTAGTCGCGAGGCCAACGCATCTATGTGGTAGCTTGAGAGGGGTTGAGTGGGACGAGAGACGCTGGGCGGATCAACACGCAAGACAAGGGTTTAGACAGCTTCGGGCCCCGGGAAACATCATCCGGTAAAAACCCTACATGCTGTTTGAGGCTAGGTCTCATTATCATCCCGAGGGAGACGCCGTAAACCGGCTCTTGTGTCTAGCCCTAGAGATTATCGATTGCTTGTAGCTTGTAGCTTCTAACTTCTCACCTGTCCCACTTTGGGGAGCCCTGCCCCTCCTTATATATGTTGAAGGGGCGGTTTACATGTGGAGTCCTATTAGGATTAGGACTAGTCTATCTCTAATACAAACCGGATACAAGTCCTGGTCTTAACTCTTTGTAAGATAAATATTCCTTTCCTCTTAAACCGGCCCACCATAGTTGAACCGGCCCTCTAGGCCTTGGGTCTTGTCATCCGTCTGATCCGCCCGTCGGTTTACCAGTGAGTCAAGCGGATTGCTTGTAAACCGCCAAGGTCAGGGCGGGTCTTCAGATAAACCGCCAAGTCCGGCCGGGTTAACTTCCGGCCGGTTTACACCGCGGGGTATATCCCCGACAGTTCTCCTTCCGCGTGCGCGAGCTTCATCGCGTACAATGGCGCCATTGCCATTTTGAAGCCCGGGAAAAGGATCGAGGGCTTCAGGAGCAAATGGATCTTGACAGACGCTGGGCGCATTCACCCTCGGCTAATCTTGCCCACGGAGCTGCCCACGAGCTCCGGTGATTGCGCTCGAGCAGAACTCACGGACCTCCGTGCGAAGCCGGTGTTGGAGAAGATGGATGCGGATCTGAGGCCGGCTAGTTTGGCGGCGGCGAAGCTGACCGGCGCGTCGCTGCTGAGGGAATTCCTGGAGCACCAGCTGGCCCCGCTTCGGCAGTACTCACCTCCGATGTGCAGGCCTCATCCGAGCCCCGCGGCCTTGGGTGACGGAGATCTGGCCGCGGTGCTCCAATCTCTGGTCGGGGGCGATGTGGCGAGGTTAGAGGGCGCTCCTATGCCCTTGTTCCTCCGCGACGACTGGGAGAAGGTGGTAGAGTCCATGCCTGCCTTCAACGGGGACGGGCCCATGCCCGTGGAGGCTCCCGTGGGTCCGGTGGACGTGTCCTCCGATGACTCCAGCGAAAAGGATGAAGGAGAGGGGCGGGGGAAGGGCCTGACTCGGAGGCGACTAACCGAGAGTCGAGGGCTCCCCTCTCCCGGCGCAGGCCCCGCGCTTTCCGCCTCTCTCCGAGCGATGACGACGAGGATGATGACGTGTTGGGCAGCGGGAACTCGCCCCCGATCCCGAAGAAGGACAGGACCGGGCTGATCTCCCGCGGGTCTGCCCTAGGCCCGGAGCGGTCCGCAGACGCGCCTTCCGCTTCCGAGGTTGACCCTTCCAGCCGGCTGTCAAGCTTCAAGTTTGGCCGGATGCTGCCTGAGCTCACAGGCGACGACCCGTAAGTGCTGGACTCTTGTCTTCATTTCTTGTTCTACTACTGAGGCTTGACTTCCCCGCTCCTTGGATAGGCTGGCGCCCGCGGCGAAGAAGCTGAAGGGGGCTCCTGAAGTTCCACCAGCAGCAGCGCCTCTGCCTGCGGAGGAAGGTGACCGCGACACGCGGGCCTCTCCTGCCCGGTCGTCGTCGCGAGGTCTGGCCGAGCTGGCTGGGGTGAGCCCAGCCCCCATTGCCCAAGTGACTCCCGAGGTGCCTTTGCCTGCCGCTGCCACCACAGTCGTTGGGGTGCAGCAGGCTCCACCTCAGGGTGTTGTGGTCGTGCCGCCGTCTTCTCCTCCTACTCCACCGACTGCTGTCTCTCCGACTCCTCCCGCCGTTCTGGATCGTGTGGCTGCCGAGCAGGACCGGCTCCGACAGGATCTTCTTGGCGCCGACCCTCGCTTGGTGGCCGGGCGCTTGGAGCTGGCTTCAGGATGGATTCGCTCCGATGCTTCGGTTCGGGCGGCGCTGGTCTAGGCCTCAACGGCTTGCGACGAGGAGAGGCAGGCCGCCCTTGAGGCGAATGCTGCTCGTGACGCGGCCCAGGAGGAGGCGGCTGACGTCCGCGGTCGCTGCAAGGTGCTGGAGAACGAGCTGCAAGCCCTGCGGGACCAGCTCGCGAAAGAGGCCCGCCTTCGCCAAGAGCAAGAAGAGGGCGTGAAGGCTCGCGAGGCGGCCGTCGAGGTCCGGGAGGCCAAGCTCAAGAAACGCGGCGACCGCCTACGCGTGCTGGAGAAGGAGTTGGAGGCGATGAAGGTCGACCTGGACGGCAAGGCCCGGGTTCTTGCCGAGGACCGCGTGGCCTTCGCAGACATGGAGAAGAAGGCTCGTTCCTTGCTGAAGATGCTTTACGAGAGCGGCCTGGAGAGCCCGTTGGCCGGTGCCGAGGACGGCCCCGCCAAGCTGCTTCCCTTCCTGGTTCGCGCTCTTGAAGATGTCGTCCTTGGCCTTGGCCCCACGGCCGAGGCCGAGGCGCGTGTCTTGTCTTCTGTAGCGCTGACGCGGGTCTTCACCCACATCCACCTTCGCGACCCCAACGTCGACCTCGACAGCCTGCTGGAGCCAGTGAGCAGCGAGCGTGCTGCTACCGCTGCCGAGGCCGTGAAGGGTCGCGCGGAAGCTCTGCTGGGGAAGTTCCGGGCCTTCAACACCAAGCCGAAGCCAGGCGCTGCCGACCCTGCTGCTCCATGAGGTTAAGCCACTCCGCGCTGCTCCACAGCCGTCAAGTGACTCTGCTGCGGCTCATGTTCTGCTTTTAATTCCTGCACATGTATCATGCCTCGGGGAGGCGTTTAAACTTGCGTTTGGTGTTGAGATAACAGTGTGGACTGTAATATTTGCTTTTAAATTCCTTGAATTTATGCTCTTCCTTCCTACTTGCCTATGTTCTACGCCGGCAGAGCCCGGCCCCGCGCGTACCTCACCCAGCATTAGACCCGACTGGAAACCAGGACGGGAGCAAAGGAGTGAGGGGCTACGGGACAAGTTAGGCTCCTGAGTCGCGATGCTCAGGAGTCCCCCTTGGCGCACGAACAACAAGTAGGGAGGCGATCCTTAAAGTTTACGTTGTTCCTTCCTAGTTGCTCATGTTCTACGCCGGCAGAGCCCGGCCCCGCGCTTACCTCACCCAACATTAGCCTTTCGAAACTAAAGGAGTGAGGGGCTACAGGACCAGTTAGGCTCCTGAGTCGCGATGCTCAGGAGTCCCCCTTGACGCGCGAACAACAAGTAGGGAGGTGAGATGTGGGTGGATCTACCGTTCTACGTCTGCAGAGCCCGGCCCCGCGCGTACCTCACCCAGCGCTAGCCTTTCGAAACTAGGGAGTGAGGGGCTATGGGACCAGTTAGGCTCCTGAGTCGCGATGCTTAGGAGTCCCCCTTGACGCTCAAACGGCCTTCGTACCTTGGCTCCGCCCGGGGAGAGACGCGCGACGAACCAGGCCCGGGGGGCCTAGCTGGGTGGCGTGCGTCTGGGCGTGATCCAAGTGCAGCCCCCGTGCCCAGCCCCCTCGCGCGGCACTCCCTGGGGGAGGCATTGCGATGAGGCCAGACACTGAGCTCTGGGCTCCCTGAGGTTGATGCGGCCCGGGGGCCACCCTCAGTTGTTTATCACCAGCGCGGAGCATAGTGCTTCCGTATGTGTACGGGCATAGCCGCTCCTCGGCAGTGTCGTCAGCCAGCGCGGAGCATGGTGCTTCCACTGGTACGTGGGAGGGGGCTCCCCTCTGGGAGGAGCCCCCGGGGCGTGTACAACCCCGCCCTGACACGTGGCTGGCACGGTAGGGCCTGGTGAGGTGTATCTGGGCACCCGTGAGCCAGCGCGGGACTCACGGGGCCCTACCTCTAGGCGGGTTGCGCCTGTCACTGGGCCTTATCTTGTGATGTGTTCCTGCAAGTTGGGGTAGATGCCTACACTCTACGTCCTCGGGTCCCGACCCTCGAGCTGGTCTCAGCCGTCGCTAGTATGCCAGGTTGTGATGCCTTGGACAAGGCCAGAGGGTGAGGGCTGGAGATCCAGTAAGATCCCTGAGTCGCGATGCACAGGCACCCCCCCTTTAACGTGCAAGTGGTCGACATGGAGAAGATAAGGTGCCGTGGGCCGGCAACGAATAATCAAGCATGGTGGACCAAACTCATAACCGTAGATAAAACGTAAAAGGGATACATGCTGCTGGGTCTGGCCCGAGTGGCTTGGGGATGATGCAGCCCGAGGGGCGCCCCCAACGGAGTAAGCTAACAACATGAAAATAAAAGGGATACATGCCGCAGGGACGAATCCACGCGGCCTGGGAATAATGCAGCCTTGGGTGGCGCTCCCAGCTGTACTTAAAAGATGTCACCTGATGATGTTGAGGACGAACGAGTGTTGGTGCAGCAAACTCGGCGGGCTGCAGAAGCCAATCCTCACGAGCCCCCAGGCCCTGGGGCCTCGGGAGGCTCCGGAGGCGCTGGTGGCTCCTCGTGGACCATCTCCATCTCCGCCAAGGCTGCGGAACGCCTGGCCTTTTGAGCTTCCATGATGCCCCTCATGAGGCGCTGGTATGCGGCAGCCACGCTCGGCAAGCCGTAAGGCATGCGAACGTGGTTGTGCGGTGGACCTTCGCAGTGCCCCACTCGCGAGAGCCAGAGGCGCTCCAGATTGGCGACTCGATTGAGCCCTGGTACATCGACGCAGACGCGCAGCCCACCATCCTCGCCTGGATGGGGAGCCACAGCTGGTAGGCGGCGGCCGCCTCTTATGACTCCTGACAACTGTAGCTCTTGAATGACCTCGCTAACGAACTCCTGAGGGTCTTGCTCCCCTTGCCTTACTCCTTCTTGAGGGAACCGTGCTTCGAAACACGCCTCCACGTGGTGCCCAAGCGCCTCCCTCGTGACCTTAGCCAGGTCGGTGGCACTCCAGGGGAGAGCCACCAAGCCCTGCCTGAGGAGGGCGCCGGGCGCGCTTTCCTATGCGATGGATGGAGGTTCCCCCTTGTCACACCTTGATTTCCATCCCACAACACTTAAGCTAATAAAGCATGATAAAATGTGGTTTGACAAAAACTTTTGAGTGTTTTGGGCTTTGTTTGATTTGATTTTTGTGTGTTGTTTGCAAGTGCTCTAAAAATCAAATAAATCCTCCAACTCTTATACTCCTTCTCCTTGATCCAAAACCTCTTCCCAATGATCATGCCATGTGTATAGTACAATATAGTATTTCTTACAAAAATAACTTGGCCAAATGGTATTTTCAAAAATTAGTTTTCCAAAAACCCCTTGATTGAGGATTGCACTGTAAGTACTTAATTAAGGGCAGTAAAAAATCTTTCCAAAAATATTTTGATTCCTATTAGATATAGGTTACCCAGAAACCACAAAAATATAATTTTAAAAGTTATTTTCCTATTTTATTTAAAGGCTTTTTCTTAAGGCCAGAAATGGTCTTAAATAGGTTAAAATTATTTTTGAAGCTTTAAAAATATTTGAGAAAAATCAGGGAGACTCAATGGACATATATTTTCCATATATATGAGTTTCAACATATGGTCATGATCAAAATATTGGACAAAACCTCCCAAAACCATTTCTCCTCATTTCAAGGATTTGAAATATTTCTACAGGAAATATTTTCATAAAAATCCAAGAAAATACTAGCATGTCACATATGACATTTTTGATGATCTTGCCAAGTACCATGTCATGGAGAATAGTATAACCCCATGAAACCCTCCCAAAACCACTTCTGTCCTTTTTCAAGTTTGAACAGCTTTGCACTGTCAAACATGTCCAAATACTCTCAAACTTGGTGCACACTCTCAAATGGTGTAATAATGCATCTAGACCAAAAGGCACAAGTTGGAGAGAATTTTATCTTGATCAAAGTACCCCAAAACCCTCTCTGACCAGAATCAAATTTGAACAAGTTTGTACTGCCAACTTTTTCTCCTTGACCCCAACTTTTGTGAGCATGTTCACATGACCAAATGAGGCCACTAAACCAAGTGGTGCATCAAGGAGAAATGATTTTCTCAACTAGATCTACACAAAGCCATTTTTGTGGATTTCTAGGGTTTACCAAAGTTACATTGGCCACTTTGCCCAAATGAGCTCCAAATTGGTGGAAGGCCCTAAATATATGTGCCATTGCACCCTATGGAGCCTCATTCCAAATGGAGTTCATTTGCTTACCCAAACAAGCATTAAACACCTTCTGGTGAGTTTTAAAAGTTGATGTTTTCCCCTCTTTCCTTGTTCTCCTTGAGCTCAACTTTTTACCACAACCCCTCCTAGTTCCCTTGCACCTCCAGTAGCAATGGAAAACCCATAGCTCAATTATTGGGGGGCTAATACCCCACTTTCTCTCTCTGGACAGCCCCATTTCCACTCTTCTCCTTCCTCTCTCTTCACCTACTGGCCATCCAGGGCATCCAAGGCCCTCTCCCCTTTGTTTACTCCTCCCTAAACAACCCAGACCCAAGTGGCCGCGCCCTACAAGCCAAAGGCATGCCCTGGCATGCAATTGGCGTGCTCCAGAGCACGCTACAGTGCACACCCGCACTGTAGCCGCCCCCTTCCAACCGCCTCCGGCCACCTAGGGCCTCCCCCTCGTGTCCCCCGAGGTCACCACGATGTCCGCAGCACGCTACATTGTCGTCCCCCTCCTCTCTCTCCCTTTCCGGCTCTCCTCGCGTGCGGACAGAGCGCCGCCCGAGTGCACCAGTCACTAGCCGCGGCGGGGACCCGCTTGCCGCATTCCCCGCTCCCCCTCTCTCTTCCTGGCGCCCTACTCCACCCCCACGAGCGCCGCAGACAGCCTCGAGCCTCCTCCCGTGGCCACCACGGCCATTTCCGCGGGTGCCCATAGGCCACGTCCACGGTGAGCCATGGCCTCGCCACTTAAGGGCTCCCGAGGCCTCCCTCTGGATCCCATTCGCTCTCCCTCTCTCCCAGCAACCCCCCTGGACCAAGCCAACTCCCTTCCCGTGCCCTCCATCCACCACCATGGCCAGAGCCTTCCCGCCGGCCTCCTCCTAAATTCGCGCTCTGTGGTCTCTCCGCTCCCCTTTAGACTCCACTAGAGCATCACCAACCTCTCCATTTCTCCCTCTCCGCGGCTGCAGCGTCGTGTCCTACCCTCACCATCGCCACCGTCGGCCGCAGGCGATGCGCTGCTCGCGTCCGACCACCCCAGCGATCGTGGCGCACCTCGACGGATGAGGCACACTCTCCTGAGCACGCCGGTGTGTTGGGCGTCGACGGAGGTGGCCTGTGTCGCCGGGGAGAGCGCCCGCGCTGCTCGGCCTCGCCTCCTCTGTTTCCCGTCGCGTTGCGCGGGAGGTTGAAGGCGACCTGCCGCTAGGGCCCGAGCGTCAGCGACCCAGCGAGCGGGCCCCACCGTTTAAGTGGAAACGGCTTTGGCCGGATCCGCCTCCCCTGCATGAAGGCGCACTCCCGCGAAGCCGTCTTCGACGTCACCCCCCTGTCGCCAGCGCAGCAGAGCCGCTGGGCCGGCCCACGTCTATCTCTCGCCGGTGCGCTAGATAAGGGTAAAACCCTTTCCTTTTCCTTTTTCTTTTCTGTAAATTTGTAAAATCCACAAATAAGTCAAACAAACTCCAAATTTGATGATTCAAATTTCCACAGACTCCATAAATCAAGTGCTATTTAATAGGCCACAGTGGACATTTTTGTTGTCCTTGTTTTTCACTGAACCTTTTAAAAAGGTCATTTATTCACATATGTCCACTTCAAAAATCCATATTATATTCATTTCAACTCCAAATCCAGTGAAACCAATTTCTATATGTTTCTAAAATCATGTCTGAATTAATGGGTACTTTTACTCATTTTTATAAAATGGCATTCTATGGACAACTTGTGGATCCATCAAATCCATTGATTCCATCATATTGAAATGTTTAGAAGTATCCATTGATCCACTTCCACCTTGGTCATTCCTCATATGATCAGAGGTATCCTAGAAAAGTCCAACTCACATTTTTAGAGCACTTTTACTTTTGCCTTGTTGTGTTGCTTATTGTGTTTGTTTCCGACGTTAGTTGACGAACTAGACGGGGTACTTGAAGAAGGGACCAGAAGATTTCAAGACTCTGATGAACAAGGCAAGCAGCCCTTTGACCATGTCTATGAAACCCCTTTTTATGCATGTCATATAGCACTTTATTAGTGTTGCTCCGAAATCATGATGAGGTGGTAACCACTTTGATGAGTTGCCTCTGTTGCTTCCTCGTTGATACTTGCATTGTGCATAACCCTACCTCCTTATGAGGGTTATGCCGGTGGGAGTAGATAGGATGCCAAAGTAGTTGCTATGCAAAAGGGTCGGGTATATGCATGGTGATGGAATCAAAGTATTTTCAAAGACTTTTCGAAAACCCCGTCGGGTGCCACTTATGCCCGAGGGAGACAATGAGATGGGTAACCACTTGATGACGAAGCGGTGTACCAAGGCAAGTGTGTGTGTTGTTTTCAAAAACGGATTAGATTTAAGACTTGTCGATTGTCCCAACCTTACATGCGCAACCACTCTACCCTTATATGGGAAAGGGCATTATTGATTACCTAAGTCGATACTAGCTTGGAGCCCGCATTACTAGTGACAGGGGAGAGTTGGTGCTCTCTCTTGGGACGGGGTCGTGCCAGGTAGGGCGGCCATGACTGTTTTCACAGGGCACCGGATACACCGTTGTGTCCCCTCTCGGATGCTACGATCTCGAGCGAGTCTCGTATGATGTACATCATGAGGATACGGAACAACGAGTGGACTCCCTGTTAGTGTCGTCTAGGGAAAGATAGTGATCGGGTGCTTACCCCGGGTACTTGAGGTATCGCGGGTCGTGGATGACACGGAAGTTCCCCGGATCTTGTGGGCAAAGTGTGCAACCTCTGCAGAGTGTAAAACTATTCGAATAGCTGTGTCCACGGTCAAGGACAGTTGGGCGGTGCTGCTTAAACTACGTCCACGTATTTGCAAACCAGTGAGTGTGTTGGATAAGTGGGAAGAACTACTTGGGTCAAGTCAAAGGACTTGACATGATTGAGTTGGGTTGGTGCCCACTCTGTTTATGTTGATATATCTAACCTGTCCTCCTGGTTACTTGAATTCTCCTGATGCATGTCTCACAATTTGTTGAGCATGTCATTGCACTCAAAACTAGCTTTCCGCAAAAATTTACCTATATCATGCATTGTTGTACCTTGAACCAAAACATGGGTTGCTTGCGAGTACATTCAAAGTACTCATTGGCTTGCCACTGGTTATTTTATTGACCAGGCATGAAAGAACAGGATATGAAGAAGAATACTTCGGTGATGAACATGCAAGCTAGGACGCTTCCCAGTCAGAATGCTTGTTGGGTTAAGGCAGATGGCATGGGTCCAAGTTATCGACGAAGATTTCCGTTGCAATGTTATACTCAAGACTTGACCATAATGGTCCTACTTGTGTAATACGATATGTATGGATGTAAGACTCTTGTTATTCAGCATCTATGTGTTCAGTGAGCATTGATCTCTGGGATCACTATACACGTGCATTCGGTGATCACGACTTATGAGTCGGGGTACCCACACCCCTGGGCAGGCATGGGCCCTGAGGGGCCTGCCTCCCGAGGGACTGGTCCTGACGATGTCTTCTTCTTCTTGGGGGTGGTCTCGGCGAGCCTCCTGCTTCCATGATCCGGGTCTTCCAATGATGCGGCCTGAAAAGCTCGTTCCAGGGAACACACCGCGTCTTTCTCTTCACAGGGCACCGTGATGACTCCGCCACTCCCTGGCATCTTGAGGACGTTGTAGCCGTGGTGAGTCACGGCCATGAACTTGGCCAGCGTCGGATACCCAAGGATGGCGTTGTACGGCAGGCGAATGTGGGCGACGTCGAAGTCGATGAGCTCGGTGCGGTAGTTGTTGCATGCTCTGAAGGTGACAGGGAGGCGGACCTGCCCGATCTGGACCGTGGAGCCGTCAGTGACTCCGGAGAAAGGCTTGGTTGGTTGAAGCTGGTTGTAAGGCACTTGGAGATTGTTGAATGTTTCCACGGACAGGACGTTGAGCCCTGCCCCGCCGTCGATGAGGGTCTTGGTGACCACCACGTTGTTGATGATTGGGGAACAAAGCATCGGGAGGACCCCGGCTGTGGCTGCACACTTGAGCTGATCCGCTGAGCTGAATGTGATGGCGCACGATGACCACCTGAGAGGACGTGTGGCTTCGAGCTTGGGGAGGACTGCATTCACTTCGCGGGCGAACTGCTTGAAGATGCGCTGAGAGGTTGGGGCCTGAGCTCTGCCCAGGATGCAGGCAATCGCGCGTGGCTCCTGAAAGCCCCCAACCCCTTCATCCTGATGGCGATCCTCGTTTCTCCTTGGCTGAGGTGGCAGCGGAGGGACGCCTGCGTTACCTTGCGAGCGATCCTCGCGAGGCTGATCCCTCCAGTCTCCCTCGTGAGGCGGGTCTTGCCAGCGGTCCTTGCGAGGTCGATCGCGCACCCTTGGCGCGGGCCGCGGTCTTCCCAGCGTCCTGCGTTTCTTCCTCCTCCTCGACCATAGCCCCGGTCGACACGGTCGGGGCACCGGCCGATCCTTCCTTCTCGCACGGCTCGGAGCTCTTGGCATTCGTTGGTGTTGTGGGTGTGGAGGTCATGGTACGCACAGTAGCGACTGCCCTTGGAAGATTCGGGCTGATCTCTGCCCCGCTTGGTGTCCGGTTCTGCCGCGAGCACGGCAGCCCCCTTGCGCTTCACGTCCTTGGCCTTGGACTTCTTTTCTTCTGGGTCTGCGGCAGGCAGCTTGAGGAGGGAGAGACGCCCTTCCTCGGCCCTGGCGCACTTGGTCGCCAAGTTGAACAGCTCCAAGGAAGTGCACAAATCTTCATGCATCGCCAGCTCCTCCTTCATGTTGACGTCGCGCACGCCGTCGGAGAAGGCTGAGATGATGGCCTCCTCGGACACCCTGGGGATCTTGAGGCGTGCGTTGTTGAAGCGCTGGATGTACTTTTGCAGGGTCTCTCCGGGCTGCTGCTTGATGCAGCGCATGTCGCTCACGGCGGGTGGCCGGTGGCGAGTACCTTGGAAGTGGGCGATGAAGAGGGTGCACATCTCGTCCCAGGAGGAGATCATGCCTGGGGCCAGGTTCAGGAGCCAGGTGCGTGCTCCATCCTTGAGCGCCATGGGAAACCAGTTTGCCATGACCTTCTCATCTCCGTTGGCCGCCTCGATGCCCAGCTCATAGAGCTGGAGGAACTCCGCAGGGTCGGCCGTGCCGTCGTAGCGAGGGGGCAGGTCTGGCTTGAACTTGCCGGGCCACGCGACGCTGCGCAGCTCGATGGTGAAGGCGCGGCAGCCCGCCGTGGTCACAGGAGGCCTTGGGTGACGGAGAGCTTGGTCTTGTAGGTCCCCGCGTGCTGCAGCTGGGTCGCGACGTGCCGGAGCATGGAGCGCCCAGGCGGCTTCTTGCGGGTGAGGGACTTCTTGGCAGCTCTGCTCTTGCCGCGCCGGTGCCTGGCGGAGCGGGTTCCAGCAAGGGGCCACGCGCCTTGCGGCCGGGGCGTCTTCTTGGTGAGGAGGCGGCTGGGGCGCCCCCGGAGCTTCGTCGCCTGCGCGGGGTGGTGTGCGGTGCAGCGGAACGGACAGTGCAGGAGAGCCCCCCGCGGCACGGACGAGCTCGCCGACGTGGTCGAGCCACGCTTCGTAGACGTCGTCGACGGGACGGTAGCGTACGAGCTCGTTTGCCGCGATGAGCGCAGCTCGAGCCTCCAACGGCGCGCGGTGCGCGCGGGACGAAGAACCAGCTGGGGTGAGCGAGGGAGTAGCGGTGCGGCCGTCTGGCCGCACAGAAGGATGCTGCGACGACGCTTGCTGCTCGTTCCCCGCCGGGCCGGTGGCGGTGTTGATGGCAGGCGACGGGGAACGGCGAGGGTGCCCGCCGATAGGGGCCGTCTGGGCTACGCGGGAAGCGAGAGCGGCTCGGCGCTCGGCGCGGGCCCTACGAGCGTCAGACATGGATGCGATGGTCGGAGAAGAACAGGGCGGTGGAAGATGAATTTCGGCGCACCCCTACCTGGTGCGCCAAATGTCGGATTTCGGGTTTCGGCAGACCCTTAAAGTTTGATCTCTGGGGTGCGCGTGGAGATTATGCTTCCTACCTACCTGTACCCCTCCGCCTCGCAAGGATCTAAACTACGAGAAGAACAACACAAGAGACACAGAGTTTATACTGGTTCGGGCCACCGTTGTGGTGTAATACCCTACTCCAGTGTGGTTGGTGGATTGCCTCTTGGGCTGACGGTGATGAACAATACAAGGAAGAATAGCCTCGCGAGGGTCTGTTCTTGGCTGGAGGAATGAACTGCTAGGAGGAGTTCAATCGCCCTTCTCTCTCTCTCTCCGTGTGATGCGTAGCTACCGGGTTGCTAGATGTCAAGGTGATAAGATGCCCAGCTGCCCGCTGATCTAGATGCCAGGGTGATGAGATGATGCCTCTACCCTGGGGGTGGCTAGTCCTATTTATAGGCAATGGCCCTGGGCCTCTTCCCAAATATTCAGCGGGAAGGGCACCAACAATTGGCCAGTTTGAAGGGGAACATGTGGTACACTTATCCTGACTATAGTTGGTCCTCGGCTGCCAAAGGCTCTGGTGATGACGCTGGCTTGGGCCCCACAGTGACTTCCTCCTTGTCGCGGAGCTGGTCTTGGTCTCGTTGCACCGAAATGGGTGCCTTTGCTTGATCCTCCCGCCTGCGCTTGCTCCCTCTGCACCAAAGAGGAAAGGAAGGACACTGCGCGGCTGGCACCTGCCTAGCGCCCTTGGTCGTCATGGCTTGCGTCATGGGCACCTCGTGAGGTACCCCGCCTTGATCTTTCTGCCTCCTCGTGAGCCAGCCTGATGAGGCCACGCCTGAGGAAGGTCCGTGTCGTCCGCCCCGCGAGGCTTGGCCCCTCGCGAGGGTCCTGGGTTTGTGTTGATGAAGATGGGCCGTGCTGGGCTCCCTTTGAGCCACGCCGCAGGCCGCAGGAAGGCAAGTCTGGGGACCCCCTTTCCCAGAACGCCGACACTAGTAGTACTGAAACCGCACATCATGTACTCGGTCTTAGTTCTACTAAGCCTAAACCCTTTCAATTCCAAGGTTTGTCTCCATAACTCTAACTTCCTATTTACCCCGTCCGACTATCGTCAACTAGCACCACATCATCCGCAAAGAGCATAGACCATGGGATATCTTCTTGTATATCCCTAGTGACCTCATCCATCACCAATGCAAAAAGATAATGGCTCAAAGTTGACCCCTAATGCACTCCTATCTTAATCGCGAAGTCATCAGTGTCAACATCACTTGTTCGAACATTTGTCACAACATTATCGTACATGCCCTTGATGAGGGTAATGTACTTTGCCGGGACTTTGTGTTTCTCCAAGGCCCACCACATGACATTCCGTGGTATCTTATCACAAGCCTTCTCCAAGTCAATGAACACCATATGCAAGTCCTTTTGCTCCCTATATCTCTCCATAAGTTGTCATACCAAGAAAATGGCTTCCATGGTCGACCTCCCAAGCATGAAACCAAACTAATTTTTGGTCACACTTGTCATTCTTATTAAGCGGTGCTCAAACGCTCACAACCCGCCGTAGCACCAATGATTTGATCAATACGAGGGAGAGCGAAAGGATCAGCCGGACAAGCCTTGTTTAAGTCCGTGTAATCCACACACATACGCCAGGTGCCGTTCTTTTTTAGCACAAGCACATGGATAGCCAACCACTCCTGATGCACACAATCGTTCAAAGTGAATGGTCGAGCGGCACCGCGCGAGAAATTTCCATCCACATTTCAAAAAAATTGGCCTACCGCCAAAATATCTACCCCGCCCCCTCCCCTTCCCCACCCCTTGTGGGGACCCCGACTCATAAGTCGTGATCACCGAATGCACATGTACAGTGATCCCAGAGATCAATGCTCACTGAACACACAGAAGCTGAATAACAAGAGTCTTACATCCATACATACCGTATTACACAAGTAGGACCATTATGGTCAAGTCTTGATTATAACATTGCAGCGGAAATCTTCATCGATAACTTGGACCCGTGCCATCTGCCTTAACCCTAAAGGCATTCTGACTGGGAAGCTTCCTAGCCTGCACGATCGTCACCAAATAACTCTTCAATATATCTTGTCTTTCATGCCTGGCCAATAAAATAACCAGTGGCAAGCCAATGAGTACTTTGAATGTACTCGCAAGCAACCCAAGGGAGATAACAGAATAATTATGCAAGGCACTACTACTAATTTGGCATTTTTGCGGAAAGCTAGTTTTTCTCATGCAAGTAGGATCAACATTTATCAAGGATATGAATGCGTCTGCATCAAGTATCGGGACGTTACAGACATCAACATCGGGATAGAGTTGTGAACAACTCATGCTCAAGCTCATCGTGACTTCCTCACGAATCACGTCAATAGATTTACCAAACCGTGTTGTTTGTCAGAAACATATGGACATAGTCTAAGCAGCACCACCCAACTGTCCTTGACCGTGGACACGGCTATTCGAATAGTTTTACACTCTGCAGAGGTTGCACACTTTACCCACAAGATCCGGGGAACTTCCGTGTCATCCACGACCCGCGGTACCTCAAGTACCCGGGGTAAGCACCCGATCACTATCTTTCCCTAGACGATACTAACATAGAGTCCACTCGATTGGTAGTAACCCCCGTGCCCAACATTTCACAATTTAAAATTGTGGAGCCTCGCTCCCATATTCATCACATACCACTGGCACGGGGTACCAACGGTGTGTCCGATGCCCCATAAAAATGTTCTTGGCCGCCCTACCTAGCACGACCCCGTCCCGAGAGAGAGAACCAACTCTCCCCGGTCACTAGTAATGCAGGCTCCAAGCTAGTATCGGCCTAGGTAATCAATAATGCCCTTTCCCATACAAGGGTAGAGTGGTTGCGCATGTAAGGTTGGGATAGTCGACAAATCTTAAATCTAATCCGTCTCTGTAAACAACACTTTTATCGAGCCTCGGTACACTACCTCTCCACCAAGTAGTGACCTAGTTCATCATCATCTCCCAGGGGCATTAGTGGCACCCACTGGGCTGTTTGCAAGTATGTCAACCCACACTTGTTTCTTTCCATGCATAACCCTGACCCACTTTGCGTAGCCATTTACTATAGCATATTTCTACATCCCACCAACACAACTCTAAGCAAGGGTAGAGTCATGAACAATGCAAGTACCAATGGAGTATGCAACGGAGGCAAGCCTAGCAAGGTTGCCATTCAAAGTATATCATGCACTCAGTGAAGCAACGAAAATGCAGTCATGATGTAAAATGGTTCATCATGGTCAAAGGGCTGCTTGCCTGTTTTAACCAAGTCTTCGAGGGCTTTGAATATCTCTGGTCCAACTCCAAGCACTTCGTCTAATTCGTCAACTATCATTGAAAGCAACCATAATAAGCAACACAACAAGACAGAAAATAAAAGTGCACTAAAAATGAGAGTTGGACTTTTCTAGGATGCCTGTGGTCATATGAGGAATGACCAAGGTGATTTCATTGGAAGTGGGTCAATGGATATTTCTAAACATTTCGATATGATGGAACAAGGGATTTAATGGATCTGCAAGTTGTCTACAGAATTCCTTTTTATAAAAATTAGTAAAATTACCCATTAAATCAGGCATGATTTTAGAAACATTTAGAAATTGGTTTCACTGGATTTGGAGTTGAAATGAATATAATATGGATTTTTGAAGTGGACTTATGTGGATAAATGAACTTTTTTAAGTGTCCAGCGAAAACCAAGAACAACAAAAATGTCCACTGTGGCCCATTAATTAGGACTTGATTTATGGAGTCAGCAGAAATTTGATTCATCGAATTTGGACACTATTTGAATTCTCTAGAGAGTTTTGAAGCTATATAGAAAAGAAAAAGGAAAGGAAAAAGGGTTTTACCCTTATCCAGCGCACTGGGCGCAGTTTAGAAGTGGGCCGGCCCACTGGCTCAGCCGCGCGGGCGAGGAGGGTGACGTCGGAGGCTCCCCGGACGGAGTACGCCTTCGCTACGCAGGAAGCGGCTTTACACCCGGTCCGTCTCCACTTAAACGGGCGGGGCCCGCCTGCTGGGTCGCTGACCTGCGGGTCCCGCACCAACTCTCTCTCTCTCTCTCTCTCCCGCCTCCTACTTCTTCCTCCCGATGGGCAGAGGCAGGGGACAGACGGCGAGCGCGCCGGCGATGATTCCGGCCGCTCCGCTGCGCCCGGGGCCAGGCCGGTGGTCTGGGCGGACGCCCCGTTCCACGCCGCGCCCAGAGGTGGTTGCACTGGACACGGGGAGCGCCAGACTTGGGCGGAGCGTCGGCCATGGCGGAGACCGGCGACGGCGAGGATGGGCACGGCGAGGCAGGCATGGGGAGGAGGTCCTAGTGTGCGGGAGAGGCTTCTTGGGGTCGTGGGAGTCCTCGGGATGGGTCAGTGGGAGCGGGAAAGCAACGATGGCTCGGCTACGCCCTAGGGCACGACAGCGGTACTCCGGTCATGGAGGTGGGAAGAGGGCGCGAGAGGGAGAGGGAGGCTGTCACGAAGGTGTAAGGGAGAGAGGGAGAGCGGGGAGAGGTCAGAGTAGTGCCCGGGGTAGCCTTATATGGTCGGGGCTGCGGTGCACCGTGGGCGTGGCCTAGGGAGCGCTCGGCGAGCTCTGCGGAGGGAGAAAGAGGGCAAGGGAGAAGGGGCCCGACATCCTTGCGTGTTGTGGACGTCGAGGCGCCTCGTCGGGCGCGCGGGGGAGGGCTGAGGTGGTCGGAGGTGTTGGGCAAGGAGCCGCTACAGTGCGGGAGCGCACTGTAGCGCGCTCCAGAGCGCGTGTGTGGCCGGCATGGCCAATTTTTTTGGCAATGTGGGCGCGGCCAATAGTGTCCAGCAGCTCTAGGGGGGAGTAAACAAGTGGGGAGAAGCTTTGGATGCCTTGGAGAGCTACTAGGAGAGGAGAGAGGTTGAGGGAGAGAGAGAAAGAGGTTGTCCAGAGAGAGAAGGTGAGGGTTTCACCCCCAAATAATTGAGCTGAGGCCAGAGAAGAGTTACTGGAGGTAGGAGAGGACTAGGAGGAGATGGGGTAAAAAGTTGGGCTCAAGGAGATTAGTGGAAGAGGTGAAAATGATGATTTTGGAAAAATGTCAGAAGGTGTTTGTTGATGGTTTGGGCAAGTAAATTAATTCCACTTGCCATGAGAATTAACAGGATGAAATGGCACATAGAAGTAGGGTGTTCCACCAAGTTTGTGCTCATTTGGGAAAAGTAGCCAATGTAACCTTGGTAAGCCCTAGAAATCAGCAAAAATGGCTTTACCAAGATTTAGTCATGAAAATCTATTCTCCTTGATGCACCACTTGGTGTAGTGTCATCATTTGAGGATTTGAACATGTCCACAAAAATTCAGATCAAAAGGACACACTTGGCAATGTGGAGTTGTTCAAATTTGGTTCTGGACAGAAAGGGTTTTTGGGTACTTTGATCAATATAACATTCTCTCCAACTTCTGCCATTTGGTCTAGCTGCATTGTTACACCATTTGAGCATGTGCACCAAGTTTGAGAGCATTTGGACATGTTTGACAGTGCAAAAATGTTCAAACTTGAAAAAGGACAGAAGTGGTTTTGAGAGGGTTTCATGGGGTTATGCTATTCTCCATGACATGGTACTTGGCAAGATCATCAAAAATTTCATATGTGACATGTTAGAATTTTCTTGGATTTTTCTGAAAATATTTCCTGTAGAAATATTTCAAATCCTTGAAATGAGCATAAATGGTTTTGGGAGGTTTTGTCCAATATTTTGATCATGACCATGTGTTGAAACTCACATATATGGAAACGATATGTCCATTGAGTCTCCCTAATTTTTCTGAAATATTTTTAAAGCTTTAAAATAGTTTTAACCTATTAAAGACCATTTCTGGTCTTAAGAAAAAGCCTTTAAATAAAATAGGAAAATAACATTTAAAATTATATTTTTGTGGTTTCTGGGTATCCTATATCTAGTAGGAGTCAAAAATATTTTTAGAAAGATTTTTTACTGCCCTTAATTAAGTACTTGCAGTGCAAAACTCAATTCAGGGGTTTTTGGAAAACTAATTTTAAAAAATACTATTTGGCCAAATTATTTTTGTAAGAAATTATTTTTATGTCCTATACACATGGCATGATCATTGGTTCTAGAGTTTGGAGCAAGGAGAGGAAGTATAGGAGTTGGAGGATTTATTTGATTTTTAGAGCACTTTGCATACAACAGACAAAATCCAAACAAGGCAAGGTCCAAAACACTCAAAAGTTTTTGTCAAACCACATTTTATCATGATTTATTAGCTTAAGTGTTGTAGCATGAAAATCAGGGTGTGACAGACCTACCCCCCTTACAAGAATCTCGTCCCTGAGATTCCCAGACTAGGCGCGGAAAGGAATACGGAAACTAGGATTTGGGGTAGTCTTCATGTCCTCATACTGCTTCTGCTTCCGTGTGGTACTCCACTTAACCTTGAGGTACTTGACGGTGTGGCTTCGTGTATAACGTTCCACTTAACCCAGGTTGCAATTGGGGTCTCTCGCGTAGGTCATATTGGGCTGGAGGTCGATGGCTCGTGGTCGATGTCCTTGTAGAGACCGGGCTAGTTAGGAAGTTGGAAACGTTTCCGAAGTGGTGTCGTGTGGAAAAACGTTGTGCACAGTAGGTGACTCAGGTGATAACTCTAGCTGGTAGCCGTCTATTCTTCATCTTGCAATGATCTTGGAGAGGGCCAATAAATCTTGGTGTGAGCTTCCCTTTGACATGGAAATGCTTGGTTCCTTCAAGAGAAGTGGTTTGCAGATATGCCTGGTCTTTGATGCGGAGGTATACTTCTTGAAGATGGTGGTTGGTGTAGTTCTTCCTCCTAGACATGACGATCTTCAGATGTTCCTTGACCAGCTCAATGATTCTTCTTCCGTCTTCGGGTAGACAAGTATGTCATCAAAGTAAGATGACAACTAACTTGTCCAAGCACTCCATGAAGTCTATGGGGTACGTAAAGTGGGCTGAGGCATTGGTGATGGTCACGGTTGAGCATTGGCCAAGGTCTTATCGATCTAGAGCCAAAGCTCAAGGTCAGGATCCGACCATGTTGTGGCTTGGTAGGGCTTAAGGGTTTTAAGGATTCTAGTATGCGAGTGAACATTTATCATCTTATCTTTAAGCACGGTTTCTGAGATGCCAATAGTTCTATCTTGCCCTCTAAACAAATCACCTTATACTACTGAAAGCATCATTTCGTATAGGTCAACTCCAATCATCACTCATGTTATTCATATCCTCATGACTTCCAAGAGGAGGTCTAACAAAATCATATATGTCTACGATCCCCAAACTCATATGTGTGTCTACCCCTAAAAATCCATGGGTAGAGCATACAAGCTTCCAGGCTGGAATAAAACACGACAATCCAAGTGCTCAGCCTATTCTTCCAAGGTCTAAGGTAAAGCACCTCTATCCTAAGGAAACACGTCGTAAGCCACTCCAAGATCTTGTTTCCTTCCTATGAATCAACTCCAACATCCCATTAACTTCCATCAATCACTACACAATCCATTAATTCTACAAATCCAATGTTTATGGTGTTCCACATGATCTTCTAAAGTCCTTATAACCCTCAAATACTTGAAAAGGGTTATCTTTAATATAGTCAGTCCACCAATTCCCATTATCATGGTCAAGTAAACTCTAAGGTCATGCTTATATAGATCCTTAAATCAACTCCGACAATTAATCCAATCTCCTAGTTTATTGTCCTCCAAGAAACATGGCATCATGATCGAGATCATCAGTCTAAATCCAATTTACTCTGAACCATGTAGACTTACTCACCACGTATACTCAACTAGGATCACCTATTTAAATCCAAATCTCATGTCCAACGAGAATTCCTACATGCTTCCCCACAGTCATTATCATAATGTCAACTATCTCCTATCAATATCCCTTGGCTAAGTCAAATCCTCATACTTCCAAGAATTCAGCTTGCGATCTTAATTGTCCCATTAAATCCAATTTACTCCAGGGGTAATGAAAGTTATGCTACTCTATCAACATGATCCCACCAAGTCCATCTACGACCATGAAAAGCCTCATGATCCCCCAAAGTCTCAGATAATTCCTCAAGTTCACTGATATAAACTCACCAAGTCATTTGTTCTTTGTTCATATATCCCCAAACTAGTCATCCCTATGGCATCGTCAATTCTGGTGCTATATTAGGATGATAATGTGCTCGTTCACTATGTCCACTAGTTCCATAATGAACCCAGTGTTGTGCAAGGTCTACAGAGGCTTAACTGGTTCTCTTGCAATCCTATGGGTTAAGCACATGGTTAAGGACTCGAGCTGGGGTATCTCGTGAAGTCTCGAAGGGTCTAGGAATGTGTTTCTAGTAGGGAGGGTTAAACATAATTCTACGGGGTTGCACTTGGTCGTGGAGATTGTAGAAGAAGTCTTCATTGCTAGTTGGTTTCCGATGCAGAATCCTTGGTGTAGCTTGTCTTGCCGGTCTTCAGTTGAGGCAAGAGATGAGAGGGAAAAGTAGCATAGAGGAGGGGAATGCCTAAAGGGGGTTCTATAGTGCAGGTGCAAACGAACAAGTGCCAAAAAGGGCCAAACACAAACAACAAAATAAGGCAGGTGATATAGCTGCGTACTTGTTGCCTAGGGCAAAAAGGGCGATTGTTATCAAAACACAAACAAATAAAAGCAAGCAACACACAATCATGGTTCTATTCGAACCATCATACGAACTCGACGGTGCATAGGGGGTACACGACTCAGCCTACCCTAGGGGTTCTTGGATTCAGTAGTCGTGCTTTGCTCCGTGCCTCGTGCAGTCTTTGGATTCTCCTCAGGTGTCGCTACGTTTCTTGTAATTGTTCGATGAAACAATCCGGGTTGAGCCTGAAGAGTCTTCAACAACTTATCACCTCTTGAAGTGATGGGTGAAGGTGGCTCCTCGTAGCAGGCATTGACCTGGTCTTCTATTGTCTTCTTATTCATGACGACCCCTTTTTGTCTTTTAAGGCGTCGATGGTACCAGGTTTGCAATCCTTTATGCAAGGACATTAACAAGGCATAGTAGAGGTCCAACATGTTGGTTACGTTGATGACAACATCGACACCAAGAGCGGGGGATGAAGAGAACCGTTTTCCTGCTCACTATAGTGAGGCGGGCCAAATGGCGAGGTTCTCATCCACCGGTGGTTGCCGATACAACAACGGTAAGGACATGGTTGCTCTATTAGCGATGTATATCATGATCTTGCATTTCCTATGCCCTGATCATCATAGGCTAAGGTCGCATCATCTTGGAGCAATGTCAAGGGTGTCACCATCTTCTGGGCCTTCATGTCCTCATTCCTCGAGGATGTATCTTCTACTGGTATCGTCTTGTCGAGGTGTCGCCAATCTTGTGTTCAGAAGTTGAGGGTGAATGTCTGACAAGGCATCTTCCTTCTAGATTATCCACGAGGATTACAAGGAATCCAGTGGTCAGGGGCATAAGGGTTCTAGCGACCATTAGTTTGGAAGGGGAAGAGATTAATAAGGAAAGTATACCTTAGTTTTCGAAAAACTGAGAAGGGAAGAGAAGTATAGATAGTTTTGAAAACTTGTAGTTTTGGAAATACTTTTGCCCTAACTAACGACCATGCTAACTAAGGCTTCCTACAGTCAGGATGGCTCTGATACCAGCTCTGTGGGGACCCCGACTCATAAGTCGTGATCACCGAATGCACGTGTACAGTGATCCCAGAGATCAATGCTCACTGAACACACAGAAGCTGAATAACAAGAGTCTTACATCCATACATATCGTATTACACAAGTAGGACCATTATGGTCAAGTCTTGATTATAACATTGCAGCGGAAATCTTCATCGATAACTTGGACCCATGCCATCTGCCTTAACCCTACAGGCATTCTGACTGGGAAGCATCCTAGCTCGCACGATCGTCACCAAAGAACTCTTCAATATATCTTGTCTTTCATGTCTGGCCAATAAAATAACCAGTGGCAAGCCAATGAGTACTTTGAATGTACTCGCAAGCAACCCAAGGGAGATAACAGAATAATTATGCAAGGCACTACTGCTAATTTGGCATTTTTGTGAAAAGCTAGTTTTTCTCATGCAAGTATGATCAACATTTATCAAGGATATGAATGCGTCTGCATCAAGTATCAGGAGGTTATGGACATCAACATCGGGATAGAGTTGTGAACAACTCATGCTCAAGCTCATCGTGACTTCCTCACGAATCACGTCAATAGATTTACCAAACCGTGTTGTTTGTCAGAAACATATGGACATAGTCTAAGCAGTACCACCCAACTGTCCTTGACCGTGGACACGGCTATTCGAATAGTTTTACACTCTGAAGAGGTTGCACACTTTACCCACAAGATCCGGGGAACTTCCGTGTCATCCACGACCCGCGGTACCTCAAGTACCCGGGGTAAGCACCCGATCACTATCTTTCCCTAGACGATACTAACATAGAGTCCACTCGATTGGTAGTAACCCCCGTGCCCAAAATTTCACAATTTAAAATTGTGGAGCCTCGCTCCAATATTCATCACATACCACTGGCACAGGGTACCAACGGTGTGTCCGGTGCCCCATAAAAATGTTCTTGGCCGCCCTACCTGGCACGACCCCGTCCCGAGAGAGAGCACCAATTCTCCCCCGTCACTAGTAATGCGGGCTCCAAGCTAGTATTGGCCCAGGTAATCAATAATGCCCTTTCCCATACAAGGGTGGAGTGGTTGCGCATGTAAGGTTGGGATAGTCGACAAATCTTAAATCTAATCCGTCTCTGTAAACAACACTTTTATCGAGCCTCGGTACACTACCTCTCCACCAAGTAGTGACCTAGTTCATCATCATCTCCCAGGGGCATTAGTGGCACCCACTGGGCTGTTTGCAAGTATGTCAACCCACACTTGTTTCTTTCCATGCATAACCCTGACCCACTTTGCGTAGCCATTTACTATAGCATATTTCTACATCCCACCAACACAACTCTAAGCAAGGGTAGAGTCATGAACAATGCAAGTATCAATGGAGTATGCAACGGAGGCAAGCCTAGCAAGGTTGCCATTCAAAGTATATCATGCACTCAGTGAAGCAACGAAAATGCAGTCAGGATGTAAAATGGTTCATCATGGTCAAAGGGCTGCTTGCCTGTTTTAACCAAGTCTTCGAGGTCTTCAAATATCTCCGGTCCAACTCCAAGCACTTCGGCTACTTCGTCAACTATCATTTAAAGCAACCATAATAAGCAACACAACAAGACAGAAAATAAAAGTGCGCTAAAAATGACAGTTGGACTTTTCTAGGATGCTTGTGGTCATATGAGGAATGACCAAGGTGATTTCATTGGAAGTGGGTCAATGGATATTTCTAAACATTTCGATATGATGGAACAAGGGATTTAATGGATCTGCAAGTTGTCTACAGAATTCCTTTTTATAAAAATGAGTAAAATTACCTATTAAATCAGGCATGATTTTAGAAACATTTAGAAATTGGTTTCACTGGATTTGGAGTTGAAATGAATATAATATGGATTTTTGAAGTGGACTTATGTGGATAAATGACCTTTTTTAAGTGTCAAGCGAAAACCAAGAACAACAAAAATGTCCACTGTGGCCCATTAATTAGAACTTGATTTATGGAGTCAGCAGAAATTTGATTCATCGAATTTGGACACTTCTCTAGAGAGTTTTGAAGCTATCTAGAAAAGAAAAAGGAAAGGAAAAAGGGTTTTACCCTTTTCCAGCGCACCGGGCGCAGTTTAGAAGTGGGCCGGCCCACTGGCTCAGCCGCGCGGGCAAGGAGGGTGACGTCGGAGGCGCCCCGGATGGAGTACGCCTTCGCTGCGAGGGAAGCAGCTTTACACCCGGTCCCTCTCCACTTAAACGGGCGGGGCCCGCCTGCTGGGTCGCTGACCTGCGGGTCCCGAACCAACTCTCTCTCTCTCCCGCCTCCTCCTTCTTCCTCCCGATGGGCAGAGGCAGGGGACAGACGGCGAGCGCGCAGGCGACGATTCCGGCCGCTCCGCTGCGCCCGGGGCCAGGCCGGTGATCTGGGCGGATGCCCCGTTCCGTGCCGCGCCCAGAGGTGGTTGCGCTGGACGCGGGGAGCGCCAGACTTGGGCGGAGCGTCGGCCATGGCGGACACCGGCGATGACGAGGATGGGAACGGCGAGGCAGGCATGGGGAGGAGGTCCTAGTGTGCGGGAGAGGCTTCTTGGGGTCGTGGGAGTCCTCGGGATGGGTCAGTGGGAGCGGGAAAGCAACGATGGCTCGGCTACGCCCGAGGGCACGACGGCTTTACTCCGGTCATGGAGATGAGAAGAGGGCGCGAGAGGGAGAGGGAGGCTGTCACGGAGGTGTAAGGGAGAGAGGGAGAGCGGGGAGAGGTCAGAGTAGTGCTCGAGGTAGCCTTATATGGTCAGGACTGTGGTGCACCGTGGGCGCGGCCTAGGGAGCGCTCGGCGAGCTCTGCGGAGGGAGAAAGAGGGCAAGGGAGGAGGGGCCCGACATCCTTGCGTGTTGTGGACGTCGAGGCGCTTCATCGGGCGCGCGGGGGAGGGCCGAGGTGGTCGGAGGTGTTGGGCAGGGAGCCGCTACAGTGCGGGAGCGCACTGTAGCGTGCTCCAGAGCGCGTGTGTGGCCGGCATGGCCATTTTTTGGCAATGTGGGAGCGGCCAATAGTGTCCAGCAGCTCTAGGGGGAGTAAACAAGTGGGGAGGAGCTTTGGATGCCTTGGAGAGCTACTAGGAGAGGAGAGAGGTTGAGGGAGAGAGAGAAAGAGGCTGTCCAGAGAGAGAAGGTGAGGGTTTCACCCCCAAATAATTGAGCTGAGGCCAGAGAAGAGTTACTGGAGGTAGGAGAGGACTAGGAGGAGATGGGGTAAAAAGTTGGGCTCAAGGATATTAGTGGAAGAGGTGAAAATGATGATTTTGGAAAAATGGCAGAAGGTGTTTGTTGATGGTTTGGGCAAGTAAATTAATTCCACTTTCCATGAGAATTAATAGGATGAAATGGCACATAGAAGTAGGGTGTTCCTCCAAGTTTGAGCTCATTTGGGCAAAGTAGCCAATGTAACCTTGGTAAACCCTGGAAATCTTTAGAAATGGCTTTACCAAGATTCAGTCATGAAAATCTATTCTCCTTGATGCACCACTTGGTGTAGTGTCATCATTTGAGGATTTGAACATGTCCACAAAAATTCGGATCAAAAGGACACACTTGGCAATGTAGAGTTGTTCAAATTTGGTTCTGGACAGAAAGGGTTTTGGGGTACTTTGATCAAGATAACATTCTCTCCAACTTCTGCCATTTGGTCTAGATGCATTGTTACACCATTTGAGCATGTGCACCAAGTTTGAGAGCATTTGGACATGTTTGACAGTGCAAAAATGTTCAAACATGAAAAAGGACAGAAGTGGTTTTGAGAGGGTTTCATGGGGTTATGCTATTCTCCATGACATGGTACTTGGCAAGATCATCGAAAATGTCCTATGTGACATGTTAGAATTTTCTTGGATTTTTATGAAAATATTTCCTGTAGAAATATTTCAAATCCTTAAAATGAGCAGAAATGGTTTTTGGAGGTTTTGTCCAATATTTTGATCATGACCATGTGTTGAAACTCACATATATGGAAACTATATGTCCATTGAGTCTCCCTAATTTTTCTCAAATATTTTTAATGCTTTAAAGTAATTTTAACCTATTAAAGACCATTTCCGGTCTTAAGAAAAAGCCTTTAAATAAAATAGGAAAATAACATTTAAAATTATATTTTTGTGGTTTCTGGGTATCCTATATCTAGTAGGAGTCAAAAATATTTTTAGAAAGATCTTTTACTGCCCTTAATTAAGTACTTGCAGTGCAAAACTCAATTCAGGGGTTTTTGGAAAACTAATTTTAAAAAATACTATTTGGCCAAATTATTTTTGTAAGAAATTATTTTTATGTCCTATACACATGGCGTGATCATTGGTTCAAGAGTTTGGAGCAAGGAGATGAAGTATAGGAGTTGGAGGATTTATTTGATTTTTAGAGCACTTTGCAAACAACAAACAAAATCCAAACAAGGCAAGGTCCAAAACACTCAAAAGTTTTTGTCAAACCACATTTTATCATGATTTATTAGCTTAAGTGTTGTGGCATGAAAATCAGGGTGTGACACCCCTTTTCTCCCCAACCACAAGTCACATTTCCCCTGTTTCCTCCTTCCTTCCTTCCTTCCTTCCTTCCTTCCTAAGCTATAGCCGCTTCCTCGCTCTCGCCGTCTCGCATCCTACCGTCGGGGTCGGCATGGTCTTCTTCGAAGACCTCTCCAGCAGTTCCTCCTCCGGCGAAAACTCCTTCACCACCCGGGTATGACTCTCTTCTCTCTCTCTCTCTCTCTCTCTCTCTCGGGCTCTTGTACCTCCCTAGGACCATCAATGGCAACAAATGGAGCAGGGTGATTGAATATCTATCTGCTCGTTGTCACCATCAATCTCCATGCGTGAAGCTAGTTGCGATTGAATCTGTGGACAGTGGGAGGAAGTTTCTGGCATGTGCAGAGAAGGTTGGACCCTCTTTCGTTGTTACAAATCATTCTTTAGATGTGATTCAAACACTGTCACGGTCCCAACCCATTCATACCACACCTTCAACCAAACGCATCCTAAGACAGTGTCACTGTTTGTACCTAGTATCTTAAATTGTTGCCACCTTATCAGCGGTGCTACTAGAAAATTATTTGGCACCACTTCAGCAGTTCGTGCATCCAACTTTGGTCCATACATCCGAGCAGGCAAGCAGTAAAATATTAAATCTTTATGGCATGAAGGAACTGGGCATCAGAGCAACTACGTGCTCCGGAGTCCGGGTCCCTGATTTTTTTCCGCTGCATCGGCTCGCCGGTGCAGGGCACCGGTGCGAGATGTAGCAACAATTGTCTTTACCCCAGTTTTGGCATACATAGTGGACGGCTTTATTGCTATTAGTTCTATGTTACAAATTTTTTGCATGTACACACCTGTTAGTATCAATTTGCTGTCATCCAAACACGGTCGCTATGTTGTTGCAATTATACTTACCTTCCTCGTAAAATGTTCAATTCGTTATTTATTGTACATGAGTAAGAACTTGTAGCATTATTGTAGTTAATTATTGCTGCTGATGTTCCAGAATTTGGTTGTTGTCTTTTTGAGAAGATATGTCATAATTAACATGTTTCTTCAGTTTTTCAAAATAAGCATTGGTATTTTCTATGTTGCTATAAACCCATTTCCCCTACAATTCTTACTGATCTAGTTTTAAATAGTATAGGATGAACAGAAGTGTTCTTACTTGGAGTGGGTTGATCAAGAGTGGCCATAGTCTTTGAAGATGTCCCTAGCGAAGCTCTGGAGCATGTATGAGGAAGAGAACAGATGTAGGCTTAGAGGAACTGTTGTCAATGCTGAATAATATTTGAAGATGCGGGATAAAAAGTTGTCAGACTTTTTTAATTGGGCTTTGCTAAGATGGTGTTGGCAAAGGAGGATGCACTTTCCCAGTTGGCTCATGCAAAACAGGTTCTTACTGAACTGAAATTAGAGGTGGATAAGACGACCCTGGATGATCTCGATTAGGGAAGTGAATATATTGTTCTAATATTGTTCTTATGAAGTTGAACTAGATATATGTTGTACTGTGTTGTTTTCATGTAGTTATCGTACTGTGATGTTATAATATATTTATGTGCCTGATATAAATTGGCAAACAGCTGTTCGATATGAAATGTGAATTTGCGTAATACTGGCATTATTAATTGTAAACTAATAAACCTGCTAATGTCATGGAACTTTGCAAACGGTTCTAGCAGTAAAAGCGCTTGTGATGGATAGCCCAATGCCACACACTTTTCTTCATCGAATCGTGTGTGATGTAGTTGATAAAAGCAAACAGTTAACCAAGGCAGAGCATGTGTGATAGTTACACCTTTCACACACGAGCCTACACATAAAACTGTGTGGGATGTACATACGTACGGAAACGTTTTCCCTGGATTGACTGTGTGGGATGTAGATAAGAACGGGAACGTATTCCTTGGATTCACTGTGTGTGATATACATACGAACGGAAATGTTTTCCCTGGATTGACTGTCTGGGATGTACATAAGAACGGAAATGTTTTCGCTGAATTGACTATGTGTGATATACATACCTACGGAAATGTTTTTCTGGGATTCACCGTGTGGGATGTTGTCGGTGTACTAAAGTAGGGGTACCTTAGTACCCTGAACTTGTGCACGGGCAGTAGTAGCGTCCCGCGGCAAGGCTTGCCAGGGGAGCGACAAGAGTCTCCACGGCCCTTTCTGGGCCGGACGAAGGCCAAGTGATCGATCCTAGAAGACCAGGCCCCGGCAAGAGGAGCTTGCCGGGCCAAGAAGGCGAGGTCCGCCAGGAGGAGCTTGCCGGGCCAAGGCGACAAGGCCCCGGCAAGAGGAGCTTGCCGGGACGACTAAGCTGAAGCACCAAGGCCCCGGCGGGAGGAGCTCGCCGGGACGGCCAAAGCAAGGCACCCCAAGAGAAGCCCGCCGCGGCGCGCCGCGCGCCCCGGCAAGGCCTGACGAGCGGCAAGCTCTCAGGTGCGGCAAGACAACCACCGCGGCAAGCCACTTGCCGCGACAAACCACCACCTCAGGCATGCGCTCCAGCTCACCTTCCCACGCGTCACTCTAGAGCTTCCCCAGAGGCACGTGGCGGGGCGCCGCGCAACCTGGGGCGCGCGGTGGCATGCGACGTTGGCAGAGTCGCCCCCGTGGCAAGCGGAGGCGCCCCTAACGGTCCGCCTCGGCACTGTTCGGGCGATCCTGACGGGCATTTAATGCCTTTGTCCCCCGCCGTCAGAGTTAGGTGCGATAGCACTGTGCGGCCACTGTTCGCACAGTTCCTTGCCATTTTTACCCTCACCTGCGTCGCTACCTGTGGGAAACCCCTTAGCATATAAAAGGAGGCCCATGCGCACGTAGGAGGAGGACAGAGGAAGGACCCAAGAGAGACCCAAGGGGGGGGGGGGACGGAAGAAAGAGGACACCCAGTAGACCCTCGTCTACGTCCAGCTCCAACTTACTGTAGCTTCTTGCGCTCCAGAGCAAGAACTCGAATCAACCAGACAAGCAGCAGTAGGGTTTTACGCATCCGTGCGGCCTGAAGCTGGGTAAAATCGTTGTGTGTGTGTGTCGCCTCGATCTGCTCTTTGTGCAACCTCCGCCCCCCGCCGAACCGACAAGGGGCTCCTTCCGCATAGGTGCTCGTGGAGGCGTACTTCCCCCCGACATCTTTGGCGCGCCAGGTAGGGGGCTGCGTCGAGGTTGTGCGAACCAGATTTGGCGACCACAGGTAAGCTCAGGTATGGCCAGGTACCTTTCCGCTCCAACCCGCGGAGCGGAGGCATTCCTCCTCACGGACTCGTGCACGGCCCTCCTCGAGTACCCACTCATGCAGAGCCCGGGCAAGAGCAGCTGCTCCTTGAGGAGGACCGCCTTAAGGCCGTTGAGCGAGTTTCTCGCCTCCAGCAAACTATGCGCCGCTCCCGTAGCCGCAGAAGTTAGCGCCGGAAGTTGCGGGAAAGGCGACCTCGTTCTTCGGCGCTCCCAGGCCGCCAAGATCCAAAGGAGTCGACGCCGACCATGGGAGGGACCTTGCCAGCGCGGTAGTCGGAACCCGTTCCGTCGGCCATCCTCTCTGTCCAAGTCTTGCCGCAGTTGCATGTAATCCTTGGTACAGAGACAAGCGCAGATCCCAAGCATAGCTTATATGCCCCGCACATCTTGTCGATTTCGCGCCTCTCCGCTTTGCGCATGCATTATTTGACACGATTGTGCAGCACTCGGCTCCGGCGAGCGATGGCAGGCCGTGAAGCCCCGAGCCCTCGTTATTCCCTTACCTCGAGAAGGGGGGATGACAGGATAGGCTGGGCGTCGCCCGAGGAAGCTGCGCCTTGCCGGACTGCAAACAACAGAAAAGCTAAGTTGCCAAAGTTTGAGCAATTAAGCTCCTTTTTTACCCTTAAGTTATCTTCCTCGAACGGCCGAGCTTCGTATGGGAAACCTGTGCGCGGAGGGGCCGGCTCGTGGCTGGTTGCACCCTTATTTCGTTTCGAGTCCGCTCAACGACTTAAGTGTGCTACATCCAGAGTGGCGTCCTTACTTTGTTTCGAGCTTGCTCGGCAGCTTAAGTGTGCTGCGACTGCAGTCGCCACGCTTACCTCGCCCTGAGCCTGATCAACATTTTAAGTGAGTTGCGCCAGCCGCGGCAAGGTTTCTTGCCGGTGGAGGCCCCGCCAGAGGGTTGCTGATGTCCCGCACTCGGCACCCGTGGCAAGGCGGAGGCTTGCGCCGACAAGTTCCTGGGAGCGTAGGGCGCGAACGTACGAAGCACAAAGTCGAACGAGGGAGATAACAGCGCAATGAACTGCCTAAGATAAAAGTTATATTCCAAAATGACTTGCCGCTGCTCTAATCAGCTGTTTCTATGGCATGCTCAGCAGCGACAAGAGAAGAAAAGAAAGAGGTGGGCGGCCTAATCCGCGCGGTCGCCCTCGACCCTCCTGATCCCGGCCACCCTTTCCACAATGGGGGTGACGAGGGCCCTGATCTCCGTCAGGTCGGTGTCTTCCAGCAGGTGCCTGAGGACGTTGGTAAGCCTGATGGTGGGGTTGCGGAAGACGATCTTCACCAGCACCCTCTCGAGGGCCCCGGAGACGGCTTCCCGCGTCTCCTCGGCCAGCTGCTCTGGGATCGTTTCTTGGAGATGCTGGAGCACCCCCACCAAGCCCTTGAAGAAGGAAGTGAGCTTGACGCTCGGCGAGACGTTCTTGCCGGAGGGGTACTCGTGGCCCTCCATCCCCAGCAGCTTCAGCTCCTTATCGATGGTGGTGGCGATGTCGACGAGACCTTCGGTCCACCACTCCACCGTCTCCTGGAAGGCGTTCTGGGTAACGGCGGCGCGCTTCAATAGCTCCTCGTTGTCAGCAACCTCCTTCCGCAAGGTCGCTTCCTGCCCCTTGGCGCTCTCCAGCGCCTTGGCCAGGGTGTCCAGCTTCAGCTCGAGGTCGGCTTTGGAATCCTTGGCGGCGTCGAGCTCCCGGATCTTCTCGGCGAAGCGGCCCTGCAGCTCGCCAAGGGTGTGAGCGCCCTTCTCGCGCTCCAGTTTGAGCGCAGCAAGCTCTTCGCCGCTCGCCTTGAGGTCGCTGACGAGCTGCGCCACCCACGTCACGCACGCCTCGCAACCCTCGCCCCCCACGACGCCGCGATAAGCGCGCGCCTCTTGGGGAGAGCATGACGGGCACAGAGTTAAGGAGCAGCGCAACCCAGGCCGCGCGTGCCCGTGCACTGTTAGGGCCTGGCCCAACAACGCTCGGTACCGTGTATGGCCCAGACCCGTGGGCTCCTGTCGGTGTACTAAAGTAGGGGTACCTTAGTACCCCGAACTTATGCACGGGCAGTAGTAGCGTCCCGCGGCAAGGCTTGCCAGGGGAGCGACAAGAGTCTCCACGGCCCTTTCTGGGCAGGACGAAGGCCAAGTGATCGAGCCTAGAAGACCAGGCCCCGACAAGAGGAGCTTGCCGGGCCAAGAAGGCGAGGTCCGGCAAGAGGAGCTTGCCGGGCCAAGGCGACATGGCCCCGGCAAGAGGAGCTTGCCGGGACGACTAAGCCAAAGCACCAAGGCCCCGGCGGGAGGAGCTCGCCGGGACGGCCAAACCAAGGCACCCCAAGAGAAGCCCGCCGAGGCGCGCCGCGCACCCCGGCAAGGCCTGACGAGCGGCAAGCTCTCAGGTGCGGCAAGACAACCACCGCGGCAAGCCACTTGCCGCGACAAACCACCACCTCAGGCATGCGCTCCAGCTCACCTGCCCACGCGTCACTCTGGAGCTTCCCCAGAGGCACGTGGCGGGGCGCCGCGCAACCTGGGGCGCGCGGTGGCATACGACGTTGGCAGAGTCGCCCCCGTGGCAAGTGGAGGCGCCCCTAACGGTCCGCCTCGGCACTGTTCGGGCGATCCTGACGGGCATTTAATGCCTTTGTCCCCCGCCGTCAGAGTTAGGTGCGATAGCACTGTGTGGCCACTGTTCGCACAATTCCTTGCCATTTTTATCCTCACCTGCGTCGCTACCTGTGGGAAACCCCTTAGCATATAAAAGGAGGCCCATGCGCACGTAGGAGGAGGACAGAGGAAGGACCCAAGAGAGACCCAAGGGGGGGACGGAAGAAAGAGGACACCCAGTAGACCCTCGTCTACGTCCAGCTCCAACTTACTGTAGCTTCTTGCGCTCCAGAGCAAGAACTCGAATCAACCAGACAAGCAGCAGTAGGGTTTTACGCATCCGTGCGGCCCGAAGCTGGGTAAAATCGTTTTGTGTGTGTGTCGCCTCGATCTGTTCTTTGTGCAACCTCCGCCCCCCGCCGAACCGACAAGGGGCTCCGTCCCCATAGGTGCTCGTGGAGGCCGATTTCCCCCGACAGATGTACATACCTATGGAAATGTTTTTCTGGGATTCATCGTGTGGGATGTACATACCTACAGAAATGATTGGGTTTCGATGCCTCGCCCAATCGCACACGAGCTCATTTGGTGTCCCAGGAGGGCCTATCCCCGACGATTTCTGGGTCGTGTGGGAAGGACCCCCCTATCGCCCACACTCACTTGGCGACGGTTCCATATGCCGTCGCGGAAAGGGGTTAAAACCGTTTGTATAGCACAGACGCATACTAGTGTTTGGTCATGTGGGTATGTGAAATCTTGATAAGCTTATTAAAGGTGATCGTATCCTTGGTCTTAAAAATGTCATATTTGACAAGGATAGACTTTGTAGTGCTTGCTAAGATGGAAAACAGGTTGGAGGAAGTCATCCCACGAAGAACATCATGACCACGAGAAGACCGTTTGAACATCACTGTTGATGACTTCTCAATATTTACGTGGGTGTTCTTTCTTAATGACAAATCGCAGGTCCAAAAGATCTTCAAGAACTTCGCTAAGAAGGCCCAAAACCAATTTGAAGTGAAGATTAAGAAGGTTCGAAGGGACAATGGAACATAGTTCAAGAACACTAATGTGGATACCTTTCTTGACGAAGAAGGGATTTCACATTAGTTCTTGAATACGTACACGCCTCAACAAACCAAAGTTGTTGAGAGGAAGAACCGAACACTTATCGAGATGGCAAGAACGATGCTCGATGAATACAAGACGCCAAGACACTTTTGGGCGGAAGAGGTTGAGATAGGTTGTCATGCTACGAATCAACTATATATTCGCAAGCTTCTCGGCAAGACGACATATGAGCTTCTCACTGATAACAAACCCCAAGTTGGATACTTTCGAGTATTTGGCTCAAAGTGTTACATTCTCGATAAGCATCGTTGCTCGAAATTTGCTCCTAAATCTCATGAAGGTTTCTTACTCGATTATGGCTCAAACTCTCAGACTTACTGTGTCTACAAGAATTTCAACTAAAATGTTGAAGAGACGGTAGATGTGAAGGTTGATGAATCTAATGGCTCGCAAATACAACAATCGCCAATTGATGTAGGAGACAAAGATCCTTCGGAAGCAATCCAAGATTTTCCCATTGGCAAAATTTGCCTAACGGAGGTGAAGGAGAGTACTTTGCCTTGGAGGCATCCACAAGTGGAACACGTCAAGACGGAGGAAATGAGGGAGTTCAACTAGTTGACTTGGAGGCATCCACAAGTGGAACACGTCAAGATGGAGGAAATGAGGGAGTTCAACAAGATGAACCACCTCGACTGAAAGGATCGAGAAGAGGTGTCCAGAGGGGGGGTGAATAGACACTTAGAAAGAAAAGTTGCAGTTTTTAAAACCTTTAAGTTTAAGTGGAGTTTCAGCACAAGTTCAAATATTCACAATACATATCAAGCAAGCATGAAAAGAGTATATAAGCAGCGGAAAGTAAATCATGCAAGTTGCAAGAATGTAAAGGGATGGGATTGGAGTGTGCAAACACAATTGGAGACACAGAGATTTTTATCCGTGGTTCCGATAGGTGGTGCTATCGTACATCCACGTTTATGGAGACTTCAACCCACGAAGGGTAACGGTTATGCGAATCCACGAAGGGCTCCACCCATGAAGGGTCCACGAAGAAGCAACCTTGTCTATCCCAACATGGCCATCGCCCATAAAGGACTTGCCTCACTAGGGTAGATCTTCACTAAGTAGGCGATCTCCTTGCCCATACAAACTCCTTGGTTCAACTCCACAATCTTGACGGAGGCTCCCAAGTGACACCTAGCCAATCTAGGAGACACCACTCTCCAAAAGGTAATATATGGTGTGTTGATGATTAACTCCCTGCTCTTGTGCTTCAACTGATAGTCTCCCCAGCACTCAACTCTCTCTCATAGGATTGGATTTGGTAGAAATATGATTTTAGTGGAAAGCAACTTGGGGAAGGCTAGAGATCAAGACTTATGTGGTTGTAATGGAATATCTTGACCTCAACACAAGTGTAGGTGGTTCTCTCTCAGAAAATTTATGTTGGAAGTGTAGGTATGTGTGACACCCAAAAATTTGACAGGATTTGTTTGCTGAACATTTTGCCAGGAAATTAAATTTCTCTGGATTTTCTTTGTTTTCGAAAAAACTTTCTTTTCCTTGATATTGTGGAGTTTTTAACCCAAGTGAAAAAAACTTTCCAAATATATTATATGACTTGGTTAGTCTCTCAAGAAAGACATTTCTATTATCAGTTGATTTATTTGCATAATTATTTCTCTCTGAGATTTATTCTTTAAAGTGAATTTTCATTAGTTTTAGAGCTCTATTTGAAGTAGAACCCTTTTATAAATTTATTTAAAATTTCACCAAAATTTGGGGATGTCATGTGATGTTTTTAAATCCCTTTTACGAAAATATATACTTCATTCATTAAATATTTTGAGCTCTACCCCCAGTTTTCAAAACTGGTCCAGATGGCAGTATTGCACTACAACCCATTTAAATATTTCTTTCTAGCTTCCACCGAAATTAGGGGGTGTTAGTAGTAGTATTTTATTCAACATTATGCAAAAACCCATTGATGTTCTTTGAAAAATTTGGGTAAATCAACCTCATTTTCAATCTGGCCCAGTTGGGTATTTCCTACTACAACCCTAATTTATTTTGCTCCAGTGCCCTTGGGTTTTCTCCTACTTATAACCCACCATACCAAACCCTTGAGTCGAGGAGGTTGGACTCATTGGAGCATTTTTGGTTCATGAAATGATGCCATTTGCCTTCTGTCCAGAATTGAAGTTTTGAAAAACTTGAACTAACAAGTTTCTAAATTTGGCCAATTAACCTTACCACCCTCTTTAACATCTAAAGAGACACTGATCTGGAGATTTGGGCAGCCCCAAAAGTTGTCCTAGATGCCATTGGCATTTTGTCAAACACCCTGAGTGCATAGCCAGCTTTGGCATGATTTTAAGTTTACTTTGTGAACTTGATCACCTGACCTGACCACCATCTCCATTGATCTCCTTACTAACTCTAACCTAGTCCTGCTATTTGCCAGCCCCGCTCAAGCACTCTAGAATGCCCTGGCATTTTCTCGAGCATGTCTCGTGCGTGCTCTAGGCGCGCGGAGAGCGCGCGTTTTGCACGTGCGTGCGCACGGGTCGCCGCGTCGCGCCCCGGCCCTTGCTCGCCTGCAGAGCCGCACCCCGACCTCATCCACTCACCAGAACACGCCAGCTCGCCCCTGGCGCCCTACAGCGCTGCCGCCAGGTCCCTCTTGGCGGCACGCTAGTAGCCACAGTACGCCCTGCCATGGACGGCGCCGCCCAAGCCACAACTCCTCGCCAGCTGGCCTCGTGAGCAGGCCGCCCTTATCCCCAAGCCCGTCCACTAACACCGACCCTGCTCCGGCCATCGCCACGTTGCTCTGCCACAACAGAAGCGGTCGGCCGGCGATCTTATCCCCAACAACGGTGGAACCAACCTTCCCCGGGCTATAAATGGCCCCCGACCTCGCTCGAGCATCCTCAGGCAAGCCGTAGAGTGCACCCCCCCCCCCCGCTCAAATCCCTCTGGAACCATCGTCTCCCCCGCCTCCGGCCGGTTCGGTCGCCGCCATAATCGAGTGCCGTGCGTTGCAAACAGAGCCTTCCTCGCCCATCCAGCGCCACCGTCACCTTCCGCTCGACCTTGCGGAGCTACCGACCCCTCAAACGCGATCAAAACACACCATAGCCCAAATCCCCAATCATGCCCGAAGTTTCCTCCGATGCGGAGCTTGCCACCGACGACTCCCTCCGTCCCCGCCGGCCAGTCGACCACCGGGAGGGACGCCTGGGGGTGGCGGATCCATCCCTGCCCTCGGATGCCCTCGAGGAGCCGCCGTTCACCGGCGAAGATCGCCGGAGCTCCGCCCCCGTTCGGCCAAGGAGAGGGAAGGCGGGGGACGACTGGTCAAACCTGACCAGTGGGCCCAAGGGACCCACTGTCAGTGACCCAGCCCCGCCTCCACGTGTTTTAAGTGGAAGCGCAAAACCTAAAGTACGTTTTCTCTGCCCAAAAGCGTATGCGTATTTGAAACGTTTTCTTTTTCTATTTTATTTTAAAAACATAGTTTGATTGCAACTTTGACTGGCTATATCTTTTTAAATAAAACTCCAAATGGATTGATTACTTTTCCTACATCTCTAAAATTCCACCTAGTTTATTTTAAGATTTATTTCAAAAATAATCAGGACAACTTTTTGTGCTGTTTTTGAACTATGTGTTATTTGAATATTTTGGAAAATAGGAATTTGGAGGGGAGATATAACTTTCAAAAGTTTTGGAGAGCACCTCACCTCTCCACACCTTGAAGGCAAGCATTCTGAACCCTGGCATAATACTGTTGTGTTTTGTTTGATTTGGTTACAACACCACCTTGCCTCGGAAGTTCCGTTATTTATTGGGATGATATGATCCTACTCATAAATGCATATCGATGATTTCGTGCTTTTGAACTTGGATATGTTGTGATAGTAGTCACCCTCTTATAGCCTTCATGCCTACCGGAAGGAAACCGGGAGAAGCCTCTGTCTTGGGTAGACACGATGCTTGTCTCCAGTTCCTCGTCGAGACATTTGTGTCCGGTATGGCATGATGAGGTATGATGAGTGGTGATTCTGTCTGTTGGATTGAAATGTGTTTGTTATACTAACCATGCAGGGAATGCCTAAACCTCCTGAGTCGACCATAGATCGAGTCTTGTTCCGGCAACCCCCATGCTTGTTTCGTACTACCACTTGTCCCTACCATAGGTAGGGTATGGTTCAGTAAGTTGTCAAGCCCTTTCCTAGCACACACCATACAGAGAGGCCATGGTGGAAGATACCGGCTGCATCCGGTATGCATGCCACCTGGTCCGGGGGCATGGGTGTTTTGGTTGTAGCCGAAGGGGTAGCTCCCCTAGTTTGCGCGCGGTATAAATTTTGTGATCCCATGCTAGTCGAGGTTGTAGCCTCCCCACTTAGAGTTTTCTTAACAGGTGTCAAGGGTGATTCCAGACACCGATAAGTTAGGCTGGTGTGTGCGGTCAGGTGTGTTCTCAAACGAAAGACCGTGGACGGAACTAGTCCCGATGGACTAAAGGAATCCGTTGCTAGTGGGTAAAGAGTACACCCTCTGCAGAGATTAAACCTATTCGAATAGCCGTGTCCATGGTTAAGGACTACAGTCTGGGATGGGTCAAGTGTCGGTCTTAGTGTTGGTCTTCGGAGGAAAAACCACTAAACCAGAGCATTGATTATGACTTGTGACGTATGATGATTATGATTATTTTTATGGACTAACCATTTATGTTATTTGAATTTTTGAGTATCCCTGGGACGGTTCTACCTCCGGGATATTCACTGTGATTAATCTTGTATAAGCCCTTTATGTGGTGTAGCACAGACGCTCGACTGTGGCATGCTTGTTATTTCAATTACTTATAAGCCCTTTATGTGGTGTCGCACAGACGCCCGACTGTGGCATGCTTGTTATATCTTTTATGTATAAGCCCTTTATGTGGTGTCGCACAGACGCCCGACTGTGGCATGCTTGTTATTTCAATTACTTATAAGCCCTTTATGTGGTGTCGCACAGACGCCCGACTGTGGCATGCTTGTTATATCTTTTATGTATAAGCCCTTTATGTGGTGTCGCATCAGACGCCCGACTGAGGCATGCTTTATATTACTACCCTTTCGAGGCGTCGCTTCAGACACCCGATCGGTGCATTCTATTTCTGCTCTTTGATTGCATAGTCGTATTTAACATGACTAACCTGCTTGCATGCATCATGATTTTTTTATTCATGACAGATGTTGCGACCATAGAGTATTTCAGAGCATGATTATCCATTCGTTATATTATACATGTGTTCTTAATGTTTGCAAGTACATTCAAAGTACTCACTGGCTTGTCCCTGGCTATTGTCTTGGCCAGATTTCTGGCGTGGAGAGGAGCATTGTGATAACAGCCCCGGAACCTATGCCATGGAGATAGCAGCCTCGCGAAGATAGGAGTTATCCTGGTTAGTTGTTCCTATGGGAAATGGAGTCCCAATGATGCTGGTGACCCGCAAACTGCTTCCGCCTTTAGCCACTAGAAAACCATTTGTTGTACTTATAGGCCAGAATGGTCTTGTACTTCATATCATGTACTTTTGCTTGGAGTTTCTATATCAAGTTGATGCCTCATCAGCTAACAGTAATCCTGGGGCTGGTGAGCACAAGGGCCATTTTCTGGGAAACTATATCCCGAAAATCCGGTCCTGACAAACTTGGTATCAGAGCCAGGATGACCATTGGCTAATCCTATCTTAGCCAGGTCGAAAACCCTTGGTTAACCAACCCACCAGACCTTAACCAAACTCCGGCCAAGCTTTTCGTGTAAGATAGCCACACAGTGGGACCGACACCTTTTGGCATTCGGTGCCCAACCTATCAGCCTAGCCTGTCGATCACGCGCCAGCGACCGGCCCCTAAATAGTCTTTTTCACAAACGTGCGAAGGAAGACTCCATCCCCTTTTTCTATAAAAAGGGCACGCTAGCCTCAACCCAGCACAACACAGCCTCTACCCCTAACCAAGCTATAATGCCTGGCCCCATTGTTCACAATGAGACCACAACAACCAACCTTGGAGGTTTTGTGACCGTGCTAGCAAACCTCAACCTTGGAGGTTTTGTCACCGTGCCTTTGCATTAGAAGAGCCCCCAGAATATGTTGTGTACTAAGGGTCCATGAGCGGTGAGAGCCGTCAATTCTGGGTCACTGTGCACGTGTATGGTAGGGGTCTATCGCCAGAACGCCCCTACAGGTTCACCGGAAGGACAACTTCCTTTGAGCCACAAGCCATCCAACTAGCTGCTCGAGAGGCTATAGTTCAACTCCGGCACTTGTCGCCTAGAGTTAACTATCGCCCGTTCTACTACTACCCCAGCCATGACGGGTATGGTAGGACACCTCAAGTTGCCAACGGAGATCACGAGACAGATCCTGCATTATTGCATTTGGTGCGCTATGTAAGTGCATTAGAGGGTTTGTTCGGTCAAATCACACTTGATCTGATCGCAGCTCGTGGAGAACTGGTTCGCCGAGCCCCGACAAGAAGAGAAGATGAGCCCGACGTCGACAACCTAGTCGTGCTGTTCGGACAACCGATCGAGACCTTGAGGTCAGCCCCAGCCATCAACCAAGGTGCTTTGATGACCCCAGAAGTGCTTCGTCGCCTTTTGGGAACACACTCCAATGGGATTGTGGCCAACAATCCCCGCGATGGTCATCATCGCTACCCCGACCCTGCAGTTCCCCAACCCCCTCCAGCTAACCCCCACGGTGAAGCCAATGGAGAAGCCTCGGCATCCACAAGGCACGCCCGCTTAGATATGAACGAGGTAGACTAAGTCACTCGAGTAGTACTGAGCCTTAGTATGTGCTCAACCTGTAGCTGTGTGATCTTGCTTCACCGCAATGTTGTCTGCTTGGGCGTCCCTATTTTAATAGTAATTTTTTTGAAGGTTAACGACTGTGGGAGAGGCTCCCACTGACTTTTGTATTACTCACAACAGAACAGTTACATGGGTGTTACAATGGGTTTTAGGCCCCACGGCCGCACTGGTTGCACAAACAAAGACTAGTGGCCCAAACTTACGATGTAATTAGAGAGAAAAGGATGGAATTTCTCTGGACAATTGTGGACTACTAGGCCCAATAGATTTTTGAATCTAGCTAGCCATGCCACAAAGGAGTGCGGAATCCCCCTGAAATGTTGGTTGTTTCTCTCTATCCATAAGCTCCAAGCAGCAAGCAGAAACACATCCATGAATAGGGGTCGACGCCAGCTATCTTTTCCCCCATGCAAGATGGCTAACCTATTGGTTCCTCCTGGCCAGGACAGCCCAACTTTACTCCAGCATTGCTGGGCGAAGGGGCACGCGAAGAAGAGATGCTCCACAGTTTCCTCGGGGGGGGGGGGGGGTTCTGACAGAACATGCAAGCATAATTACCCTCGGCTACAGCGAAGTGTCGCCGCTTCAGCATGTTCCTGGTGTTCAAACGATCGACCAGAAGCAGCCACCCAAATATTTTGAACTTGATCGGGCATTTGGAGTTCCAGAGCCAACAAAACGCCTCATCAGCCACTACCTGCCTGAAGCAGTGGTTGTAATACTTTTTGGAAGAATAACGCCCTAGATCACAGACCCAAGTATATGCACAATCACTGTTTAGTCTGATATGCGCGAACCCACGTTGAATCTCTCTTATCTTCTCTCTGGCTTGGCTCGAAAGAGGCAGGCTGAAAATCGTGGCCGGATCAGTGGTGATGAGAACCTTGGCAATGGAGTCATCTTCGTTGATGTAAAAAGAGAAGGCTCGTGGGTACGTGTCCATCAGCATGGAATCATTGTCACCAAACCAGACATCTTTCCAAAAGAAAGAGCTCGACCCATCCCCCGGGATGACCTTGGTGATCCCCCGAAAGGACCCACTGAGCTGCATCACATCCCTCCACCAGAAGGAACCCACCAATTCAGTGGCATGTGGAACCTTGTTCGTGTAGTATGCCTCCCAGACTAGCTGAACCCAGGGCACATCCTCACGATTGTAGAACTTGAACAAGTGTTTTAGGAGTAGCGCAACATTTTGTGTCTTGATATCAATAACGCCAAGGCCACCGCACCGTTTAGGTCGGCAGACAAGCTCCCAGGCAGCGAGGGAGTTGGTTTTGACCCCATCTTCAGAGTTTTTCGCCCAAAGGCAGTATCAGTGTAATTTGTCGAGGTGCTTGACCACTTTGGGGTGCAGCTTGATCGTGTACATTGCATAGATCAGCATGGAGGTCACCACCGAATTGACTTGTGTCAACTTGGCCCCTGACGACATCAGTGATAGGGCAGTGGAGGTATTCCTCTCAACCGATTGCACCAACGGCATGAGATCCAGAACACTCGGCCTCGTTGTTCCCATGGGGAGACCGAGGTAAGTGAATGGCAAGGTGCCAACAGAGCAGCCAAACACCTCTGCTAACTCACTAGCACGTTGGTGGTCGACATTAATGGGTATGAGGGTCGATTTTTGGAAGTTGATCTTGAGCCCCACCGAAGATGCATAATCTTCCAAGATAAGCTTTATGCGGGCGGCCTGTGCAGGACAAGCTTTCATAACCAAGATTGTGTCGTCAGCGTATTGCACCACCGGGAAGTCACCTGCACGAGGAATAGGAAGCTCCAGCAGACCCTGGGCATAAGCGTCATTAATTGCAGCTTGGAGCAGATCAGCTGCAAGGACAAAGATCAGTGGCGAGAGAGGGTCTCCCTGTCATACGCCACAATTGCATTTGAATTTCCGACCAGGAACACCATTCAAGAGGACAACTGAAACTCCCGAACCAAAAATATTTTCCATCCAACATAACCACTTGTCATCGAAACCCATGTGTTTCATGATTTCCAGCATGGGGGCATGTTCAATCGTGTCAAAGGCCTTGGCAAAGTCAAGCTTAAGCAAGACAATCTCTCTTGCAGAAGAGTGGCATTGATGAATATATTCGTACGACCACGCGAGGCAATCCTGGATAGTCCGGCCCTTGATAAAACCATACTGGTTCCTGTGGATGATTTTGAGAATAACTTTTTGCAGCCGGTTAGCCAAGATTTTTGTAATGATTTTCAGACAATAGTTTAGTAGGGTAATTGGTCTAAAATCATTAGCCGTTTCCGGAGAGGATATTTTTGGAATGAGGGTGATGTATCCCTCACTAATGCTCGTGATATCGAGCCCACCTGCATGGAAAGCATGACACAGATCATAGAAATCAGACTTGACGATTTGCCAGCAGTTCTTAAGAAAACAACCATTGAAACCATCTGGGCCGGGAGCTCTGTCACTCGGCATTTCCTTGATAACGGCATCTATCTCATCAGTAGAGAAAGGCGCACTCAATTGGTCCAACCCATCAATCCGGCGGATGATCCTAGCGAGGTCAAACTTCATGCTGGTGGGTTTAGAAGAACCTAAACGTTTCTTGTATGTATTGAAAAGAACCCCCTCCTTGCCAACATGGTCATGGATTTCCACCTCACCAACCCTAAGCATGGCAATAGCATTGTGTCTATATCTCTCTGTGGCCAGCGACAGAAAAAGCTTAGTGTTCTCATCAGCAAAGCGAAAGTACCTGATAGTACATCTCTTCCTCCAATATTCATTCTGGTATTTGAGCAGGGCCTGTAAGTGGGTTTTCAATATCTTCCTGAAGTTTGACTCCTGGATATATAAAGGACGTTTATCCTCAAGAGTGTCCGTGATTGCCAGAGTCTCATTGCTGTTTTGGATCATAATTTTAAGTTTCGAGACACCCTTGCTCCATCGCTTAAGATCATATCTCAGGGTTTTAAGCTTTTTGCATATGCGAGCTGCGGCATTGGAGGCGTGACATGCCTTAGACCAGGAGTTAGAAACAACCTCCATGAACCCATCATGATTAGTCCAAAAGTTCTCAAACCGAAAGAGCTTGGATCGGGGGATACTTGATTCGATTGTGACTACGCACGGAATGTGGTCGGACACTGGCTTCCCCAGAGGCAGGACCATTGTGTTTGGATATGAGGTGGTCCAACAAGATGACGAGAAGAACCAATCCAACTGTTCCAGTAGAGGATCATCCTGCATATTGCTCCAGGTCTATGCTTGGCCTTTCACAGGCAATTCCATAAGCGACTGTGCACGGATGAGCTCATTAAATAACAACATGTCCGCAGTGTCACCCCCAGGTTTATTTCTATTATTCGTGGATCGAATGAAATTAAAATCACCAAGAATCAGCCAGTTTTCATCATCCAGAATATTCAGATCAAAGAGCCAGTTTGTAAAATCCACTCGACGCTGGCCAGAACAGGGGCCATAAACATTGATCAGATTCCACGAATTGTTCGATTGCGTGGCAATAAAAGAAACCCCCACCGCAAAAGAATCCACATACCAAGGTGTTCCCGTAAACACAGAACTATTCCAAATTATAATGATGTCACCAGAGGCACCCACTGATGGTGCAAAAACAAACTTATCGAAACGCTTAGGGCAGAAAGTTTTAATAAAAGCAAGATCGAAGGATTCACGTTTAGTTTCCTGGATACATAGCACAGAACAACCGCTAGTATCGATCGCATTCCTAATAGCCAAAAGTTTTGCATCCGAATTTATGCCTCTGATGTTCCATGAGAGCACGTTCCACGATTTATTCATCGGAAAGGAAGACCTCAGTCGTCAGCCGCCGCAGATGAGCGCTGGTCATCCAGCAGCTTCTCGCGGGAGAGGGCTTTCGGGGCAATTCCACAATTGTTTCCCATCTGTTGAAGATCTTCGATCGGTGTTGGGGGGGGTAAGCAGCAGTGGGCACCTGCACAGGAGCAGTAGCCAAAGAAATAGCAGTGACAAAAGGAGTCTCACGTGGTTTCACCCTTGACTTGGAATGCTTGGTGTCGGGGGCATGGTTGATTTTGAATCCATCATACTTGTTGGATCTAGTGCTCCGTCTGACAGCAGTGGTGTCCAAAGGCACTAACACATTGCGGTGCTTTGAACACTGAATGTGGAGGAGAATGATCATGCAAATCCCAGTCCACAACGGACAGTCGAGCCCTGGGTTCAGAAGACAGCACAGACGATGGAACAACAACAGATTCCCACTGAAAAGTAGTAGCAAAGATCCAGGATAGGACATCAGGTTCAGGTGCCGTACAATCAATCCAGGCTGCAGCAGCGGCATTAATATGGTTCTGAATGATCCGGAAAGGGTTGAGGGGCAACATCATAGGAGAAACATGTTGGAAGGTGATAGCTGGTGTATATATGCATTTGAGCATACTCCCAATACAAAGCAGAAACTCATGATCAGCAGCAACCTGAAGAAACACAGAGCTTCCTCCGGCCCTAACGAATGCCATCCTAGCCGCAGGATTGCCATTGACAAATCCATCAGCCAAGGCTTCCACCGCCTGAAACTCAGAGTCAGAAGACCCCGACAGATTGTCCTGCACATTATGCTCTGGATCCACACCATCCATGAGTGACGGTCCATCATACTGAAAAAATGTCCTGAAACTGAACCCAGTATATGGAGGAGGGATCACACGCCACATACCCCATCCATTTTCCAGAACTTCCTGAGCAGGTTCAGGAGCATTCCAGGCTGCCTCATTCAGAGCTTCTTGAGCAGTCATCTCATCGATGCGTGCTTGCTGCATGAGGGTGTAGTACAGAAGCTGATACGGATGTCGAGATGCATTCAGGAGCGGGGGAACATCCTCATTACTAACCAAATTTGGGATAGTGTTTCTATCGTTCAGAACATATACAGGCACTGACCACGAACGGGCAAGACCTGGCAGTAAACCAACCCTGGTAATCACAAGACTGTGCGGCACCTCAGCAACATCTTTGATATGGCATTTGACGAGGATTCTAGCCTTGTTCTGTCCCGGACGGGGCCAGACTAGCAACTTCCCAAAGTTTGAGACAGCCTTATGAACATAATGTTCAGTTTGATAATCCATTGGCAAAGCAAGAAACATGAACCAAACTTCATATTCAAAAGCAGGCATGCGCATATTGATACTCTCATCATGCGGGACTAGGGAGAAGGTGGGATCATCAGTCAAAGCATGCGGTCCTTCCCTAATGGCAGCATCTCTACTTTCCATGTCCACAAAAACCACACACCCGATCCCCAGAGGGTAAACAAAGTCATCTAGCAGTTCATACTCTAAATCTCCAATAATAATGCGGCAGACCTCGGCTAACCAGAACTCCTTTTGATGATCAGGGACCGCGGGGTGGACAGAAACGATGGCATACCTATCATGTTTCAGGGGCGGATCATCCACCACCATGTCATGGCGCTGAACCCTGTGCGCAGGCCCACGATCAAAGGTCGATCCATCAGGAGCGAAGGCAAACGGGCTCACTGGGAAGTTCGCCATGGTTGATGGTGCCAGGGACTGCGCCTGCTTGAGAGAGTTCGCTGGAGTAGGTGGTGTGGTTTTCTTGATCGAGGTCGAAGACGAGAAGAATCAAGATGGTGGAGGCATGGGTGTGGAACTCAAGGAGAGCGTCGGCTCACCCGATTGGGGTTTTTGGCAGGCAGAATTGACTACACCCTGACCAGGAAGGCGTATCGTCAAGCAATGGGGGTTAGCCACGTCCGCGAGGTGCGGGATTGTCTGTTTCTATTTCCATATCCAACCACCATGCCGATCCCTAACAACACGGGCCATACCAACCTCCATACAGTTACCAACCACAGACTCATACGCAGCAGCCCGAGGCAAGATCCTCTCCGATTGTGTTTGACATTTGCGTTTCCAGGCCCAACGAGGGAGAAAATTATAAGCCTTGGGCTTACGTGACTTGTGGCCCAGACGAAAGCAGAGAGAGCAGCAACGAAGCCCAGGACAGAGCCTAGTCATATGGTCAAACGCAGAACATGCAGTACACGGAAAACCCAAGGGATCCGGGCCCACCTTGCATGGCACATGCTCATGATCATCAGTACGTGAAGCCGAACAAGTGCAGGCTCCAGAATCATCCCCGCATCGTTGACAAAAAACTCCAGTGCAGGATTCTTCAACATGACCAAGACGATCACAAAGAGAGCAGTGCAAAAGCCTTTTGTAAATGTATTCTTTGGTTGGGACTGACGATACTTGCACCATAAGCCTAACATTATCATTATCATATACGGCCTGCCAGCCATCCAAAATAGAAAGTAGAGTATTGTAACACCCCTATTGTCATGCTACAGTAGCCCTGTTAATGGTGCCATGTCATCTTATTAATGTTGCTAATCCTCACTTGATCCAAATCACTGTTCATACTCAAACTCAAATTTAAAGTCAAAAATTCAAATTTGCCAAACCTGAAAACTAAAATGTTCAAAGTGTGGCAGATAATCCCCGGGTATTTATCATGTTGGAACCAACCTCTTTTGGATTCCGAAAGTGCCCCTGGAAATTATTTAGTGGTCCAACATCATATTAATTGGCCTTTTCAATTTCCAAGAAATTGCTTGAACAATTGCGTTGGCTCTAAAACTTTTTGTGCAACACCACAATTTTGTGCATGAATTATGTGCCAAGTTTCGTTTATAACAATATCCATTTGGTGGTCCAACTATTTGAAAAAACAAAAGAAAAAGAAACAATAAGGGGAAAACAGAACAAGGGGGGAAGTGAAAAAGGGGACCTAAACTACTGGACGCTGGCCCATTTAGCAAAAAACTGGCCCGGCCACGCCCACACGTCCTCTTCCCCTCGCTACAGGAGGCAGGGGTGGCCGTGGCGGCCATCCGCCGGCCGAGGCCGTGCGTGGCGGCCATCCCGCGCTCCCCCTCGTCTACAAGACCTCAGCGACCCTCCTCTCGAACCCTAATCCCCTTCCTCGCGCCCCCATCTCCTCTTCCTCGCTCTCCCTCGATGAAACCGCCCCTCCCCAACGCCCCCGTCGTCATCACGCCACCGTCCCCGCCACCTCGTTGTTGCCATGACCACTGACCGGACCTCGCCGTCCTGATACGCCCAGGAGGACAGCCGCCATCGTCCTCATCGGCCCCACCCTTTGGCTTGAGCCTGGGAGGTCTCTGCCGTCAACATGGATTTCGTCTTCAACCTCCGGTCACCACGACGCCATCGACGATTTTGTCGCCATCACTGCATCCTCGGCCTTCCCGTCCTCACCAACAAGCTCGCGGTGAGCTTCAAAACCGATTCCCCTTTCTCCCTCTCGAATCGGTCGCTGTTTCCTGTCGCCCGAAGCCCGCCGTGGCCGCCATGGCTGGAGCTCGAGCTCCCATGCGTGCCCGCACTGCTGCTACTCTGGAACCACTGCTGCTGCCCCTGCTGCCGTCCACGCACGCCCGCCCACTCGTCGGCCGCGCCCATGACTCCTGTCATCGTGCTGCCTTGCGCCGCCCGCCCTGGCTGCTTCGCCGCGCCGCCGGCGGCTAGCCACTCCGGCCAGGCCGCTTCTGCTCAGGGCCTCGCCCTGGACGCCCCCCGCCCCATGCGCTGGGATGGCCGCCGGCGCTCCTCTGCGAGCAGCCGTGCGTGCTCCCAGCCATGGCCAGAGGCCACTGCACGATTTGGGGCCGGCATGCCTAATTACGGATTAGCCCCGGTAGCTTTTTTTTAATATTATTATTTGTATTTAGATAAGTTAGCTCAATGGCAGGTGGCCCCCTTCCCCTAAGTAAATTAATTAAAATCAGTAAAAAGACCCTATTAAAACATGTGACACCGACAAGCGGGTCCCACATGCACTGTTGGCTCGTTTGACCACAGTCAATTATTGACTGTTGACTGGGCAGTAAACAGGCCCCACTGTTAGCCCCACTGTGCCTATTGCAGGGTACACTTCTGGGTGTGCCTAGCCTTTTTCTTTCAATAATTTTTGAATTAATAATAATTCTAGAAATTGCTTTAATCTTTGAAAATTCATAGAAAATAAACCGTATCTCGGATGAAAAAGTTTTATACACGAAAGTTGCTCAGAACGACGATACGAATCCGAAAACGCGGTCTGTTTACCTCTCAACTGCCTCTAACTATCTAAACATTGAACATTCCCCCTCCGGTCATCTGTCTGACACAGGTCCGGAACCTGGAACACCTTCCCGGTTGAATTCCCCCTTCACCTATAATGTCTAGGACCGCGTTAGAACTAGTCTAGCTATGCCTGTTGTCCTGTTATGCACTTTCTTGCTATGTATTTACTGTTTCTCCCCCCTTCTCTTCGGTAGACCCCGTGGCGACTGCCGATGCCGCTGTGATCGACTACGTCACTGACGACCCCTCCTGGCCAGAGCAACCAGCCAAGCCCCCACTTTGATAATCCCGATATCGCCCATTCCATTCTCTCATGCTTGCATTAGATTTTGCTACTGTTATTGTTTGCTCCTATTCTGATGCATAGCCTGCTTTTGTACCTGTTGTTGTACCTTATCTGCTTATCCTAAACTGCTTAGTATAGGTTGGTTAGAGACCCATCAGTGACCCACACCTTGTCCTTGTTGCCTCTGCTTCATCATCGAAGACCCGATCAACGGGATCGAAGACCAGGCCCCGACACCGCACATCACTTTCCCCTTAGTTGCTCGACACTACTGGGTTACTATCGAGTAACGAGGGTAAACCTCTTCAGCACTTCTGATGTTAACCCTGTAGTGTAGTCATTCGATCGTGGTCATCGAGGGTGATTTCCTCCTTAACCACTTCCGATACGACTCTGTCGTGCAACCCCTCAAGTGTGAACCTCGGGGGTGATTCCTCTTATGTTCACCTTGATGATTACATCTAGTGGAATTTATCGGGGGTGATTCCTCGGGTTTTCCCTTGATGTTTGGACACACGGATACTTGGACTTTAACCCTGTTACTTGGAAAGACGGGTCAACCCTGAGGGGTACCCGCGCGAGCTTAATTGCGAGTGATGTGGAGTCGGGCGGACCTGGAGGGTGCCCGTGAGATAATTACGAGGCGTGGTCGGGCATTCCTAGCCCTTGCCGCAAGTCCTCGAGACGGGGCAACGGGGTCACATCTTTCGTGAGTCTCTGCTTGTTACCGCGCGTTCCTAATCCACTACGATTTGGATATTTGATCCGAGGGGCCTCTGGCCTGATAGCACTAACCATCACGTGGGCATAGTATGGGCGTTCTGCGTCGTATGAATCAGCCGAAGCTTAATAGACGTCAGCGACTGAGCGGCGCGCGCCAGGTTTAACTGGTAAGCTCCTTCCTTTTTAGGGAGGTAGCCAGGTCTGCTCATCGGCCGCCCACGCAACATGCAGGAGTTCCCGGGGAGATGGCCCATGACCCCTAGGGGCATAGGTTTAGTCAGGCGTGCTGGCCTCTCTATTAAGTCTAGGTCGGGTTGCGGCGTATTGTTTGGCCGAGGCCGGGCATGACCCAGGAAAGTGTGTCCGGCCGGAGTTAATCGAGCCTGGTGGGTAAGTTGGTGCACCCCTGCAGGGAAGAAAACATCTATCGATAGCCTGTCCTACGGTAACGGACACTTGGAGTTGTATCCCGATCGATACAAGTAGAACTGGATACTTGTGATAAGAACTGGATGGTGATGAGCTTTGGATTGTGATGATAACCGGATAGTATGGCTCTGGGATGCCTTTCTCGCAGGGAGTCGAGAAAGGATCTCCGGTCGAGGTTGATAACACTTCTACTACTTTACTTTATGCTACTCTACTCCCTCCTGTTTGCTGCAAGATGGTGGTTTCCAGAAGATGCTAGTCTTTGATAGGACTAGGCCTTCTCTCTATTCTGGCATTTCTGCAGCCCAGTCCACATATACAGCCTTCCTTTGATAATGATGCATATGTAGTGTAGATCCTTGCTTGCGAGTACTTTATATGAGTACTCACGGTTGCTTTGCTCCCCCTTTTCCCCTTTCTTCACCTTTCCGGTTGATGCAACCAGATGTCGGAGCCCAGGAGCTAGATGCCACCGCCGATGCCTACTACTACGTGGAGACCGTCGACGACCAGGAGTAGTTAGGAGGCTCCCAGGCAGGAGGCCTTACCTTTTCGATCGTTGCTACTGGTGTGCTAGCCTTCTTAAGGCAAACTTGTCTAACTTATGTCTATACTCAGATATTGTTGGTTCCGCTGACTCTTGTGTTTTCGATCTTATGTATTCGAGCCCTCGAGGCCCCTGGCTTGTAATATAAAGCTTGTATTATTTTAATTTGTGTCTAGAGTTGTGTTGTGATATCTTCCCGTGAGTCCTTGATCTTGATCGTACACATTTGCGTGTATGATTAGTGTACGGTTGGATCGAGGGCGTCACAAGTATCATCCGGGATTGAATCCCACAAACCCACAAGATATCGTTCACCATGAAAAGATGGTAACCTTCCATGAATATCGGATGAAATAGGTAGGGATATGGAACCAATCCGAAAAGAATCCGGAGAAACCGGAGACGAGAAACTTCCAAAGGAGATCTGATCTGAAAGCTCGCCGGAATGTAAGTCCGTCGGCGGTAGAATGAAACCCAATTTCTGCAGCACTGGTATGGACGCGGGATCCAAAGGCAGCTTACTCTGGTTAGAAAGCCATTTAGATTTAATCACCGGACCCGGTGAGGAGGCCAAACCAGTCAGCTCAGAATCAGCATGCCATGAGGGGAGCCGGGGACGTGAACTCATCTTCAATGAAGATGAAAGTGACAGATAAAGTACGGCCAGATACGGTCCCTTAAACCAAAAATGAAATGCCCCACACGATTTGAGGCCACGGAGAACCGAAAATGGCGATCACCCAGACGCATGACATTGAAACCCTCACCAAGACCTCCAATACATGATTGAAGGGCCAATCCCACTGAATCCACCGAGAGGGGAAAACACGCCGAGGAGAAGGAGACTTCAAGGAAGAATTCCTTGGAGCCGGGGTTGGGGACAAAGTGGACCGTGGATCCAAACCTTGCACGCACCTGTGCCTCGACCTTGAGGCCGGGGGAGAAATCCGAGTGGAGGAGGCCGTCCATTGAGTGAAATGAGGGAAAGGAGGGGGTTTTGTGATTTGACGGCTCATTTATTTTAATAGTAATTGTGCCTAAGTATGCTGATGTACAGTTGCATTTTTAACTCCGGGCGCAGCTACCAAAAACCAACCCTGACAGCACCCACAGCAACACGTCACTTTTGTGAGATGTGTGTATCTGTGGCTTTGGCCCCGACCCCCATGAGAGCAGAACCGACAAACCCGTTGCCCCTCGCCGCGGTAAATAACCCAGCCCAGTTCTATATAAAAGGCCACCTCGTGACCTTGCCAAGTACCCCTCACCTTGTGCACAACCCTCCCAGCCTTTTCCTACCATGCCAAGCCCTAGCATTTATCTGAGAACCCCAGATGCCACCCCAGGTAGTTTTGTTAAAATATTGTGGGACTTTACCTGCAGTACCATGGGTTCTACCCAGCCACCCCAGTACGAGCTGCTCAAATCAAGGATCACCCCTTCCGCCTCGAAATATTGGGCAGTAGTGCACATCCCTCGTGTAAACTCAAACCAAGACCCAACGGAAGTCTCCTTCCTGGGGAAATCTATGCCGACTCCGCAAATGGCCATAGAAGCGGCTGCACACGAGGCGATTGATCGCCTTCGATTCGCGGTACCGTAGGCCAGCGAACGAGGGTATTACAACTTTCCGAGCCATGCTGCACCCGGAGGAGTAACATCCTTTCCCAGTGGACGAATTGAGAGAGACCCAGTACTGGCCAACCTTGTCCAGTATGTCATCGCTCAAGAGCGTCTAACCCAGCGAGTAATGGGTTATCTCCAGAGACTCGCTAATTTAAATCCTCAGATCGCCATCGGCAGACCACTGAGGCCCGACCAGGAGAGATACGGTCATCGACTAGTCAATCCGCTTCCCCCGATAGATGAAGAGTGTGTCCCAGTACCAGAGACATTTTCTCGGGACCCCGTCCAGATACCGTTTGCATTGTAGGCGTCACTGCTATGTTTATTATTGCAACATTTATTTTTGTGTTGTAACTTATGCGTGGTACCCTGAGTTTGTGCGGCGAGTCAATTATTTGGTTGCAATTATTATGAGTAATTTTTGCTGCTGTTATTTTAAATTAACTAATTTTCACTCACGAAAAATCCTGGAGTGAGATTTCTTTTCCCTGAGCTGCTGCGGCATATACCTCCTCACGACATGGATTTTTATTCATGCAGCACCACGGCAGCAGACTCACAACTACAACCCCTTGAGCACATACACTACTTGCAAAACCATGTAACTGTGATTGTATCTTACTGATCACCTCCCTAGCACACCACATTCTCGAGAGGAGAAATTTGTGGGTAATATTTTTTCCGGACACAGTTGCCCACAAGCTCACTAACAGCGGTTAGCACCTGACACCGCACCTAATCCTCGTGATCACTGCCGCCGCGAAGAGCCAGCACTCGAGCGGCAGCATCACGACGATCATCGAGGATCATCACGCACAGGAGCACGGAGAGCCCCAGCAATGTCGCAAGCCCTCCGCACACCAGGATCACGTACCAGTCCGGCACCGCCCCCGCCATTAGAGCCTCACCCGAGCTTCTGTAAACGGAAATGGAGGAGAAGGAAGGAGAAGGAGAAGAGAGGCCAGGTGCGAGGGAGAAGAAACGAGCACCACGGTCATTTTATAGCCCGAGATTGGTGTACGGTGGGCGAAGTCCACCAGCGCCGCTCGTCACTCGATCGCCGGTGTTCGGAGGCGAATCCGCGAGCAATGCCGACAGCCCGCTGGCCCGCGAGGTGAGTGCACACGGCGCCGGCACCTAGCACGCCATGCACTACCGCAGTACAGCCTAGATGCCCTACGCGCTAGGCATCGCCGGTGGAGAAAGCGCGGGAAAGCGCGCGGGAGAGAGGAAGAAGAGAGAGCCAGAGGTAGGAGAAGAGACTGACAGTGGGCCCTGGGTCCATCTGTCAGCTAGAGAGAGCACTGTGCTCTCGGGTACGACCAACCTATTTTTGAAATTTAGAATTTATTCTAAATTTACAGTATCCAGCGTAGAAACCTCTTGCTTCTCCCTAACTGTGGATTTTTTCATGCAGCGCCAGTGTTCGACACTGTAGTTTTACACCACTTATTGCCCTCCCACTATAGCCGCATTTTATTGCATAAGTAAAATGGTCATTTTTGAAATAGTAAGAGTAATATTTTTCAAAACGGCTTTTAACAAATCTCGAGGACGAGATTTTTCTTAAGGGGGGTAGTGTTGCGACACCCAAAAATTTGACAGGATTTGTTTGCTAAAAATTTTGCCAGAAAATTAAAGTTCTCTGGATTTTCTTTGTTTTCAGAAGAACTTTCTTTTCCTTGATATTGTGGAGTTTTTAACCCAAGTGAAAAAACTTTCCAAATATATTATTGTACTTGGTTACTCTCTCAAGAAAAACATTTCTATTATTAGTTGATTTATTTGCATAATTATTTCTCTCTGAGATTTATTCTTTAAAGTGATTTTTCATTAGTTTTAGAGCTCTATTTGAACTACAACCCTTTTATAAATTTATTTAAAATTTTCACCAAAATTTGGGGATGTCATGTCATGTTTTTAAATCCCTTTTATGAAAATATATACTTCATTCATTAAATATTTTGAGCTCTACGACAAGTTTTCAAAACTGGTCCAGATGGCAGTACTACACTACAACCCATTCAAATATTTCTTTCTAGCTTCCACCAAAATTAGGGGATGTTAGTAGTAGTATTTTATTCAACATTATGCAAAAACCCATTGACGTTCTTTGAAAAACTTGAGTAAATCAACCTCATTTTCAATCTGGCCCAGTTGGGTGTTTCCTACTACAACCCTAATTTATTTTGCTCTAGTGCCCTTGGGTTTTCTCCTTCTTATAACCCACCATACCAAACCCTTGAGTCCAGGAGGTTGGACTCATTGGAGCATTTTTGGTTCATGAAATGATGCCATTTACCTTCTGTACAGAATTGTAGTTTTGCAAAACTTGCACTAACAAGTTTCTAAATTTGGCCAACTAACCTTACCACCCTCTTTAACATCTAAAGAGACACTGATCTGGAGATTTGGGCCACCCCAAGAGTTGCCTAGATGCCATTGGCATTTTGTCCAACACCCTGAGTGCATAGCCAGTTTTGGCATGATTTTAAGTTTACTTTGTGAACTTGATCACCTGACCTGACCACCATGTCCATTGATCTCCTTACTAACTCTAACCTAGTCCTGTTATTTGCTAGCCCCGCTCAAGCACTCTAGAATGCCCTGGCATTTTGTCGAGCACATCTCGTGCGTGCTCTGGGCGCACCCAGAGCGCGCGTTTCGCACGTGTGTGCACACGGGTCGCCGCGTCGCGCCCCGGCCCTTGCTCGCCTGCAGAGCCGCACCCCAACCTCATCCACTCACCAGAACACGCCAGCTCGCCCCTGGCGCCCTATAGCGCAGCCAGGGCCCTCTTGGCGGCACGCCGGCGGCCACAGTACGCCCTGCCATGGAGAGCGCCGCCCAAGCCAGAACTCCTCGCCAGCTGCCCTCGTGAGCAGGCCGTCCTTATCCCCAAGCCCGTCCGCGAGCACCAACCCTACTCCGGCCATCGCCACATCGCTCTGCCACAACAGAAGCGGTCGGGCGGCAATCTTATCCCCAGCAGCGGCGGAACCGACCTTCCCCGGGCTATAAATGGCCCCCGACCTGGCTTGAGCATCCTCAGGCAAGCTGTAGAGTGCACCCCCCCCCCCCCGCTAAAATCCCTCTAAAACCATCGTCTCCCCCGCCTCCGGCCGGTTCGGTCGCCGCCACAATCCATTGTCGTGCGTCGCAAACAGAGCCTTCCCCGCCCATCCAGCACCACCGTCACCTTCCCCTCGACCTTGCGGAGCTGCCCGACCCGTCAAACGCGATCAAAACACACCATAGCCCAAATCCCCAATCATGCCCGAAGCTTCCTCCGCCGCCGAGCTCGCCGCCGGTGACTCCCTACGTCCCCGTGGGCCAGTCGACCACCGGGAGGGCCGCCTGGGGGTGGCGGATCCATCCCTGCCCTCGGATGCCCTCGAGGAGCCGTCGTTCGCCGGCGAAGATCGCCGGAGCTCCGCCCCTGTTCGGTCAAGGAGAGGGAAGGCGGGGAACGACTGGTCAAACCTGACCAGTGGGCCCAAGCGACCCACTGTCAGTGACCCAGCCCCACCTCCATGTGTTTTAAGTGGAAGCGCAAAACCTAAAGTACGTTTTCTCTGCTCGAAAGCGTATGCGTATTTGAAACGTTTTCTTTTTCTATTTTATTTTAAAAACAGAGTTTGACTGCAACTTTGACTGGCTATATCTTTTTAAATAAAACTTCAAATGGATTGATTCCTTTTCCTACCTCTCTAAAATTCCACCTAGTTTATTTTAAGATTTATTTCAAAAATAATTAGGACAACTTTTGTGCTGTTTTTGAAGTATGTGTTATTTGAATATTTTTGAAAATAGGAATTTGTAGGGGAGATATAACTTTCAAAAGTTTTGGAGAGCACCTCACCTCTCCACACCTTGAAGGCAAGCATTCTGAACCCTGACATAATACTGTCGTGTGTTGTTTGATTCGGTTACAACACCACCTTGCCTCGGAAGTTCCGTTATTTATTGGGATGATATGATCCTACTCATAAGTGCATATCGATGATTTCGGGCTTTTGAACTTGGATATGTTGTGATAGTAGTCACCCTCTTATAGCCTTCATGCCTACCAGAAGGAAACCGAGAAAATCCTCTGTATTGGGTAGACATGATGCTTGTCTCCAGTTCCTGGTCGAGACATTTGTGTCCGGTATGACTATGTGTCGTGTGTTCCTCGTCGACTCAGTGGTGATTCAGTCTGTTGGATTGAAATGTGTTTGTTATACTAACCATGCAGGGAATGCCTAAACCTCCTGAGTCGACCATAGATCGAGTCTTGTTCCGGTAACCCCCATACTTGCTTCGTACTACCACTTGTCCCTACCATAGGTAGGGTATGGTTCAGTAAGTTGTCGACCCCTTTCCTAGAACACACCATACAAAGAGGCCATGGTGGAAGATACCGGCTGCATCCGGTAGGCATGCCACTGGTCCGGGGGCATGGGTGTTTTGGTTGTAGCCGAAGGGGTAGCTCCCCTAGTTCGCGCGCGGTATAAATTTTTTGATCCCATGCTAGTCGAGGTTGTAGCCTCCCCACTTAGAGTTTGCTTAACAGGTGTCAAGGGTGATTCCAGACACCGGTAAGTTAGGCTGGTGTGTGCGGCCAGGTGTGTTCTCAAACGAAAGACCGTGGACGGAATTAGTCCCGATGGACTAAAGGAATCCGTTGCTAGTGGGTAAAGAGTACACCCTCTGCAGAGATTAAACCTATTCGAATAGCCGTGTCCATGGTTAAGGACTACAGTCTGGGATGGGTCAAGTGTCGGTCTTAGTGTCGGTCTTCGAAGGAAAAACCACTAAAACAGAGCATTGATATGACGTGTGACGTATGATGATTATGATTATTTTTATGGACTAACCATTTATGTTATTTGAATTTTTTAGTATCCCTGGGATGGTTCTACCTCCTGGATATTCACTGTGATTAATCTTGTATAAGCCCTTTATGTGGTGTCGCACAGACGCCCGACTGTGGTATGCTTGTTATTTCAATTACTTATAAGCCCTTTATGTGGTGTCGCACATATGCCCGACTCTGGCATGCTTGTTATAACTTTTATGTATAAGCCCTTTATGTGGTGTCGCACACACGCCCGACTGTGGCATGCTTGTTATTTCAATTACTTATAAGCCCTTTATGTGGTGTCGCACAGACGCCCGACTATGGCATGCTTGTTATATCTTTTATGTATAAGACCTTTATGTGGTGTCACATCAGACGCCCGACTGAGGCATGCTTTATATTACTACCCTTTCGAGGCGTCGCTTCAGACACCCGATCGGTGCATTCTATTTCTGCTCTCTGACTGCATAGTCGTATTTAACATGAATAACCTGCTTGCATGCATCATGATTTTTTTTATTCATGACGGATGTTGCGACCATAGAGTATTTCAGAGCATGATTATCCATTCGTTATATTATACCTGTGTTCTTAATGTTTGCGAGTACATTCAAAGTACTCACTAGCTTGTCCCTGGCTATTGTCTTGGCCAGATTTCTGGCATGGAGAGGAGCGTTGCAATAACAGCCCCGGAACCTACACCAGGGAGATAGGAGCCTCGCGAAGATAGGAGTTATCTTGGTCAGTTGTTCCTGTGGGAAATGGAGTCCCATAGACGCGGGTGACCCGCAAACCGCTTCCGCCTTCAGCTACTAGAAAACCATTTGTTGTACTTATAGGCCAGAATGGTCTTGTACTTCATATCCTGTACTTTTGCTTGGATTTTCTATATCAAGTTGATGCCTCATCAGCTAACAGTAATCCTGCGGCTGGTGAGCACAAGGGCCATTTTCTGGGAAACTATATCCCGAAAATCCAGTCCTGACAGCATGTTCTGATGGCTCTCTCCATGAATGAAGAGTGGGTGGAGGGGTATATATAGCCTCCACACAAAATCTAACCGTTACACACAAATCACCAAACTTGGTGGGAGCGAATCAGAGAACTCGGTCGGACCGATTTAGTTTAAAATGTGAAGGTTAGGATTTTCGGTGGGACCGACATGACCAACTCGGTTGGACCAATGTGCTAGGGTTAGGGTAAAGCCTTATCTCGGTTGGACCGATTACACAAACTCAGTGGGACCGATTTGGGTAAAAAGATCAACAGAGAGCTGGCCAAGCAAACTCGATGGGACCGATTTCATATTTCGGTGAGACCGAAATTAATACAATAGGTGCTACCTCTTAAGCTTGTGTTGGTTTTCCCCGAAGAGGAAAGGATGATGCAGCAGAGTAGCGTAAGTATTTCCCTCAGTTTTTGAGAACCAAGGTATCAATCCAGTAGGAGGCCACGCGCAAGTCCCTCGTACCTACACAACACAAAGAGCTCAATGCAACCAACGCGATTAGGGGTTGTCAATCCCTTCACGGTCACTTACGAAAGTGAGATCCGATACATAATGTTTTTGGTATTTTTGATATAAAGATGCAAAGTGAAAAGTAAAAGGCAAAGTAAAAACAAAGCAAGATTAAAGTGATGGAGATTGATATGGCAAGAATAGACCCGGGGGCCATAGGTTTCACTAGTGGCTTCTCTCAAGAGCATAAGTTTTCTACGGTGGGTGAACAAATTACTGTTGAGCAATTGACAGAATTGAGCATAGTTATGAGAATATCTAGGCATGATCATGTATATAGGCATCACGTCCGTGACAAGTAGATCGGAATGATTCTGCATCTAGTACTATTACTCCACTCATCGACCGCTATCCAGCATGCATCTAGAGTATTAAGTTAAAAACAGAGTAACGCTTTAAGCAAGATGACATGATGTCGAGAGATAAATTCATGCAATATGAAATAAACTTGCAAAGAGACTTGCAAAGATAACCAATCATACATAAAAGAATTCAGAGAAGATTCAAATATTATTCATAGATAGACTTGATCATAAACCCACAATTCATTGATCTCAACAAACACACCGCAAAAGAAGAAGATTACATCGAATAAATCTCCACAAGAGAGGGGGTGAACATTGTATTGAGATCCAAAAAGAGAGAAGAAGCCATCTAGCTAATAACTATGGACCCGAAGGTCTGAGGTAAACTACTAACACTTCATCGGAGAGGCTATGATGATGTAGAAGCCCTCCGTGATGACGGCCCTCAACGGCGGAGCTCCGGAACAGGCTCCAAGATGGGAACTCGTGGATATAGAAAGTTGCGGCGGTGGAATTAGGTTTTTGGCTCCTGTTCTGATCGTTTGGGGGTACGTGGATATATATAGGAGGAAGGAGTATGTCGGTGGAGCACCGAGGGGCCCATGAGGCAGGGGCCGCCCTGTAGGGGGGGCGCCCCCCACCCTCGTGACCGCCTCCGGTACTTCTTGGAGTAGGGTCCGAGTCTCGTGTGTCATAATCGGGAAGAAAATCACGTTCCAAAAAGGATTTTTCTGTTTGGACTCCGTTTGATATTCTGTTTCTTTGAAACACTGAAATAGGCAAAAAACAACAATTCTGGGTTGGGCCTCCGGTTAATAGGTTAGTCCCAAAAATAATTGAGAAGTGGAAAATAAAGCCCAATATAGTCCAAAAAGTAGATAATATAGCATGGAGCAATCAAAAATTATAGATACGTTGGAGACGTATCAATAGGCAACAGAGAGTTTGCAAGCCCATCTTGGTGAGACCGAGATCCCATCGATGAGACCGAATTAATTAGGGTTTCTGGCAGTGGCTATGCCAAGAGAACTCGGTGGCGCCGGATAGAAAGATTCGGTGGGGCCGAGTTTAACTTTTGGTTTGGGACGTATGTGGATATGAGAAAGTGGTTGAGGGCTATGGGGCATATCACAAAGCACTTTGAGCAAGCAAGCCATTAAGCAACACCTCATCCCCTCTTAATAGTATTGGATTTTCCTACGGACTCAATGTGATCTTGGATCACTAAAATAGAAAATGTAGAGTCCTGAGCTTTGAGCTTGAGCCAATCCATTGTCCTTATCATCTTGAAGGGGTTCCACATCCTCTAGTCCACGCCACTCCATTGTTGAACTTATCTGAAGCATACTAGATGAAAGCATTAGTCCAACAAGAAATATGTTGACATTAATTACCAAAATCACCCAGGGACACTTGTGCTTTCAATCTCCCCCTTTTTGGTAATTGATGAAAACATACCTCAAAGCTTTAGTGTCGGTGTACAAAACTAGGGGCACATTTTTGTACCCCTTTACCTATGCATGGGCAGTCAGAGCCGCACCCGCGACCACATCAAGCAGAGCGAGGGAGGTGAGCCAAGGTAAGACCGAAGCCCAAGACGAAGCAAAGCAACGACAAGAACCAAGGCCACAAGGATCAGATGGGCAAAGCAGGTTTCCCCGGCAAGGACCCTTGCCGGGGCAGCTCGCCCACGCCATCCGAGCAAGCCACCCTTGAGCCCGCCAATGCTTGACAAATGCATTGGGACATGGCTCGGGAGGCACCTTTGTGGTGGCATGCGGATCTTTGTGAAGACAAAGGATAGTCAAGATCAAATGAGGATAGGAAGGCAGCCATCCTCACCGAAGAAACCCACAAGACCCCCGGCAAGATCCTTGCCGGGGATGCCTGCGCGCCACGGCAAGACCCTTGCCGGGCCACCCCGCAAGGCCCTCGCCAAGCGCACCAGCAGGGCCACCGTTAGGCCCGCACCAGACAAGTCTTTGCCGCCATTCGCATGCAGCTACCGACCCAACCAGCTGGGCAGGCACCTGCGTGGCAACATGCAGCCCTTCGTGGAGGCTCCACCACCGCGCCACCTCAGCTGCCTGCCTACGCGCCTACATGGCACCGCATGCTTCATTGGCCAGGGCGCGTGTCGAAGCTTGGAGGAGCGGCGACGGACGGGACGGGCCTCGCCCCCGTCCCCGATAAAGTGAAGGGACACCTAAGCCTTGCATTAAATGCGCCTTGTCCTGTAATACCAGCGATAAGCTCATGTCGCTGTAGCACTTTCCACCTCCCGTGTGTCACTATGGTAGCCCCTTTCGCCTATAAAAGGGGGCTCATGGCACACGGGAGAAAGATTCGGCTTTTTGGAGCTCGTTACACCCCGTAGCTAGTTCAAGAACTTAGAATACATCCACCAAAGCAGGAGTAGGGTTTTACGCATCCTCGCGGCCCGAACCTTGATAAACGAACGGCGTGCTCTCTGTTAGACCGGCTCTTCTCTCAACCCCGTGCCCCGCAACCGCAGTAGGGATTCTTGTGATCCCATAGGTGTCGTTTCCCACCGACATCTTTGGCGCGCCAGGTAAGGGGGCGCGTTTGTGAGAATCTGGTATGATAGTTAGCCTAGCGGTTCTTCGTCGCCAAGGCCCCCAAGAAGAAGACGGCCACCGCGGTCGGCTCGATGGGGGACGAACGGCCCGTGCCGGTGCGGACGAGCAGCCGACCGGTCGCGGACAGGACTCGGGCTGCGGCCCGCGAACACCAGCACCGCCCAGGCAATCGGAGCCTGGCGAGCGACGTCGTTCGTGCACCAGACGATCGGCCCCACGCCGCCAGACCCAAAGACGGAGCTAGGCCCCTGTCGGTGACGCGGGGCCCTCCGGGGGTGTCGTTGCGCCGACTCCGGGCGGCGTAGCGACCTCCAGGACGCATACACCGGCGACCACCGCGCGATCTTCCCATGGTGTGCGCGCCGAACAGCGTCACCACGTTGGTGACCCTGGGCACCGCCGTGGGAAGAGCCCTGTGCGTCGTCAGTAGGACGAAGGAGTTCAACACGCTCGCCGAAGCACTAGTGAAAATGGCATGCAGCCGTTGGGTCATGACGGAGCTCCTTCTAACATAGTTAGAAGTTGAAGCGCGTCGCGATCCACTTAGCTGTCACCGCCACCCACGCCAGCGGAAGCCTTAGCGCGCGCACAGCTGCTCCTCGACTTCCCTCCTGCTGCGGAGAAGCTCGATGAGTGGAGGGCCACCATCCGGAGCCTCGTCGCCGTCGCATACAAGGACGATCCGCGACCGGCGGGGCCCTCGGGTTAGCGCTCCATCGAACCACCACATGCTGGCGCTGGGAGGACCGGGGGAGCTGCAGCCACGGTGCACTCTCCTCCTCTTCGCCAGCCGCCGCGGGCGTCGTCCCATCACGACGACGCTGGTTATAACATCTCCATAGCGCGCCGTCCGATCCACGGACCCTCCGCGACCAGCGCCACGTCCTTCGGGAGCGAGCTCACGAAGACGCTCGAACCACCGTCGCGCGGCGACGCGAAACGCGCCGCCAGTCGGAGAAGCGGGCGGGACCCGCTACGGACCACCCGGCACTAGGGGGCCCGGCGGCCTACCTTACGAGGTGGGCTGCCTGGCTTTTGCCCGTGAGCTGAGGAAGTTCCAGTGGCCATCCCACCGCACGTTCAAGCCCGACGTCGGCGAGAAGTACACCGGCAAGACCCATCCGTCTGAGTTCCTCAGCATCTACACCATCGCGATGCAGGCCGCTGGGGCTCGTGACGATAAGGTGCTCTCTAACTACTTCCCGCTGGCGCTCAAGCCCAATTTAATGTCTTGGTTGATGCACTTGCCGGTGGACTCCATCTCTTCCTGGTCAGATCTATGCCAGGAGGCCACCAAGCTCATGGCCAAGCCAGCGACCTGCATATCATTCCCCAGAAGGAAGGATAGACCCTGCGCAAGTACATCCAGAGATTCAGCCGGGTGCAGTACAACATCCCCGACATTCATCCCGCCGCTGTGATTAGCGTGTTCCATCAGAACGTGCGCAATCGCAAGATGTGCGAGGAGCTGGCAATGACCAAGGTTAAGGATGTGGACAAGCTCTACGTTCTGGCCGACAGGTGCGCCCGGGCTGAAGAGGGAAGGTAGTACCCCGGTGAAGACGCCGGCGTGGAAACCGACTCTACCAATGAGGACGCCGCCGCCCCGACAAAGAAGGGTCGGCATCGCAACAAGAAACACAAAGGCAAGGTCGTGCTTGCCGTTGAGGGACATGACGATACCGGTGCCAGCAAGAAGGTCAAGGCAGACACCCCCGGCAAGGAGATTGCCGAGTGCGCCGCCTGCCGGGCCTTGGCTGCTATCGACAAGCCAGGAAGCTCCGGCAAGCAATACTGCAAGATCCACCGCACCAAGGGCCACGCTCTCCAGAACTGTCGACAAGTCGAGCTGCTTGCCGAGAAGCAAAAGGCCGAGTATGAAAGGCAGGACAAGGAGAAGGATGAGGATGGTGCTGAGGGATCTGGCAAGAAGCGTGGCGGCCAAGGAGGCCGCCCCGGCAAGGAAAACCAGCAGGAAAGGCCCGCCCGGGGCCGCGACAAGAAACAAGAAGACGACGATCATGACGAGGACGACGATTCCGGTGAGCAAGGGTTCCAAAAGGCTACGGAGGCCATGTGCGTCGATCGCGGCACCTCGCTGTATGCCTCTCACCGCCAGCTCAAGCAGTGGGTGCGAGAGGTTACAGCGACGGAGCCGTCGTTCGGCGCTCAGAAACCTCTAAAGTGGTCCAGCACGCCCCTCATCTTTGACGCCGAGGACCACCTTGATCGCACTACCGCGTTCGGATGTTTGTCGTTGTTGGTTTCTCAATAATACGCAACCTCAGGGTGAACAAGATGTTGGTTGACGGCGGGGCCGACCTGAACCTGATCTCGCCTGTCGTGATCAAAAGGTTGCAAATCCCTGACGAAGACCTCGGGGAAACGGGCACATTTCAGGGGGTCAATCCGGGGAGAAGTCAGCCAAAGGGAAAAGTCACACTGCCCGTGACATTTGGAGGGGAGTTGAATTACCGGACGGAGAGGATCGTCTTCGACGTGGCCGAGATCTTCTTGCCCTACAACGGGATCCTCAGCCGCCCGGCACTAGCCAAGTTCATGGTGGCATCACACTATGCCTACAACATGCTAAAGATGCCTAGGCCGTTGACCATCATCTCCGTCCCCTCCGACAAGAAGGACGCGCTGATCTGCGTTGAACAGCTCTACCGGGATGCAGTTGCAGCAGTTGCCGTCAAGGCACCTGCTCCTACCGCCGAAGGCCCAGGAGGAAAGAAGGAGCCCGGCAAGACCTCTCGCACCCACTCCGGCAAGCGCACCTCTTCGGGGTGTTGTGCTACCGTTGAGGACGTGCCAGAGAGCTCGCCGACAAGAGCAAGAGGTCCAGAGCTGAGCCGCCGCAGACCAAGAAGGTGCCCGTCGCAGAGGACGTCACGGGAGGGGTCTTCATCATAGGCTCCGCCCTCGACAACAAATAGGAAGGCGAACTCGTCACCTTCCTGCGGGCAAATGTAGACGTGTTTGCATGGCAAGCGTATGACATCCCCGATGTTCCAAGGGAGGTGATTGAGCACCACCTAGCTGTCTGCCCCCACGCGTGGCCCGTCAAGTAGAAGGTCAGAAAGTAGGCTCTGGAGAGGCAGGAGTTCATCACAGAGGAGATCAGGAAGTTAGAAGCGGCAGGTTTGGTGAGAGGGGTGCTCCATCTGACGTGGTTGGCCAATCCGGTAGTAGTGCGCAAGGCGAATGGGAAGTGGAGGCTGTGTATTGATTACACAGATATCAATAAGGCTTGTCCTAAGGACCCCTTCCCATTGCCGCGCATCGACCAGATTGTTGACTCCACGGCCGCGTGTGATCTGTTATCTTTCCTCGATGCCTACTCAGGCTACCACCAAATCTTCATGCAAGAGAAAATGAAGAGAAGACAACATTCATCACCCCATGTGGTACGTATTGCTTTTTATGGATGCCTTTCGGGTTGAAGAGTGCTGGCTCAACGTTTGCAAGAGTGGTCCAAATTGGTTTTGAACCTCAGCTCCATAGAAATATGGAAGCCTACATGGATGACATAGTGGTCAAAACCAAGGAAGGGCTGACTCTTGTGCAAGATCTAGAAGAGACATTTGCCAACCTGCGCAAGATCAACCTCAAGTTGAACCCTGAGAAGTGCGTCTTCGGCATCCCGTCCGGCAAGCTTCTCGGGTTCTTCATGTCGCAGCGTGGGATCGAGGCAAACCCAGACAAGATCAAGGCAATTAAGCAGATCGAGGCGCCCAAGCGCATCAAGGATGTGCGTCGGCTCACTGGTTGCCTTGCCGCCATGAGCCGGTTCATCTCCAAGTCCGCCGAGCACGCCCTTCCCTTTTTCAAGATCTTGAAAACGGCGGGGCCAATAGAGTGGACCCCAGAAGCCGAGGCCACACTGAAGGACCTGAAGAAATACCTTTCCTCCACGCCAATACTAGTTGCGCCTAAACCACAAGAGCCGTTGCTGCTGTATCTGGCGACGACGAATCAAGTGGTCAGCGCCGCACTAGTGGCGCCGAGGGTGGTCGACGAGGAGGCAGCAATGGCGGCAAGACCAACGGATGGCAAGCCGAAGATTCCCCCGGCAGGGCGACGCCAACAAGGCGCAGCCCTCGGCATATTCTGGTGCCACCAAGGCGATGCCCGCGCGGTCGAGTGAAGTGGTGCCCAAGAAAAAGATGATGCAGCACCCGGTTTACTTTTTCAGCTCCCTCTTGCAGGGGGCTAGGTCAAGGTATTCCGGTGTGCAAAAATTGCTCTTCGGCCTCCTTATGGCCTCGAGGAAGCTGCGTCACTATTTCCAGGCCCACGAGATCACTGTCGTCACCCGCCTCCTATTGCAACGGATACTGCACAACCCAGACGCAACCGGAAGGATTGTGGAATGGGCCTTGGAGTTGTCAAGCTTCAGCTTAAAGTTTGAGAGTACCTCGACAATTTAGAGCAGAGTCTTGGCGGAATTCATCACGGAATGGACCTCGACGCCTGACGAAGAAATCCAGGAGACTACTCTCCCCGGCGAGGAAGCAGACTACAACTGGATCATGTACTTTGATGGAGCCTCTTCGCTGCAAGGCGCCGGTGCTGGTGTGCTGCTCGTCGCACCAACTGGAGAGCATCTCAAGTACGTGATCCAGATGCACTTCCCCAGGGAGATGTCCACCAATAACACCGCCGAGTACGAGGGATTGCTTGCCGGTCTCAGGATCGTGGCAGACCTCGGGGTTAAGAAGCTCATCGTCAGGGGTGAATCGCAGCTCGTTGTCAGGCAAATCAACAAAGATTATTAGATCCCGCTGATGGAAGCATACGTAGATGAGGTGAGGAAGCTGGAGGAATGCTTTGACGGTATCCAGGCGGAGCATGCCCCCTGAGCGGAGAACAACATCGCCGATTACCTGTCAAAGCGTGCCGTATTTAAGCTACCTGTGGAACCAGGTACCTTTTTGCTCCGGTTAACTCGACCATCCGTCAATCCATCAGCAGGGCAGAGCAAGCGGAGAAAATCAGGTCCCGGTAGGTACTTTCCTACCGAGCCCCCTCGGGGCCGCCGGCAAGGGTACAGGCGCGGACGCTGAGCCTGCCCAAGAGCAACTGACTCCGGCGGGGCTTCAGGCCCTGGCCGTAGAGACAACCACTCCCATGGTGGAAGAGATGCCTTTGGTCCTTGCCGTCGAGCCTCAGGCTCCGGCACGGGCGCAGCATACCGTCCAATTCCTCCAAACAGGGGAGCTTCCTAAGGAGCAGGAAGAAGAGGAGAAAGTAGCCCGTCAGTCTGCCCTGTACCAGTTCGTCGATGACGTCCTGTACTGGAGAAGCCGAACGGTGTGAAACTCAAGTGCATCCCCCGGGAGGAAGGACTGGAGCTATTGGCAGAGATACATGGAGGCATATGTGGCTCCCACATAGGGTCAAGGTCCCTTGCCGGGAAGGCAATCTTGCAAGGTTTGTTCTGGCCCACCGCCCTCCAGGATGCGACGGCACTAGTCACCAAGTGTGAAGCGTGCCAGTTCCATTCAAAGAAGCTTCATCAACTAGCTCAAGTCCTTCAAACAATCCCTCTCTCCTGGCCATTCTCGGTCTAGGGGCTCGACATACTGGGCCCTTTCCCTCGCACTGTCGGGGGCTTTGAGTACTTGTACATTGCAATCGGCAAGTTCACAAAGTGGCCAGAGGTGGAAGCAGTGAGAAAGGTGACTGCTCAATCAGTTGTCAAGTTTTTCAAAGGACTGGTCTGCCGTTTTGGTGTGCCAAACAGAGTCATCACTGACAACGGCACGCAGTTCACAAGCCACACCTTCATGCAATACATTCAAGACCTCGGCAGCAAGGTCTGTTTTGCTTCCGTGGCACACCCACACAGCAACGGCCAAGCGGAGAGGGAAAATGCTGAAGTGTTGCGAGGCCTGAGGACAAAGTCTTTTGACAGGCGCTGGATTGATGAACTGTTGGTGGTTCTTTGGTCGATCAGGACAACGCCAAATCGAGCCACCGGTTAGACACCTTTTGCCCTGGTATACGGGGCAGAAGCAGTTCTCCCCACAGAACTCATATATAGGTCACCCCAAGTGCTCGCTTATGATGAGCTTGAGCAAGAGTCGTTGCGCCAAGATGACGCGATGCTCCTTGAGGAAGATCGTCTTCGGGCAGCTGTGAGAGCGGCATGCTACCAGCAAGCCTTGCGCCGCTACCATAGCCGCAAGGTTCATGCCCGAAGCCTTGAGAAAGGCGACCTTGTTCTTCGGTGCATTCAGTCGGCCAAGAATTCCAACAAGTTGACGCCAAAGTGGGAAGGCCCTTATCGGGTAATACGAGTCACCAGGCCTGGCGCAGTCCGCTTGGAGACCGAGGATGCCGTACCAGTGAGCAACTCCTGGAACATCAAGCATCTTCGCAAGTTTTACCCATAAGGCGCGGCTTGCCGGGCCCCCCGGGAAGCCACCTATTGTACGAGCTTTGCCGACAAGGCATGTGACCCTTTGTACAAAGCCAGGCGCAGACCCTGAGCGAGAATAAATGAAGCACTGGCGGCCTAAGTTATAGCATGCATGCTAGGTCGAGTCTCGTCCTTGGTTAGGGTTGATAGTGCTTAGCGGCGGCTAACCCCTAGCTTAGAGGTCGAGTGTGCGTCTTTCTGTTCTTCTCTGTCTTCTTTGGTTCGCAGGACATATGAATATCCTTGCCAAGCTACTTTGGAAGGGGGACGGACCGGCGTCCGGGCCCCGCAAGCCAATATTGTCGGGGGCTACAAGAGCAAAGATCCACCCGCGGCAAGCCAAGGTTGCCGGGGGCTACAGATTCAGATAAGTTCTCTATCCCCTATCATGTGTTTCTTTATGGACTGTGGTATGTGAAACCTCGTTTTATGCTCAGGCTGTCGTGCTCCCCTCATTTCGGACCCTAGGACTCGTTTCCTGGGACCGAATTTGGTCGTAGTCGCGGTAGCAAGGAAATGAAACGAGAAGCCTAAGCCCACCTCATCCCTGCCTCCGCCAAGGGTGTGAGAAAGGTTGAGCGAAGTGGGGGGACGACAAGGCCTATTGCCTGGCGAGAAAACGTTTATCTTAAAGGTGACAAGGATTTACTCCTTGTCATGGGTTTTACATGCGAACGAAAAACCCGGCAAACATCCCTTTTTCATTAAAAAACATCTCGTACAGGTACAGTCCATACAAATTGAAAAACGTGAACAAGGGGATTACAAGTTCTAAAGTTAACAAAGGCCCGAAGGCTTACAAGACAAAAAAGAGATAAGATGCATGTAATCCTTTTCTTGTCCCTCTCCTCGGGAGGCAGGTCAAGGAGGCGAAAAGGGCAAAAGGGGCGCCTAGGCGAGCTACGAGCAGCAGAAGACACTGGGAGAACACCTCGGCGGCCGCCCATGGGCAGGTCGGTGATGACGGTGCTGGGAAAAGAGCTGGAAGACGAGGCGGCAGGACCGGGGGTACGCGACGAAGGCGTCGGTGCCCGTGTACTCCGAGTTGACGGCCTTGCCGCCCGCACTCTTCCTCTTCCACAGCCTCCCGACGCCAGCCGCCCAAGGAGACGGCCCCGCCCCCGGCAAACCCCTGCCGGAGGAGAGGACAGGTGCAAATGTTGCTGCTGCCGCACCCGCCCAGGCGCGGGGCGTCCGACGCCTAGTCGGACTCGTCCCCGCTACCCGTCCCGCTGTTCTCCTCGTCGCTTTTGCTCGAGGAAGAGATTCCATCGTCGGAATCTCCATAGGAGGAGCACTCCACGCAGCACTTGAGGTGAGTCCCGAACTCCCCGAAGACCTTGAGGGAGAGTAGGCCGTCCTCCATCAATTTGAAGTAGAGGATGAGCCCCGCCGTCAGGCTGTGGATGCGAGCGAAGGTCTTCCACCCACGACGGAGGTACATGACTCGAGGAGCCGGGAAGTCGACGTTGACCCACGTTCCCCCGTTCCTGCAACCCCTGATGTGCAATCTGAGGGATTGGGGCTGGTCACGCTCCATCTCCCGAGCAAACGGGGCGGGAAGACGAAGACGGCGATGCGGAGGCCGGTGCAGCCTAATGAATAACTCGCGGGGCTGGTCCCCGACATGGCCTTCCATCGGGAAAGGCACCATGGGCGGGGGTGAGGCTGATCTATCGCTCCGTCCTCCTCTTCCCCGAGCAATGCGACCTCTACCCTGGCCTCGCCCCCTCCCCCTTCCCCTCGCGGCCGGCTCTGCCGCCACGGGCGCAGGGGGGTTGTCGAGTGGCGACCCTTGCCACCACCATCGATGGACCGGGATTCCCTTTCTCCATGACAAATGAAAGGAAGGAGCAGAGGCAAAGGAAGGTAGAAGATGGAGGAATGCGGATGCCATCTCCCCTTCCCGCTCTTTATAAGGCAACGGGGTTGGGGCTCGGCCCCCCTGCTTGGCCAATCAAGACATGGGAGGCGCAGGGGACCAGGACAGACCCGTTTCCCCAACCAGCAACGGCCCGATTTCCCGCCTCCACCATTTGCCACCCCGAGCGCATGAAAGACGCGTGGCGAACATGCAGAACCGAGGGGACAAGTGAAGCAACCTCTCCCCACCCCGTGATCGTGGGGAGTGGACGCCTTGAAGACCGCGCCTCGGCCCCATCCAGTAAATAAGCCGCGCCTCCATGCCTCCCTCCCTTTACGGGGAAGGTGCGGGCCGTCTCTTTACTATGATGTGACGCATGAGTGTGAAAACCGCCCCACGCATGCCGCCAACGTCACGCACGCCCCTCCACAATAAAAACTGCCCCGCCTGCCCGCGCACCGTTTTGGGCCCGACCCAACAACGTGTCGCGCTTATGTGTGGCCCAGGCCCGGGGGCTCCTGTCGGTTACCAAAACTAGGGGCACATTTTTGTACCCCTTTACCTGTGCACGGGTAGTCAGAGCCGCGTCCGCGACCACACTAAGCAGAGCGAGGGAGGTCAGCCAAGGTAAGACAGAAGCCCAAGACGAAGCAAAGCAACGACAAGAACCAAGGCCACAAAGATCAAACGGGCAAAGCTGGTTTCCCCGTCAAGGACCCTTGCCGGGGAAGCCTCAGCGGCCCCGGCAAGGCCCTTGCCGGGGTAGCTCGCCCACGCCATCCGAGCGAGCCACCCTCGAGCCCGCCAACGCTCGACAAATGCATTGGGACAGGGCTCGGGAGGCACCTCTGTGGTGGCATGTAGATCTTTGTGAAGACAAAGGATAGTCAAGATCAAATGAGGATAGGAAGGCAGCCATCCTCACCGAAGAAACCCACAAGACCCCCGGCAAGATTCTTGCCGGTTACGCCTGCGCGCCATGGCAAGACCCTTGCCGGGCGACCCGTCAAGACCCTTGTCGGGCCACCGGGCAAGGCCATCACCAAGCGCACCAGCAGGGCCACCGTCAGGCCCGCACCAGACAAGTCTCCGCCATTGTTCGCATGCAGCTGCCGACCCAACCGGCTGGGCAGGCACCTGCGTGGCAACATGCAGCCCTTCATGGAGGCTCCACCACCGCGCCACCTCAGCTGCCTGCCTGCCTACATGGCACCGCATGCATCGTTGGCCAGGGCGCATGTCGAAGCTTGGAGGAGCGGCGACGGACGGGACGGGCCTCACCCCCGTCCCCAATAAAGTGAAGGGACACATCAGCCTCGCATTAAATGTGCCTTGTCCTGTAATACCAGCGATAAGCTCGTGTTGCTGTAGCACTTTCCACCTCCTGTGTGCCACTGTGGCAGCCCTTTCTCCTATAAAAGGAGGCCCATGGCGAACGCGAGACGGATTCGGCTTTTTGGAGCTCGTTACACCCCGTAGCTAGTTCAAGAACTCAGAATACATCCACCAAATCAGGAGTAGGGTTTTACGCATCCTCGCGGCCCGAACCTGGATAAACGAACCGCGTGCTCTCTGTTAGACCCTCTCTTCTCTCAACCCCACGCCCCGCAACCACAGTAGGGATTCTTGTGATCCCATAGGTGTTGTTTCCCACCGACATTTAGATAAAGATATAGCAAATAACAAGTAAAGCTTTGGAAAGACATGTAACATGCATAGGCTCCCCCTACATGTATGCAATCATGCAAATATGAAATATAGGAGCATGTGAATGCATAAGCATGACAGAGTAAGCAATGTGTTACATGTATCTTGGCTATATGCATCAGAGCAAAAGATGTGAATATAGGAAATGTACCTTCATGCTCATGAGTCCTTCTGGCAAATAGTATGTACATCAAGAAGAAATCCTAATGCACATGAGCGTGATGCATATACTTACCTTGTGGTCTTGAGTTGGCTTAGAAAGGGATGAACCTGAGTAAACAAGGTTAGATAACATAGATACATCTACTAGCCAGAGCAAACAAAAAGAATCACAAGAATACCAAGATTGGGATGACATGTAGAGTGTGAGCACTGGATACTCTATTAGATATAGACATGTCCCCAAACGGTAAAGATATGCAATGAATTCGAAGATTTTCTTCCCTTAGATGTCTTAATCCCCCTGAATCTTGTATGGGATACTGGGAGAAGATAGGGAACAGAAAATCAGAGCAAAGAAAAACAGAGCAAACCAACCAAAAAAAACCAAACATGAACATTTCTTTTCCCTTCTAAAGACATGTGACATTTTCTCCTCTTTGAATACCAAGAAAGTGGGGCTTTTATGTGATTTCTCTTCCTTCCTATTAGAAGTATTCTCTCTTCCGCCCTTTGAAGAATTAAGCTTTGAGGTGATCTCTCTCTCCCCCTTTGACATCAATTTCCAAGAAGGGTTCTTCTTGAGTGTGAGTCAAAATAGGTTTGGTCCTTGAGTCACAGAGCAAAGCAGCATATAGAGTGTGATGCTGGTAAAGGACAAGGATCATCGTGTTGAGTCGGAATAAAAATGCAGGAACAAGCGGAAAATGGTCTTTTTCGCGTAGAAATCGATGACACCGTGTTGTTTACTTCGGTAGCACCGAAAGGAGTCGGTTTGACCTAAAGTGGCAGACCGGTGTGACCGAGTTCAACACAGAGAGAACACTTGTCACCTCAACTCACTAGGCAAATAAGATCTCACAAAGATTTGCAATGAATTAACTTAAGGATTTGCAAGAATTAGATGCAGGGCATGCAGAACAAAACAGCGAAAAATAAAATCTAGATGAAGTTTTTTTTGATAAAAGAGGGGGAACAAATATGGAAGGGACGAATGCAAAGAATAAATGCAAAAACTCAGAGAAACACTAGAGAACTTCATCTAGAATTGGGCGGTGACAAAGTCACCTATGTTAGATAATATTGACTAAGGAGTCAAGTGAGAACACTTGATCATAAGTCATACTCATCATTTAATCTCAAAATGGGGTTACCATTTTTCGTTTAAGCATTTGATGTATTCTCATCTTGTTGAGTTGCTTTGACCCATGTCTTGGGGTAAAGATTGTCTAAGATGGAATATAATACCTTGGGTGGTGGTGTTGATCTTAGTCATGTAGTGGAACTTGTGTGGGTTGCTCGAGGTTGATGTAGCTCATCAAGAGTTGGGAGCACCACTTGGAAGTGAGTTCATCTACATACATGGGTTAGATTTGCAAGGAAGAGCATTTGTGTATCCAAAATGACAATCATGATATTTGATATCAAAAGAAATTTGATATATAGAATTGGTCAAAGGATATGTTGAAGGATTTCATGCTTCCTTGTCATCAACCACCATTGTGTAGAGACTTGGTGATGTAGAGATTGCTCAAGATGAGAGTGAGTTGCAATCTCATAGATTTAGATTCATCCAAGTACCTACAAGGGTTAGATTACATGCAAGGGTGCAAATATATCCTAGACATATGAATAGCATCATGATAGAAATGCCAAGGATTAGTCAGAGATTCATGCCTTGCATGTATCCAAATAGAGTTCCTACTCCAAGTTTGAAGCATCAATGATGTTCAATTCTCCTCTCAAATGGCAAAAGACTTTCTCATCAAGCGGTTTGGTAAATATATTTGCCAATTGCTTATCGGTACGAACATGCTTTAGATCAATATCCCCTTTAGCAACATGATCTTGAAAGAAATGATGGAGAACTTCAATATGCTTAGTTCAAGAATGTTGCACGGGGTTGTGAGCAATCTTAATAGTACTTTCATTGTCACAAAGCAATGGAACATGTTTCACATTGATCCCATGATCTTGAAGAGTTTGGGTCATCCAAAGTAATGGAGCACAACATGAACCGACGGCAATGTATTCCGCTTCGGCAGTGAATAAGGATACTGAGTTTTGTTTCTTGGAAGACCAAGACACAAGATATCTACCAAGAAATTGACAAGTACCTGAAGTGGACTTTCTAGCAACCTTGTCTCCGACATAATCCGAGTCGGAATAGCCAACAAGATCAAAAGAGGACCTCTTAGGATACCAAATGCCAAAGTTTAGTGTATGTATTAATTATCTTACTATCCTTTTCACAGCATTAAGATGACATTGTTTGGGGGCCGCTTGATATCGTGCACGCAGTCAGACACTTGGCATAATATCGGGACAAGAGGCACATAGATATAACAATGATCCAATCATAGAGCGACAAACATTGATCAACCAGTTTACCATCCTTAGCCAAGTCAAGATGTCCACTAGTAAGCATGGGAGTTTTCATACCTTTTCTTTCTTGCATGTTGAACTTCTTGAATAAGTCCTTGGTGTACTTTGTTTGAGAAACAAAGGTTCCTTCCTTAGTTTTCTTGATTTGCAAACCAAGAAAGAACTTGAGGTCACTCATCATAGACATCTCAAACTTCTTTGACATTAGCTTTCCAAACTTCTCACTAAAATGAGGGTTAGTCGAACCAAATATGATATCATCAACATAAATTTGGCATACAAATAATTAAACATTAACCCTTTTAGTAAAAAGAGTAGAATCTATTTTTCCAATCTCAAAGCCTTTTTTAATAAGGAACTTGGTAAAGCATTTATACCACACTCTAGGAGCTTGTTTAAGACCATGAAGAGCTTTGTGAAGTTTGTAAGCATGATCGGGTTTCTTAGGATTGACAAAGCCGGGAGGTTGTTTAACATAAACTTCCTCCTCAATTTCACCGTTTAGAAAAGAACTTTTAATGTCCATTTGGTATAAAGTGATATCATGGTGATTAGCATAGGCATGTAAGATGCGGATGGACTCAAGTCTAGCAACCGGGGCATAGGTCTCACCGTAGTCCATACCTTCGACTTGAGTGTAGCCTTGGGCGACTAGACGAGCTTTGTTGCGGATGACTTAACCATCTTCATCTTGCTTGTTGCGAAACACCCATTTGGTACCAATAATGTTGTGGTTGTTGTCAGGCTTCTCGACCAATGTCCACACTTGATTTCTCTCAAAGTTGTGTAGCTCTTCGTGCATGGCATTTATCCAATCCGGATCTTCCAATGCTTCTTCAACCTTCATAGGTTCAATACTAGAGATGAATGAATAATGTTCGTGAAAATTAGCCAGACGAGTTTTAGAGCGAGTGATTCTCCCGGTTTGAATGTCATTAAAGATTTGTTCGATGGGATGATCTCGTGAGACTCTTGCTCGAACTCGTGGAACCTTTTGCTTGGGTCGGGATGGAACATCTTCTTCATCTTGTCCTTCTTCTTCGTGTCGGTGTCAAAACCGGCGGATCTAGGGTAGGGGGTCCCGAACTGTGCGTCTAAGGTCAATGGTAACAGGAGACAGGGGACACGATGTTTACCCAGGTTCGGGCCCTCTTTATGGAGGTAATACCCTACTTCTTGCTTGATTGATCTTGATGGATATGAGTATTGCAAGAGTTGATCTACCACGAGATCATAATGGCTAAACCCTAGAAGTCTAGCATGTATGACTATGGTAATTAGTATCTCCGTATTCAGACTAACTCCTCCGATTTATATAGACACCAAGATGATCTAGGGTTACACAAGGTCGGTTACAAAGAAAGGAATCTAAATATTCTACCACCAAGCTTGCCTTCCATGCCAAGGAGAGTCCCATTCGGACACGGGTGCAGTCCGCGGTCTTCGTATCTTCACAGCCCATCAGTCCGACCCAATGGCTAACAGGCCGAAAGCCAGAGGACCCCTTAATCCAGGACTCCCTCAGTAACCCCGAACCAGGCTTCAATGACAAGAAAGAGCGTCTATTTAAATTGATTGTGTTCGGCGCGCAGATTGTGTTCGGCATTGCATGGCGGGTTCCTCCTCCCACAACTTCCAAATAATGTATTCGGCTTATAATTCAATGCCGCACCCCTCGGCTTCTGTGCATCTATGAATGCAGCTTCCACGTGTCAGGCGATGCGGACGGTCAGCGTATTTTTTGCAAATAACAGCCTGGCCATGCAAGAAAGAGCGTCTATTTAAATTGATTGGGTCTCAGATCCATTCGGCGCCATGCAGAGAAAATCCTCAGAGATTGCCAGGAAAGACCATTCGAACATGGCAAATATTCCCAGCTCCTCCTCCCATCCCGACCAAGAGAAAGGCGAGTGGGAGAGGTGCTCTGTGTTCCACAGTCAATTGGAGAAGTTGCAAACACAGGGATTTCTCCCTCCTGCAGATCTGATCCCTATTCGAGCGGGGTTGGCCTCCTTCAACGGCAAAACCCAGGCGGAGGATTTCCCCAATCCATCTGCGGGGGAACGAGTCTGCCTCGTCCCCTATTTGCTAAGGGGCATGACATTTCCGATTCACCCATTCCTCCAAGGTCTTCTGGAATATTATGGCCTCCAGCTGCACAATTTTACCCTAGCCTCCATCCTGCATATCGCAGGTTACGTCGCCTTTTGCAAACTATTCCTGGGCTGTGAGGCCCATTTTGATCTGTGGAGAAGTTATTTTGTCTTGTCCCGCGTAACCACGAGGGATCAATTTTTGAAGTGGGCGGGGCCGAAATATGGCGTATCACTGAGACCAGATACCTATCTGCCACGCCGAAGAAAGCTTCCAAAGGGTGGACCTCTGAATGGTTTTACATCGAGGACGTGGTACTTCCAGATCCAGTCCGGAGGGGTATCCGCGATTTTGCAAGTGTTCCTCTGAAGAAACGCCACAGTTGGCGCCCTCGGAGCCTCGAGGAGGAAGATAGTGCGGAAGTCCGCCAACTCCTGAGCAAGATCAGGACGCTTACCCAGACCGGATACACAATAGTCGAAGTGATGGCGACCTCCATAGTGTGGGGGGTCCAGCCAGTTCAATACAGAGGACTTCCCATGTGGAACTACAATGGGGAAGATGACGCCTCCCGCTGCATCAGGAAAGGTACAGACACCCCTGCCACCCTAGCCAAAATATTGGCCGAACTGGTCAAGGGTGAGGAAGAGGAGTTCCTGCGCATCATGCATAGAAAAGGATATTCCATGTACAGTCCTCCTAGCTGGGTAAGCCCCCAACTCTTCTGCTCTACTCACCCCACTCCCTGAGCTTTGCTTTAATGAATATTAACCCGTCCATTTGTAACAGCATTGGTGAAAGATTTCCGAGGGGCTTCACAGCCCCGCCCCACAGCCCGAGGGCCACAATCAGGTCCTTGACCTTGGATTCGAAGAGGATCCGGATATATTCGTGGTGCTCAAGAATGGCATGTTTTATGAGGCGAGCTACGATGGAACCTAAGTTCCCATCATCGCCGATTACCCTGGTCTTCTCCCTGCTTCGCACGTAAGTAGTCAGGATACATCTCCCCCGAAAGTGTTCCCTCGTTCTGCCTCACCCACCGCACTGTCTCGTGCTTCGAAGGGGAGGCGTTCTACATATCGTGCTACTCTAGGAGCGACTCCAAAGAGAGCGGCTCCCTCACCGGGCAAGCCTTCGAAGAGGAAGGCAAACAAAGACACGGTCGGGACCTCGTCAAAGAGGTATGGAATTACAAATACGTTTTCTTAATAGTCGCATCCAACTGTGACTTTCATGTTCGTCCTGTATCAGGAAAAGTGTCCGCCGGACTATATCCGTGGGTCCAGTCAGTAATACTCCCAACATCCAGGACGGGGGCCGATATGGGAGTGACGCCGGACTGTCCTTCGGCCGAGGGCTCGGAAAATATGTCCGTTACCAACTCGGAAGTGGAGAGCGCCATGAATCATCGGCGTCGGAGGGCCATTTTACGAGACCCACGGTTTTTGGAAGAGACGTTTAATGCCTTCAGCTTGGCTGATGCATACTTTCGAGCTGCTCGAGATGGGCTTAGCAGAGCCACAAAGTAGCATTTAAAAGATGTGCAGGTAAGTTTACTGTGTGTCAGTATGATAACCGTATGCCATTAGCCCCCGGAACTTAAACTAGTTGGGACAACTGATTTGAGGATCGCTGCATGACCAGGTTCTGTCGGAGAAGAGCGACATGCTAGCCCAAGAGCTAGAAAAGTGTCGGATGCAGTTAAACGCAGTGACCGCCAAACTGGAAAAATCCAAAGCGGCACCTTCCGATGATATTTCCCTCCATCGAGAAACAGTTATTGCATAGCGACAGTGTTAACACTGCGGCTTTATCTCATAACAGGATCATCGGATCAATTGGAGGAAAAAGAGTCGAAAAGACTGCATGCCGCGGGCGAGCAGGTTTTGACCTGTGTCAGACAAGAGAAAAACAAACTCTAAGATGCAAACACCCAGCTGGGCGAAGAGCTGAAGGATGTGCGGGCCCAGCTAGCCGACTCCATGAAGGAGAAGAAAAAACTGCGAGGCGGCATATTCAGTATGTGGCCGTATTTACCTTATAATAGTTTGGAAGTAAAAGTAGCTGATATAGCTGTGATTGCGGTATATTGACGGGCCATCCCAAACAGGAGGTATCCGGATCATCAAGTGATCTTCTGCAAGGGCTATCGTAGTTGCAGGAGCAAGCTCGGCAGGCAATGCGAAGCTTAGCCAAGGCCTCATGGCCATCCGACTCCCCTCCAGGGAGTATGGAGAAGCTTGTAGAGCTATTCAAGGGAGCGCGGCGGTTTATCCGACTATGGAAGATATCGGCCTGCCAAGAGGGTGCGCGAGAGGCCTGGGCCATGGTAAAAACATGATATACCAAGCTGGATCCGAATCACATGGCCCGGGTCGGACCGCTAGGATCAAATGGGGAAGAAATTCTCGTTAGTTTAGTATATGGCCAAGTAGAGGTGGCTGCTAGATACTCCCAACGGGATTGTAAATTAGACCGCCTGTTATTTGGTATAGAGGAGGAAGTTTTTAAGTCCTAAGTGACTATGTATTTTCCTTCAACTGGATTGTAAAATGATTGTCATGGCCGACCTTTTCGCTTCGATCTCTCGACCCGAAGGTGCGGAGTGTTTCTGAATACCTGAGCAGCAAAATAAACCGGGGTATGCGTGGAAACCAGGCGTAGGGGTCATAGGTGCTTGAACAGACAAGTTGTATCTGGCTAGTTATGTTATATTACATTGAAATTGTAAGAAACATCTTCTAGAGAGAATAGTTCCGTTAAGGGTTCCTTTCCCTGGGTGTGCATGCATCTATGTGCATGTCCGGACTGTGATGAAAGAATCACAGTGTGTATAACTTCTGGGGGTTCATAATGGAGTGAGTGCAAAAACATCTTTAGTTCGTCGACCGAATATTCCCTTAAGAATGCTAGCTTTCGGCTTCACCTAGTATGAGGTACACATTCGGATGACCTGGTAGTAACAATCGCAGAGGTGCTCCCTTTATGCCCTAGCCGAACTTACGAGAATGTAGGGCATAAGCACAGGAGCAAGGCAACCCAGCTTGGCCAAAACTTAAGTCATACTGATGCATATAATGGCAAATAAAAGGTACATATGGGAGAAAACGCATATGTGATGAGCTTTATGCTTGGAAAATAGAAATAGCAAGCTTCTGTCCAAGAAGCCCCCAGGTATGATAGACGTACATACTTGAAGATGTATGCGTTGGTGGTGCACGGTCTAACCGTACGAAAGCTTTTAAGGCTAAGCAGAAAAAACGAAAAGAGAGAAAAAATGATGAAAACAATAAGAGGAAGGAGACGAACAGAGAGTTCGGCGCTAGGCACAGAATCTTCGGAGTTTGGCCGCGTTCCAGGAATTTGGCTCTAGTCGATTGTCTATGTATCACGCAAGCGGTACGCTCCTTGTCGGCGGATATCGGCCTCCACGAGCACCTATGGGGACGGAGCCCCTTGTCGGTTCGGCGGGGGCGGAGGTTGCACAAAGAGCAGATCGAGGCGACACACACACAATGATTTTACCCAGCTTCGGCCCACACGGATGCGTAAAACCCTACTGCTGCTTGTCTGGTTGATTCGAGTTCTTGCTCTGGAGCGCAAGAAGCTACAGTAAGTTGGAGCTGGACGTAGGCGAGGGTCTACTGGGTGCCCTTCTTCCGGTCTCCTAGCGTTCGATCTCCTTCTAGGGTTCCTCTCCTAGGTTCCCTCCTCTAGGTTTCCTCCTCCCTCTCTACGTGCGCATGGGCCTCCTTTTATATGCTAAGGGGTTTCCCACAGGTAGCGACGCAGATGAGGGTAAAAATGGCAAGGAACTGTGCGAATAGTGGCCGCACAGTGCTATCGCACCTAACTCTGACGGCGGGGGACAAAGGCATTAAATGCCCGTCTGGATCGCCTGAACAGTGCCGAGGCGGACCCTTAGGGGCGCCACCGCTTGCCACGGGGGCGACTCTGCCAACGTCGCATGCCATGCGCGCGCCCCAGGTTGCGCGGCGCCCCGCCACGTGTCTCCGAGGAAGCTCCAGAGTGACGCGTGGGCAGGTGAGCTAGAGCGCATGCCTGAGGTGGTGGTTTGCCGCGGCAAGTGGCTTGCCGCGGTGGTCGTGTTGCCGCACCTGAGAGCTTGCCGCTCGTCAGGCCTTGCCGGGGCGCGCGGCGCGCCGCGGCGGGCTCCCCTTGGGGTGCCTTGGTTTGGCCGTCCCGGCGAGCTCCTCCCGCCGGGGCCCTGGTGCTTCGGCTTAGTCGTCCCGGCAAGTTCCTCTTGCCGGGGCCTTGTCGCTTTGGCCCGGCAAGCTCCTCTTGCCGAACCTCGCCTTCTTGGCCCGGCAAGCTCCTCTTGCCGGGGCTTGGTCTTCTAGGCTCGATCACTTGGCCTCCGTCCGGCCCAGAAAGGGCCGTGGAGACTCTTGTCGCTCCCCTGGCAGGCCTTGCCGCGGGACGCTGCTACTGCCCGTGCACAAGTTCGGGGTACTAAGGTACCCCTACTTTAGTACACCGACACTCCTCCGGTGAGAACTTCATCGATGATGAAAGGACCCTCCCACTTGGGCTTGAGTTTGTCCTTTTTCTTCTCCGGCAGGCGTAGAACGAGTTCGCCGATGTTGTACGTTTTGGCCTGCACTTCTCTGCTTTGATACCTGCGAGCCAGCTGTTGATAAAATGCGGAACGGGCTTTTGCGACATTGCGCTCCTCCTCCAGGGCGTCTAATTTATCCTGCCGATCAAGCTCGGCCTCCCTCTCTTCATACCTGCGCACTCGAGGTGTGTCATGAATAATGTCGCAGGGTAGTACTGCCTCTGCGCCGTACACCATGAAAAAGGTGTGTATCCGGTAGTGCGACTGGGAGTGGTCCGCAGCCCCCAGAGTACAGATTCGAGCTCCTCAACCTGGTGCTTGTCTGATTCCTTCAAAGACCGCACTAGTCTAGGCTTAATGCCGCTCAAAATAAGACCATTGGCTCGTTCGACTTGGCCGTTCGTCTGTGCATGATAGACAGAGGCATAATCGAGCTTGATGGCCAGATTAGCACACCAGTTTTTCACTTCGTCGGCTGTGAAATTGGAGCCGTTATCAGTGACGATGTTGTGCGGAACACCATAACGGTGTACAACACTGGATATAAAGTCTATTACTAGCCCGGACTCAACCGTTTTAACTGGTTTGGCCTCTATCCATTTGGTGAATTTATCCACCATGACTAGCAAATATTTTTTCTTATGGCTTCCTCCTTTAAGGGGTCCAACCATATCCAGTCCCTAGACCGCAAAAGGCCAATTGATGGGGATTGTTTGTAGGGCGGTGGGGGCATATGGCTTTGGTTGGCGAAGAGTTGGCATCCAACGCAACGTTGGACAAGGTCCTGTGCATCCGCTCGGGCCATCGGCCAATAGAACCTTGTACGGAAGCCCTTGCTAACAAGGGCCCGAGCTGTGGCATGGTGCCTGCCGAGACCGGCATGAATCTTAGCCAGGATTTGCCGCCCCTCCTCCTTGGAGATACATCTTTGAAGGACTCTGGTAGCACTTTTGCTTATAGAGCTCTCCGTCGTGAAAATTGTAGGCCTTCGAACACCGGACAATACGGCAGGCCTCATTCTGGTCCTCAGGAAGCTCCTTCCTGTTAAGGTAGGCCAGGAAGGGTTCGGTCCATGGGGCAATGATTGCAATGATGAGATGCGCCGACGGTGTTATTTCAGTGGTTGAGCCTTCGATGATGTCGGTGTTTTAGTAATCTGGGGTTATGTTCGGATCCGGACTAGTGTTGCCGTTTTCCCGCTGCCACACCACGGATGGCTTAAAAAGCCTTTCCAGAAAGATATTAGGTGGTACGGGGTCACGCTTAGCGCCGATACGAGCAAGAACGTCCGTCGCTTGATTACTTTCTCGAGCCACATGATAGAAGTTGAGCCCCTCGAACCGGGCCAACATTTTTATGATGGCATTACGATAAGCTGCCATCTTTGGATTTTTGGCGTCGAAGTCTCCATTTATTTGAGATATTGCAAGTTTTGAGTCCCCGCGCACTTCTAGGCATTGTATGTCCATGGAGACAGCCATCCGGAGACCATGCAATAAGGCCTCGTATTCGGCTGCATTGTTGGAGTCTGTGTATAGTATTTGGAGTACATACTGAACGATGTCTTCAGTAGGTGACGTTAAAACGATGCCCGCCCCTAGCCCTGCCAGCATTTTGGAGCCATCGAAATACGTAACCCAATTGGAATATGTGTCGTACTCTTTAGGGAGTTCGACCTCTGTCCATTCGGCGACGAAGTCAGCCAACACTTGGGATTTAATAGCTCGACGTGGTTTGTATGTAATATCAAATGGAAAGAGCTCAATGGCCCATTTGGCAATCCATCCCGAGGCATCGCGGTTGTTTATAATGTCATCGAGTGGTACTTTGGAAGCCACCATGATCGAACACTCCTTGAAGTAGTGGTGGAGCTTTCAGAATGCCATGAAGACCGCGTATGCTATCTTTTGATAATGGGGGTACCTGGATTTGCAAGGTGTAAGGATAGTTGAGGGAGTCCTGGATTAGGGGGTGTTCGGATAGCCGGACTATACCTTCAGTCGGACTCCTGGACTATGAAGATACAAGATTGAAGACTTCGTCCCGTGTCCGGATGGGACTTTCCTTGGCGATGCGGATATTCAAGATCTCCTACCATTGTAACCGACTTTGTGTAACCCTAACCCTATCCGGTGTCTATATAAACCGGAGGGTTTTAGTCCGTAGGAGAACTCCATCATACAACAATCATACCATAGGCTGGCTTCTAGGGTTTAGCATCTCTGATCTCGTGGTAGATCTACTCTTGTACTACCCATATCATCAATATCAATCAAGCAGGACGTAGGGTTTTACCTCCATCGAGAGGGCCCGAACCTGGGTAAACTTCGTGTCCCTTGTCTCCTGTTACCATCCGGCCTAGACGCACAGTTCGGGACCCCCTACCCGAGATCCGCCGGTTTTGACACCGACATTGGTACTTTCATTGAGAGCTCCACTGTGTCGTCGCAATCAGGAAGGATGGCTCCTCCCGTCTTTAAAGACGGCGCCGTCATTAAGGGAGCCTTGGATGTCGGCCAAACTCTCCGGCTAGGTGGTTTCCTCATGACCGCCTGTTCGGTCGTTGCTCCGACGGTGACCTCTCGGGTCATCAAAAGCAACCTTCACGTCAGTTCGGAACTTGTCGAGCAGCTAGATCCGATGGAGCTCACTTCCGTAACCGAGCTCTTGGATCGCATCGCCGCCCTGGGGGTCGCCACGGATGACAACCAGGTTGGGCTTAAACCCGATCTAAGAGAAAGTAACTCTCCCCAAGCCACCCACCACGTCGCCGTGGTAGAGGCGCAGTGCGGCGACCCTTCATCTATTTTAAGGACTAGCTACATCCGAATTCCCGACCCCTCCAAGCCGGATACCCGCGGAGGGGAGGATGTAACTCAAGACCTGAGCATAGAATCACGAAACGGGCTAGACTCATTGGACAACATCCAAGAATCCGAACTTCAGAGTTCGGAAGCTCTTCGTACTCTGAATCTTAGATTGGGTGAGGTTTCAGATTCAACACCACCCGCCCACCCGAACATAAGCGATCTCTCTGAAATTAGGCAAAAGCCCGAGGAAATAGTACATCATTACTGGGCCAGATTCCTCCTGGTTATGAACAGGATAAAGGACTGCCGCGAGGGAAATGCAATCTCAATCTTCTGCAGTAATTGCACGGACGAGGGAATCCTTAACGCCATAAGTCGTCGTGATATTACACGCTTCGCTCAGTTGGCGTCCATAGTAAAAAAGTATTGTGCGATGGAAAGCGCCTGGAAAACCGAAATAAAATTTTGGGATAATCCGGCCCTGAATAGCAATCTCGTCCGAACTAAGAGGGTGTATCATCGTAAGACACCCGGGTTAAACACCAAAAAACCAAAATCCTCTATAGAGCATGGAACCGTACTGGAAAGATGGCTTGATGGACCCTGTAAAATTCATAGTACAGAGGACGCCCCACCAACTCACAGCCTTAGAGCATGTTGGATACTCCGGCAGGTGGCCAAAATTGGCGAGGACCTCTTAATTTCGGAGGCCGCAGAAAGCCATCCCGGGGACACCAGTACCATTCTCACAGTCTTCGAGACTTTCGCATCAAATAATATGCGAAAAAGAACACTCCGCAGCCTTGCCGAAGTCTATCAAGTAGCAAAAATAAACCCATGGAGTGACACAGCTATTACCTTCAACACAAGTGATGAACCTAAATTCTGAACAGCCCGAGCACCAGCCGCATTGGTCCTCGGTCCAATAGTGAACGGCTTTCGCCTCACCAAGGTACTCATGGATGGAGGCAGTGGATTGAATCTCATTTACGAGGAAACCCTTCAAAAAATGGGATTAGACTGGAACCGCATCGAGCGAAGCAGCACAACCTTTAGAGGAATAATCCCTAGTCAGGAAGCACGCTGCACAGGAAAAATCACACTAGATGTGGTGTTCGGCACGCCGGATAATTACAGGTCCGAAGAGGTCACGTTTCAGGTGGCCCCGTTCAGTAGCGGATATCACGCCCTACTAGGGCGGGAAGCATTTACAATCTTCCAAGCAATACCCCATTACAGGTACATGAAGCTCAAGATGCCCGGGCCGAACGGAATTATCACTCTCGCTAGTGATCCGGACATAGCGCTCCGCGCCGAAAACAAGACAGCCGCATTGGCCCTTGAGGCACTATCCGAAGCCTTAGCGGCTGAGGAACTGACTGCGCTGCGCTCCATGGTGAACAGTGATGATGTGATACTCGACAAGAGATCCAAGTCCACGTCCTTCAAACCAGCGGACGAAATAGTCAAATTCCAGGTCCATCCAACAGACCCCAATAAAACAGCTTCCATCGGGGCACAATTAAACCCTGATGTAGACACCGCACTGCGAGAATTTCTACGCGAAAATTGGGACATCTTCGCTTGGCACCGTTCAGACATGCCAGGAATCCATGCAGGCTAGCCGAACACAGCTTAAATATCCTAAAAGGATTCAAACATGTCAAACAAGCCCTTCGGCGTTTTTCCGAACCCAAAAGACAGACCATGGGAGAGGAGCTAGCCAAGCTATTGGAGGCCGGATTCATTAGAGACATAAAACATCCGGACTGGCTAGCAAACCTAGTGATGGTACCAAAAATGGACAAATCCTGGCGCCTGTGTGTTGATTTTAAAGACCTTAACAAGGCTTGCCCCAAGGATCCCTTCCCCCTCCCCTGTATCGATCAAATTATCGATGCCACCGCAGGACACGATTCGTTGTGTTTCCTTGACGCATACTCCGGTAACCATCAAATAAAGATGGCGGAATCAGACCAAGCCGCAACGGCATTCATCACACCATACAGCCCATTCTGCTTCAATACAATGCCCTTCGGGCTGAAAAACGTCGGTGCAACTTATCAGCGCATGATTCAGACATGTCTGGCAAACCAGATCGGCAAGACAGTGGAGGCGTACATGGATGATGTGGTCGTCAAAACAAGACATGTCGAATCTCTAGTAGACGACTTGAGGCTTACATTCGATAACCTCCGAAAATACGACATCAAGCTCAACCCAGAAAAATGCATTTTTGGCGTTCCAGTCGGAAAGCTCTTGGGCTTCATTGTATCCAGTAGAGGAATTGAAGCAAATCCAGCTAAGATCCGAGCCTTGTCGCAATTGGATATCCCAAAGGACCTCAAACAAATACAAAAATTAACCGGATGTGTGGTGGCTTTAAGCCGCTTTATCTCCCGCTTGGGAGAAAAGGCACTGCCCCTTTATCGCCTCCTTCGGCGCACCGGACACTTCGAGTGGACGGATGCTGCCACGGTCGGACTCGATGAAATAAAAGCCATATTGGCAACAAACCCAGTCCTAGCCGCGCCAAACACCGGCGAACCAATGCTATTGTACATTGCAGCAACCCATCAAGTTGTCAGCGCAGTGCTCGTCGTCGAGCAGGAAACGAACGGACACAAATTCCCCATTCAAAGGCCGGTCTACTACGTGTCCACTGTCCTAACTCCATGCAAATCACGGTACCCGCATTATCAAAAGATTGCATACGCGGTATTCATGGCATCCCGGAAGCTACGACACTACTTTCAAGAGTGTTCGATAACAGTAGCCTCGGAAGTACCACTCAACGATATTATCAACAACCGCGACGCAATGGGCCGGATCGCAAAATGGGCCATTGAGCTCCTCCTGTTCGATATAATCTATAAGCCACGGCGAGCTATTAAATCGCAAGTTTTGGCCGACTTCGTCGCAGAATGGACGGAGGCCGAGCTCCCTAAAGAGTACGGCACATATTCCAACTGGATCATGCATTTCGACGGCTCCAAAATGTTGGCCGGATTAGGGGCTGGCGTCGTCTTGACGTCCCCCACAGGAGACACAGTTCAATATGTGCTCCAGATCATGTACACGGACTCCAATAATGCAGCCGAATATGAGGCCCTCCTTCACGGTCTCCGGATGGCAGTATCCATGGGCATTCAGTGCCTAGAGGTACGCAGGGATTCAAACCTCACGATATCCCAAATAAATGGAGACTTCAACGCCAAGGATCCAAAAATGGCAGCTTACCGCAACGCCGTCCTAAAAATGTCAGCTCGGTTTGAAGGGCTGGAGTTTCATCATATAGCCCGAGAAAACAATCAGGCAGCGGATGTCCTGGCACGCATTGGAGAAAAACGTGATGCAGTCCCCCCCAACATCTTTTTAGAAAGACTGTTCAAGCCATCCATAGCATGGGAGGGGGAACCCGCAGATAACAGCCCGGACCTACCCGCACCACTCGAGGCCGAACAATCTGACATAATTGGAGGCTCTGCCACTGAGATTACACCTTCAGCCCACTTAATAATGGCGGTCATCGCCCCATGGACAGAACCATTCCTAGCCTACCTTACTAGGCAGGAACTCCTAGAGGACCAAAACGAGGCACGCTGCATAGTGTGGCGAGCTAAAGCCTATAAAGTCCACGAGGGAGAGCTTTATAAGAAAAGCGCTACCGGAGTCCTTCAAAGGTGCATCTCCGAAGAGGAAGGGCGGAACCTGCTGGCTAAAATTCATGCCGGACTCGGTGGCCACCACGCTGCAGCTCGGTCCTTGTAAGCAAGGCTTTCCGTACAGGCTTTTACCGGCCGACGGCCCGGGCAGACGCTCAGGACTTGGTCCAACGATGCGTCGGTTGCCAGCTTTTTGCAAACCAAAGCCATATGCCACCCACCACCCTCCGAACTATCCCCATCACTTGGCCTTTCGCGGTCTGGGGGCTTGACATGGTTGGACCCCTTAAAGGCGGAACCCACAAGAAAAAATACTTACTGGTCATGGTGTATAAATTCACCAAATGGATAGAAGCCAAGCCTGTTAAGACGGCCGAATCCGGACCTGTGATAGACTTCATATCCGGGGTTGTACACCGTTACGGCGTCCCCCACAGCATCATCACTAATAACGGCACAAATTTTACTGCTGACGAGGTAAAACTCTGGTGCAAAAACATGGGCATCAAGCTTGATTATGCTTCTGTCTATCACCCACAAACTAACGGCCAGGTCGAACGTGCAAATGGTCTTATCATGAGTGGCATTAAACCCAGACTCGGTCCCTCAAGGAATCTAACACGCACTGGGTAGAGGAGCTCGAATCCATACTCTGGGGGCTACGGACCACGCCGAATCGCACCACCAGATACACACCATTCTTTATGGTGTACGGTGCAGAGGCAGTTCTGCCTTGCGACATAATTCATGACTCACCTCGAGTGCGCATGTACGAAGAAAGAGAAGCCGAGCTCGATCGGCAGGACAACTTGGACGCTTTGGAGGAGGAGCGTGACGTGGCAAAAGCTCGTTCCGCATTCTATCAATAGCAGGCTCGAAGATATCAAAGCAGAGAAGTATGGGCCAAAAATTAAAATGTTAGCGAACTAGTTCTACGCCAGCCGGATAAGAAAAAGGACAAACTCAAGCCCAAGTGGGAAGGTCCCTTCATAATCGACCAAGTCCTGACTGGTGGAGCGTACCGCCTACGAGATGCGTCGGATAACCGACTCGAGCCGAACCCATGGAACGCAGCCCGTCTCCGAAGATTCTATGCCTAGCGCCGGACTCTGTGTTTGTCTCCTTCCTCTGTCCATTTTTTATATTCTCTGTCTTACATTTCTCTCCTTCCCCTCTTTTCTCTTATAGCCCTTAAAGGCTCATCAAGCGACGCGCTACCCACGCTCATTAAACCTGGGGGCTTCTTCAAAACAGAAGCTTATTTATACGGGCTTCACGCCCAACACATGCGTCAAACTTCCGCATGTACCTTTTCTTCACCATTATATGCATCGATATGACTTAAGTTTTGGCCAAGCTGGGTTTCCTGGCTCCTGTGCTTACCCCTACGTTCCCGATTGTTCAGCTAGGCGGTAAAGGGAGCACCTCTGCGATTGTTACTGCCGGATCAGCCGGATGTGTACCTCAGACTGGGTGAAGCCGAAAGCTAGCGCTCTTAAGGGAATATTCGGTCGGTGAACTAAAAGATGAACTTTTCTTTACTTATTTATACACATGCCCCCAGATGATTTTCCTGCATTTGCAGTCCGGACATGCACTTTAGGGCATGCCTCCCAGAGAAATGAACCCCTAACGAAACTATTCTCTCTGGAAGATGTTTCTTACTAACCATGTAATATAACATAACTAGTTGGGCACTTGTCTGATAAAGCACTAATGACCCCTACGCCTGGTCTCCATGCATACCCCGGTTCGTATTTAACCGGTAGGGTATTCGGACACACTCCGGACCGTCAGGTCCCGAGGTCGAAGCGAAAAGGTCGGCAATGACAAACGATCTACAATCCGGTTAGAAGGCATTACACATGTCAATTAAAAATTACATCGTCACTCTGACTGATTGTATTCCTCTTCTATACCATCTAACATGCTGTCTAATTTACAGTCCTGCTGGGAATACTCTGCGGCCAATTCTACTTTGCCGTATACTAAGCTTATAGGGATCTCCTTCCCATCAGGCCCCACAGGTCCGACCTCGGCCATGTGGTTTGGGTCAGCCTTTGTGTACCGCGTCTTCACCATGGCCCAGGCCTCCCTACCACCTTGGCTGCAGGCCGAAATCTTCCACAACCGGAAGCGCCGCCACGCTCCCTTCAGCTTCTCCGCAAGCTCTCCAAGGCCCTCGAGCCTGGGGAGGGATGGCCATAAGGCTTGGGCAACGCCCTGCATCGCCTGCCGAACTCGCTCGTGCAGTTGCGAGAGCTCGGGAAGAAGGTCATTCGTTGAACCAGGCATCTCCTCTGCAGGACGACCTGTTACCATACCTACAGACATAACTCTGTTAGTCGACTTCCCCGCCGAACTCCCTTTACAGAGTTCGTTTAAGCACTTACTATATATGCCGCGGCGAAGCCGTTGATTCTCCTTAGTGGGGTCCGACAGCTGGGCCCGAACATCCTTCAGTTCAACGCCCAGCTGGGTGTTGGCATCTTGGAGATCGTTCTTCTCCCGCCTCACCCTTGCCAGCATGCTCTCACCAGCCTTCAGCTGGCGTAGGAGTTGTTGCTTGTCCGGATTTAATCCGGCGCCATCTGCAATTTTCTTTGTCAGATTTGCACCCACGCTGCACTTCGCAACATATTTATCTTTCGAAGCATGGATTACCAGAGGGGGTCTCTTTGGGATCCCCTGCCGCGGCTAGTGCGGCCTCAAGTCGGGCTTTGCACTCTTCGAGCTCCTGGGACAGTAGGGTATTATTTTCTATAAGAACCTGCATAACAAATGATCCTTAAATCAGTTGTTCCAACTGTTTCAAGTCTCGGGGGCTACTGGTATATACATATATTTACCAAAATTTTCTTACCCGTATTTCTTTTACATATTGCTCCGTGGCTCTGGCTAAACCATTTTGAGCGGCACGGAGGTACGCATCTCCCGAATTAAAGGCATTCAATGCCTCTTGGGAGAAACAAGCGTCGCGGAGAACTGTCCAGCGACGCCTGTGGTTCATGGCACTCTCCACTTCGGAATTGGTGGCAGACAGCCTGTCCGCATCCTCTGTCGGAGGAGCGTCTGGTGCGCGCCTTGTGTTCGCCGCTGCTTCCGAGCCAGGCGTTGGAGCCTGGCTGGTGGAGGCTCGATTGGCAACCTCCCGGATATAGTCCGGCGAGGTCTCTTCGTCCTAAAGAGAGCACGAGCGTTAGTATGCCCTGAAGGGATAACACCAAAGAAATAGATGGTGCGTTATACCTTTGCGCCGGCGTCTCAGTCTGGACTACATTTCTTTGTACCCCACGGGGCCCCGCGGCCCCTCGTTGGCTCTCCGCAGCAGGTTCGGCCTCCCGCCTCGGAAACCTTCCCTGCAAAACACGGTTGTCGTCAGAAAAACTGAAATGCGTGAGAATGGAATCCGTCTCAAGGGAATGAGGCTTCGGTCTCTGTCACCTGGGAGGCCGGGATTAACCCTAGGTAATCGGCCGTAATGGCCACCAAGGTATTATCCTTGCTTAGCTGATGAAACAGCCCGTCAAATAGCTCCACCGATATGTCCGGATCCTCTTCAGAGTCCGAATCGAGGGACCGTTCTGGATCCTCGGGCTGTGGAGGACGGCTGCTTATATCCTTTATTTCCTGACGCAGTTCCTGCATCAAAGTCGTTAGACTACATATTTAATCATGGGAGTATAAAGCGGATGGGCGAGCAAAATCGTCCACTTACCCAACTCGGAGGGTTATACATAGTAAATCCGCCATGCGGGTCGACGCGGAGGAATTCCTCCTCTTCTCCCTTGTACAAAGAGGAGAAGATCTTTACTAGAGCGGCAGTCGAGGCCGACCCCTTACGACCGTAACGGGTGGCATCGCCCTCCCCGTTAAAATCCCACATGGGGTGGCCTCTATATTGAAGCGGCTGCACCCCCCGCATAATGCATGCGGCCATGACTCCAATCATGGTTAGTCCGGAATGAGCCAATAGTCTTATCCGACCCATCAGGTAAAGGACGTCCCTGTCGCTTTCCCTTTGAGAGCTCCGCGGACGCCAGCTTAAGCGTTTCTTTAATGGAGCACTGTTGAACTCGGGGAGACTGACCCGGATAGGATCCGGTAGTGGGACATCATCTATATAAAACCATTCCGAAGGCCACTCCTCGGACGCCTTTTTTTGGGGTTCTGGATAGGTATCCGGTCCCAGCGATGCACCACACTTCGGCTCCGCCCACTTGATATATAGACCCCTCTGGAGAACGGGGCACCAGGCAGAATATCCTCTTCCACAGCGCGAAATGAGCCTCGATGCCTAGGCATAGCTCGCAAAGGGCGACGAAGCCCGCAATATGCAATATAGAGGCGGGCGTGAGATTGTGCAGCTGGAGGCCGTAGAACTCCAGAAGCTCACGGAGAAATGGATGAATTGGAAATCCTAGTCCCCTTATTAGATAAGGGACAAGGCACACCCGCTCTCCTTTGGAAGGATTGGGGGTGCTCTCCGCTTGTTTTCCGCCATTATAGGTGGCGAGTCCGGCTCGAACCGGGACCATATAGGCCTGAGGGAGAAATCCCTTGGCCTGAAGCGACACTAACTCGCTGTGCGGGATGGAGCACCTCTCCCAGTCTCCAAGTCTAGGACTGGAAGGGCGCGAAGAGGAGCTGCGACGGCTGGCCATGTTGGAATGGACCTTTGCTGGAGGCACTCCGATGATTACTCGCGGGGAGGAGAAGGTGTGGTTTCGATCTGAATCCCCATCCCGTTAAATAGGTGGCTCGTTTATACGGCTAGGGGTGTGGATGTAATAACACCCCGACTTTTCGCATTCGTTTGACACGTGGAAGACGGCCATTATTTCGACAGGTACACAGAATTTGGAGAAGAACCCGCCTTACAATGCCGAAGACAATCTGCGCGCCGGACCCGTCGTCATTGAAGCCTGGTTCGGGGGCTACTGAGGGAGTCCTGGATTAGGGGGTGTTCGGATAGCCGGACTATACCTTTAGCCGGACTCCTGGACTATGAAGATACAAGATTGAAGACTTCGTCCCGTGTCCGGATGGGACTTTCCTTGGCGTGGAAGGCAAGCTTGGCGATGCGGATATTCAAGATCTCCTACCATTATAACCGACTTTGTGTAACCCTAACCCTATCCGGTGTCTATATAAACCAGAGGGTTTTAGTCCGTAGGAGAACTCCATCATACAACAATCATACCATAGGCTAGCTTCTAGGGTTTAGCCTCTCTGATCTCGTGGTAGATCTACTCTTGTACTACCCATATCATCAATATTAATCAAGCAGGACGTAGGGTTTTACCTCCATCGAGAGGGCCCGAACCTGGGTAAACTTCGTGTCCCTTGCCTCCTGTTACCATCCGGCCTAGACGCACAGTTCAGGACCCCCTACCCGAGATCCGTCGGTTTTGACACCGACAAAAGTGGATATGTAGTATACTGGCTTATGAAGCGGGAATTTGTGTTCGTCTTGTTCTCATTCAACGACGAGCACGGCGCTCACCACCTGATGTGTTGCCGATATGTATAATAACATCGGTTCACCATCGTTTGCTGCGGCCAGGATTTGGTTGCTCGCAAGAAGGATTTTTATTTCCTCCAGTCCGGCTGTTGCCGCGTCCGTCCACTCAAAAGTGATCGGTTCGCCGTAGAAGGCGATAGAGTGGCAGCGCCTTTTCTCCCAATCTGGAGATAAAGCGGTTTAGAGCTTACATGTAACCCGCGAGTGTTTGGACTTGTTTAAGGTCTGTTGGCATAGCCAATTGTGACATAGCTCGGATTTTGGCTGGATTTGCTTGAATTCCTCTATTGGAAATGATGAAGCCTTGCAGTTTTCCAGCGAGGACGCCGAAAACGCACTTTTTCGGATTGAGCTTAATGTCATACGCGCGGAGGTTATCAAATGTGAGACATAAATCGTCTGTTAGTGTTTCGACGCGCCTAGTTTTGATGACGACGTCGTCCACATAAGCTTCAACTATATTGCCGATCTATTTCTCCAGGCATGTTTGAATCATGCGTTGGTATGTGGCGTCGGCGTTCTTGAGCCCGAAGGGCATGGTGTTGAAGAAGAATGGCCCGTATGGGGTAATGAATGCTGTTGCAGCTTGATCGGACTCCTTCATTTTGATTTGATGGTATCCGGAATATGCATCAACGGAACACAGTGAGTCGTGTCCTACGGTAGCATCAATGATTTGATCAATGCGGGGGAGGGGGAAGGGATCCTTAGGGCAAGCCTTAGTGAGATCTTTAAAATCGACGCACAATCGCCAGGATTTGTCCTTCTTTGGTACCATCACCAGGTTTGCCAGCCAGTCCGGATGTTTTATTTCTCTGATGAATACGGCCTCAATTAGCTTGGCCAACTCCTCCCCCATAGCTTGGCGTTTGGGCTCGGAAAAGCGCCGCAGTGCTTGTTTGATTGGTTTGTATCCCTTTAAGATATTAAGGCTATGTTCGGCCATCTCACATAGGATTCGAGGCATGTCAGAAGGGCGCCAGGCGAATATATCCCAGATTTCGCGAAGGAAATCCCTTAGTGCGGTGTCGACCATTGGGTCTTGTTGTGCTCCAATAGATGCTGTCTTCTTGGGGTCCGTTGGGTGGACCTGGAATTTGACTATTTCCTCTGCCAGTTTGAAGGAGGTGGATTTGGGTCGTTTGTCTAAGATCACATCATCCCTATCCACCGTGGAGCATAGTGCGGTTAATTCTTCGGCCGCCAGGGCTTCAAATAATGCCTCAAGGGCCAGGGATGCAGTTTTGTTTTCGGCGCGGAGTGCTATGTCCGGATCACTGACAAGAGTGATTATGTCATTTGGTCCGGGCATTTTGAGCTTCATATACCCGTAATGAGGTATAGCTTGGAAGCGTGTAAAAGCATCCCCCCCCCCAAACAGGGCGTGGTATCCGCTGCTGAAAGGAGACACTTGGAAGGTGATTTCTTCAGACCAATAATTTTCCGACGTGCTGAATACCAAGTCAAATGTGATTTTTCCTGCACACCGCGCCTCCCTAATGGGAATGATTCCTCGGAAGGTCGTGCTGCTTTGCTTGATGCGGCTCCTGTCTATTTCCATTTTGTGGAGTGTATCCTCATAGATGAGGTTTAGTCCGCTGCCACCGTCCATGAGGACCTTGGTGAGTCGAAAGCCGTCCATGATGGGACTGAGGACTAAAGCGGCTGGTGCTCAGACTGTCCTATATTTTGGTCCATCTCCGGCAGTAAAGGTTATAGCCGTGTCGTTCCAAGGGTTTATTGTTTGAAGCGAATGTCTCAAAGACCGTCAGTACTCTGGGGTCATCGTTTTCTGGAGGGTGTTGCTCTGGGGTGTTTTTTGTAAGGATGCCCTCGCCGCTTTTGGCTACCTGTCGGAGTATCCAACATGCTCTAAGGCTGTGGGTTGGTATGGTATCCGGTGTTGTGTGTATTTTTCATGGGCCATCGAGCCATCCCTCCACAATGGTTCCACGTCGTGTAATGGGTTTGTATTTCTTGGCTATTGGACTGAGCGCATCACGGGGATGCACCCTTTTCTCCTGGACCAGTGGTTGAGTTGGGACCGATGACTCCCAACAAGCTGCCTGATCTCACCAGGCGCTTTCCATTGCGTTGTACTTCTGTAAGATAGTTGCTAAGTCAGCGAAGTGTAGTATGCGGCAGCGATTAATGGCATTGAGGATTCCTTCGTTCGTGCAATTGTTGCGGAACGCTGATATCGCATCCTCGTCGTGGCAATCTTTAACCTTGTGCTTGACAAGGAGGAATCTGGCCCAGAAGTGGTGGACCGTTTCCTGAGACTGCTGTTGTATGCTCGTGAGAGCGCTTATGTCTGAGTGGGTGGGTGGAATTGGATTTGGACCCTGACCCGATCGATGATCCGGAGTGTGAAGTTTTTTCGGACTTAACAGTCCGGGCTCCGGAGAATCTTCTAGTTGCCTTTGCCCGCCATCCGATTCTATGTTCGCAAGGCTGGTCAGCTCCTTTTGCGGCTGGGTATCCGGCTTTGTAGGGTCGGCGATCCGGACGTAGTCCGTCTTCAGTATAGGGGAAGAGTCGATGTCTTGCTCCTTAACTACCTCTATCTGGTGGGTGATCGGTGGATATTTGATTTCTCTTTGGTCGGGTTTGAGCCCGATCTGATCGTAATCTGTGACGATTCCCAGGGCGGCGATACGATCAAGGAGCTCGTTTAAAGACGAAAACTCCGCCGGATTCATCTGCTTGTAGTGTTTGGGGTCGATACGAAGAGTATTTTCGATGGCCCGAGAGGTCATCGTCGGCTTAACGGCCGAACGGGCGGTCATGGTAAAGCTGCCCAACCGGAGGGTTTGGCCTGGGGCTAGTTCTCCTCCGGTAGTGATATTGTCTTTAAGGACAAGGCGAGTCATTGATCCTATTGTTAATGGCACAGTGGAACTCTCAATGAAAGCACCAATGTCGGTGTCAAAACCGGCGGATCTCGGGTAGGGGGTCCTGAACTATGCATCTAAGGTCGATGGTAACAAGAGACAGGGGACACGACGTTTACCCAGGTTCGGGCCCTCTCTATGGAGGTAATACCCTACTTCCTACTTGATTGATCTTGATAGATATGAGTATTACAAGAGTTGATCTACCACAAGAGCGTAATGGCTAAACCCTAGAAGTCTAGCCTGTATGACTATCGTAATGAGTATCTCCGTTTCTGGACTAAGTCCTCCGGTTTATATAGACACCAGGAGGATCTAGGGTTACACAAGGTCGGCTACAAAGAAAGGAATATAAATATTCGGACGCCAAGCTTGCCTTCCACGCCAAGGAGAGTCCCATATAGACACGGGTGCAGTCTGCGGTCTTCGTATCTTCACAGCCCATCAGTCTGGTCCAATGGCTAACAGGCTGGACGCCCGAGGACCCCTTAATCCACGACTCCCTCACTTGGCCTTCTTCACTATTGACGTTATAGTTCTCTTGTCGTGGTGGAGAAGGAGGTTGATGAGGTTCATTTTTGTGTACTTCCACGTTTTCTTCATCTTCATGTGTCCCACTCGTGGATGCTTCCATGTCAACTCTTGGTTCACCTTGTCGTGAGGTAGAAGCTTCCACTTGGACGGACAAGGTAGTCTCCTTCACCTCCGTTGGACGAATCTTGCCAATAGACAAGTCTTGGATTGCTTCCAAAGGGTCTTTGTCTCCTACATCAATCAGTAATTGCTTAGATTCATCAAACTTCACATCTACCATCTCTTCAACCTTTCAGGTGAAATTGTTGTAGACACGGTAAGTGTGAGAGCTTGAGCCATAACCAAGTAGGAAACCCTCATGAGATTTAGGAGAAAATTTAGAATGAAGATGCTTATAAAGAATGTAACACTTTGGCCCAAATACTCGAAAGTATCCAACTTGGGGCTTGTTACCGGTGAGAAGCTCATATGCCGTCTTGCCGAGAAGCTTGTGGAGATACAAGCGATTTGTTGCATGACAAGCTGAATCAACCGCTTCCGCCCAAAAGTGTTTTGGAGTCTTGTACTCATCAAGCATCGTTCTTGCCATCTCAATAAGAGTTCGTTCTTCCTCTCAAGAACTCCATTTTGTTGAGGCGTGTATGTAGCCGAGAACTCATGTGAAATCCCTTCTTCGTCAACAAAGGTGTCCACATTTGTGTTCTTGAACTCCGTTCCATTGTCGCTAAGAAGCTTCTTGATCTTCACTTCAAATTGATTTTGGGCCTTCCTAGCGAAGCTCTTGAATATCTTTTGGACCTCAGATTTATCATCAAGAAAGAACACCCAAGTAAATCTTGAAAAATCATCAACTATAACTAGACCAAATGATTTACCACCGAGACTCTTATAGGCATTGGGACCAAAGAGATCCATGTGAAGTAGCTCGAGTGATCTTCTCGTGGTCATAATGTTCTTGACGGGGTGGCTTCCTCCAACTTGTTTTCCTGCTTGACAAGCACTACAAAGTCTATCCTTGTCAAATATAACATATTTCACTCCAAGGATATGATCACCCTTAATAAGCTTATCAAGATTTCGCATGCCCACATGTCCTAATCTTCTATGCCACAACCATCCTTTTGAAGATTTAGCAATAAAGCAAGTTCTAGGTTGAGCCTTTTTAGTGAAATCAACAATGTAAAGATCACCTCTACGGATACCGGTAAAGACCATTTTATGATTATCTCTACAAAACACTTGGCAATATGCTTCAGTAAATAGGACGTTGAAATCAAAGTCAGCAAGTCTAGATACAGAAAGTAAATTGTAGCCGAGCGATTCAATGAGCATGACATTTTGTATGGAGCTATCATGTGAGATGGCCACCTTACCAAGGCCAACCACTTTACCCTTTGAGTTATCACCGAAAGTGACATACTTTCGAGGGCCGTCGTTTTCTGCAAGCTCATGAAACATATCTTTGTCTCCAATCATATGATCAGTACATTCCTTTCCTCCAGCCATGTAGCAGCAAAGATTAGACATAGGACCAAAGTGTCTCATCGCATCATCAAGATCATAGTCACTATCATCATCCTCATCATAGTATCCGTGTTCAACATCGACATGTGATGGATCAATTCCTGGAGAGAGTGATTCATTAGAAGTATGACTGTCACGATATTCATCTCTATGAATTCTAATGACTTCGGAAATGATATTGCTTATAATCCCAACGTGTCCTTTAGCACGCATGAGATCACAAAGCTCAAATAGACAATCATCAAACTTAGGATCACTAGTACTCATCCTATTCAAGGCAATAGATTTATGGAGAATCTCATCTAGATTTTTCAAGGAATAATTTGGGAATCGTTCCTCTAGAAATCTCCATATGGTGTAAGCACAATCTCGAGTAGGTAAGCTATCAATCATATGGTGTAAGATTGATAGTTCTAAGATTGTGAATCATGTCAAGATCCTCATCGGGTGTGGGATGCAAGGGATCAACAATGCGAGCACAAGGAGTAGTAATGTACTTGGTCAAATGATATGCTCTGGTACCAATTCAAAGGATCGAGAAGACATGCTAGAGGGGGGTGAATAGACACTTAGCAAGAAAAGTTGCAGTTTTTAAAACCTTTAAGTTGAAGTGGAGTTTTACCACAAGTTCAAACATTCACAATACATATCAAGCAAGCATGACGTACAAGAGTATATAAGCAGCAAAAAGTAAATCATGCAAGTTGAAAGAATGTAAAGGGATGGGATTGGAGTGTGCAAACGCAATTGGAGACACGGAGATTTTTATCCGTGGTTCCGATAGGTGGTGCTATCGTACATCCACATTGATGGAGACTTCAACACACGAAGGGTAACGGTTGCGCGAGTCCTTGGAGGGCTCCACCCACGAAGGGTCCACGAAGAACCAACCTTGTCTGTCCCACCATGGTCATCGCCCACGAAGGACTTGCCTCACTGTCGGTGTCAAAACCGGTGGATCTCGGGTAGGCGGTCCCGAATTGTGCGTCTAGGATCGATGGTAACAGGAGACGGGCGACACGATGTTTACCCAGATCGGGCCCTCTCTATGGAGGTAATACCCTACTTCCTGCTTCATTGATCTTGATGAATATGAGTGTTACAAGAGTTGATCTACCACGAGACCGTAATGGCTAGACCCTAGAAGTCTAGCCTGTATGACTATGGTAATGTGTAAATTTTCCACACTAACCCCTCCGGTTTATATAGACACCGGGGGGACCCAGGGTTTACATAGAGTCGGTTACATAAGAAGGAATCTTCATAGTTGGTCGCCAAGCTTGCCTTCCACAACATGTAGAGTCCAATCCGGACACGGGTACAGTCTTCGGCCTTCATGTTTTCACAGCCCATCAGTCCGGCCCATGGACAATAGGCCGCACGCCCGAGGACCCCTTAGTCTAGGACTCCCTCAGTAGCCCCTGAACCTGGCTTCAATGATGAGGAGTCCGGTGCGCATATTGTCTTCGGCATTGCAAGGCGGGTTCCCCTTTCCGAACTCCAAGATAGTCTTCGGATGCGATTATAGTATCCGGACCTGTCACACACACACCATACATAACCGCAGGGAGAATATATATTTTTACACGAGTTCTATCCGCTGACAGCTTTCTTGCAGCACGACATTACATCTGACCGGCCATAATTCCAAACTGCCTTTGTGTTCAACGCCCCACGTCTTGAGGCGCGGTTGCCATTGGCACGTCTTGTCAAAGCATAGATCATGTCCCCTTATCACGGGATTCTCATCAATGCGGGCATGGGTAACCCAACCATGATGTTTATATAGCCCTTGGGAATAGGCAAGTCTTAAGGCGAGTGAGGAGGCATTTAATATTCGCTGTCTTTATAAGGGGATAAGGATTCACTCTTCCTCTCTCACGCCCTCTCTCTGTCTCCGCCTTTCCAATCTCAAGCTCCGGCGCCCAAGTACTCATCTCCTTTCCACTCAAGCAACCATGTCCGGATCCGGAGGTCAGGGCAAGTGGATGGTTTCCTCCGTCATGGAGGAGGACATTATTGAGCTTCGGGCGGCCGGATATTTGGCGAAGGAGATCGCCCACCATCTGCCGGCCGAGGGACAAGTCATCCCCACGCCGAAGCCTAGCGAGAGGGTAGTATTCATCCCCCATTTCTTCCATAGGCTAGGGTTTCCACTCCACCCTTTGGTCCGCGGGCTGATGTATTATTACGGGATAGATTTCCATGATCTGTCCCCGAATTCCTTCCTCAACATCTCCGCGTTTATCGTCGTGTGTGAGGCCTTCCTCCGCATGCAACCCCACTTCGGGTTGTGGCTCAAAGTCTTCAATGTGAAGCCGAACATGGTGGATGGCCAGCACGCGGAGTGCGGGGGAGCCATGGTGAGCAAGCTATCTAACGTCTCCTGGCCCAAAGGCACTTTTGTGGAGACAGTAAAGGAATGGCAGAAGCAGTGGTTCTACATCACGGAACCTCGCGGCACCACCTGGGCCGCAGCTGCGGAATTCCGCTCTGGTGCTCCCATGCGACTCACCTCCTGGGTCGAGAAGAGCCCGGACTGGTGTTCACCTGACGAGCTAATAGCGCTGAAGACGCGCGTTCAAAGCATGGTGACCAAGAATGTCAAGCTCGTTGATGTAATCCAGGTGATGCTAGTTCGTTGTGTTCTTCCGTGCCATGGTTGAAGCAGCCCTCTGTGGGAGTTCAATTTGAAGAAACACTAGACCTTGATAAGGCTCTTCGAGACTACTCACGAAGGTGCCTGTAAATTTCTCTTTAAGGGCAATGAGAAGCCACCAGCCACGGACTCAGACCCTAGTCACGATTGTAAAAACCCCGCCAGCGAGGTATGTTATTTCTGTCGTACCCCCAACTTAACTGTTTCGAAGATGATGTCTGAGTTCATCATTGCTTTTCCAGGAGTGGACGGAGAGGGCGAAGCGGATCCAGTGCCAGGCCTCGCTGCCTGAAGAACTGGTCATCCCGCGTCTAGCGAAGATGCTGGTGTCGGCACCATATAAGGCACCGGAGAAGAAGGCCAAGAAGAAGGCCAAGGGGGACAAGAGTGCCCCCCGTCGCAAGGGCACTTCGGACGTGACGTCCGAAGACGACGAAGCCCATTCCTCTGTCCCTGAGGACAATGATGAGGAAGAGGAGGATGAGTAAAACAACCCTCCCCCCGAGGAGAATAAGAAAAAGAGGGCGGCTTCGGCGCATCTCGAGGCGGAAACGCCCAAGAAGGGGAAGGGCGTCCCAGAAGTGAACACCGCATGGGACGTTGACAACAGTCCGGAACGACGCCCCCGCTCTAAGCCCCAGGCCGCATCGTAAGTGACATGGCTCTCTCATGCCCATATCCGGCCCTTTCTCTTTATTGTCTCGACATGGTTAACTGTACTATTGTAGTCCGGCCCGCGACCTTATCCAGTGATCCTTATCTGGAGGTTCGTTGGCTCCGTCGGAGATGGCGAGCATGTCACCACTGCCTGCTTATTCCCCCAGGGTCAGGACGACACCGAAGTGTTGTCCTGCGGGCGACACCGAACCGAGGAGGAGCCCAGGACGCTGTCCAGGAGGCGCCACAAGGCAAGACCTCCACTGCCGGACACATGGGAGAGCCGATCCCCATGGAGATTGGTGAAGAGGGCCGCATCCAGTTCGGCCCTCAGCCGAATACGATTCCGGGGACCCATATGGCTCCGGAGTCGGGCGAGCAGCCCCCTTTGAAGGAGGGGGGTCCGCTCCTTCCACCGGTGGCCCCTGTCCATCCAGGGATGCCGGATAACCTGATGGAGGCGCTACGAGGTGCCTCCATTATGGAAGAGCACCGTGTCCTTATGGGTGCGGTGATCGAGAAGGTTCAGTCCGCTAAGAGTGGACTGAACGAAGCCTGCAGCAACCTATTGATAGGTTTCGAGGTAAGTTACATAGAAAGAGAAAAACCCAATGTAGTCAGTAGCCCCTGAGACACTGTCTGGTGTTCGGTGAGAAGAACCGGACAGAGGATCCATCTTTTATTATGGGAGACTAACATAATATGTATGCATAAGCAGGCGTCGTTGTTGGCCGCAACCTCGCATGCTGCCGAAGTCTCTGAACTGAGGCAGAGGCTGGAGCGAACCGAGAGCGAGCTCGGCGTGGTTAACGTTCGGCTCCAGGAGAAACAAGGTGAGTAACGACTTGTTGTGTGCTCGGAAAGCATAGGCGCTGGATATTGACTGTAGTGTCGTAATATGTGCAGGAGCAGCGACCGAGGTCGAGGCCCTAAGGAAGTCCCTGGGTGAGGCCGACGAGAAGGTTGTCCAGCAGCAAGCCGCTCGTAAGAAGCTCAAGGCCCGGGTGAAAGAAGTCTAGCAGGAGCTCTAGGATGCGGTGAAGAAATGCGAGGCCTTGGAGCATGATGCGTCGGTTCAAGGGACCGAACTCGCCAAGGCTCCTCAAAGTGCGGAGGCCACACGGAATGAGGCCCAGGCCACCCTCGAGGAGATCCAGGAGGCCAAGAAGATCGCGGCGGGTAAGGCATTTAAGATGCAAAGCAAGTATGCGGAGAAGCAGTACCTTTTACTAACCCGGGTTCGGAGTTCCCCAGGGGCTTTTGCGGATTTACCACGCAGTGTATCGGACACTGTGGAGTTCTACCGAGCCGAAGGAGGGGGTTCTACGGAGAAGCTATTCTGCTCGCAATATGCAGTGCCAGAGCCTCCCGTGTCCTTCACCGATCAGCTGAAACAGCTGGTGGAGCTGCATAGGGTAGCCGAACTAGCCATGAAGGATTTGATAATACGGCTATGGCCAACCAAAGCTATCCCTGGCAGGTACTTCAGACTCATGAGGCAAATGGTGAACGTCTCTATTGAAGGTGCCCGCATGTCCTTTGCCCGTTGCAAGATGTGGTGGGCGAAGATGAACGCCGTTGAAGTGTCCAGAGGGCCGCCAGAGGGCAAGGAGCATCGCACACCTGAGCGTTATTTTGCGAATGTCATAGAAGGGTCTCGGCTTGCAGTAGCTGAGTGCGGGCATGACATTATTTTCGAATGAAAACATTCTTGTTGCCTTTGCCTTGTATTATGAGTACAAAGCCTGTTTTGTAATGTAATTTTGTTATGCTTTTAATTGTTTCCTCCTGTGCGGTCGTGTTGTATGTAATCTGAGGGTTGGCCAGTCGTCGGCTTCTGCCCTCACATAGGTAGTACGGAGGTGTTCGGGATGGAATCTAAACAATCTTGATCCAATTGTATGGTCCTTGAAGGAGTTGTTTAGCGCAACGAACAAGCAAATCAGACTATACGGCTTAAACGCCCTCACTTAGCCATAGGAGTTTTATAATAAAGCATGGGTGCAGCCCCTGGTTCAAACTAGAGTGCTGCCAGCAACTGATCGGGAAGTGCTGATCTTTCGCATAATGCGGAAAAAATCTCCAACGATTTGGGACCCTCGAACAACTGACCAGCTCTCGTCATATCATGACAGTCAGTTTTTGGCTTTCTTTACTGAGGTGCTCATCTGGTCAAGGCCAAGGCACAATCGCAGTAGTTCTCCATTTACTACCCTAGCCGATTTAGCGGAACGTAGGGTAGCAAGCACAGGAGCCGGGCAACCCAACTATTGACCAAAGACATGATTCGGAGCCAATGCATATAATGCTAAATTCGGGTTGCCGAACCTCTCTATAAGAAGTGTTTGGACTTTGTTGCCGTGTTATGGGGCGATCAGGAGCCCCTGGCAAATATAAAACGTAGAAGAGTGTACGGTTGCTAGGAAATAAGTAATTGAAAGGAAACAGAAGGACAACAGAGATGGTATTTGGGGCCCTGGAACTTGGACCATGAACTATTTCCATTATAGTTGGTTCAATGCGTCAAAGCGCATCGGTACAAAGTAATGCCATAAGCAACCGACTATTTGACAAGCCTCAACTAAGGGCAAGCTGTGCGTTGGTCCTGAAAACAGATAGAGTAATCGTTGGGTGGGCCTCTTGGGCTGGCCCTGTACGCCCGTGCTCCATGTCGATCTGGTGTATTTGTCCTTTGACAGGATCATAACCCAGGTTGTCAAAAGAGGTCCGCCTAAGAGAAACCTGTGCAAAAGGGAAAAGGGAAATAGTAAAGTTATATGTGTGTCTGGGATCGGTCTAGCCGAACTGTAGATCCCGGGCTTGCTTGTGCCTCCGTCGATGTCCATGGGATTTTGAGTGCATAATTATGTACGTGTGGTACGAATGCCACTACTTCATCGGGACTGGGACGGAGGCTGGATTGCTAATCGAGCTCTTGACAAGCTGCGCTGTCCTGTTGCAGTGTAGTCCGGAACCTCTTAATGATATATAGGGGCTCGGCAGCCGTATTATGGTGCTGCTTGAGAAGGCCACTTTGTACCTCTGCTGCTAGGGCCGCGGTATGCTCCTCTGTTTGGAGGGAGCGTTCAGTATTGCCATTGACTGTTATGACGCCGCGTGGACCGGGCATCTTGAGCTTGAGATAAGCATAGTGTGGCACTGCGTTGAATCTAGCAAACACGGTTCGTCTGAGCAATGCATGGTAGCCGCTGCGGAAGGGGGCGATATCAAAGATTAACTCTTCACTTCGGAAGTTGTCCGGAGAACCGAAGACTACCTCTAGCATGATTGAACCCGTACAACGGGCCTCTACGCCTGGTATGAATCCTTTAAAGGTAGTCTTTGTGGGTTTGATTCATGAGGGATTAATGCCCATCTTCCGCACTGTATCCTGATAGAGCAGGTTGAGGCTGCTACCACCGTCCATTAGGACTCGTGTTAGGTGAAATCCATGGATGATTGGGTCGAGGACCAGTGCGGCTGTACCGCCATGCCAGATACTAGTTGGGTGATCTCTAAGATAGAAGGTGATCTGGATTGAATTTTGGGGCGACTGGTGTGATAGCCTGACTTATTAGGGATGATAGACTACTCATATCAATAAGGAATTCCTTCTTTTCCGGGAGCCCATTCGGACAGAACTCCAAAGTTAAGCGTGCTCAGCTTGGAGTAGTGTCGAGATGGGTGACCGACCGGGAAGTAGCTCCCGGGTGCGCACGAGTGAGGACAAAGTGCGCAGAAAAGACTAGTATTGATCTGTGGGGCCAGTCTAGATCCCGCCAGGAGTAACGACCACCGGCGGGTGTGTCCGGGGCGTTACAAGTTGGTATCAGAGCCGACCCTCGCGGTTACACGGATGGTTGCGGATAGGTGCGTGGTCATGTTGTTCATGACGTTTGTGACCCGTCGTGGCACCCGGCATGGCACATGTACCGGACTGGAAGCACAGACGTTTGTGCCAAGAGGGAACGTTCCTGTGGCCCGACGAGGACGTCGATTCCTCTGAGTGGGGGTGTATGTGATAGCCTGGCTTATTAGGGATGATAGACTACTCATATCAATAAGGAATTCCTTCTTTTCCGGGAGCCCATTCGGACAGAACTCCAAAGTTAAGCGTGCTCAGCTTGGAGTAGTGTCGGGATGGGTGACCGACCGGGAAGTAGCTCCCGGGTGCGCACGAGTGAGGACAAAGTGCGCAGAAAAGACTAGTATTGATCTGTGGGGCCAGTCTAGATCCCGCCAGGAGTAACAACCACCGGCGGGTGTGTCCGGGGCGTTACAACTGGCTCTACCGCGTAGACGTCCCAAAGTGCTCGCTTATGCTCCCTTTAGGGGATGTGTGTAGCGTATATCATGGTCACCGTTTTGACTTGAGGGGGAAATTTCTTCTACCCCTCAGTGTTCGGCTATCGGGGCTCTTCGTCCTCGTCCTCACTTTGTGATCCCTTTTCCTTGTTTTCGGCATTTAACTTGCCAGCCTGATTGAAAACCCAACAACCCCTGTTGGTATGATTTGCTTGTTTGTCTAGGGTGCCATGTATCTGGCACGGACGGTCGAGTATGCAGTCCAGGCTGGAAGGTCCTTCATTGTTTCTTTTGTAGGGCTTCTTCCGTTGGCCGGACTTGGAGCCGCTGAATCCAGCGTTAACTATGGTGTCATCAGTGTTGTTGCCATTGCTTCGGCATTTGTGTCTATTGCGTCGGAGCCTACCGGTGTTGTTCTTGGCCTCAGAGGGGCCTGCCTCACTGGCTGTGTTGTTGCTACGAGCCAGCCAGCTGTCCTCACCCGCACAAAAGCGGGTCATGAGTGCCGTAAGGGCTAACATAGACTTCGGCTTTTCTTGGCCGAGGTGGCGCGCTAGCCATTCGTCACGGATGCTGTATTTGAAGGCTGCTAGGGCCTCGGCATCCGGACAGTCAATGATCTGGTTCTTTTTAGTTAGGAACCTAGTCTAGAATTTTCTGGTTGATTCTCCGGGTTGTTGAACAATGTGGCTTAAGTCGTCGGCATCCGATGGCCGGACATAAGTTCCTTGGAAGTTATCAAGGAAAGCCTCTTCCAAGTCCTCCCCGATGCCGATGGAGTTCTCAGGCAGACTATTTAGCCAGTGTCGAGCTGGTCCTTTGAGCTTTAATGGGAGGTATTTGATAGCGTGGAGGTCGTCTCCTCGGGCCATGTGGATGTGGAGAATAAAATCTTTAATCCACACTGCGGGAGTAGTTCCGTCGTACGATTCAATATTTACGGGCTTGAACCCCTCGGGGAATTCGTGATCCAGCACCTCATCTGTGAAGCAAAGAGGGTGTGCGGCGCCTCTATAGCAGGTCGCATCACGGCGCACCTCCGATGAAGTCCGTCTGCGGTTATCGGCCCTGGTGTGATTAAGTTTGTCACGTCCGAATAGGTAGCTATCATCCTGAGTAGGGAAGCGTCCTCGTGATCCATAGATTGATCTGGTGTGTCCTGCTCTACTGTCCAATTCCTGCCGAAGGTCATATGTATGGTCCCGAGCTGTTCTGTCCCTGTGTTTGCGAGGTGGTGGGGCGGGCTGTTGTTCGGCCTGAGTTGTTGTTTTATCCCGACCGCGGGGTGGTCAGTCTGCCGCACTATCCCGACCGCGTGGTTGTTGGTCCGCATTGCGCGAGGGAGGTATGGGATCTGGTGCCTCCTCATCGAACTGAGGTAGCAGTCTGCGTTTTGGGTAACTCTTGGTTGGGCGCTTGAGGCCATATTCTTCGGCTGCCAGGACATCGGTCCATCTATCGATGAGTAGGTCTTGATTTGCTTGGAGCTGCTGCTGCTTTTTCTTTAGGCTTCTTGCAGTAGCTATGAGCTGGCGCTTAAAGCGCTCCTACTCGAGGGGTGCCTCAGGCACGATGAAGTCCTCATTTCCAAGGCTCTCGTCATCCTCGGTGGGTGGACGATAACTATCATCATCCGGGTCATTGGGCGTGGCCTGTTTATCAGGGTTAACTTGCTCATTGTCTTGCTCCTCCTATTCGGATGCAGCTCCAACAGGGTCTTCATTGTTTTCGGCGTCGCCCGGAGTACTATTTTCTCTGGTGCACGTGTTGCCATCTTTTGAGCGACGAGGCATAGAGCGGTGTTTAGGGCGCGGGCGCTTGGACTGTGTCTCAGAGGGTTTATTCGCATCTGGCTCTTGTTTGTCATCGCCAGGTCCTTTAGGTGTATCAACCATGTACACGTCGTACGAAGAGGTGGCCGTCCAAAGTCCAGTGAATGGTGGGTCTTGGCCTTTCTCCTAGTTGGCATCATCGTCCATACTGTCGATGTCTTCAGAGCCATAAACGAGCTCGTCGGTTAAGTCCTCGACGGTAGCTATGAAGTGGGTGGCGGGTGGAAGCAAAATTCCCCATCATCAGCCTCTAACTCGAACCGTACATAGTTCGGCTGCGAGTCCTTCTCCAAGGACAAATTCATTAAAGAGTTCAGCACGTCGCCCAATGGTGAGTGCTGGAAAATGTCTACGGCGCTGAATTCAAAGATCGATAACCGATCTAGCAAGGTGTCTGCAGGCATACACGGTCCGGAACTTATAGCCGGAGACGAGTTCGCAGTTCCGTTGACGCAAATATTGCAGGGTGTTGAGTCCGTGTGCAGCTCCAACGGCGCGGGCTCTATGGCTTTGGATGGCACAATGTTCTCTGGTTCTAAGGCCATTGCGGCAACAGGAACCATCTCCTAGATGTGATCCGATGACAGATTTAAGTCATGTTCCTCGGAGCAAGGGGGAGCGATCGCCGCGGTCTCGAGTCCATTGAATATCAAGTCTCCATGGATATCTGTGATGTAGTCCAAGCTTCCAAATCTGACCTGATGGCCAGGGGCGTAGCTATCGACCTGCTCCAGATGACCAAGCGAGTTGGCCCGCAGTACGAAGCCGCCGAACACAACAATCTGTCCGGGGAGGAAGGTTCCTCCTTAGACATTGTCATTATCGACGATTGAAGGGGCCATCGAACCTTTTGTCGACGGCACAGTGGAACTTTCAATGAAAGCACCAATGTCGGTGTCAAAACCGGCGGATCTCGGGTAGGGGATCCCGAACTGTGCATCTAGGATCGATGGTAACAGGAGACGGGGGACACGATGTTTACCCAGGTTCGGGCCCTCTCTATGGAGGTAATACCTACTTCTTGCTTGATTGATCTTGATGAATATGAGTGTTACAAGAGTTGATCTACCACGAGATCGTAATGGCTAAACCCTAGAAGTCTAGCCTGTATGACTATTGTAATGTGTATATTTTCCGGACTAGCCCCTCCGGTTTATATAGACACCGGGGGGACCCAACGTTTACATAGAGTCGGTTACATAAGAAGGAATCTTCATAGTTGGTTGACAAGCTTGCCTTCCACGCCAAGTAGAGTCTAATCCAGACACGGGTACAGTCTTTGGCCTTCATGTCTTCACGGCCCATCAGTCCGGCCCTTGGACAACAGGCCGGACGCCCGAGGACCCCTTAGTCCAGGACTCCCTCACTCACTAGGGTAGATCTTCACGAAGTAGGCGATCTCCTTGCCCGTACAAACTATTTGGTTCAACTCCACAATATTGACAGAAGCTCCCAAGTGACACCTAGCCAATCTAGGAGACACCACTCTCCAAAAGGTAATAGATGGTGCGTTGATCATGAACTTCTTGCTCTTGTTCTTCAAATGATAGTCTCCCAAACACTCAACTCTCTCTCATAGGATTGGATTTGGTAGAAAGATGATTTGAGTGTAAAGCCACTTGGAGAAGGTTAGAGATCAAGATTTATGTGGTTGGAATGGAATATCTTGACCTCAACACAAGTGAAGGTGGTTCTCTCTCAGAAAATGTATGTTGGAAGTGTAGGCATGTTCTGATGGCTCTCTCCACGAATGAAGAGTGGGTGGAGGGGTATATATAGCCTCCACACAAAATCTAACCGTTACACACAAATCACCAAACTCGGTGGGACCGAATCAGAGAACTCGGTCGGACCGATTTAGTTTAAAATGTGAATGTTAGGATTTTCGGTGGGACCGACATGACCAACTCGGTGGGACCGATGTGCTAGGGTTAGGGTAAAGCCTTATCTTCGTTTGACCGATTACACAAACTCGGTGGGACCGATTTGGGTAATAAGCACAACAGAGAGCTGGCCAAGCAAACTCGATGGGACCAATTTCATATTTCGGTGAGACCGAAATTAATGCAATAGGCAACAGAGAGTTTGCAAGCCCATCTCATTGAGACCGGGATCCGATCGGTGAGACCAAATTGATTAGGGTTTCTGGCAGTGGCGCCGGATAGAAAGATTCGGTGGGGCCAAGTTTAACTTTTGGTTTGGGACATATGTGGATATGATAAAGTGGTTGAGGGCTTTGGAGCATATCACTAAGCACTTTGAGCAAGCAAGCCATTAAGCAACACCTCATCCCCTCTTAATAGTATTGGCTTTTCCGATGGACTCAATGTGGTCTTGGATCACTAAAATAGAAAATGTAGAGTCCTGAGCTTTGAGCTTGAGCCAATCCTTTGTCCTTATCATCTTGAAGGGGTTCCACATCCTCTAGTCCACGCCACTCCATTGTTGAACTTATCTGAAGCATACTAGATGAAAGCATTAGTCCAACAATAAATATGTTGACATTAATTACCAAAATCACCCAGGGAGCACTTGTTCTTTCAATCTCCCCCTTTTTGGTAATTGGTGACAACATACATCAAAGCTTTAGATAAAGATATAGAGAATAACAAGTAAAGCTTTCGAAAGACATGTAACATGCATAGGCTCCCCCTACATGTATGCAATCATGCAAATATCAAATATAGGAGCATGTGAATGCATAAGCATGACAGATTAAGCAATGTGTTACATGTATCTTGGCTATATGCATCAGAGCAAAAGATGTGAATATAGGAAATGTACCTTCATGCTCATGAGTCCTTCTGGCAAATAGTATGTACATCAGCAACAAATCCTCATGCACATGAGCGTGATGCATATACTTACCTTGGTCTTGAGTTGGCTTAGAAAGGGATGAACCTAAGTAAACAAGGTTAGATAACATAGATACATCTACTAGCCAGACCAAACAAAAAGAACCACAAGAGTACCAAGATTGGGATGACATGTAGAGTGTGAGCACTGGATACTTTATTAGATATAGACATGTCCCCAAAAGGTAAAGATATGCAACGAATTCAAAGATTTTCTTCCCTTAGATGTCTTGCTCCCCATGAATCTTGTATGGGATACTGGGAGAAGATAGGGAACAGAAAATCAGAGCAAACCAACCAAAACAACAATCATGACCATGTCTTTTACCTTCCAAAGACATGTGACTTCTCTCCTCTTTGAATACCAAGCAACTGGGGCTTTTATGTGATTTCTCTTCCTTCCTATTAGAAGTATTCTCTCTTCCCCCTTTGAAGAATTAAGCTTTGAGGTGATCTCTCTCTCCCCCTTTGACATCAATTTCCAAGAAGGGTTCTTATTGAGTGTGAGTCAAAATAGGTTTAGTCCTTGAGTCACAGAGCAAAGCAGCATATAGAGTGTGATGCTGGTAGAGGACAGGGATCATCGAGTGGAGTTGGAATAAAAATGCAGGAACAAGTGGCAAATGGTCTTTTTTTGCATAGAAATCGGTGACACCGAGTTGTTTACTTCGGTAGCACCGAAAGGAGTCGGTTTGACCGAAAGTGGCAGACCGGTGTGACCGAGTTCAACACAGAGAGAACACTTGTCACCTCAGTTCACTAGGCAAATAAGATCTCACAAAGATTTGTAATGAATTAACTTAAGGATTTGCAAGGAATTAGATGCAAGGAATGCAGAACAAAACGGCGAAAAATAAAATCTAGATGAAGTTTTTTTTTGATAAAAGAGGGGGAATAAATATGCAAGGGACGAATGCAAAGAACAAATGCAAAAACTCAGAGAAACACTAGAGAACTTCATCTAGAATTGGGCTGTGACAAAGTCACCTATGTTAGAGTATATTGACTAAGGAGTCAAGTGAGAACACTTAATCATAAGTCATACTCATCGTTTAATCTCAAAATGGGGTTACCATTTTTCGTTTAAGCACTTGATGTATTCTCATCTTGTTGAGTTGCTTTGACCCATGTCTTGGGGTAAAGATTCTCTAAGATGGAATATAATACCTTGGGTGGTGGTGTTGATCTTAGTCATGTACTGGAACTTGTGTGGGTTGCTCGAGGTTGATGGAGCTCATCAAGAGTTGAGAGCACCACTTGGAAGTGAGTTCATCTACCTACATGGGTTAGATTTGCAAGGAAGAGCATTTGTGCATCCAAAATGACAATCATGATATTTGATATCAAAAGAAATTTGATATATAGAATTGGTCAAAGGATATGTTGAAGGATTTCATGCTTCCTTGTCATCAACCACCATTGTGTAGAGACTTGGTGATGTAGAGATTGCTCAAGATGAGAGTGAGTTGCAATCTCATAGATTAGATTCATCCAAGTACCTACAAGGGTTAGATTACATGCAAGGGTGCAAATATATCCTAGACATATGAATAGCATCATGAGAGAAATGTCAAGGATTAGTCAGAGATTCATGCCTTGCTTGTATCCAAATAGAGTTCCTACTCCAAGTTTGAAGCATCAATGATGTTCAATTCTCCTCTCAAACAGAAATAGACTTTCTCATCAAGCGGTCTGGTAAATATATCCGCCAATTGCTTATCGATATGAACATGCTTTAGATCAATGTCCCATTTAGCAACATGATCTCGAATGAAATGATGACGAACTTCAATATGCTTAGTTCGAGAATGTTGCACGGGGTTGTGAGCAATCTTAATAGCACTTTCATTGTCACAAATTAATGGAACATGTTTCACATTGATCCCATAATCTTTAAGAGTTTGGGTCATCCAAAGTAATTGAGCACAACATGAAACGGCGGCAATGTATTTCGCTTCGGCGGTGGATAAGGATACCGAGTTTTGTTTCTTGGAAGACCAAGACACAAGAGATGTACCAAGAAATTGACAAGTACCCGAAGTGGACTTTCTATCAACCTTGTCTCTGGCATAATCCGAGTCGGAATAGCTAACAAGATCAAAAGAGGACCTCTTAGGATACCAAATGCCAAAATTTGGTGTATCTATTAAGTATCTTACTATCCTTTTCACAACCTTAAGATGACATTCTTTGGGGGCCACTTGATATCGTGCACACATGCACACACTTAGCATAATATCGGGACAAGAGGGACATACATATAACAATGATCCAATCATAGAGCGATAAACCTTTGATCAACCGGTTTACCATCCTTAGCCAAGTCAAGATGTCCACTAGTAGGCATGGGAATTTTCATACCTTTGGTTTCTTGCATGTTGAACTTCTTGAATAAGTCCTTGGTGTACTTTGTTTGAGAAACAAAGGTGCCTTCCTTAGTTTGCTTGATTTGCAAACCAAGAAAGAACTTGAGTTCACTCATCATAGACATCTCAAACTTCTTTGGCATTAGCTTTCCAAACTTCTCACTAAAATGAGGGTTAGTCGAACCAAATTTGATATCATCAACATAAATTTGGCATACAAATAATTCACCATTAACCCTTTTAGTAAAAAGGGTAGAATCTATTTTTCCAATCTCAAAGCCTTTTTCAATAAGGAACTTGGTCAAGCATTTATACCACGCTCTAGGAGCTTGTTTAAGACCATAAAGAGCTTTGTGAAGTTTGTAAACATGACCGGGTTTCTTAGGATTGACAAAGCCGGGAGGTTGTTTAACATAAACTTCCTCCTCAATTTCACTGTTTGGAAAAGCACTTTTAATGTCCATTTGGTATAAAGTGATATCATGGTGATTAGCATAGGCAAGTAAGATGCGGATGGACTCAAGTCTAGCAACGGGGGCATATATCTCACCGTAGTACAAACCTTCGACTTGAGTGTAGCCTTGGGCGACTAGACGAGCTTTGTTGCGGACGACTTGACCATCTTCATCTTGCTTGTTGCGAAACACCCATTTGGTAGCAATGATGTTGTGGTTGTCGTCGGGCTTCTCGACCAATTTCCACACTTGATTTCTCTCAAAGTTGTGTAGCTCTCCATGCATGGCGTTTATCCAATCCGGATCTTCCAATGCTTCTTCAACCTTCATAGGTTCAATACTAGAGATGAATGAATAATGTTCACAAAAATTAGCCAGGCGAGTTTTAGAGCAAGTGATTCTCCCGATTTGAATGTCATTGAAGATTTGTTCGACAGGATGATCTCGTGAGACTCTTGCTCGAACTCGTGGAAGCTTTTGCTTGGGTCGGGGTGGAACATCTTCTTCATCTTGTCCTTCTTCTTGGTGTCGGTGTCCAAACCGGCGGATCTTGGGTAGGGGGTCCCGAACTCTGCGTCTAAGGTCGATGGTAATCGGAGACAGGGGACATGATGTTTACCCAGGTTTGGGCCCTCTCTATGGAGGTAATACCCTACTTCCTGCTTGATTGATCTTGGTGGATATGAGTATTACAAGAGTTGATCTACCACGAGATCGTAATGGCTAAACCCTAGAAGTCTAGCCGGTATGACTATGGTAATGAGTATCTCCGTTTTCGAACCAAGTCCTCCGGTTTATATAGACACCAGGAGGATCTAGGGTTACACAAAGTCGGTTACAAAGAAATGAATCTACATATTCGGCCACCAAGCTTGCCTTCCAAGCCAAGGAGAGTCCCATACGGGAATGGGTGTAGTCTGCGGTCTTTGTATCTTCACAGCCCATCAGTCTGGCCCAATGGCTAACAGGCCGAACGCCCGAGGACCCCTTAATCCAAGACTCCCTTAGTAGCCCCCGAACCAGGCTTCAATGACAAGATGTTCAGCGCGCAGATTGTCTTCGGCATTGCAAGGCGGGTTCCTCCTCCCACGACTTCCAAGTAATGTATTCTGCTTATAATTCAATGCCGCACCCCTCGGCTTCTGTGCATCTATGACTTCAGCTTCCATGTGTGATACATCTCCAACGTATCTATAATTTATGAAGTTTTCATGCTATTATATTATCCATCTGAGATGTTTTATATGCATTTATATGCTATTTTATATGATTTTTGGGACTAACCTATTAACCTAGAGCCCAGTGCCGGTTTCTATTTTCTCCTTGTTTTTGAGTTTTACAGAAAAGGAATATCAAACAGAGTCCAATTGACGTGCCAATTTTTGACAATTTTTTATGGATGAAAAGAAGACCCTGGAGTAAAAGAGTTGGGCCAGGAGAGTCCCGGGGCGTCCACGAGGGTGGGGGGCGCGCCCACCCTCCAGGCGAATGGGCCTGCCTCGTGGACACCTCGGGCACCTCCTTGACGTGAGACCGGCGCAAAATATTCCTATAAATACAGAAACCTCGGAAAATTAACCTAGATCGGAAGTTCCTCCGCGGCAAGCCTCTGTAGCCACGAGAAATCAATCTAGGCCCTCTCTGGCACCCTGCCGGAGGGGGCCATCATCACCGGTGGCCATGGAGGAGGATCTCGGAGAGGCCATCATCGCCATGAAGGCCAAGGACCAGAGGGAGAACCTCTCCCCATCTAGGGGGGAGGCCATGGAGGAGGAAGCACAAGGGGGATAACCACTCCTCCTCTCTCTTGCTAGCACCGGAGTGCCGTCAAGAGGGGAATCATCGTCGCGCTGATCGTCTTCATCAACATCACCATCACCATCACCATCCTCATCTCTTTTACGCGGTCCACTCTCCCGCACCCCGTTGTAATCCCTACTCAAACATGGTGCTTTATGCCGCATATTATGATCCAATGATGTGTTGCCATCCTATGATGTTTTGAGTAGATATCCTTTGTCTTTGGGTTGATTGATGATCTAGATTGGTATGAGTTGTATGTTTTATTTTGGTGCTATCCTATGGTGCCCTCCGTGTCGCGCAAGATTGAGGGATTCCCGCTATAGGGTGTTGCAATACGTTCATGATTCGCTTATAGTGGGTTGGTGAGTGACTGAAACACAAACCCGAGTAAGAGGGTTGTTGTGTATGGGAATAAAGAGGAGTTGATGCTTTAATGCTATGGTTGGGTTTTACCTTAATGATCTTTAGTAGTTGCGGATGCTTGCTAGAGTTCCAATCATAAGTGCATATGATCCAAGTAGAGAAAGTATGTTAGCTTATGCCTCTCCCTCATATGAAATTGCAATGACGACTACCGGTCTTGTTAACAATAGCCTAGGACAATTCCGCACTGCGATCCATCATTATTCCACACTCGCTATTTATAATATTTAGTAATATATTCTAACTTTATGATAATAGCACCTACTTTTATATTTTAGCTCTCCGATACCATGCAAAGTTATCTTCTTCATACCCACAACGTAGTTTTATTTCTCGTTTCTAGTTGGAAGCAAACGTTCGGTGTACGTAGAGTCGTATCAGTGGCAGATCGGTCTTGAGAGAATAATGATCTTACCTTTAGCTCCTTGTGCGTTCTACACTCCATACTTATCACTTCCACCTTTGGAAATTTCTACGATGATTCCCTGCACTTGGGGACTATCAAGCTCTTTCCTGACGTCGTTGCCAGGGAGCAATAGCGTGGGGTTGACATTCTCGTGTGTGCTTGTTTGCTTTCTTCACTAAGTAGATTTTGTTTTTTACTTTTTTTCTATTTAGCTGTTGGTGAAACATACAAAAAATTTAAAATAATGAAAATACAAAAATAATTAGTTGCCTTTCATGCCTAAATTTTTTTCAAAAGGAGAAGTGATTGGAAAGTTATCCATTGAAGAAGTGAGGGTCGACCTTGAGCACTTGTGTTCATGATCAGGGAACCAATGTAGAAATTTTCATGGAAGTTTCTCTGTAAATAATTATCCCCTTGTATATATCCATTGTATTATAAAAATAATGTGCCAAGCTTTGGTTTTAGGATGATATGATTGCTTGTTTACTATGTGCAGAACAAAAACAGAAACTTTGGCTGTAGTGCGTGAATTAAAAAAAAATTACCAGAAGTTCAAATGGGTCTGAAACTTTTTGAACATTACTTATGTACAAATTCTTAAAATTTTCAAATTTATTTCATAATTTTAGGAGTTACAGAAGTTTACTAAACTTCCAGATTACTACAGACTGTCTTGTTTTTGACAGATTCTGTTTTTCGTGTGTTATTTGCTTATTTTGATGAATCTATGGCTAGTATCGGGGGGTATGAACCATAGAGAAGTTGGAATATAGTAGGTTTAACACCGATATAAATAAAGAATGAGTTCATTACAGTAACTTAAAGTGGTAGTTTGCTTTATTACACAAACAGATCTCACAAAGTTTTTGTTGAAGTTTTGTGTGGATGAAGTGTTCGAAGAATGAGGAGTTACCGATGTGAGAAGAATAAAGAGAGGAAAGAGTTCAAGATTGGGGATGCCCAAGTAACCCCAAGTAAATATTTCAAAGGATACTCGAGCATCTAAGCTTGGGGATGCCCCGGTTGGCATCCCATCTTTCTTCTTCAACAAATATCGGTATACCTCGGTTTTTTGTTTTGTTCACATGGTTGGTGTCCTTTGTGTTTTTGTTTTTCCTTTAAGAACCATGATAGGATGATATAGCCCTGAATTATTTATAGAATACTTCATGTGCTTCAATTATATCTTTTGAGTATGATCTTATAGAATTGCTCTTTGTGCTTCACTTAAATCTTTTGAATATGGTTTTATAGAATGCTTCGTGTGCTTCACTTACATATTTTGATTTGGATATTGGTTAGTCTATATTAACTGTAGAATGCTCCATAAACTTCACTTATATGTTTTGGAGTATGAATAATACTTTCATTTAAAGTGGGTTTGGAAGAGTGTCAACTTTAGGAATTAGTGATCCCACTATTTTGGAGGGTGTTGAATCTTAGTGTGATATTTATGAAAGTGGATTTGGAAGAGTGTCAACTTTAGCTAGTAATGATTCCACTATTTAGGAAGAGGTTCCAATTGAGTATGAGAAAAAATTTTCTATCCATGATGCTACTGAAAATTATTATGATGGAGGAATACATGCTTGTAGGAGTTGCAATAATATCAAGTTTCCTCTCTAAGTGCTTAAAGTTTTGAAGTTATACTTGTTTTGCCTTCCGATGCTAGTTGATTGTTGTTCTTATAAATGGTGTGCTCACAAAATCCCTAGGCATAGTAAGTGGGTTATATTTAAATGTTCTAGTCATATTCTTCAAGATGCTCTCTTTGTGTTTCAATTCTTATCTTTTATGTGAGCATCATTGAAATCATCATGCCTAGCTAAAAGGCATTAAAGAAAAGCGCTTGTTGGGAGACAACCCAATATTTACCCTTACTGTTTTCATGTGTTTACATGACTAAGCTACTGTAGTAATCATGTTTTACAGCTTTTGTTTCAATAAAGTGCCAAGTAAGACCTTTGGGAAGACTTGGGTGAAAGTTAATATGATCTTGCTGTAAAAAACGGAAACTTTGCGCTCACGCGATTAGCTGTCACTTTTTACAGAAGTGTGCTTTTGAGTTGATTCTTTTTGCAGAAGATTAATAGATAAATTCCTCACGTCCACCAAGTTATTTCATAATTTCTGGAGTAGCAGAAGTATGGTTGGTGTTCAGATCATTACAGACTGTTCTGTTTCTCACAGATTCTGTTTTCATTGCATAGTTTGCTTGTTCTCTAGTTTCTATGGATTATATTTCTCAATATAAATCGTAGAAATGATATGGTACAGTAATAATTGTGTGAGAACAATTATGAACCTTGTCTTTGATAGTACCAAAGTTAATGGTTTACACTTTATCATACTAACCTATCTCACAAAGTTTCGTTAAGTTTTTTGTGATTGAACTGTTCAAGCTTTGGGTGAGATAGCGATATGAGGAGAATAAGGAGTGGAAATACCCTAAGCTTGGGGATGCACAAGGCACCCCAAGGTTATTCAAAGAATACTCAAGCGCCTAAGCTTGGGGATGCCCTAGAAGGCATCCCCTCTTTCATCTTCAAAACTATCAGTATACCTTACTCGGAGCTATATTTTTATTCGTCACATGATATGTGTTTTGCTTGGAGCATATTTTCAATTTTACTTGTTGTTTGAATAAAAATCATTGGATCTGAATTATTGAATGAAAAATAATCCACCCATGGCTAGCTAATTATTTGAATACTTAGTGTTCTTCACTCGTATCTTTTTGGAGTAGTTTGTTAATAACTCACGTGCTTCACGTATATCCTATGAGTAAAATGTTGAATGAATTGAATGTCATAAATCTGAATTTATATATGTTTCATATGCTTACAACATGGGGAGTAATGACTTCACACATAATAATTATAGGTAGTAAACTCATTGAAAGTTAGCAAACGTAGAACTGGTCACTTGAACAATTCATGAAAGAATATTGAAGGAAGAGAGATTTCACATATAAATATACTATCTTGGACATATTTTGTAATTGTGAGCACTCATTAAAATATGACATGATAAAAGGTTGATGTCGGACAAGCAAGACAACGTAATGGGTTATGTTTTCTTATATCCGAAATAAAGTATATTGTCTTGAATCATCCAACATGTTGAGCTTGCCTTTCACCCTCATGCTAGCCAAATTCTTTGCACCAAGTAGAGATACTACTTGTGCTTCCGAATATCCCTTAAACTAGTTTTGCCATGAGAGTCCACCATACCTACCTATGGATTGAGTAAGATCCTTCAAGTAAGTTGTCATCGGTGCATGTAATAAAAATTGCTCTCTAAATATGTTTGATCTGTTAGTGCGAAGAAAATAAGCTTTATACAAACTTGTGATAGGGAAGAAATAAAAGTGACGGACTGCATAATAAAGGTCTCTGTCACAAGAGACAATATAAAGTAACGTTCTTTTGCATTAAGATTTTGTGTATCCAACCATAAAAGCGCATGATAACCTCTGATTCCCTTTGCGAAGGGCCTATCTTTTACTTTTATTCTTCTACCTCATGCAAGAGTCATGGTGATCTTCACCTTTCCTTTTTACATTTTATCCTTTGGCAAGCGCATTGTGTTGGAAAGATCCCAATATATATATATCCAATTGGATGTAAGTTATCATGAACTATTATTGTTGATATTACCCTTGAGGTAAAAGGTTGGGAGGCGAAATTATAAGCCCCTATCATTCTTTGTGTCCGATTAAAACCTTGAACCCATAAATATCATGTGAGTGTTAGCAATTGTGAAAGATTAAATGATAGTTGAGTATGTGGAGTTTGCCAAATCAAAGCTCTGACATAGACCCTTCCTGAAAATAAGATGAATTGCAATTGTTTGATGACTAAGAGCACGGTTTGTTAGTTTTCAAGAAAGTTTATGATCTATACTTTAACGTGACACCTCGGGCACCTCCTTGACGTGAGACCGATGCCAAAAATTCCTATAAATACAGAAACCTCGGAAAATTAACCTAGATCGAAAGTTACTCCACCGCAAGCCTCTGTAGCCACGAGAAATCAATCTAGGCCCTCTCTGGCACCCAGCCGGAGGGGGCCATCATCACCGGTGGCCATGGAGGAGGATCCCGGAGAGGTCATCTTCGCCATGAAGGCCAAGAACCAGAGGGAGAACCTCTCCCCATCTAGGGGGGAGGCCATGGAGGAGGAAGCACAAGGGGGAGAACCTCTCCTCCTCTCTCTTGGTGGCACCGGAGTGCCGTCAAGAGGGGAATCATCGCCGCGGTGATCGTCTTCATCAATATCAGCATCACCATCACCATCCTCATCTGTTTTACGCGGCCCACTCTCCCGCACCCCGCTGTAATCCCTACTCAAACATGGTGCTTTATGCCGCATATTATGATCCAATGATGTGTTGCCATCCTATGATGTTTTGAGTAGATATCCTTTGTTTGTGGGTTGATTGATGATCTAGATTGGTACGAGTTGTATGTTTTATTTTAGTGCTATCCTATGGTGCCCTCTGTGTCGCGCAAGCATGAGAGATTCTCGCTATAGGGTGTTGCAATACGTTCATGATTCGCTTATAGTGGGTTGGTGAGTGACTGAAACACAAACCCGAGTAAGGGAGTTGTTGCGTATGGAAATAAAAAGGAGTTGATGCTTTAATGCTATGGTTGGGTTTTACCTTAATGATCTTTAGTAGTTGTGTATGCTTGCTAGAGTTCCAATCATAAGTGCATATGATCCAAGTAGAGAAAGTATGTTAGCTTATGCCTCTCCCTCATATGAAATTGCAATGACGACTACCGGTCTTGTTAAAAATAGCCTAGGACAATTCCGCACAGTGATCCATCATTATTCCACACTCGCTATATATAATATTTAGTAATATATTCTAACTTTATGATAACAGCACCTACTTTTATAATTTAGCTCTCCGATACCATGCAAAGTTATCTTCTTCATACCCACAACGTAGTTTTATTTCTCGTTTCTAGCCGTATCAGTGGCAGATAGGGCTTGAGAGAATATTGATCTTACCTTTAGCTCCTTGTGGGTTCTACACTCCATACTTATCACTTCCACCTTTGGAAATTGCTACGATGATTCCCTGCACTTGGGGATTATCAACATGTCGGGCGAATGCGGACGGTCAGGGTATTTTTTGCAAATAACACCCCGACCATGCGAGAAAGTGCGTCTATTTAAAGAGAGTGGGTCTCAGATCCATTCGGCACCACGCGGAGAAAATCCTCAGAGATTGCCAGGAAAGACCATTCCAACATGGTTAATATACCCATCTCCTCCTCCCGTCCCGACCCAGAGAAAGGCGAGTGGGAGAGGTGCTCTGTGTCCCACAGTCAATTGGAGAAGGTGCAAACGCAGGGATTTCTCCCTCCTGCAGATCTGGTCCCTGTTCGAGCGGAGTTGGCCTCCATCAACGGTAGGCGAGGATTTACCCAATCCACCTGCGAGGGAATGAGTGTGCCTCGTCCCCTACTTGCTAAGGGGCTTGGGATTTCCGATTCACCCATACCTCCAAGGTCTTGTGGAATATTACGGCCTCTAGCTGCACAATTTTACCCCAGCCTCCATCCTGCATATCGCAGGTTAAGTCGCCTTATGTGAACTATTCCTGGGCTGTGAGGCCCATTTTGATCTGTGGGGAAGGTTATTTTGTCTTGTCCCGCGCAACCACGAGGGATCAATTTTTGAAGTGGGCGGGGCCGAAATATGGCGTATCGCTGAGACCGGATAGCTATCCGGCACGCCTAAGAAAGATTCCGAAGGGTGGACCTCTGAATTGTTTTACATCGAGGACGTGGTACTTCCAGATCCAGTATGGAGGGGTCTCCCCGACTTTGCAAGTGTTCCTCTGAAGAAACGCCATAGCTGGCGCCCTTGGAGCCTCGAGGAGGAAGATAGTGCAGAAGTCCGCCAACTACTGAGCAAGATCAGGACGCTTGCCCAGCCCGGATACATAATAGTTGAAGTGATGGCGACCTCCATAGTGCGGGGGGTCCAGCCACTTCAATACAGAGGACTTCCCATGTGGAACTACAACGGGAAAGATGACGCCTCCCGCTACGGCAGGAAAGGTCCGGACACACCTGTCGCCCTAGCCAAAATATTGGCCGAACTGTTCAAGGGTGAGGAAGAGGAGTTCCTGCGCATCACGCATAGAGAAGGATATTCCATGTACAGTCCTCCTAGATGGGTAAGCCCCCAACTCTTCTGCTCTACTCACCCTGCTCCCTGAGCTTTGCTTTAATGAATATTAACCCGTCCATTTGTCACAGCATTGGCAAAAGATTTCCGAGGGGCTTCACAGCCCCGCCCCGCAGCCCGAGGGCCACAATCGGGACCTTGACCCTGGATTCGAATAGGATCCGGATATATTCGTGGTGCTCGAGAATGGCGTGTTTTATCAGGCGACCTACGACGGCACCAAAGTGCTCATCATCGCCGATTACCCTGGTCTTCTTCCCGCTTCGCACGTAAGTAGTCAGGAGACATCTCCCCCGAAAGGGTTCCCTCATTCCGCCTCACCCACCGCATGTCTCGTGCATCGAAGGGGAGGCGTTCTACATACCGTGCTACTCCAAGAGAGACTCCAAAGAGAGCGGCTCCCGCACCGGCCAAGCCTCCGAAGAGGAAGGCAAAAGAAGACACGGTCGGGCCCTCACCAAAGAGGTATGGGTTTACAAATACATTTTCTTAATAGTCGCATCCAACCATGACTTTCATGTTCGTCTTGTATCCACTTTTATACTCCCAACAGCCAGGATCCAGCCTCAGCCGAGGGGACGGTGGCTGATATGGGAGTGACGCCAGACTGTCCTTCGGCCGAGGGCTCGGAAAATATGTCCGTTACCAACTCGGAAGTGGACAGCGCCATGAATCATTGGTCCTAGAGGGCCATTTTACGAGACCCCCAGTTTTTGAAGAGGCATTTAATGCCTTCAGCTCAGCTGATGGATATATCCGAGCTGCTCGAGATGGGCTTAGCAGAGCCACAAAGCAGCATTTAAAAGATGTGCAGGTAAGTTTACTGTGTCTCAGTATGATAACCGTATGCCAGTAGCCCCCGAGACTTAAAGTAGTTGGGACAACTGATTTGAGGATCACTGCATGACCAGGTTCTGTCGGAGAAGAACGACGTGCTAGCCAAAGAGCTAGAAAAGTGCCGGACGCAGTTAAACGCAGTGACCGCCGAACTGGAAAAATCCAAAGCGGCACCTTCCGGTGATATTTCCCTCCATTGAGAAACAGTTATTGCATAGCTGATATGTCTCCAACGTATCTATAATTTTTATTGCTCCATGCTATATTATCTACTGTTTTGGACATTATTGGGCTTTATTATCCACTTTTATATTATTTTTGGGACTAACCTATTAACCGGAGGCCCAGCCCAGAATTGATGCTTTTTGCCTATTTCAGAGTTTCGCAGAAAAGGAATATCAAACGGAGTCCAAACGGAATGAAACCTTTGGGAACGTGATTTTTAGGAAGATTATGATCCGGGAGACTTGGACCCTACGTCAAGAAACAAGGGAAGAGGCCACGAGGTAGGGGGCGCGCCTACCCCACCCCCCCCCCCTAGGTGCCCCCTCCACCCTCATGAGCCCCCTGTTGCTCCACCGACGTGATCCTTCCTCCTATATATACCTACGTACCCCTAAACGATCAGATACGGAGCCAAAATCCTAATTCCACCGCCGCAACCTTCTGTACCCACGAGATCCCATCTTGGGGCCTGTTGCTCCACCGACGTAATCCTTCCTCCTATATATACCTACGTACCTCTAAACGATCAGATACGGAGCCAAAAACCTAATTCCACCGCCGCAACCTTCTGTACCCACGAGATCCCATCTTGGGGCCTGTTCCAGAGCTCCGCCGGAGGGGGCATCCATCACGGAGGGCTTCTACATCAACATCATAGCCTCTCTGATGAAGTGTGAGTAGTTTACCTCAGACCTTCGGGTCCATAGTTAGTAGCTAGATGGCTTCTTCTCTCTTTTTGGATCTCAATACAATGTTCTCCCCCTCTCTCGTGGAGATCTATTCGATGTAATCTTCTTTTTGCGGTGTGTTTGTTGAGACCGATGAATTGTGGGTTTATGATCAAGATTATCTATGTAAAATATTTGAATCTTCTCTGAATTCTTTTATGTATGATTGGTTATCTTCGCAAGTCTCTTCGAATTATCAGTTTGGTTTGGCCTACTAGATTGATCTTTCTTGCAATGGGAGAAGTTCTTAGCTTTGGGTTCAATCTTGCAGTGTCCTTTCCCAGTGACAGTAGGGGCAGCAAGGCACGTATTGTATTGTTGTCATCGAGGATAACAATATGGGTTTTTTATCATATTGCATGAATCTATCCTTCTACATCATGTCATCTTGCTTAAGGCGTTTCTCTGTTTTCTTGAACTTAATAGTCTAGATGCATGCTGGATAGTGGTCGATGAGTGGAGTAATAGTAGTAGATGCAGGCAGGAGTCGGTCTACTTGTCTCGAATGTGATGCCTATATACATGATCATACCTGGATACTCTCATAACTATGCTCAATTCTGTCAATTGCTCAACAGTAATTTGTTCACCCACCGTAAAATACTTATGCTCCTGAGAGAAGCCACTAGTGAAACCTATGGCCCCCGGGTCTATCTTCATCATATTAATCTTACAACACTTAGTTATTTCCTTTGCTTTTTACTTTTCTTTTATTTTACTTTGCATCTTTATCACAAAAATACCAAAAATATTATCCTATCATATCTATCAAATCTCACTCTCGTAAGTGACCGTGAAGGGATTGACAACCCCTTATCGCGTTGGTTGTGAGGAGTTATTTGTTTTGTGCAGGTACGAGGGACTCGCGCGTAGCCTCCTACTGGATTGATACCTTGGTTCTCAAAAACTGAGGGAAATACTTATGCTACTTTGCTGCATCATCCTTTCCTCTTCAAGGAAATCCAACGCAGTGCTCAAGAGGTAGCAATAGCAACCGTGTTAACACTGCGGCTTTATCTCATAACAGGATCATCAGATCAATTGGAGGAAAAGGAGTCAAAAAGACTGCATGCCGCGGGTGAGCTGGTTTTGACCCGTGTCAGACAGTAGAAAAACAAACTCCAAGATGCAAACACCCAGCTGGTGGAAGAGCTGAAGGATGTGCGGGCCCAGCTAGCCGACTCCGTGAAGGAGAACAAAATACTGCGAGGCGGCATATTCAGTATGTGGCCGTATTTACCTTATAACAGTTTGGAAGTAAAAGTAGCTGATATAACTGTGATTGCAGGTATATTGACTGTCCATCCCGAAGAGGAGGTGTCCAGATCATCAAGCGATCTTCTGTAAGGGCTATCACAGTTGCACGAGAAAGCTCGGCAGGTAATGCAGATTGTAGCCAAGGCCTCATGGCCATCCGACTCCCCTCCAGGGAGTATGGAGAAGCTTGTAGAGATGTTCAAGGGAGCGCGGCGGCATATCCAACTATGGAAGATATCGGCCTGCCAAGAGGGTGCACGAGAGGCCTTGGCTGGATCCGAATCACATGGCCCGGGTCGGACCGCTAGGGTCAAATGGGGAAGAAATTCCCGTTAGTTTAGTATATGGCCAAGTAGAGGTGGCTACTAGATACTCCCAATAGGATTGTAAATTAGACCGCCTATTGGACGGTATAGAGGAGGAAGCTTTTAAGTCCTAAGTGACTATGTATTTTCCTTCTAGGTGGATTGTAAAACGATTGTCATGGCCGACCTTTTCGCTTCGATCTCTCGACCCGAAGGTGTGGAGTGTTTCCGAATACCTGAGCGGCAAAATAAACCGGGGTATGCGTGGAAACCAGGCGTAGGGGTCATAGGTGCTTGAACAGACAATTTGTATCCGGCTAGTTATGTTATATTACATTGAAATTGTAAGAAACATCTTCCAGAGAGAATAGTTCCGTTAAGGGTTCCTTTCCCTGGGTGTGCATGCACCTATGTGCATGTCCGGACTGTGATGAAAAAATCACAGTGTGTAGGGGGTTCATAATGGAGCAAGTACAAAAACATCTTTAGTTCGTGGACCGAATATTCCCTTAAGAACGCTAGCTTTCGGCTTCACCCAGTCTGAGGTATACATCGGGATGACCCGGCAGTAACAATCGCAGAGGTGCTCCCTTTATGCCCTAGCCGAACTAAAGGAACGTAGGGCGTAAGCATAGGAGCAAGGCAACCCAGCTTGGCCAAAACTTAAGTCATATCGATGCATATAATGGCAAAGAAAAGGTACATATGTGAGAAAACGCATAGGTGATGAGCTTTATGCTCGGAAAATAGAAATAGCAAGCTTCTGTCCAAGAAGCCCCCAGGTATGCTAGACGTACATACTTGAAGATGTATGCGTCGGTGGTACACGGTCTAACCGTACGAAAGCTTTTAAGGCTAAGGAGAGAAAATGAAAAGAGAGACAAAATGATGAAAACAATAAGAGGAAGGAGTCGAACAAAGAGTTTGGCGCTAGGCATATAATCTTCGGAGTCTGTCCGTGTTCCAGGGATTCGGCTCTAGTCGATTGTCTGACGCATCACGCAAGCGGTACGCTCCTCCGGTGATAACTTCGTCGATGATTAAGGGACCCTCCCACTTGGGCTTGAGTTTGTCCTTCTTCTTCTCCGGCAGTCGTAGAACGAGTTCGCTGACGTTGCATGTTTTGGCCTGCACTTCTCTTCTTTGATACCTGCGAGCCTGCTATTGATAAAATGTGAAACGGGCTTGTGCGATGTTGCGTTCCTCCTCCAAGGCGTCTAAGCTATCCTACCGATCGAGCTCGGCCTCTCTCTCTTCGTACATGCGCACTCGAGGTGAGTCATAAATAATGTCGCAGAGTAGTACTGCCTCTGCGCCGTACACCATGAAAAAAGGTGTGTATCTGGTAGTGCGATTGGGAGTGGTCCCCAGCAGACAGAGTACGAAGTCGAGCTCCTCAACCCAGTGCTTGTATGATTTCTTCAGAGACCGCACTAGTCTACGCTTAATGCCGCTCATACTAAGACCATTGGCTCGTTCGACTTGGTCGTTTATCTGTGGATGATAGACAGAGGCGTAATCAAGCTTGATGCCCAGATTAGCACACCAGGTTTTCACTTCGTCGGATGTGAAATTGGAGCCGTTCTCAGTAATGATGTTGTACGACGGTGGATATAAAGTCTATTACTGGCCCGGACTCAACCGTTTTAACTGGTTTGGCCTCTATCCATTTGGTGAATTTATCCACCATGACTAGAAAATATTTTTTTATGGCTTCCTCCTTTAAGTGGTCCAACCATATCCAGTCCCCAAACCGCAAAAGGCCAAGTGATGGGGATTTTTTGTAGGGCGGTGGGGGCATATGGCTTTGTTTGGCGAAGAGTTGGCATCCAACGCAACGTTGGACAACGTCCTGTGCATCCGCTCGGGCCGTCGGCCAATAGAACCATGTACGGAAGGCCTTGCTAACAAGGGCCCGAGCTGTGGCATGGTGTCTGCCGAGACCGGCATGAATCTCAGCCAGGAGTTGCTGCCCCTCCTCCTCGGAGATACATCTTTGAAGGACTCTGGTAGCGCTTTTCTTATAGAGCTCTCCGTCGTGAATCTTGTAGGCCTTCGAATGCCGGACAATGCGGCGGGCCTCATTCTGGTCCTCAGGAAGCTCCTTCCTGTTAAGGTAGGCCAGGAAGGGTTCGGTCCATCGGGCAATGACTGCCATGATGAGATGCGCCGACGGTGTTATTTCGGTGGTTGAGCCTCCGATGATATCGGTGTTTTCGGAATCTGGGGTTATGTTTGGATCCGGACTAGAGTTGTCGTTTTCCCCCTGCCACACCACAGATGGCTTAAAAAGCCTTTCCAGAAAGATATTAGGTGGGATGGGGTCGCGCTTAGCACCGATACGAGCAAGAACGTCCGCCACTTGATTACTTTTTGAGCCACATGATGGAACTCGAGCCCCCCGAACTGGGCCGACATTTTTATGATGGCGTTACGATAAGCTGCCATCTTCCGATCTTTGGCGTCGAAGTCTCCATTTATTTGAGATATTGCAAGGTTTGAGTCGCCGCACACTTCTAGGCGTTGTATGCCCATGGAGACAGCCATCCGGAGACCATGCAATAAGGCCTCGTATTCGGCTGCATTGTTGGAGTATGTGTATAGTATTTGGAGTACGTACTGAACAATGTCTCCAGTAGGTGACGTTAAAACGATGCCCGCCCATAGCCCTGCGAGCATTTTGGAGCCATCGAAATACATAACCCAATTGGAATATGTGTCGTACTCTTTAGGGAGTTCGGCCTCTGTCCATTCGGCGACGAAGTCGGCCATCACTTGGGATTTAATAGCTCGATGTGGTCTGTATGTAATATCAAATGGAAGGAGCTCAATGGCCCATTTGGCAATCCGTGTCGGATCACGGGTTCCGGCAAAAACCCTTAAGGTTCGAACATTGGGGTGCGCGCGGAGATTTCCTCCCTACCGATCTACGCCCAAACTTGCTAAGATCTCGTGGACGAACTCGACGAACTCTCAACACAAAGACACGAGATTTACACTGGTTCGGGCCACCGTTGTGGTGTAATACCCTACTCTAGTGTGGTGGTGGATTGCCTCTTGGGCTGATGATGAACAGTACAAGGGGAAGAACAGCCTCCTGAGGTTGGGGTGTTCTTGTGCTCGGAGTGTGGCTAGGGATTGGCTCAAGGCTTCCTGCCTCTACTGTGGTGGCTAGTTCTAATTCTATACGCCCTGGTCCTCTCCCTAATTATGTGGGGAGGGAGCCAACAACGACGGCCTATTTGAAAGGGGACAACTAGTACAAGCTATCCTGAAAAAAGCGGTCTTCGCTTGCAAAAGGCTCTGGTGATGACGCCGTCTTGGGCTCCATGGTGACCTCCGTCCTGCTGGCGTGCTGGTCTTGGTCTTGTTGCACTGATATGGAAACCTTTGCTTGATGCCTTCGTGCTCCGTGCCTGCGCCTGCCTATTTAGCACCAAAGAGGAAACAAGGACGCTATGTGCGCTGGCGCCCGCCTGGTCTTGATCGTCATGGCTCATGTCACAAGAGCCTCGCAAGGTTTGCCCCGCCTTGATTTCTCCGCTCCTCGCAAGGCGGGCTAGTGAGGCTGCTCCTGAGGAGGTCTTGTGTCATCCGCCTCGCGAGGCTTGGACCCTCAAGAGGGTCTTGAATGTCTCGCTGATGAAGATGGGCCGTACAAGCCTGCTAGCAAAGCCACGCCGTGGGCCGCAGGCAGGCATGTTTGGGGACCCCTATTCCCAGAACGCCGACAATAGCCCCCGGGCCCAAGGTGCGCTCGGGCTTGGCTTCACTGTGAAGCCAAGGGTCAAGCGCGTAGTGCCGCGGGCCCCAAAAGCCTGCGGCCTTGGTCGACCCGTGGCGGTTGATTGGACGTGGGCGTCTCCGCTTCCCCACGCTGCCTTGGAATCCGCCTTCTTTCGCGGCCCCCCAACCTACACAGTTATTCTTCCATCGCCCACGCCTTGCTTCCCCAATCCTACTGCTTGCTCGAGATTCTGCTCCTCCTCTCCAATCTGACCTGCACCCTGCCCCCTTCGTCGCCATGGCGCTGAAACAAGCAGACAAGGGAAAGAAGCCTCTGTCTTCGCCAAGTGCGTCTCCGGTTGTCGAGCCTGCGGTCGGCCGATCCCTGGTGCTCAACAACGAGGCATGGACAAGGTGCGCCCGATGCTCGCTTCCAGCTTCAGCAAGTGGGGGGAGACGGTGGCTTGGCCTGAGTCCCGCGCTCGCATTGCCCGGACCGTCACCGAGGTCCCAATCTTCATCGATGCCCTTTGGGCTGGCCTGATTCCTCCTTTCTCTGCCTTCTTCAACGCGGTGCTTGAGCATTATCAGATCCACATGCTGCATCTCGACCCTCAATCCGTGACTCTTCTTGCCGTCTTTGCCTCTGTGTGTGAAGCCATGGCGGGCATCTCTCCTTCTGTGGCCCTCTTCCGCCATTTCTTCTCACTGCATCTGACCGACCCGCTGAAAAGCTCGGGGTGCGTGAGCTTCCAGGCCGTGGCCGTGACGGTGGGCGCGGGAATCGACTTCAAGCTTCCTCTATCCATGAGCGAGTTTCGGACACGGTGGGTGTTTGTCGACGCCGGTGTGCTCAGCCCTCTACTCCGGGCCCCGTCAACGCCTACCGTTTTCCACCCCGGCTAGGGCCACGAGAGGCTCGTGAGCCCCCGTCTTGTCCCCGTCTAGACCGGGCTGAGGAGGTTGAAGGACTGCGGATGTGACCACGCCCATGGTGGTGAAGGAGTTCATCCAACGCCGGGTCGCTCCGCTCCAGCGCCATTCTCGCTTGATGTGGTCCTTGCTCAGCAGCGAAGACCATATGAGGTTTCAAGAGTCCGGGCTCCCCCTAGGGATGCGGCAAACTGTGCTCAAGGTCCTGACATGTGTCCCTTCGCCGGACGACTTGCCTGGGAAGAACTGTCTACTGTACCGCTGCAAGAACAATGCTGAATCCGTAGGGAGCATGCCTTCCTTCGACAAGTGGGGACCGTGCCCGGACGGCCTGGTGGGGTTCCGCGAGAACCCCATTAACGTGGTTCCCTTCTTCATCACCGGCGCCAAGCTCGTCCTGGATGTGGGTGCAGGGGAACGAGCGCACCCAGAGGCCGGTGGCACGAGTGTTGAGGTGCGGACGCCGCCTGGTGCTCCTGCGGCGTCGTCCTCGGGAACCCATGATCCTGGGACGCTGGTCGATGAGACGATGCAGCACGTGGCTCCCGAAGCTGAGACTCCGGAGGCCTCGGGAGGTCGCGGTGAGGCAGGGCCCGACTATTCTCCGCAGCTAGGTACCCCTGAGATTGTCCTTCCGAGCACTTCTCCGGCTGCGCCCTGGGCTGGCCGTCATGTTCAGCGCTTCGGTCGGCTTTGTGTGGACTTCGAAGAGCTTCGCAAGAGGAATGGATCTCCGAGCGGTGGCGGTATCTTCGAGCCGTTGAAGCGACAAAAGTACTTCGCCGTTATCGAGTAAGTATTGCACCTTGTGATTTCTTGATTACTGCTTTCCTTCCTGACATTGGTTCTTCAGGACCCCACCTGTCAGGGTCGTTGAGTCCCTCGTGAAGCAATCCCTGCCTTCCTCGGCACCCCCATCGGCCCTGAGTACCCCGAGCCTGCACGTCGCGCCCAGAGCAGGGCCGGCCGAGGGGGTGCGCTCGCCTCCTTGGTGCCTTGATTCTGCGGCCCCGTGGCCCTTCATTCACGGTCTAGCTTGGAGCTTGGCAGGCATTCCCCAGACTCCTCCTCTGGTCATGGACGACAGCTGCTTGGCTTCGGCCTGCAGCTCCTCTTCAAGCGGCGGGCCCCGACTGCCTGGGACCCCTCGTGAGGTCGGGCCGGCACCTGGAGCGGCACCAGCCCCAGCCCCTGCCGAGAGGGGGTGCGCCGCTTCAGGTCCCACCTGCAGCCCCCGCGGCGGAGGACGAGGTGGGGCGTGCGTTGGAGTTCGAGTACGGGCGGAGCGGTGTTCGTCACGAGCTCTTCCAGGAGGCGATGGGCGCGATGAGCTGACTTGGTGAAGAACTCGCGGGTGTTGACTCGCGTCTTGAGGCTGAAGGTCTTCGGCTGGTGGAGGAACGGCGTAAGCTCAGGGTGGCCATCAACCTTGGCCGCTACCAGCATGATCTTGACAACGCGAAGGCTGAGGCGTCCATCAAGATTTCCCGTGAAGCTTGCTCCTGAGCCTTGGAGGAGGCTCGCGAGGCTGCGGAGAAGCACACGTGGGAGCTCCAAGCCTGGAGTGCGTCTCTCGAACGTCAGGTGGAGGTGCGCAGAGCCGCCCTTGCGTCGTTGTGGGGGACGCCTGTCGAGGAAGAGGAGGTCCGGAAGCGCGAGGAGGCGCTGGCCCTGGAAGCCGTGGAGCGTAGCCTCGAGCTCGAGCAACTGGAGATGAGGGAGCGTCAAGTTGCTCAAGCGGAAGATGCCATCGGGGCTCGCGAGGCTAAGGTCCAGGAGGAAGTTGACCGCCGGGTGGCCGAGGTTCACGCAGATCTTGAAGGTCGGTACGACCTGAAGCTAAAGCTTGCAGGAACCGAGAAGGAGGGCATGGCCGCCGCTCTCAGGCCCAGGTTAGACAAGGCGGAGAGGCGTGGGGAGGCCACGGCTGCCACCCTGGTCACGGCGTGGGCGAACTTGACCTCCGCCCGCGCCGAACTGCTTTTTCTCTTCGGAAACAGGTTGATGACGCCGAGGCCGTCCCGCGGTGAAACAGGGAGGAAGTTCTTAAACGGCGGACACTGGAGCACGAGCACGCCCCAATGCTTAAGGATCTCCGGAACAGGGCTAATACCACCGTGGGCCATATCTGCGACGGGAATGCGGCGCACCCTCACTCAGATGACTATGCCAGTCACCTGATCTTCTTCACCAACGTGGTGATGCTCCTGGAAGCCCGGTCTGACAAGGCTCGCCAGCTTGTGGAGGAGAGAAGTTGGGCCCTGCTCGGGCGCGCATTCTCCTGTGTCTTCAGCCATCTCTAGAACACCTTCCCCGACTTCGACTTCGATGCCGCCATTGCCCCCGTACCGCAGGCCGTCCGGGGTGACTTGGCGCGGTGGGTGGAGGACAACGTGGATGCGCTGGTCAGAGCATTTGCTTCTGACAATGACGCGGTGGTGGTCCTCGTAGACGAAGGCGACGTGGTTGATGACGGCGACGGAGGCGTCGCTGAAGGCGGTGACGGTGTCGGCGAAGACGACGACGATGCGAGTGACGCGTCCGAGGGTGATGTAGCGAGCGACATATCTGGCTGATCCCATGTTCTCCTATCATTTTATCCTGTATGCAAAAACTCGGGCGTGGCCCCTGAAGATTGTGAGAGCATTTTGAGAGGGGGAGCCCCTCGTGTAAACAAACCGATGCCTTCATTTTCTTATGTCAACTAAGCGTGTGCCCTTGTGAAACCGTAGACCTGGCGGCGAGTTCCCATCGCGGCTTACCTTAATCGGAGCAGGTCACGAACCGAATCATGAGGTCATGAGCTTTCGGGACTCCTGGAGAGCCCGTCAATCCTCCCGAGCGGGGGGGGGGGGGCTCGTGAGACGTGAGCACCATCTATGGCGTTAGCGCGCGCGGCATACGTGCACCTTGCCCGACCCGGCTCGCGAGGGGCTCGTGAGTGGGGGGCGTGGCGCGCGAGTCCAAAACAAGGCGAGAACCAGATAACGAGAAATCGCTTCGAACGAGAAAAAGCACCCTTAGCGCGCAGCAATGAAACTCAACTTTAACTTAAATCCAAATCCAAAGGGCAAAGCTACAGAAAAGAGTTTTGAAGCAAAAGGCCGCGTCCGTTACCTAGTCTAGTCTTCTGGTCTTCGAGTCTTCTCACCAGCGCGGAGCTAAGTGCTTCCACTAGGCATGGGAGGGAGCCCCAGGGCCTGCGGCCGGCACCCCTGAGACTCCGGGTGTGTACAGCCCCACTCATTATTACTTGAGAGTGTCAGGGGCGGCGATCTTCACATGCACCTGGCCTTCTTCACAGGTACCGGCCTTGCTTCATATCACCAGATGAGGGCCCCACCTTGCACCACCCTCGACCACCTTTGAACCTACCGGCGACTAGGACGGAACAAAGGGGGAAAAGGGGACGCCAGGGGCGCCCTCGGCAACCACGGGTCCTCTGCCGGGGAAGCCTCGCCGGCACCTCCCCGGTAGAGGGCCTACCTCCGGGTGTCGCCTGGCTTCGTGCGACGTGGGGAGGGGCCTTGCTCCTGGCTCCCCCCATGTAGCCCCCAGTGTGCTTCCCCTGGCGGAAGGGGTGTTATTGCACCGGGGTCGTCGTCCGGGGCTGTGACCTGATTCACTGGCAGCCCATGGTTAGCGTAAGCTTTCTCCTGAGAGATTAGCGGTATCCTGTAGCTGTTGTTGCAGGCGCGGTTGTTGCGGTTCCCCGTTGGTTCCTGGAAGGCTTCAACTTCTAGCGCCCCTTCTTCCCAATATTCTCCGAGGAACGAGCCAGGGCCGTCCTTCAGCGCGTACTCCTGGTCCATCATGCGGGACATGTAGGCTTCCGGGGCCGTTACCCCGAACACCTCGCCGTAGTGCCCCACACTCCACGTCGCCCAGCCCAGCGCGGCGTCCTGAGGATGGTAGCGCGACATTTTGTTGGGACCACGGGAGGCAACGCTTGTGCCAACACTTGCCGCAGGCGGCACGGGGGCGACGGGGCCCCCTGCACCGCCGGTCGTGCTGGTGTTGACGAAGCACCCAGGCACACCTGAGAGCGTGTGGTTACGGCGAGGCCCGCCGTGAGACCACGTAGTGGCCTGAGAAGAAGCAGATAGCATAAGGGCGGCGCTCCCGATGCCGCTGCATCCATCAGCTCGGCGACGTGTTCCAGTAGTGCATCCTGGTCGCTCTCCATTAGTCGGTACCGCAGAAACTTCCGCGCCATGGTGAGCGCGGTCCGAATGTTCGCCTGCTCTTGCCGTGTGTGTGGCACCGTCATTGACGCGTGGCTCGCTACCCTTGCAGTGGCTCGCGCTTGTCGTGGGGTGAGGGTGGATGGCGCCTCGCCACATAGGCCGCGTCCTGCAACGTAGGGCGACACTTGAGCCCCCTGTAGTGAGGGGTTGAGGTCTTCGTGGGCAGGTGGCGTCGCCCGGGCTAGCCAGGCTGCCCAGCGGTCATAGTCGGCCCTCAGGTCGCCGGACATGACGGCTGCGGAGCGTCTATGGGTTGATTGGCGGGGACGAGGCTCCGGCAAACCCCTACCTGGCGCGCCAAATGTCGGATCACGGGTTCCGGCAAAACCTTTAAGATTCGAACACTGGGGTGCGTGCGGAGATTTCCTCCCTACCGATCTACGCCCTAACTTGCTAAGATCTTGCAGATGAACTCGATGAACTCACAACACAAAGACACGAGATTTATACTGGTCCGGGCCATCGTTGTGGTGTAATACCCTACTCCAGTGTGGTGGTGGTGGATTGCCTCTTGGGCTGATGATGAACAGTAAAAGGGGAAGAACAGCCTCCTGAGGTTGAGGTGTTCTTGTGCTCGGAGTGTTGCTAGGGATTGGCTCAAGGCTCGCTGCCTCTACTGTGGTGGCTAGTTCTACTTATATAGGCCCTGGTCCTCTCCCCAATTATTGAGCGGGAAGGGAGCCAACAAAGGCGGTCTAATTTGAAAGGAGACAGCTAGTACAAGCTATCCTGACAAAAGCGATCTTTGCCTGCAAAAGCTCTGGTGATGACGCCGTCTTCGGCTCCATGGTGACCTCCGTCCTGCTGGCCTTGGTCTCGTTGCACTGATATGGAAACCTTGCGTCGTCCGCCTCGCGAGGGTCTTGAATGTCTCGCTGATGAAGATGGGCCGTACAAGCCTGCTAGCAAAGCCACGCCGTGGGCCACAGGCAGGACAGTCTGGGGACCCCCGGAGGGAGTCCTGGATTAGGGGGTATCCGGACAGCCGGACTATATCCTTTGGCTGGACTGCTGGACTTTGAAGATACAAGATTGAAGACTTCGTCCCGTGTCTGGATGGGACTCTCCTTGGCGTGGAAGGCAAGCTTGGCAATACGGATATGTATATCTCCTTCTTTGTAACCGACTCTGTGTAACCCAAGCCCCCTCCGGTGTCTATATAAACCGGAGGGTTCAGTCCGTAGGATGAAGAACAACAATCATACCATATGCTAGCTTGTAGGGTTTAGCCTCTTCGATCTCGTGGTAGATCAACTCTTATAATACCCATATCATGAATATCAATCAAGCAGGAGTAGGGTTTTACCTCCATCGAGAGGGCCCGAACCTGGGTAAAAACATCGTGTCCCCTATCTCCTGTTACCATCCGCCTAGACGCACAGTTCGGGACCCCCTACCCGAGATCCGCCGGTTTTGACACCGAAATTGGTGCTTTCATTGAGAGTTCCTCTGTGTCGTCATCGCTAGGCTTGATGGCTCCTCCAATCATCGATAGCGATGCAGTCTAGGGTGAGACTTTTCTCCCCGGACAGATCTTTGTATTCGGCGGCTTCGCACTGTGGGCCAACTCGCTTGGCCATCTGGAGCAGATCGAGAGTTACGCCCCTGGCCACCAGGTCAGATTTGGAAACTTAAACTACACGGCCGACATCCGTGGAGACTTGATCTTCGACGGATTCGAGCCCCTGCCGAGTGCGCCGCACGGTCACGATGAGCATGATTTAGCTCTGCCATCGGATAGTGTTCAGGAGATCGCACCTGCAACCGCTCCGACCCTCAATTCGTAGACAATTGCGCCATCCATGGATGGGTGGCTAGACCCCACCACGGAGGCCGCAGTCTCAGTGGCGATCGAGCCGAATGCCAACTTTACCCTTCACGAGAGCCGTGACTCCAAACTGCCGGATTCTTCTCCGGCCACGGACTCCGAACCGCCTGCGCCCGTGCCTATCGAATCCGACTGGGCGCCGATCATGGATTTCACCTCCGCGGATATCTTTCAGCACTCGCCGTTCGGCGACATACTAAACTCATTAAGGTCCCTCTCCTTGTCAGGAGAAGCCTGGCCGAACTATGTCCGGCAGGATTGGGATGCGGATGACGAAGAAATTCGCCGCCCACCAACCACCCACTTAGTAGCCACTGTCGATGATTTGACCGACATGCTCGACTTCGACTCCAAAGACATCGACGGTATGGACGACTATGCAGGAGACGAACAGGAACCACTGCCGACAGGGCACTGGACAGCCACCTCATCCCATGATGTATATATGGTGGACACACCCAAAGAAAACGACGACGAGGAACGGAAGGACGCATCGAAGGATCGTTCCCTTGAAAAGCAGTCAAAGCGGCGGTGTAAACGCCGCTCCAAATCCAGCCTCGGCAGAAACAGCGATCATATAGGCCCAACGATAGAGCAGGGTGAGCCAGCAGATGACGAACACGGCATTGAACAACCGTCCGATGATGGCAACACGGAGAATCAAACCGAACAACCCGTCTCCGGCAAAGATAACAGTCCGGATGACATCACACCGGACAGGCTCCTAGAATAGAAGAATCTCCATCAAAGGCTTGTCACCACTGCGCGGAGCCTGAAAAAGCAGAAGCGAAAGCTCAAGGCTGCGGAAGATACACTCAGAATCAGATGGAGTAAAATACTCAACACCGCAGAAAAGTATAGCGGCAGTCGCCGAAAAAAGAGCTACCCGAAGCGAAAGGTACTACCTAAATTTGATGATGAGGCCTTAGAGCCCCCACAATCAAAAAACAAAACAGCCATCCGGTCAGATAGACAACCTCGTGACCAACATAGAGCGGCAAATGACGCTGCACACAAGCCAGTACGCGATCCACAAGAGGACTCGCATCAAAAGGATGGCCCAACAAGATCCATCTACGGGCCAAGAACGCGCGCTCCAGCATGCAATGCAACACAACAAAAATCCGAACACCATGGTACACCCAAATACAGGGGTGCCGCACACCCCCTATGTTTCACCGATGAGGTGCTGGACCATGAATTTCCAGAGGGATTCAAACCCGTAAACATAGAGGCATACGACGGAACGACAGACCCTGGGGTCTTGATTGAGGACTACATCCTCCATGTCCACATGGCTCGAGGAGACGATCTCCATGCCATCAAGTACTTACCCCTCAACCTCAAAGGGCCAGCCCAACACTGGCTTAAAAGCCTCCCCGAAAACACCATTGGAAGTTGGAAAGAGCTCCGGGACGCTTTTCGGGCAAATTTTCAAGGGACCTATATCCGACCACCGGATGCAGACGATTTAAGTCATATAACTCAATAGCCCGGAGAGTCAGCCCGAAAGCTTTGGAACAGGTTTCTCACTAAAAAGAACCAAATAGTCGACTGTTCGGACGACAAAGCCTTAGAAGCTTTCAAACACAACGTTCGAGACGAATGGCTTGCCAGACACCTCGGCCAAGAAAGGCCAAGAACAATGGCAGCATTAACAAGCCTCATGACCCGCTTTTGCGCGGGCGAGGACAGCTGGTTAGCCCGATGTAGCACCAGCGACCCAAGTACATCCGAAGTCAGGGACGGAAACGGGAAGCCGCGACGCAGCAAAAGCAAGCGCCGGAATAAAGAAGACAACCCGAAGAGGACGGCGGTAAACGCCGGATTCAGAAGCTCTTGGCCAGGTCAGCAAAAGCTGCCCTCCAAAGGCAACAGAGACGAACTGTCCAGCCTAAACAAGATTCTGGACAAACTATGTCAGATCCACAGCACCTCCGACAAACCTGCAAATCATACCCATAGAGAATGTTGGGTTTTCAAACAGTCATGCAAGCTCAACGCCGAACACAAGGGGCAGGATACACCAAGCAAAGACGAGGACGAGCCTCGCAATAAAAGCACTGGGGAACATAAGATATTCCCACCAGAAGTCAAAACAGTAAACGTCTTACACGTGATAAAAAACAATGCAGCACTCATAGAGACACGTGCCCCAGGGCCTATCACCGCGGAGTTCCGCCACTGGGCGTCCCAACCGATCACGTTCGACCATCGGGATTACTCGGCAAGTATCCGGCACGCAGGATGGGTTGCCTTGGTGTCAAACCCGATAATTGACGGATACCACTTCACACGAGTCCTGGTGGACGGCGGCAGTAGTTTAAACCTGATATATCAGGATACAGTCCGCAAAATGGGGATAGAGCCAAGAAAAATCAGCCACAGCAATACTACCTTTAAAGGAGTAACACCAGGCCCAGAAGCCCGCTGCATGGGCTCCCTGCTACTAGAAGTTATATTCGGCTTTCCCGATAACTTCCGCAGTGAAAAGTTAACCTTCCACATCGCTCTGCTTCAAAGTGGCTATCAAGCACTACTCGGACGCGAAGCTTTCGCTCACTTTAACGCAATACCGCATTATGCTTCTCTCATGCTTAAGATGGCCGGTCCACGCGACATCATTACAGTAAATGGAAATATTGAGCGCTCCTTGCGAGCGGAAGACTGTGCGGCTGCTTTGGCAGCTGCACACTAAACGGCCTCACCAGTTAGAGCATCCGACAGGTCGTCAAAACCACGGACACGGTTAGACGAGTCCGGCATAGCTATATAATTGATACAGGTTTGATGGCTATACCCCTATAACAATACAAGGGGCTCAACGCTTGTAAACAAGTGACAAATAGGCTCAATTCCACTCATCTTGAACTGTACTTAGTTTATTTAGTATAACCTACCTTTTGCACAACAACTTTTCAGCCAGGTTTCTCTCTTTTACAGATGACCATCGTGATACACCCGTCTAGGATACGGCACAACGGAGACACAGGCGCAGACGTGCAGCAGGGACCCGTTCCAAGGATTCTCTTTAGATTAAGACCCTGCGTAAACCTTTTTTACTGTCTCTTGTTGATACACATCCCCCAGATTCTCAGTACAACTGAGATGGATGCTGACGTATTGGCATGTGGCCACGTCAGATTACTGCACGTACCTGGACACCAGGGGCTTATTACAAAGGGCCCTTTTTAGCCCGGTTTACACAATAAAGACCGAATACCTTAGGGAGTGTTCGGCGTCGTGAGTTTGGCCTTATATGCATCAGCTCCGAATCATGTCTTTGGTCAAATGTTGGGTTCCCCGGCTCCTATGTTTTGCAGCCTTATGTTCCGCTCTATCGGCTAAGGCGGCACCAGGAGAACTACTGCGATTATGCCCTGGTTCATCCGGACGAGCACCTCAGTAGAGAAAGCCGAAAACTGACTGTCATGATATAGCGTGAGACTGGTCAACCACTCGTTGACCTATCGGAATCTTCAGGATTCCTCCGCCTTAATGAAGGGTCGTTTCCCGACCAGGCATGTACGCGCCCCGAATACGGATGAGCGCGGAGCCACCAGGGGCTATATAGTAGCCCCACTGTCAAGCTCCTCTGGCTAAGTGGAAGTGTTAAAGCATTATAGTCTGATTGCCTGGTTCGCTGCACTATCACCTCTTTAATGGACGAAGACATTGGATCAAGTGTGAACATACGTCTTCTGCGAACACCCCCACATTATATGCGTGGGGGCTGAAGCCGACGACTGCCATCTTTCAGGTTATATACATACATACATAAACGGCCGCACAAGAGGAATTATAGTTCTTGTAGGCACAAGTATAAAATAGCCTTCATAATTCAGTAAAACATTGTTTTTCAATGGGAATACATGTCATTAGAACATAATATTCTTCGAGCACTGCGCCTCTATGGAGAGAGCGCCCTCAAGAACTTCTCGAAAGTAGTGCTCGACAGGTACTCGGCTCTCGTCCGAATCTTGGGCTGCAATGGCGGTGGCCTCCATCTCCGCCCAGTATGTGTTCACACGGGTAAGGGCCATCCGCGCACCCTCTACGCACGCCGACCTCTTCATCGCGTTGATATGCGGCACTGCACCAAGGAACTGCTACAACAAACTAAAATAACTGTTAGGCTTTGGCCTTTCCGGCCACAGATGATCCAGAACAGACCTCATTTCAAGTCTGGACAATCTATTTAGCTTGGCCCATTCGACCAATCGATCAGTCAATGGAAGCGGATGCTCTAGAATGTGAAATTGTGACTAGAACAGCTTTTCCACTTCACGATCTTTTTTATCTCGGAAGTATTCGGCCGCATTAGCAGCACTCGCCGCTAAGTCCAGATATATGTCCACAGAACTCCACAGCCAGTTCAAAGGGGCATACTTAGGATCTCCGAACTTCATCCGCAGCATAAAGGGCTTCCCAGCCGTAATATCCCCGGCTTGGCGCAGCTCCTCCTTCGTCGCTCTCATTGCAGAGCGGGTGTCTTTTGCTGACATAGTGGCCTTCTCCAGGTCTGTCATCTTCGCTCGATCTTCCTTTTCAAGAAGCTCATAACGGTCAGCGGCATTCTTCAATTCCATAGCCATTCTGGCTATTTCCTTCTTGCTTTGGCAGTGAGCAGCCTGTTCGGCTTTCAGCTCCTCGATTGCCTTTAGGGCAGCCGCATCGCTTTTCCTGGCTTGTTCTTTGGCTCGGGCAAGTTCTGCCCGAAGGTTCTCCACGGCCGCAGCTCCATCTGCATTCAAAAACATGTTATAGATATTGGCATTATGCTCCTTTTATCATGTGTCACTTGAGAAATTACATACCCTGTGCCTCGTCAAGCCGCTTGTTGACAAGTACGATGTCGGCGTTTGCCACATCAAGCTGCCTCTTTAGATCGGCAAACTCCTTAGTCCGGCTGGCCACCGGACCCTCCGCCACCTGTATATCATAGCGGCACGATTATTCCTGGGACTAGGATCCTCTATGCGCCGTCGTTTTCGACGGCACCCAGAGTCTCAGGGGCTACTATCTACATAGGGCACATCTAAAAATGTGCGGTACTGTCAAAAATGTACATCATTTCGCGTACCTCAAAACCCGTCAGAAGACTCATAACAGCTTCATGCAACCCGCTTTCGGCGGACGAAATTCTTTCAATCACCGCACACATCAACGCGCGATGCTCTTCTGAGATAGCCGATCACTCTAGTAGATCCCTCAGTACGTCCGACCGCACACCAGATGGATCCGGACTCTTTCGATTGCTCTCTTCAAAAGCCGAATATTGAGGACTTCGGGTGGCCATCTGACTACCTTCTGGCCTTGCCGGATCAGGAGAAACCCTCTGCGACGACACCTCGGTGTCGCCCGCCTCATGAGGCGGTATGGCAGGGGAAGGCGTTTCGCTCTCCATCATCTCCGGAAGAAGATCCCCCGAAGATGAGCTCTGCTGAGAAGGGCTAAGATCCGAACTGCAAGATAAATGCTTCGGTTATTCTCCTCAGGACTAAAGCAAGGTTTTTTCATTATTAAGTACCCTTTTTACTTACAGCTCGGTGGAGGGCTGATCCCCTTGAGGGCATAGTGCGGCCGGGGTATCCCCCGGTATAGGACCCTCTAGCGAAGATTTCTTCCCTTGTTTAGAGACCATTGTCTCCGAGTCCTCAGAGGCGGTCCTCTTTATTCCCTGGGGAGAGGAAGTTTTGGTTCCTCCTCCCTGGCTGACCTCCTTCGCGGAGGCGCTAGCCTCCTTGTTCCCCGCTTTATCTTCTCCTGAAGGCGCTTGATAAGGCGCCACCTCCAGCATCCTGGTTAACATGGGGTCTGGTGAGGTCTCAGGGAGGGGGGCTGGACACCTGATCAACTTTTCCTTCGCTATCCAATCCTGGTCAAATAGCAGCTTTTTTAGGGTGACGTTGCGATAAATAAACATACAGTGTGTTCGGATGCAGGGCTATTTACTTGGGTATCTAGGCAATTATAGCTCAGACCTGCATCCTCCATGGTGTCCGGACACATTATTTGTGGTCCAAAGAACAACTTGTACAACTCATCGGGTGTCATGCCGAGGAAGTGTTGAAGAGCTCGCGGTCCCTCCGGATTGAACTCCCACAGGCGGAGGGGACAGCGTTTGCAGGGCAGGACCCGGCGAATTAACAAGACTTGCATCACCGTGACCAGACTGACATCTCTCTCAAGGAGATCTCAGATGCGGCTCTGCAATGTGGGCACATCCTTTCCTGGTCCCCAGTCCAGCCCCTTGTAGACCCATGACGTTAGTCGTGGCGGGGAACCCGAGCAAAAGACCGGTGGGGCCACCCACTTGGTACCCCTGGGAGCTGTGATATAAAACCACTCTTGTTGCCATAAACTAGACACCTCCTAGAAAGAGCCCTCGGGCCATGGGGCGTCGGTGTTTTTGCTTATTACAGCACCTTCGCACTCCGCGTGCCGCCCCTCGATCATCTTCGGCTCCACTTTGAAGGTCTTGAGCCACAGTCCAAAGTGAGGGGTAATACGGAGGGAACCTTCGCACACGACGATGAACGATGAGATGTGGAGGATAGACTCCGAAGCTAAGTCGTGGAAGACCAGCCCATAATAGAACATAAGCCCCCTCACGAAGGGATCTGGCGCGAAGCCTAGCCCTCGGAGGAAGTGAGATACGAACATGATGCTCTCACCAGGCTTGGGGGTGGGAATAACCTTCCCTTGAGCAAGCAGCCTATGCGGGATTTCGCCGGTCAGTTACCTGGCCTCCCGTAGCTTTATTATGTCTTCCTCCGTGACGGAGGAAGGCCTCCACCAACCTTGAAGGTTGGATCCGGACATAATCGGAGGTCCGAAGCGCCTGTACCTGAGCTTTGGGTGTTGGAACTTGAGGCGGGAGGCGGATTCGATTAAGATCGAGAGGAAAAATAATAGGCCTTGGTCTCTTGTCAGTGTCAAAACCGGCGGATCTCGGGTAGGGGGTCCCGAACTGTGTGTCTAGGCGGATGGTAACAGGAGACAAGGGACACGATGTTCTTACCTAGGTTCGGGCCCTCTCGATGGATGTAAATCCCTACTCCTGCTTGATTAATATTGATGATATGGGTAGTACAAGAGTAGATCTACCACGAGATCAAGGAGGCTAAACCCAAGAAGCTAGCCTATGGTATGATTGTTGTACGTCCTACGGACTAAAACCCTCCGGTTTATATAGACACCGGAGAGGGCTAGGGTTACACAGAGTCGGTTACAATGGTAGGAGATCTACATATCCGTATCGCCAAGCTTGCCTTCCACGCCAAGGAAAGTCCCTTCCGGACACGGGACGAAGTCTTCAATCTTGTGTCTTCATAGTCCAGGAGTCCGGACGAAGGTATAGTACAGCTATCCGGACACCCCCTAATCCAGGACTGTCTCAGTAGCCCCCGAACCAGGCTTCAATGATGACGAGTCCGACGCGCAAATTGTCTTCGGCATTGCAAGGCGGGTTCTCCCCCAAATTCCGTGTACCTACTGAATAGTGTCCGGTTTCTTGTAAATGTAGCGCTCCTTGGCTTCTACGCCCAATAATGGTCGTCTTCCACGTGTCAAACAAATACGAAAAGTCAGGGTGTTTTTACATTTACACCCCTAGCCACGTAAATGAGCCGCCTATTTAAAGGGACGAGGATTTAGATCCAAACCACACCTTCTCCCCTCCGCGAGTATTCATAAGAGCGTATCCGACAGAGGTCCATTCTATCTTGGCCGGCCGCCGCAGATCCTCCTCTCGCCCTTCCAGTCCTCAGCCTGGAGATTGGGAGAGATGCTCCATCCCGCATAGCGAGCTAGTGGCGCTCCAGACCAAGGGATTTCTCCCCCCAGCCTATATGGTCCCGGTTCGAGCCGGACTTGCCACCTATAATGGCAGAGAGCAAGCAGAGAGCGCCCCCAATCCCTCCAAAGGAGAGCGGGTATGCCTTGTCCCTTATTTAATAAGAGGGCTCGGATTTCCAATTCGTCCGTTTCTCCGGGGGCTCCTGGAGTTCTATGGCCTCCAGCTGCACAACCTCACGCCTGCCTCCATACTGCATATCGCGGGCTTCGTAGCCCTTTGCGAGCTATTTTTGGGCTGTGAGGCTCATTCTGCGCTGTGGAAAAGGCTATTCTTCCTTGTGCCCCATTCTCAGAAGGGGTCAATATATCAAGTGGGCGAGGCCGAAGTGTGGCGCATCGCCGGGACCAGATATCTATCCAGAACCCCAAAGAAGGCGTCCGAGGACTGGCCTTCGGAATGGTTTTATATAGAGGATGTCACGCTGCCGGATCCTGTCCGGATTGGCCTCCCTGAGTTCGACAATGCTCCCCTAAAGAAGCGCCTAAGCTGGCGTCCATGGAGCCCTCAGAGGGAGAGTGACAAGGATGTTGTTTACCTGATGGGCCGGATAAGATTGTTGGCTCATTCTGGACTGACCATGATCAGAGTCATGGCCGCATGCATTATGCGGGGGGTGCAGCCGCTTCAGTATAGAGGCCACCCCATGTGGGACTTCAACGGGGAGGACGACGCCACCCGTCACAGCCGTAAGGGGCCGGAATCGGCTGCCGCTCTAATAAAGATCTTGTCCACTTTGTACAAGGGAGAAGAGGAGGAATTTCTCCGCGTCAACCCACAGGGTGGATTTTCTATGTACAATCCTCCAAGTTGGGTAAGCGGGCACTTTTACTTGCCCATCCATTTTATTTTTCCATCGTTAAATACTCAGTCTAACGACTTCAACGCAGGAACTGCGCCAGACTGTTAAAGAAATAAACAGCCCTCCTCCACAATCGGAGGATCCGGAACGGTTCCTCGACCCGGCCTCCCAAGAGGATCCGGACTTATCTGTGGAGCTAATTGATGGGGTATTTCATCAATTGAGCAAGGACAACGCCTTGGTGGCCATTACGGCCGATTACCTAGGGATACTCTCAGCCTCGCAGGTAATTGAGACCGAAGTCCCAGCACTTTGAAAAAGGATCCATCCTCGCGTGTTTTCGACTTCCGTATAACAACAGTGTTATGCAGAGGAGGTCCCTGAGGCGGGAGGCCGAGCCTGCGGCTACTAGCCAACAAGGGGTTGCAAGGCCCCGTGGGATGAAAAGAAGTGCGGTCCGGACTGAGACGCCAGTGCAAAGGTATAGCGCGCCATCTTATTCCCAGGTGTTATTCCTTTAAGGCATATTAATGCTCGTGCTTTCTTCAGGACAAAGAGACCTCGCCGGACTATATCCGGAGAGGTTGCCAATCGCGCCTCCACCAGCCAGGCTCCAAAGCCTGGTCCGGAGGCGGAGGCGAGCACGAGGCGCGCACCGGACGCTCCTCCGACAGAGGATGCAGACAGGCTGTCTGCCACCAATTCCGAGGTGGAGAGTGCCATGAACCACAGGCGTCGCTGGACAATTCTTCGCGACGCTTGTTTCTCCCAAGAGGCATTGGATGCCTTCAATTCGGGAGATGCGTACCTCTGTGCCGCTCAAAATGGTCTAGCCAGAGCCACGGAGCAATATGTAAAAGACATACGGGTGAGAAAATTTAATGGTTATATATATCAGTAGCCCCCGAGACTTGAAAGAGTTAGAATAACTGATTTAAGGATCATGTATAATGCAGGTTCTTGCGGAGAAGAATACCCAATTGTCCCAGGAGCTAGAAGAGTGCAAAGCCCAACTTGAGGCCGCACTAGCCGCGGCAGGGGAGCCCAAGGAGACCCCCTCTTGTAATATAAGCTTCGAAAGATAAGTATTTTGCGAAGTGCGGCGTGGGTGCAAATCTGACAAATGAAATTGCAGATGGCGCCGGATTAAATCCGGAAAAGCAACAACTCCTTCGCCAGCTGAAGGCTGGTGAGAGCGTGCTGACAAAGGTGAGGCGGGAGAAGAATGATCTCCAAGATGCCAACACCAAGCTGGGCGTTGAACTGAAGGATGTTCGTGCCCAGCTGTCAGACTCCGTTAGCCGCGTGGGTGCAAATCTGACAAATGAAATTGCATATGGCGCCGGATTAAATCCGGAAAAGCAACAACTCCTTCGCCAGCTGAAGGCTGGTGAGAGCGTGCTGACAAAGGTGAGGCGGGAGAAGAACGATCTCCAAGATGCCAACACCAAGCTGGGCGTTGAACTGAAGGATGTTCGTGCCCAGCTGTCAGACTTCGTTAAGGAGAATCAGCGGCTTTGACACATCATATTTAGTAAGTGCTTAAATGAACTTTGTAAAAAGAGTTCGGCAAGGAAGTCGACTAACAGAGTAATGTCTGTAGTTATGCAAACAGGTCGTCCTGCAGAGGAAATGCCCGGTTCTACGGGTGACCTTCTTCCCGAGCTCTCACAACTGCACGAGCGAGTTCGGCAGGTGATGCAAAGCATCGTCCAGGCCTTGTGGCCATCCGTCTCCATGCCCGAAGGCCTTGGAGAGCTTGCAGAGAAGCTGAAGGGAGCGCAGCGGCGCTTCCGGTTGTGGAAGATATCGGCCTACCGTCAAGGCGCCAGGGAGGCCTGGGCCATGGTGAAGACGCGGTACACGAAGGCTAACCCGAACCACATGGCCGAGGTCGGACCTGTGGGGCCCGATGGGAAGGAGATCCCTGTGAGCTTAGTATATGGCCAAGTATAATTGGCCGCAAAGTATTCCCAACAGGACTGTAAACTAGACAGTCTGTTAGATGGTATTGAAGAGGAATACAATCAGTCAAATTGACTATGTAATTTTAATTGACATTTGTAATGCCTTCTAGATGGATTGTAGATCGTTTGTCATGGCCGGCCTTTTCGCTTCAACCTCGGGACCTGACGGTCAAGAGTGTGTTCAAATACCCTCGCAGTTATATAAGAACCGGGGTATGCATGGAGACCAGGCGTAGGGGTCATTAGTGCTTGAACAGAGAAGTGCCCAACTATTTATGTTATATTACATGGTTAGTAAGAAACATCTTCCAGGGAGAATAGTTCCGTTAGGGGTTCCTTTCCCTGGGAGGCATGCCCTAAAGTGCATGTCCATTCTGCGAAAAAGACGCAGGAAAAAGCATCTGGGGCGCATAAATAAATAAGTGTAAAGATCATCTTTTAGTTCACCGACCGAATATTCCGTTAAGAACGCTAGCTTTCGGCTTCACCCAGTCTGAGATACACATCCGGCTGACCCGGCAGTAACAATCGCAGAGGTGCTCCCTTGACCACCTAGCCGAACAATCGGGAACGTAGGGGTAAGCACAGGAGCCAGGCAACCCAGCTTGGCCAAAACTTAAGTCATATCGATGCATATAATGGTGAATAAAAGGTACATGCGGAAGTGTGACACATGTGTGGGGCATAAAGCCCGTATAAATAAGCTTCTGTTAAAAGAAGCCCCCAGGTTTAATGAGTGCGGATAGCACGTCATTTGATGAGCCTTTAAAGGCTGTAAGAGAAATGGAGGGGAGAAGGAGAGAAATGTAAGACAGAAAGTATATAAAAAATGGACAGAGGAAGGAGACGAACACAGAGTCCGGCGCTAGGCATAGAATCTTCGGAGACGTGCTGCGTTCCATGGGTTTGGCTCGAGTCGGTTATCTGATGCATCTCGCAGGCGGTACACTCCACCAGTCAGGACTTGGTCAATTATGAAGGGACCTTCCCACTTGGGCTTAAGTTTGTCCTTTTTGTTGTCCGGCAGACGTAGAACTAATTCGCCAGCGTTGTAATTTTTGGCCCATACTTCCTTGCTTTGGTATCGTCGAGCCTGCTATTGATAGAATGCGAAACGGGCTTTTGCCACGTCACGCTCCTCCTCCAAGGCGTCCAAACTGTCCTGCCGATCGAGCTCGGCTTCTCTTTTTTCATACATGTGCACTCGAGGTGAGTCATGAATTATGTCGCAGGGCAAAATTGCCTCTGCGCCGTACACCATGAAGAATGGTGTGTATTTGGTGGTGCGATTCGGCGTGGTCCGCAGCCCCCAGAGTATAGAGTCGAGCTCCTCTACCCAGTGCGCATTAGATTCCTTAAGGGACCGCACTAATCTGGGTTTGATGCCGCTCAAGATAAGACCATTTGCACGTTCGACCTGGCCGTTAGTTTATGGGTGATAGACGAAGGCATAATCGAGCTTGCTGCCCAAGTTTTTGCACCAGAGTTTTACCTCGTCGGCCGTAAAGTTCATGTCGTTATCAGTGATGATGCTGTGGGGGACGCCATAACGGTGTACAACCCCGGATATAAAGTCTATCACCGGTACGGATTCGGCCGTCTTAATAGGCTTGGCTTCTATCCATTTGGTGAACATATCCACCATGACCAGTAAGTATTTTTTCTTGTGGGTTCCGCCTTTAAGGGGTCCAACCATGTCAAGCCCCCAGACCGCGAAAGGCCAAGTGATGGGGATAGTTTGGAGGGCGGTGGGTGGCATATGGCTTTGGTTTGCAAAAAGCTGGCAACCGACGCATCGCTGGACTAAGTCCTGGGCGTCTGCCTGGGCCGTCGGCCAATAAAAGCTTGTACGGAAGGCCTTGCTTACAAGGGACCGAGCTGCAGCGTGATGACCGCCGAGTCCGGCGTGAATTTCAGCCAGAAGGTTCCGCCCTTCCTCTTCGGAGATGTACCTTTGAAGGACTCCGGTAGTGCTTTTCTTATAAATCTCTCCCTCATGGACTTTGTAGGCTTTAGATAGCCTTACTATGCAGCGTGCCTCGTTTTGGTCCTCGGGGAGTTCCTGCCTAGTAAGGTAGGCTAGGAAAGGTTCTGTCCATGGGGCGATGACGGCCATTATTACGTGGGCTGAAGGTGTTATTTCATTGGCAGGGCCTTCGATTATGTCAGAGTGTTCAGTGTCGGCCAGTGCGGTTGGGTCTGGGATTTTATTGCCGGGATCCCCTTCCCATACTACGGATGGCTTGAACAGCCTTCCCAAGAAGATGGTGGGGGGACTACATCGCGTTTTGCGCCGATGCGTGCCAGGACATCTGCCGCCTGATTGTTTTCTCGGGCTATATGGTGAAATTCGAGCCTTTCGAACCGAGCTGACATTTTTAAGACGGCATTGCGATAAGCTGCCATTTTTGGATCTTTGGCATCAAAGTCTCCATTTATTTGGGATATTGTGAGGTTCGAGTCCCCGCGCACCTCTAGGCGTTGAATGCCCATGGATACTGCCATCCGGAGACCGTGTAAAAGGTCCTCATATTCGGCTGCATTGTTGGAGTCTGTGTACATTATCTGGAGTACGTATTAAACTGTGTCTCCTGTGGGGGATGTCAAGACGACGCCCGCCCCTAGACTGGCCAACATTTTGGAGCCGTCGAAGTGCATGACCCAATTTGAATATGTGTCGTACTCTTTAGGGAGTTCGGCCTCCGTCCATTCTGCAACGAAGTCGGCCAGGACTTGCGACTTAATAGCTCGCCACGGCTTGTAAGTTATGTCGAACGGGAGGAGTTCAATGGCCCATTTTGCAATCCGGCCCATCGTGTCGCGGTTGTTTATAATATCGTTGAGTGGCACTTCCGAGGCTACTGTTATTGAACACTCTTGAAAGTAGTGTCACAACTTTCGGGATGCCATAAATACCGCGTACGCAATCTTTTGATAATGCGGGTACCGTGATTTGCACGGAGTAAGGACAGTGGACACATAATAGACCGGGTTTTGAAGGGGGAATTTGTGTTCGTCCGTTTCTCGTTCGACGACGAGCACTGCGCTTACAACCTGATGGGTTGCTGCAATGTATAATAGCATTGGTTCGCCAATGTTTGGCACGGCCAGGACTGGGTTTGTGGCCAATATGGCTTTTATTACGTCGAGTCCGGTGTGGCTGCGTCCGTCCACTCGAAGTGTTCGGTGCACCGAAGGAGGCGGTAAAGGGGTAGTGCCTTTTCTCCCAGGCGGGAGATAAAGCGGCTCAGAGCCGCCATGCATCCGGTTAATTTTTGTATTTGTTTGAGGTCCTTTGGGATATCCAATTGTGCAAGAGCTCGGATCTTGGCTGGATTTGCTTCAATTCCTCTATCGGATACAATGAAGCCCAAGAGCTTTCCGGCTGGTAGGCCAAAAACGCACTTTTCCGGGTTGAGCTTGATGTCGTATGTTCGGAGGTTATCGAATGTGAGCCTCAAGTCGTCTACTAGAGATTCGACATGTCTTGTTTTAACGACCACGTCATCTATGTAGCCTCCACTGTTTTGCCGATCTGGTTTGCCAGACATGTCTGAATCATGCGCTGATATGTTGCGTCGGCGTTTTTGAGCCCGAAGGGCATTGTGTTGAAGCAGAATGGGTTGTATGGTGTGATGAATGTCGTTGCGGCTTGGTCTGACTCTGCCATCTTGATTTGATGGTAGCCGGATATGCGTCAAGGAAACACAACGAATTGTGTCCTGCGGTAGCGTCGATAATTTGATCGATGCGGGGGAGGGGAAAGGGATCCTTTGGGCAAGCCTTGTTAAGGTCTTTAAAATCAACGCACAGGCGCCGGGATTTGTCCTTCTTTGGTACCATCACCAAGTTTGCTAGCCAGTCCGGAAGTTTTATATCTTTGATGAATCTGGCCTCCAATAGCTTGGCTAGTTCCTCTCCCATGGCCTCTGTCTTAGGTTCAGAAAAACGCCGAAGAGCCTGTTTGACTGGCTTGAATCCTTTTAGGATATTTAAGCTGTGTTCGGCCAACCTGCGTGGGATTCCTGGCATGTCTGAAGGGTGTCAGGCAAAAATGTCCCTGTTCTCACGTAGGAACTCCCGCAGTGCAGCGTCTACATCAAGGTTTAACCATGCCCCGATGGAAGCTGTTTTATTGGGGTCTGTTGGATTGACCTGGAATTTGACTATTTCGTCCGCCGGTTTAAAGGAGGTGGACTTGGATCTTTTGTCGAGTATCACATCGTCCCTATTCACCGTGCAGCGTAGCGCAGTCAGTTCCTCAGCCACTAGGGCTTCGGATAGTGCCTCGAGGGCCAGTGCGGCTGTCTTGATTTCGGCGCGGAGTGCTATGTCCGGATCACTAGCGAGAGTGATGATTCCGTTAGGCCCGGGCATCTTGAGCTTCATGTGCCCGTAATGGGGTATTGCTTGGAAGATTGTGAATGCTTCCCGCCCTAGCAGAGCGTGGTATCCGCTACTGAACGGGGCCACTTGGAACATGACCTCTTCGGACCTGTAATTATCCGGCGTGCCGAACACCACATCTAGTGTGATTTTTCCTGTACAGCGCGCTTCCCGACTGGGAATTATTCCTCTAAAGGTTGTGCTGCTTCGCTCAATGCGGTTCTAGTCTAATTCCATTTTTTTAAGGGTTTCCTCATAAATGAGGTTCAATCCGCTTCCGCCATCCATGAGTACCTTGGTAAGATGAAAGCCGTCCACTATTGGACTGAGGACCAATGCGGCTGGTGCTCTGGCTGTTCGGAATTTAGGCTAATCACTTGCGTTAAAAGTAATAGCCGTGTCACTCCATGGGTTCATTGTTGCTACTTGGTAGACTTCGGCAAGGCTGCGGAGTGTTCTTTTTGGCATATTATTTGATGCAAAAGTCTCGAAGACTGTTAATACCGTACTGGTGTCTCTGGAGTGGCTTTCTGTGGCTTCTGGACTTAGAAGATCTTCGCCGATTTTGGCCACCTGTCGGAGTATCCAACATGCTCTAAGGCTGTGAGTTGGTGTGGCGCCCTCTGTACTGTGAATTTTACAGGGTCCATTAAGCCATCCTTCCAGTACGGTTCCATGCCCTGTAGAGGGTTTTTGCTTTTTGGTGTTTAACTCGGGTGTCTGGCGATGATGCACCCTTTTATTTCGGACTAGGTTTTTATTCAGGGCCGGATTATCCCAAAATTTTATTTTGGTTTTCCAGGCGCTTTCCATCGCATAGTACTGTGTAATATCACGGCGACTTATGGCGTTGAGGACTCCCTTGTCCGTGCAATTATTGCAGAAGAATGAGATTGCGTCTTCCTCGCGGCAGTCCTTGATCCTGTTCATAACCAGGAGGAATCTGGCCCAGTAGTGATGTACTGTTTCTTCGGGCTTTTTCCTAACTTGGGATAGATCGCTTATGTTCGGGTGGGTGGGTGGAATTAAATCCGAAACCTCACCCAATCTGAGACTCAGGGGCCAAGGAGTTTCCGAACTCGGATGTTTCGATTCTTGGATGTTGTCCAATGAATCTAGCCCGTAGCCTGACTCTAAGTTTAGGTCTTGAGTGACGTCCTCCCCTCCACGGGTATCCGGCTTGGAGGGATCGGGAATCAGGATGTAGCTAGTCCTTAAGATAGATGAAGGGTCGCCGCACTGTCCCTCTACCACGGCAACGTGATGGGTGACCTGGGGAGAGTTAATCTCTGTCAGATCGGGTTTAGGCCCAATCTGGTCGTAATCCGTAGCGACTCCCCGGGCGGCGATGCGATCCAAGAGCTCGTTTAGGGAAAAGAGCTCCATTGGATCTAACTGCTCAGCGAGTTCCGAGCTAACGTGAAGATTGGTTTTGACGACCCGAGAGGTCATCGTCCGCGCAACGGCCGAACAGGCAGTCATGAGAAACCTGCCTAGCCGGAGAGTTTGGCCGACAGCCAAAGCTCCCTTGGCCATGGTGTCGTCTTTAAAGACGGGATGAGGCATCCTTCCTGATGGCGACGGCACAGAGGAACTCTTAATGAAAGCTCCAATGTCGGTGTCAAAACCGGCGGATCTCGGGTAGGGGGTCCCGAACTGTGCGTCTAGGCGGATGGTAACAGGAGACAAGGGACGCCATGTTTTTACCCAGGTTCGGGCCCTCTCGATGGAGGTAAAACCCTACTCCTTCTTGATTAATATTGATGATATGGGTAGTACAAGAGTAGATCTACCACGAGATCAAGGAGGCTAGACCCTAGAAGCTAGCCTATGGTATGATTGTTGTTTGTCCTACGGACTAAAACCCTCCGGTTTATATAGACACCGGAGAGGGCTAGGGTTACACAGAGTCGGTTACAATGGTAGGAGATCTACATATCCGTATCGCCAAGCTTGCCTTCCACGCCAAGGAAAGTCCCTTCTGGACACAGGACGAAGTCTTCAATCTTGTATCTTCATAGTCCAGGAGTCCGGCGGAAGGTATAGTCCAGCTATCCGAACACCCCCTAATCGAGGACTCGCACATCTCTTTATAAAGAGGTTGAATACCAAGAGCCCACTTCGTGACCATTTGGGACTTACCTTCAATCGAGGGGCCATACCAACAGGCACAATTGGGTTACCCACGTCCATGTTGATGAGAATCCCGTAACAAAGGGGACACGATCTCTGCTTCGACAAGACGTGCCAAGGAAATAGCCTCGCGAAACGCGCTGAGATTGGTTACGAAAAACGATTCAAATAAAGACCTGACTGTGGTGTGATGTCACACTACGGGGTACGTCAGCAGATTAGATTTGTGGAAACATTATTCTCTCTGCGGTTGTATGTGGAACTTGTTTTGCAGAGCCGGACACGTTCCCCGTGTTCAAAATATTTTATGAAGTATTCGGAGGAGGAATTGTAAGTGCATCTAGTGCCCCTTAGTGATTTTGGTGTATTGAAGACTTATAGGTTAAGGATCTAATGTGTTTATGAGTGTACACAGGTCTATAAGTCTATGACGAGTTTGATATTTACAATGAAAGTCGACCCCTAAAAAGGAAGTCCTTCGACTGAAGACTTTGGTATTCTGAAGACTTTCTGAAGACTTTGAAAGTGAAGAAATTGGTGTGACCTTGAAGACTTGGTATTCATTTGAGGAACATGAAGCGTGAAGACTCTTGTTTTCGTAGTTTCATTTTCTCTTTCTTGAGTCATAGGAAACACCGTACTGTTAAAGGGGGTCGAGGAAATACTAAGGAAAAAATTCCATGTGATGCTCAACTCAAATCCTACACCTACCAATCCCTTCGAGTGAAGCCATTGGAAATCTCATATAGTTCAGTCAATTCCTTCAGTAACAGAGACGTAGTTCTTCTGGTCACTGAGGAATTTGTCCTGACTGAGGAGTTAGGAATTCACCAGTGCGGATTGCCTACACTGTGAGGAACATGATAGCCCTGAGGAACTTGAACCTCAAATTTCCGACCGTTGCTGTGCTACACGCTAGCTGTCCCAAAATATCTTATCCATCTAACGGCCATATCATTGAAGGGCATTTATGTCTTATCATGTCGGGCTGCTCCCTAGGCTATAAATAGCCGCCACCTACAACCACTAGCTGGTTGGCTGCTCCGAGAGAAACTAACACTTGTCATTTGAGAGCAACCCATCCTCCGAGGACTTTGAGCGAAAATCATCAAGTGAGAAAAATCGAAAACCCAAACCCAAACACCTACAAACCCAAAGTGATTGAGCATCACTGAAGAGATTGATCCTGTGTGGATCCGACGCTTGTTACCTTTGAAGACTGTGTTTCTTCCAGACGGTTAGGCGTCATGGTCTAGAGCATCCAAGAGGAATTGTGGATCGCCGAGTGACCGAGTTTGTCAAGGTTCGGAAGTCACCTGAAGACTTACCACAAGTGATTGGACGAGGACTGTGTGTCCTTAGTTCAAGGAGAATATGGTGAGGACCTGGTGTCCCGAGCTGCGTGCTCAGGACTGGGTGTCCGGGACTGTGTGTCCACGAGTTTAAATACTCAGCCGCTCCAACCAGATGTACAACTAAGACAGCAGTTGGAACTGGTCTACCAAATCATTGTCTTCACGAAGCTTACTGGTTCCATTTCCTCAACTCTTTCATTTCCTCAGTATTGTGCTGCTTATTTATCATATCTGTGTTTGAAGACTTTGACTGAAGACTTTCTCAATTTCCTTAGTTCAAATTCTTCAGTCTGTTTGTCTTCATCTTGTGTTATCCTGTGATTACGCTTTCTGTACTCTGTGCTAGTCTTCATTTCATCATGATGACCATGCTTGTGTTCTGCTTTGTTTTCATCTGAGTACTTATTCCGCTGCTAGTAGTTCTTCGCTAAGGAATTTCCTCGCTAGCAAATTCCTCAGTGAAGAATTTCATAACAATCGCCTATTCACCCCCCTCTAGTCGATATAACGCACTTTCAATTGGTATCAAAGCAAGGTACTCCCTTGTTCTGTGTGATTTTGGTTTAACCGCCTGGAGTTCTAGTTATGTCGACCGCAGGTATGATCAAGGTCTCTGCTGGGTGTCCTACCTTCGATGGGACGGATTACCCCTACTGGAAGAACAAGATGTGCATGCATCTTGAGGCAATTGATAACGATCTCTGGTATGTTGTGGAAAATGGTGTTCTCTCCGTCTCACCCTCACTGAATGCTACCGACGTGAAGAGATTCAAGCAACTCGATTCCCAAGCGAAGAATATCATATGTGGCCATCTGAGTAAAGGACAGTATGGTAGAGTGAGTGCTTTGGAAACTGCTAAGCTTATCTGGGATAGGCTGTCCAAGGTCAATGAAGGGGTTTCAACTCAGCGTGACTCTCGAGTCCATTTCCTTGCCAATGAATGCCCGATCCTTCTTGGAGCTGCTCTTCTTGTGAGATAAAGACTTCGAGGATTTTGATGTATGAAGATTTTGAGGATTTCTTCTTTTTCTTCGCATCATCAGAATTGTAATCCTTGTATTTCTTCTTCTTTGATTCCTTTTCCCACTGAGGACAATCTTGAATGTAGTGTCCAGGCTTCTTGCACTTGTGACAAAGCCTTCTCTTGTAGTCACTGGATGAGGAATCATTGCTCTTTGAGGGTCTTCCAAAGCGACCACGTATTGAGAACTTTTGGAATTTCTTCATGAGCAGCGCTAGATCATGACTTAGTTCTTCAGGGTCGCCAAGGCTGCTACCAGAGTCTTCATCTTCAGACTCAGATACTACCTTGGCCTTCAGTGCACGTGATCTGCCATAGCTCGAAACATAGAGATCTCTCTTTTAAGCAAGCTGTAACGTCTGAAGAATTTGCTGGGGACCTGACAAAGTGCCTGAAAGGACGCAGGCTAACCATGATGAAATGAACTTTCATTTCACATGTCCTTCCTCTGCTTTATCTGTCTTACTGATTGATGAAATTGAACTGATGAATTGTGATATCATATTCTTCACTTCTGAAGTATATGAGTTCGTAAGTTGCACTAATTCATCTGCAGGATGATCAACCCAAAGCCATTGAGTGGGTACTTGATAGTGGATGTACAAATCACATGACTGGTGACAGGAATCTGTTGATGGATGCTCCTTTATCGTCATCACATCTGAAGCATATCATCTTCGCTGATAAAAGCAAAAGTTAGGTATTGGGTCTAGGTAAGGTTGCTATCACAAAGGATCGACACATGGACAAAGTCATGCTTGTTGAGTCCTTAGGATACAACCTTATGTCTGTCTCAATGCTTTGTGATCTTGATATGGTTGTTGTCTTTGGCAAGTATCGTTGTGTTGTGATTTTGGAAGCTGGCAATTCCAAAGTCTTCGAAAGCTTTAGGAGAGGAGACTTGTATATTGTTGATTTCTCTGTAGATTCACAACCAGTCATGTGCCTACTTGCAAAAGCTTCAGAAGGATGGCTATGGCATCGACGACTTGGTCATGTAGGCATGAGGAATTTGCACACGCTTGCGAAGAAGAAGCATGTTATTGGCATTGAGAATTTCAAATTCCTCAAGGATCACTTATGCGGTGCCTGTGAAGCTGGAAAGATGACCAAGGCCAAGCATCCAGCAAAGACCATCATGACCACTACTCGACCATTCGAATTGCTTCACATGGATCTCTTCGGTCCTAATCACTATTCCTCTGTTTCAAATGAAGCATCTCAATATGGCTTTGTTATTGTTGATGATTACTATCATTACACATGGGTACACCTTGTCTCTTACAAACATGAAGTGCAGGAAGTCTTCAAACGATTTTCCTCGAGGGCTTCAACCAACTTTGGTGTGAAGATCAAGCACATCAGAAGTGACAATGGCACTGAGTTCAAGAATTCGGGTCTCGAGGAATATCTTGACGAACTTGGTATTACTCATGAGTTATCTGCTCCTTATACTCCTCAACAGAATGGTGTCGTGGAGCGCAAGAACAGGACTCTTGCTGAGATGGCTCGCACTATGCTCGATGAGTACAAAACCCCTCGTCATTTCTGGGTTGATGCATTTGATACTGCGTGCCATATCATCAACAGAGTATATCTTCAGAAATTCTTCAAGAAGACTGCCTATGAACTCCTCACTGACAAGAAACCTAATGTGAGTTATTTCAAAGTCTTCGGTGCTAAATGTTGGATTAGAGATCCTCATCACAACTCTAAATTTGCACCGAAAGCACATGAAGGTTTTATGCTTGGTTACGGAAAGGACTCGCACACCTACAGAATCTTCTACAATGTTCTTCACAAGATTATTGAAACTGTAGATGTGCGGTTCGATGAAACTAATGGCTCGCAAAGAGAGCACCTACCTTCTGTGTTAGATGAACCAGCACCTGAGGATTCTATCAAGCACAAGGCTACTGAAGATGTTATTCCTACTGAAGAATATGCTGAAGAATTCATTCCAGAACGTGAAGAACGTCGATCTGACGCATCTGAAGAAAATGCTGAGGAAATTGAAGCAGAAGAAAATGCTGATCAAATTCCTCAACGACAACCAGCTCATCCTCATGTTGCAAAAGAAGTGCAAGTGGAGAAGATCATAGATGACATTAGAGCACCAGGTCCTCTCACACGCTCAAAAGCTTCACATCTATCTAACTTTTGTGGGCACTTTTCTTTTGTCTCTATCACAGAGCCCACTAAAGTAGATGAAGCATCTCTGGAGCCTGAGTGGATTCAGGCCATGCAAGAAGAATTACATCAGTTCAAGCTCAACAACGTCTGCGAACTGGTCAATCGTCCAGATCCTCGCAAGCATAACATCATTGTCACAAAGTGGATCTACCGCAACAAGCAAGATGAAAATGGTTTTGTGGTGAGGAATAAGGCACGACTAGTAGCTCAAGGCTACACACAGGTTGAAGGAGTTGATTTTGATAAAACATTTGCACCTGTTGCTAGACTTGAGGCTATTCGCATATTGCTTGCTTATGCTAATCATCATGATATCATCTTATATCAAATGGATGTGAAAAGTGCATTCCTCAATGGTAAGCTTGAGGAAGAAGTATATGTTGCTCAACCCTCAGGTATTGAAGATCCAAAACATCCTCACAAAGTCTTCAGACTTAACAAGGCCCTCTATGGCCTCAAGCAGGCCCCACGGGCGTGGTATGATACATTAAAGGAATTCTTCATGAAGAAAGGCTTCACACCCGGTTCACTCGATCCTACTCTCTTTACTAAATCTTATGATGGTGAACTGTTTGTGTGCCAAATATATGTTGATGATATTATCTTTGGCTGTACTGACCAATGTTATAGTGATGAATTTGCCTATATGATGAGTGAAGAATATCAAATGTGTATGATGGGAGAGTTGAAATTCTTCTTAGGTCTTCAAATTCGCCAACAGCGCAATGGCATATTCATATCTAAGGAGAAATACCTCAAGGATGTCCTGAAGAAATTCGGCATGCAAGATTGCAAAGGCATCAAAATTCCTATGCCCTCAAATGGTCAACTATGCACTGATGAAAATGGCATTGACTTTGATCATAAGGTATACCGCTCCATGATTGGCTCTTTATTGTACTTATGTGCATCTAGGCCAGATATAATGCTTAGTGTTTGCATGTGTGCCCGATTTTCAAGATGCACCGAAGGAATCACACCATAAGGCTGTGAAGCATATTCTTCGATATCTAGCTCACACACCAACACTAGGATTATGGTATCCCAAGGGCTCGGATTTTGATCTCATTGGATATTCTGACTCTAACTATGCTGGTGACCGTGTAGACCGCAAGTCAACATCTGGTACTTGTCATTTCCTCGGACGATCCTTGGTCTGTTGGTCCTCGAAGAAACAGAACTGCGTATCACTGTTTACTGCTGAAGCTGAGTACATTGCTGCTGGTTCTTGCTGTGCTCAACTGCTATGGATGAAGCAAACACTCAAGGACTATGGCGTCAACGTGAAGAATGTGCCTCTCCTCTGTGACAATGAGGGTGCCATCAAAATTGCTCACAACCCAGTTCAGCACTCGAAGACAAAGCACATTCAGATTCGTCATCATTTTCTTCGTGATCATGTGTTGAAGGGCGACATTTCTATTGAGCATGTGAAGACTGAAGAACAGCTAGCCGATATTTTAACTAAGCCCTTGGATGAGAAGAGATTTAGCAAGTTGCGGTGTGAGCTAAATATCTTAGAGTCTTCGAATGTACTTTGAAAAGGCACTCATCCTAACACTTATGCAAAATTGATGACTTAGATGTGTAACACAGGAAGAAACGTTTTTCTTCAATCAATGAAGAATGACACTCTAAGTGTGAAGAAATTAATGAAGAATTTGATTCTCAGAACCCTACGACAATTGTACGCGGTGTCTGAAATCATCATTCTTATAGGGTGGGTCACGCCACCACAAAAGTCGAAAATCTTCAATTTGAGTTTTTCCTCAGTTTTGAAATTCCTCAGTTGTTCAAATTCTTCAACTTGCAAAATCTTCACTTGTGTCGTCGTTTTTCTTCATTGGCTATATATATATATGAGTTTATGTCCTCTACAGCATTCACTTATAGCTATTTCTTCAAGTTGGTTTTTCTGCTAAGTGAATGTGATCGGACCCTTCCCCTCTATGCTATACTCAATCCAATCTATTCACAAATTCTTCATGTGCGTTCTATTTGAAACTCGTTCAAAATCTTCACTGTGTCCTTGTCAGCTGAAGAAATTGCGAACGGAACGTTATAACTAATCTTATCCAAATTTTCGGTTTTGCCGCTCAAACCGTTCCGCATCCCACGATGCATTATTCAATTCACCCACGATCTTACACGATCTCCACTACATAGTACGTGGGTGACACATGTCGTGAGAAGAAGAAAGGTCAGGGGCACGTTTGTCCCAAATCTTTGGGGGGAACAGTTTTTCACTGCCTCTATAAATACCCCTCGCCCCTTCCTCACTTCTTTTACTCCGCTCGATCTCTCTCTCCCGCTCGAGCTTCTCAAACCCTAGCGCCGCCGCTACTCCATCGTCGCTGGTGAGGAAGATCTTCACTGCCTCGACCTCGTCGCCGTCGTACTCGTGCCGACCGCGGAAATCTTCACCTCCGTCGCCGCCATAGACGTCTTCCTCCGCCATGTTAGGGTGTGGAAGATCTACACCGACGAACTTCATTGTTTCACCTCTCTGTTCGCCGTGTTCTTCATTCAGGGTAATTAAAAGTTACTTTTACTGCCCTCTTTGATTCGAAGTTTTTCTACAAAATCTTCAAAGGTGTTTTATTCTTCAAATCTTCACACACAAAACACCTCACATGTCATCTGTTCTTGATTCATTTCCCTAAGCATCATTTTCTTCAAGATTCCTAAATTGTGTGGATCTTCGATCTATACAACTCTCGAACCTAAGATAAAGCGCGCTTAGTGAAATTCTTCAAGACGCATCTGGTCAAATTCCTCAAACTTGTTCCTTTTGAAAAGCCCTCTGAGAACGCATATGACCTCTCCAAATTCCTCACAACTATACTCTGTTCACAGGTACACATGTCCGTTGCTGAATCACTAGGTTCTCATCAACTTAACTCATTTGCAGCGTTCCTTGAAGAAAAGTTGCACACTTCTTCAGAGAATTCGATTGTTCAAATTCCTCAGCTGAAGAAAATGGCTGACGGTAAAAGGCCACAGAAAGGAGGAAATAAGCCTGAGGTCATGACTGCGTTTGAAATCCCTGAGGGCATCTATACTGGGTATTGTACACCTCCTGAGGAAGATAAAAATCAGCGCAAGGTGCGCATTCAGAAGATTGAACGGAGATGGGCACGCGAATGGAGGAAATACAGATATGTAACCCCAAAGTATATGAAGAAATTCGCTCTCAACCCTCCATGCCCAAGAGCCCCATTGGCACCTGTCCAAGTGGCTGATCCCACTAGCGTCAAACGCGATGAGGACTTTCCTGAAGAATGGGCAAAGCGAAAAGCCGAGTTGGCCAAGCAAGCCAGAGAAGCAGTGAGGAAATTCAATGAAGATTCTGCTGCTGCTGCTGCTGCCACTGAGGCCTCGGTCAAGCCGAGGAAAGCAATGGCAAAGAAGCCCGCTCGAAAGCCAAGTGCTTCACCAACAGTGCCCTCACGGCCAAGTTCCTCAGCTGCGCCCTCACTGCCAGAAACTTCAAAATCTTCAAGGCAAATTCCTCAAGCTGCCCCTGCTCCTCCGAAATCCTCAGCACCTCCTCCAAAGTCCTCAGCTGTTCCGACTAAGTCCTCAGCACCTGTGCATCCGGCCTCATGCCAAAGGACTACAGGCATCTCCATTGCCTCTGGTGTCTCAGCAAGTTCCTCAGCTGCACCAAATTCCTCAGCTGGACCCTCTCTGCTAAAGAAAAAGGCTACTGCTGGACGAGGTCCTCGCCTAAGTCCTAAGAAGAAGCAGGTTGTCTTTCATGTGCCGTCTGAAGAAGATGAGGCTGATGAAGAAGAACTTGCAGAAATCATTAGGGACAGACAAGAAAGGGCCGCTAGAGCCAAAGGCACACCTGTGCCACTGCTGCTGGATCCAAGGGCGATCCTCGATTATATTGATCTCTGGCATAAGGATCCAAACACACCTATGCCTGACTTCAAGTTGACACCTGGCCAAAGTCACATGCTGACTTACTTCATCCAAGAGGAGAAGTGGAAATATGATAGGGCCAGAGAGATCAAGGTATCGCAGTACAGAAAAGAGTAACTGCTGAAGAAAAATGTTGTCAAGATGACAACTGAAGAACTTGTCAAGATGCAGGCTGACATCAAAGCACTCGGCGACAAATTTGACTCATACTATGCTGGTTGGAAGGGAGCCAAAGTCAGGTTTGTGAAACTGACTGAAAATTTCACCAATGTTGCAGCCCCATCGCAACAAGAAGTTCCTCGAGCTAAAGCTTCTGCCCAGCCAACTGAAGAACATGCCAGCACCGCTGATGATTTTTAGGCTGCTGAAGAAAATGCTTGTTCCAGGGCTGATGACTCCATTCCAGCCGCTGATGAAATTGCCAGGGCATCCACTAGTGGTGCGCCTGAAGAAACTGAAGAAGTCAGGGCAACTTCATCAGTTGCACCTGAGAAAATTCAACCAGATTCCTCAGCTCCACCTGCGCCTACACCAACTCCTATCCTTCCATCTGCATCAGATGTGAAGAAGACCAAGGCTGCAGAGCGAGCTGCAGTGAAGAAAAGGAAAGCATCAAGTGCTTCAGAATCTTCAGTTCCAAAGAAGATGAAGCCTATGACCAGCTCATATGAAAATCCGATTGATGTTGTTCCGATTTCCACCATGCCATCAAAGGACCTTGTTCCATTTGATGAAGAATATGTGATCCCAAGCGGATCTGATGAAGAAACTCAATCTGCTGCTTCTTCAGAGCAGATTGATGAAGAAATTGAAGTGGACACGATCCCTTCAACCCCAGTAGTATCATCACCAATGCCTCAGTTCACTGCTGAAGAGGCTGGTGTTGAAGAATTGGAAGATGAAGAAGTGGACATTGGAAGCACAACTCCAGTGATGAATGACGACTTTTGGGAAAGTCAGCATCCCAATTCTCCACTCTTCACTCCACTGCAGCAAATCCCTCACTCCCCTGCACCAACAGTTCAATTGGGATCTGAAGAAACTCATCCCACCTCATCTGTTCGTGAATAAATTCCAGCCACTAGTGCTGAAGAAACTGCTGCTCCTGAAAATGTAACTGCACCTGAGGAGGAACCAGAAATTCCTCAGCCTGAAGAACCTGAGCTCGCGATTCCTGAGGTAGTGATGCAACTCACTGACACTCCTCTGCCAAAGCCAAAGGATCCGTTCTCAAGGAAGCAAAAGTTCAAGGCTGAAGACTTCTTTGGTGAGCATGTATTCTTCACAGATTACAACCCCTATGACTCTGCTCGCATAAGGAAGAGGCGTTTCTGGACTGCTAGTCAAGCCAACTTCTATTCCTCAGTGCTGTTCAACAAAGACAAAGTGATACGGGGTGAAACCTGAGACGGCCGATCTTTCACGAAAGGAGCGGATCCCTATGATGAACACGAAGAACACAAGGGGAAACACGAGAGAAACACTCAACCAACAAGAAATAGATCACACATATGCTAGATCGATGAACACAAAGAGATACACGATGATCCAAGGTCAACAAAGGACGATACAAAGTAATCGGTTCTTCTCCGATAGGAGGTCTTGATGGGGGTCTTCTCCGTGAGGAGGTCTTAAATCCAATGATCTTCTCCGAAGAGGGGCTGCAGTGTCTCTCGAGGAGGAGATCCGTATGGATGAGCGAAGCTCTATCTCACATATGAGCTAAACCAACGCTAACCCTAGAAAGAGGAAGGGAATGGAGTATATATAGTCTACGGGGTCGAAAGGGTACATGGGCTTCGGCCCTTCACTGTTCACGCGCAGGTGAGGCCGGATGTCCGTGCGTCGGGCCGGATGTCCGGGGCTTCAGAGGGAGCTGGATGTCCGGGATGGGGGGCCGGATGTCCGGGCTGGCGGGGCAGGCTTCGGTGGTCCTCTGGATAGCGGGGTCCGGATTTCCGGGCTTGCGGCCGGATGTCCGGGGCGTCGCGGGAGGCCGGATGTCCGGGCTGGAGGTCGGATGTCCGGGCCAAAGTGGCCAACCTTCGGGTGTCCTGGGTCGTCGGTGCCGGATATCCGGGCTGGGTGGCCGGATGTCTGGGGGTTCCTGGGAGGCCGGATGTCCGGGCTAGGGGGCCGGATGTCCGGGCCCTGTAGCCTTCTTCGCCTCCTTCTAGTGGTCTTCTTCATCCGTGGACTTGGCGGCTTGTCCGTCTTCACGTACATCTTTGGGAGGTTCCTCTTGACACCTGATCATGCATAGCATATCGGATTTAGGTAGTAGCCATGTCTCGAGTGGATCATATGTGATATCACTAAGGAAAGAAGTCACCTCATTCTCGAGCGCTCTAGCTCGTGCTCCTGTCATGGGTCCTCTTGTCTCTTGATGAGACGGTTGTAGGTCCATGGGGATGATCGTGGGATGCTCCGCATCATCTCCAATCCCTTGGGAAAGATCCGACCTCGGATCGAAATCCTCATCACCATGGTACGGGGAGAGATCCTTGATGTTGAAGATGTCTCTCACGGAGTACTTGTCGCGTGGTATGTCGACCTTGTATGCATTGTTGTTGTAGCGTGCAAGCACCTTTAAAGGTCCATCCGCTCGGGGTAGTAGCTTGGACTTGCGTTCATTGGGGAAGCAATCCTTGCGAAGGTGTAGCCACACAAGATCTCCAACATGGAACATCATGGGTCGCTTGTTGACGTTGAGCTTGGTCGCGAGTCGTTGTACTTGGCGCTCGATGGTGTTCCTTGTATCTTCATGCATCTTCTTGAGGAAATTGGCTCGAGCACTCGCGTCCAAGTTTGTGCGCTCTTGAAGCGGTAGAGGTAGGATGTCCAATGGGGACAATGGGTTGAAACCATAGACGACCTCGAAGGGGGACTTGCCGGTAGTCTAATGTATTGCTCGGTTGTAGGCGTACTCGGCGATGGGTAGGCACTCTTCCCACTCCTTGATGTTCTTCTTTATCAACACGCGTAGTAGGGTGGAGAGCGTATGGTTGGTCACCTCCGTTTGGCTGTCGGTTTGCGGATGGTATGCCGAAGAGAACAAGAGCTTGATTCCGAGCTTGGCGCACAAGGTCTTCCAAAAGTAACTCAAGAACTTGACGTCGCGGTCCGAGACAATCGTCTTTGGCACTCCATGACGGTGCAAGATTTCCCTACAAAACAAATTTGCAATATGTGAAGCATCGTCTATCTTGTTGCAAGGAATGAAATGAGCCATTTTGGAGAAACGGTCCACAACAACAAAAACAGAATCTTCGCCATTTCGCGTTCTAGGCAAACCAAGCACAAAGTCCATACTAATATCTTCCCATGGTTGATATGGAATTGGAAGAGGCATATAGAGGCCATGAGATTGTGCATTGGACTTAGCTTTGCGACATGTAGAACACCAGTTGGTGAAGCGATTGACGTCGCGATGCATATTGGGCCAAAAGTAGTTCTTGGAGAGCATAGTAAATGTCTTGTCACATCCAAAGTGTCCCATGAGTCCACCGCCATGATATTCCTGCAAAAGCAACAAAAGCAAAGAGGACTCGGGGATGCAAAGTTTGTTAGCTCTCATAAGATATCCATCTTTGATGTAGTATCGATCCCAAGAAGTATGCATCAAACACTTGGCATAGGGTATTGCAAATGTAGGATCATGTTCATACAATTCTTTGATATGCATAAAACCAATGACATTCAACTCAAGAGTAGTGACAAGCATGCATATACAGGAAACCGCATCCGCCACAACATTTTCTTTACCCTTAATGTACTTGATGACATAAGGAAATGATTCAATAAATTCACTCCATTTAGCATGACGCTTGTTCAACTTAGTTTGACCCTTAAGGTATTTAAGTGTTTCATGGTCGGTATGGATGATGAATTCGTGTGGGCGAAGGTAATGTTCCCATTCACGCAAAAATCCCACTAAAGCATATAGCTCTTTGTCATAGATAGGGTAATTAGTTGCGCTCCGGATAGTTTCTCACTAAAATATGCAATGGGACGTTTCTCTTGTGTTAACACACCTCCTATGCCATTACCACTAGCATCGCAATGAATTTCAAAAGGTTTGTCAAAGTTGGGTAATGCAAGCACGGGGGCATGAGTAAGCAAGTTCTTAAGCTCATTGAAAGCAATATCTTGAGATGTTCCCCAAACAAACGGTGCATTTTTCTTACTCAAAGCATGCAAAGGTGAAGCAATAGTGCTAAAATCCTTCACAAATCTATGGTAGAAGCCGGCTAAACCAAGAAAACTACGCACTTGTTGCAAATTGGTTGGTTGGGTCCAAGTTTTAATAGCATTGATCTTAGTTTCATCAATATGAACACCCTTAGAAGAAACTACGAAACCCAAGAAAACAAGCTGATCAACACCAAATAGGCATTTTTTCATATTAGCATAAAGTTGCTCTTTTCGAAGAGTTTGTAGCACGGTGCGAAGGTGGGTGACATGCTCTTTGAGAGATTTGCTAAACACAAGGATATCATCAAAGTAGACAACAACAAATTCACCAATGTAAGGGTAAAAGACGTAATGCATAAGACGCATGAAAGTACCGGGTGCTTCCGATAAACCCATAGGCATGACTAACCACTCATATAGACCAAACTTTGTTTTGAAAGCGGTTTTCCATTCATCACCCTCTTGTATGCGGATTTGATAGTAACCACTTTTAAGATCAATTTTGGAAGTGGCACCGCTAAGTTCATCAAGCATATCATCAAGGCGTGGAATGGGGTACCTATATCTAACGGTAATAGCATTGATAGGTCTACAATCGGAGCACATGCGAAAGCTACCGTCACGTTTTGGTACAAGAATGACCGGTACGGCACAAGGACTCAAACTTTCACGCACATGTCCATGGTCTATGATATGCTTTACTTGCCTTTGTATTTATTTGGTTTCTTCGGGGTTGACGCGGTATGGAGCTTTGTTGGGAAGCGGCGCTCCGGGGATGAGATCAATTCGGTGCTCAATGCCTCGTAGTGGAGGTAGACCCGGAGGTAGCTCATCGGGGAAAACATCTTGGAATTCCTACAATAGAGAAGATAACACCAAAGGTAGATCGTGAGAGTTGTTAGTTTTTGTGACCTCGTCCTTGCATAGTAGGACATAGTGTAGGACACTTGATGGGTTCTCACACACTTCTCTCATCTCACGTTTGGTGGCAAAGAGAACTAAGTTTTTCTTGTCGCTCATCGTGGAGGCACTCAATTTGGGCTTGTGGCGCTCACTCTATTTTTGGTGGTTCGCTCTCTCACTATTCTCTCCACGATGGGTGGCTTGCTTGTCGGCGAGCACTTGGCTTGGAGACATAGGACGTAGCACGAACTCTTTCCCTTTCATCTTGAAGCTATAGTGATTTGTACGCCCATTGTGAATGACACCTCGGTCAAATTGCCATGGCCGTCCAAGGAGGAGGTGGCAAACTGTCATCGGGAGGACATCACATTCCAATGTGTCTTCATAGGCGCCGATCTTGAAAGAGACTTGTACTCTATGCTTGACTTGTATGGTGCCCAGTGTCGCTTAGCCATTGAACCTTGTAGGGGTGAGGGTGCTTCATTTTGACTAATTGGAGCTTGGAGCAAAGTTCTTCACTTGCTAAGTTGTGGCAACTACCTCCATCGATGATGACCTTGATAGAACGTCCATTGATGTCGGCCTTTGTGTGGAAGATATGGCATCTTTGATCTTCGTCTTGTTGATGTTGAAGAGTCAAAACCTTGGAGACAACAAGTGCGGGACTTGAATCTTCATCGCAAAAGACTTGGTCATCTTCATCTTCATTGTTCACTTTTCGGTGCATGGCCACTTTCTCAAGAGCTTCCATTTCTCCTTCGCTCATGGAGTCATAGGTTCCTTCGTCATTGAGGATCATGGTGCGCTTGTTTGTGCACTCGAAGGACTTATAGCCTCGGCCTCCGCATGTGAAGCATTTTATAGAACTTGTCTTGACGGTCTCATCGGTTGGAGTAGATGATGATGAAGCTTTCTTGAAGTTGCTTGTAGTAGAAGGACGACTTGAGCTTGTCGAAGCTTTCTTGTAACTTGACTTGTCGTCGTTGCTTGTAGAAGGCTTGGTTGAGGTAGAAGGTGTTGGAGTCGTTGAAGCGTGATTGTTGGAGAAGCCATAGGACTTGGATGAGAACTTGGCATACTTGAAGTCGTCTTGTACTTGTCATTCCGCTTTGGTAGCTTGGTGCACTGACTCGATGAGGGTCGAGTATGGTTGGAAGTCGGCGATCTTCTTGATAGGATGATTGAGTCCATTCAAGAACCTTGCCATAGTTTGCTCATCATTTTCCTTGACGTTGGCTCGTATCATGGCAATCTCCATTTCCTTGTAGTACTCTTCAACGCTCTTGGTTCCTTGTTTGAGTTGTTGACGTTTCTTGAAGAGGTCGCGGTTGTAGTAGTTTGGCACAAACCGTGCTCTCTTGACATCCTTCATTTGTCTCCAAGTGGTGATGGGTAGTTCACCTCTTGCCGCTCGGCGCTCAATGACTTGTTCCCACCAAATGAGGACGTATTCTTGGAATTCTAGGGATGCCATTGCGATCTTCTTCTCTTCTTCGTAGTTGTGCAAGCGGAAGATTTTGTCAACCTTCAATGCCCATGAGATGTACTCTTAGGGGTCATTGCTTCCAGTGAACTTGGGCATGGTGAACTTTAGCTTGCCATATCGTTGCTCTTCATTGTGTTGGGGTCGGGGGTGATGACGCCCATGTCGTTGAGGATTGACGTTGTCACGTTGCTCTTGACGAGGAGGATTGTCGACCTCATGTTGCTCTTGTTGAGGAGGGTTTTCATCCTCATGTTGCTCTTGGCGATGATTGGGTCCATTGTCTTCTTGCTCTCGATGGACTTGACGTTCTTGTTACTCTTGAGGAGGAACTTGTTGATCTTGATGAGGAGCTTGTCTATCTTGATGAGGAGCTTGTTGATGCACACGAGCTTGGTAAATCCGTTCTTGAGTTTCATCGTGAAGTGCTTCTTGATGTAGTCGAGCTTGTCGGCCTCGATTGGCTACGGCACGACTTGATTCATGAAGGGAACGTTGCGCTTCAAGTGCTTGAGCTTCCCGTAGTTGATGTTCTTGGTGTTTCGCCTCGGCGTCTTGTGCATCTTGATGTTGTCGCGCTCGCTCCTCTTGTTCTTGTTGTCGTTGACGTTGCCGTTCTTGTGCTTGTGCGAAAGCGGCTTGGTTTTGGCGATGTCGATGCTCTTGAGAGTCGTGGTCGTGTAGAGGATTGCGATTTGCTTGACGATCTTGACGCGCGGCACGATGAAGAGTGTTCGATGTCGGTGTACTTGACCCGGAGATGGTGTCGTCGGAGTGTCGACTTGAGCGGCTCCTTCTTGACGAAGTCGAAGGAGACGAACGAAGCAACAAAGCTCGAATCTCGTCCATTCTTGTGTCATTCTCGTGCTTGTGCTTGTCGAGCTTGTTGTTGAAGTAGTCCCTTGTACGATTCTCGGATTGTCGTAGGTCGGTGGCGAGATTGTCGATGCGGTCCCCCAAAGCAAGTTGTTCTTGATGCAAAGCCCGTTGTGCACCAAATAGTTGATTCTTGGTGACGAAAGAAGACATGTCGTCGTCTTGCTCCAATAAGAGGGGGTTGGTAGAAGTACTTGGCCTATCCATCATTCCAAACAAAGATATGTGAGTGGGAGAAAGGAAAGAACCAATATCCAATGTACCTTGACAGATGTTGACAGTGGATCAAAGATGACTCCAATGTGTAGCAAGGAAATAGCACAATTGGTACCAATTCTTGTCGGTTCTCACACCTACACAAGTAAAAGCTTATGGTGTAGCTCGGTTAGGGTGGTGGCACAAAATTTGATGCAATTGTAAGTGAGACTCAATAATGTTGGAAAAGATTCACAAATTTGCAAATGCAACAAGTAGACCAATAGCAAGATATGGTACACGGAAACACACACGCAAATAGATAAGATGGGGTTATGCAACCAAGGATGAGCCAAAATGTGGAATTCACCAAGATGCTCTTGTTGCACAACACTAGAGAGACGCTAGCACGATTGCACAATAGGCGGATATGAACTTGTGCACAACCTACTAAGCAAAAATGCAACGACTTCTATCCCACGTATGCTATATGTATGATGTTCCTATGCTTTGATCCAAGATGATCGAGTATGACAATCGTAATGTTGTAAGATACTATGGTTCTTGCTTATAAGCTCTTTGCTTATCTTTCCTCTTTTGCTTAAAAGCTTGTTTGGCTCTTTGATGTTTGAGCTCTTTTGTCATGCAATGCTTCACGAACCGAAATAGCAATTGTGTATGTGATAACAACTTTGTGACACAAGGTATGATGCCGAGATATGCAACATGATGATAGTATGTATGCTATGGGATGTATGAACACTAATGTGCACAAGTCACATTGCCGGCAATACTCAAGGGCTAGTCTCGATGGGTAAGTGACGCGAAAGTAAGGCCATGGGGTTATCAATGCAATTGCACAAGAGTATGATGATATCACGGTATCAAGTTGATATCCAAGGTGAAGGTGATACCCAAGTGATGTTGATGTAGCCATTCGTAGTAGTCCTTGACGAAGATGAGCGGTGGTGATGTTGATGTTGAACCGTACCTAGATAGCCGAAACACAAAAGGACACGGAAACCACAACTCAAATTCTCAAAGCAAAATTTGGCAAAAATTGTCGGAGTTGGTAGCGGGAAAGTCTATGGTGGTGCTATGCGGAAGTGGTAGAGTTATGCGAAAGTGTATGTGGCATCAGGACAAATTTTGGTGAAAGTTGGTTGGGAAAAGGATGGTGGGATGGTGGTTTTGCTGCCAGGGGCCGGATGTCCGGGGTGATGGCCGGATGTCCGGGCTGTTCGGGCCGGATGTCCGGGCTCATGATCCGACGACTTTTTCGAAGAACACCGCGTGGAGAGGTCAAATTCGGGCAAAATTGGGACGATTTTGTGGATGGATATTGGAGAAAAGGTGGGGGAATGCTAGATCTACCTGCAACACACGAAATCCGCGGATCAAATCCAATAAAACTTCATCACACCAACAAATCACAAAAAAATTTGGGGCTATTTTTGGTGGGGAATTTTCCAATTTGGGACAAAATCAACAAAACTAGGCTAGAAAACAAAGAGAGGGGGCTCCGAAATCATGATCAACGTGGCTCATGATACCAAGATGATACGGGGTGAAACCCGAGACGCCCGATCTTTCACGAAAGGATCGGATCCCTATGATAAACACGAAGAACACAAGGGGAAACACGAGAGAAACACTCAACCAACAAGAAATAGATCACACATATTCTAGATCGATGAACACAAAGAGATACACGATGATCCAAGGTCAACAAAGGACAATACAAAGTAACCGGTTCTTCTCCGATAGGAGGTCTTTATGGGGGTCTTCTCCGTGAGGAGGTCTTGAATCCAATGATCTTCTCCGAAGAGGGGCCGCAGTCTCTCTCGAGGAGGAGATCCGTATGGATGAGCGAAGCTCTATCTCACATATGAGCTAAACCAATGCTAATCCTAGAAAGAGGAAGGGAATGGAGTATATATAGTCTACGGGGTCGAAAGGGTACATGGGCTTCAGCCCTTCACTGTTCACGCGCAGGTGAGGCCGGATGTCCGGGCGTCGGGCCGGATGTCCGGGGCTTCAGAGGGAGCCGGATGTCCGGGCTAGGGGGTCGGACGTCCGGGCTGGCGGGGCAGGCTTCAATGGTCCTCTGGATAGCGGGGTCCGGATTTCCGGGCTGGCGGCCGGATGTCCGGGGCATCGCGGGAGGCCGGATGTCCGGGCTGGAGGCCGAATGTCCGGGCCAAAGTGGCCAACCTTCGGGTGTCCTGGGTCGTCGGGGCCGGATATCCGGGCCGGGTGGCCGGATCTCCGGGGGTTCCTGGGAGGCCGGATGTCCGGGCTTGGGCGGCCGGATGTCCGGGCCCTGTAGCCTTCTTCGCCTCCTTCCGGTGGTCTTCTTCATCCGTGGACTTGGCGGCTTGTCCGTCTTCACGTACATCTTTGGGAGGTTCCTCTTGACACCTGATCATGCATAGCATATCGGATTTAGGTAGTAGCCATGTCTCGAGTGGATCATATGTGATATCACTAAGGAAAGAAGTCACCTCATTCTCGAGAGCTCTAGCTCGTGCTCGTGTCATGGGTCCTCTTGGCTCTTGATGAGACGGTTGTAGGTCCATGGGGGTGATCGTGGGATGCTCCGCATCACAAAGTCTTTGACCATGCACATATTTCTCATGTAGTCATGGAGTCTTTGTCGTACTTCACGCCAGTCCTCAGTGTTCTCTATGATGCTGGACTGCTCAATTTCTGCACTAACATCTGCGATTGGAATGAAGAACTCATTCTTCAGTTCTACGCAACGCTGCACATCACCGGCAACTCTGAAGATGTGAATTCATGGGTTCTGGACTGGATGACAGAGAACACCCATTACAAGGCACCAGCGTCTGAATTGCTTCGTGTCCTTCCTCTAAGTCCTCCCCTTGAAGATGCACGTTGTGTTTACAACGAACCTGAACTCTCAAATCACTATATGCAAGTGCTGATGAAGCCTTTGAAGCCAGGGCAGGCCCCTCGAACCAAATTCCTTGTCAAGGAATTGTTGTATGTGCCTTGGACTGTCTATCGCATTCTGTCGAAGACAATGAGTCCTATCAAAGGCCACGATTCTAATGATGAAGAAGTCGCTGGTATCATGGAGAATATGCTTTTCAACATCATTCATGGCATTCCCGTCAACTTCCATGATTTCTTCATGAGGACTCTGGCAAATATTGCTATGTCACCATTTGAGTTGAAGCCTTATGCGCCATCGATTATGAGATTCATCAGGACAAGGTCTTCACTCAATTACAAAGCTGACACTCTGAACCACTGCAGCTACTTGCCTCCTATTGAAGTCCTCAAAAGGACATTTTCCTCAGCTGACGAAAAGGACAAGGCAACTGCTGTGATAGATGAAGGCATTCGTCCATTGGATGGTCAATTTTGCAAGGCTGCATCCTACTCCACCATTGATGACTCTGCCACACATGACTCTGCCACCAACAATGCCAAGCCAAATCCTCAAGCCACAGCACCCAGGGTGATGACTGATCGTGAGTTACTCCTCAGTCTTCATCAGAAGGTTGATCGCAATCACAAATGGGTCAAGCGTCAGTTTGGTTCAATTCTTCACAACATGACTTCAACACACAATGCAGTGAAGAAAAACCACTACTACCTTCATGAAACCCTCAACCGCACCTGGGTTGTTCTGTCTCAAGTTTATAGCACTGAAGATTTGAAGAAAATGGGTCTCAAAGAAGGGTTTGACTGGTCTGCACCTCCTCCGAAGAAATACAAGAAGGTCAAGGTTCCTTCTTTGGTGGCCAGCTCATATTCTTCATCGCGTGAGACTGATGAAAATGAAGACTTGGACGACACTACAGCAGGCCCTACTTCAACGACCGACCCCAACAACGCTGGCGCTCCTTCATCACCTTGATTTTCTTTAGGGGCGTTAGACCTCAGTTTCGATCCTTTTGGTCATTTGATGACAAAGGGGGAGAAATCTGAGTTAGTCTTCAAGCGGGTCTATTATAAAGGGCATTTTTTTGCTGAGTTACAACTCTCGTTCTTCTGAAACATTATTGGATCGAGTTGTAATCTTAAACCCGATGGTGCTCTGATACTTTTGATGCACTATGCTATGATACTTTTGATGCACTATTTTGCATGCTTATTCCTCGCTAATATTATTGCACGCATGCTGAATTACATCAGGCACCATATTTCATCATGCATTTCAAATTCTTCATATTATATATCAAATGCGTGTATGAATTACAAGATATAGGGGGAGATCTCCATGATTCAACTCTTCAAGTGTGCATTGCTTTAAAAGCAAATTCCTCACTACGCACATCTTCAGGGGGAGTTCTTCTATATATTGTAATTAAATTCCTCAATATCAGTATTTACACTTCATATATTTATCCCCGTTGAAAACTTAACCTATATTGTCATCAATCACCAAAAAGGGGGAGATTGTAAGTGCATCTAGTGCCCCTTAGTGATTTTGGTGTATTGAAGACTTATAGGTTAAGGATCTAATGTGTTTATGAGTGTACACAGGTCTATAAGTCCATGAGGAGTTTGATATTTACAGAGAAAGTCGACCCCTAAAAATGAAGTTCTTTGAATGAAGACTTTGATATTCTGAAGACTTTCTGAAGACTTTGAAAGTGAAGAAATTGGTGTGACCTTGAAGACTTGGTTATCATTCGAGGAACATGAAGCGTGAAGTATTTTGTTTTGGTAGCTTCATTTTCTCTTTCTTGAGTCATAGGAAACACCGCACTATTAAAGGGGGTCGAGGAAATACTAAGGAGAAAATTTCCAAGTAATGCTCAACTCAAATCCTACACCTACCAATCCCTTCGAGTGAAGCCATTGGAAATCTCATACAGTTCAGTCAATTTCTTCAGTGACAGAGACGCAGTTCTTCTGGTCACTGAGGACTTTGCTCTTACTGAGGAGTTAGGAATTCACAAGTGCGAATTGCCTATAGAGTGAGGAACATGATAGCCCTGAGGAACTTGAACCTCAAATTTCCGACCGTTGCTGTGCTGCGCGCCAGCTGTCCCAAAATATCTTATCCACCTAACGGTCATATCATTGAAGGGCATTTATGTCTTATCATGTCGGGCTGCTCCCTAGGCTATAAATAGCCGCCCCCTACAACCACTAGCTGGTTGGCTGCTCCGCGAGAACTTGACACTTGTCATTTGAGAGCAACCCATCCTCCGAGGACTTTGAGCGAAAATCATCAAGTGAGGAAAAATCCAAAACCCAAACCCCAAACACCTACAAACCCAAAGTGATTGAGCATCACTGAAGAGATTGATCCTGTGTGGATCCGACGCTTGTTACCTTTGAAGACTGTGTTTCTTCCAGACGCTTAGGCGTCATGGTCTAGAGCATCCAAGAGGAATTGTGGATCGCCGAGTGACCGAGTTTGTGAAGGTTCGGAAGTCACCTGAAGACTTACCACGAGTGATTGGGCGAGGACTGTGTGTCCTTAGCTCAAGGAGAATACGGTGAGGACTATGTGTCTGGGGCTGGGTGTCCTCAAGTTTAAATACTCAGCCGCTCCAACCAGATGTACAACTGAGACAACAGTTGGAACTGGTCTACCAAATCATTGTCTTCACCAAGCCAACTGGTTCTATTTCCTCAACACTTTCATTTCCTCATTACTGTGTTGTGTGTTTGTTCATATCTGTGTTTGAAGACTTTGACTGAAGACTTTCTCAATTTCCTCAGTTCAATTTCTTCAGTCTGTTTGTCTTCACCTTGTGCTATCATGTGTTTACGCTTTCTGTACTCTGTGTTTGTCTTCATTTCATCATGATGACCATGCATGTATTCTCCTATGTTTACTTCTGAGTACTTATTCCGCTGCTAGTAGTTCTTCGCTAAGGAATTTCCTCACTAGCAAATTCCTCAGTGAAGAATTTCATAAAAATCGCCTATTCACCCCCCCCCTCTAGTCGATATAACGCACTTTCAAGGAGAAATGGAAATATGATAGGGCCAGAGAGATCAAGGTATCGCAGTACAGAAAAGAGAAACTGCTGAAGAAAAATGTTGTCAAGATGACAACTGAAGAACTCGTCAAGATGCAGGCTGACATCAAAGCCCTCGGTGATAAATTCGATTCATACTATGCTGATTGGAAAGGAGCTAAAGTCAGGTCTGTAAAACTGACTGACAAGTTCACAACTGTTGCAGCCCCATCGCAACAAGAAGTTCCTCAAGCTAAAGCTTCTGCTCATCCAACTGAAGAACATGCCAGCTGATGACTTTCAGGCTGCTGAAGAAAATGCTAGTTCCAGGGCTGATGACTCCAGGCTGCTGAAGAACATGCCAGCACCGCTGATGACTTTCAGGCTGCTGAAGAACATGCCAGCACCTGAGGAGAAACCAGAAATTCCTCAGCCTGAAGAACCTGAGCTCGCGATTCCTGAGGTCGTGATGCAACTCACTGACACTCCTCTGCCAAAGCCAAAGGATCCGTTCTCAAGGAAGCAAAAGTTCAAGGCTGAAGACTTCTTTGGCGAGCACGTATTCTTCACTGGTTACAATCCATATGATTCTGCTCGCATAAGGAAGAGGCGTTTCTGGACTGCTAGTCAAGCCAACTTCTATTCCTCAGTGCTGTTTAACAAAGACAAAGTCTTCGATCATGCACATATTCCTCACGTGGACATGGAGTCTCTGCCTTGCTTCGAGCCAGTCCTCAGTGTTCTTCACAATGCTGGACTGCTTAACTTCTGCACTAACATCTATGATTGGAATGAAGAACTCATTCTTCAGTTCTACGCAACGCTGCACATCACAGGCGATTCTGAAGATGTGAATTCATGGGTTCTGGACTGGATGACAAAGAACACTCACTACAAGGCACCAGCGTCTGAATTGCTTCGTGCCCTACCACTCAGTCCTCCCCTTGAAGATGCACATTGTGTTTACAATGAACCTGAGCTTTCAAATCACTACATGCAAGTTCTGATGAAGCCTTTGAAGCCAGGGCAGGCCTCTAGAACCAATTTCCTCGTCAAGGCATTGCTCTATGTACCTCGTTCTGTCTATCGCATACTGACAAAGACATTGAGTCCTATCAAATGCCATGAATCAAATAATGAAGAAGTCGTTGGCATCATGAAGAATCTGCTTTTCAACATCATTCATGGCGTTCCCGTCAACCTCCATGATTTCTTCATGAGGATCTGGCCAATATTGCCATGTCACCGTTTGAGCTGAAGCCTTATGCGCCATGGATTATGAGATTCATCAGGACAAGGTCTTCACTCAACTACAAAGCTGACACTCTGAACCACTGCACCTACTTGCCTCCAATTGATGTCCTCAAAAGGACATTTTCCTCAGCTGATGACAAAGGCAAGGCAACTGCTGTGATAGATGAAGGCATTCGTCCATTGGATGGTCAATTTCCAAAGGTTGCATCCTATTCCACCAATGATGACTCTGCCACACATGACTCTGCGACCAACAATGCCAAGCAAAATCCTCAAGCCACAGCACCCAGGGTGATGACTGATCGTGAGTTACTCCTCAGTCTTCATCAGAAGGTTGATCGCAATCACAAATGGGTCAAGCATCAGTTTGGTTCAATTACTCACAACATGACTTCAACAAACAATGCAGTGAAGAAAAACCACTACTACCTCCTTGAAACCCTCAACCGCACCTGGGTTGTTCTGTCTCAAGTCTACAGCGCTGAAGATCTGAAGAAAATGGGTCTCAAAGAAGAGTTTGACTGGTCTGCACCTCCTCCAAAGAAATTCAAGAAGGTCAAGGTTCCTTCTTTGGTGGCCATCTCCTATTCTTCATCGCGTGACACTGATGAACATGAATACTTGGACGACACTACGGTAGGCCCTACTTCAACAACTGACCCCAACAATGCTGGCGCTCCTTGATCAACCTGATTATCTTCAAGGGCGTTAGTCCTCAGTTTTGATCCTTTTGGTCATTCGATGACAAAGGGGGAGAAATCTGAGTTAGTCTTCAAGCGGGTCTATTATTTGGGCGTTTTTTTTGCTAAGTTACAACTCTCGTTCTTCCGAAACTTTTGTTGGATCGACTTGTAAACTTAAACCCGCTGGTGGTCTGATACTTCTGCTACGTTATTCTGCATGCTTATTCCTCGTTAATATTATCGCTCGCATGCTGAAATACGTCAGTCGCCATTTTTCATCATGCGTTTCAAATTCTTCATAACTATATATCAAATGCATGTATGAATTACAAGATATAGGGGGAGATCTCCATGATTCATCTCTTCAAGTGTGCATTGCTTCAAAAGCAAATTCCTCACTATGCACAACTTCAGGGGGAGTTCTTATATATCTTGCAATCAAATTCCTCAATATCAGTATTTACACTTCATATGCTTATCCCCGCTGAAAACTTAACCTATATTGTCATCAATCACCAAAAAGGGGGAGATTGTAAGTGCATCTAGTGCCCCTTAGTGATTTTCGTGTATTGAAGACTTATAGGTTAAGGATCTAATGTGTTTATGAGTGTACACAGGTCTATAAGTCTATGACGGGTTTGATATTTACAATATAAGTTTCTGAAGACTTTGAAAGTGAAGAAATTGGTGTGACCTTGAAGACTTGGTATTCATTTGAGGAACATGAAGCGTGAAGACTCTTTTTTTCGTAGTTTCATTTTCTCTTTCTTGAGTCATAGGAAACACCGTACTGTTAAAGGGGGTCGAGGAAATACTAAGGAAAAATTTCCATGTGATGCTCAACTCAAATACTACACCTACCAATCCCTTTGAGTGAAGCCATTGGAAATCACATACAGTTCGGTCAATTCCTTCAATAACAGAGACACAGTTCTTCTGGTCATTGAGGAATTTGTCCTGACTGAGGAGTTAGGAATTCGCCAGTGCAGATTGCCTACATTGTGAGGAACATGATAGCCCTGAGGAATTTGAACCTCAAATTTCTGACCGTTGTTGTGCTACGCGCCAGCTGTCCCAAAATATCTTATCCATCTAACGGTCATATCATTGAAGGGCATTTATGTCTTATCATGTCGGGCTGCTCCCTAGGCTATAAATAGCCGCCCCCTACAACCACTAGCTGGTTGGCTGCTCCGAGAGAAACCGACACTTGTCATTTGAGAGCAACCCATCCTCTGAGGACTTTGAGCGAAAATCATCAAGTGAGGAAAATCGAAAACCCAAACCCAAACACCTAAAAACCCGAAGTGATTGAGCATCACTGAAGAGATTGATCATGTGTGGATCCGACGCTTGTTACCTTTGAAGACTGTGCTTCTTCCAGACGGTCAGGCGTCATGGTCTAGAGCATCCAAGAGGAATTGTGCATCGCCAAGTGACCGAGTTTGTCAAGGTTCGGAAGTCACCTGAAGACTTACCACGAGTGATTGGATGAGGACTGTGTGTCCTTAGTTCAAGGAGAATACGGTGAGGACTTGGTGTTCCGAGCTGCATGCTCAGGACTGGGTGTCCGGGACTATGTGTCCTCGTGTTTAAATACTCAGCCGCTCCAACCAGATGTACAACTGAGACAGTAGTTGGAACTGGTCTACCAAATCATTGTCTTCACCAAGCTTACTGGTTCCATTTCCTCAACTCTTTCATTTCCTCAGTATTGTGCTGCTTGTTTATCATATCTGTGTTTGAAGACTTTGACTAAAGACTTTCTCAATTTCCTCAGTTCAAATTCTTCAGTCTGTTTGTCTTCATCTTGTGTTATCCTGTGATTACGCTTTATGTACTCTGTGCTAGTCTTCATTTCATCATGATGGCCATGCTTGTGTTCTACTTTGTTTTCATCTGATTACTTATTCCGCTGCTAGTAGTTCTTCGCTAAGGAATTTCCTCACTAGCAAATTCCTCAGTGAAGAATTTCATAAAAATCGCCTATTCACCCCCCCCCCCTCTAGTCGATATAACGCACTTTCAGGAACCCGCCATGGAGTGTCGAAGACAAATCTGTGGGGCGGACTCATCGTCACTGTAGCCTGGTTCAGGGGCTACTGAGGGAGTCCTGGATTAGGGGGTATCCGGACAGCCGGACTATATCCTTTGGCCGGACTGTTGGACTTTGAAGATACAAGATTGAAGACTTCGTCCCGTGTCCGGATGGGACTCTCCTTGGTTTGGAAGGCAAGCTTGGCAATACGGATATGTAGATCTCCTTCTTTGTAACCGACTCTGTGTAACCCTAGCCCCCTCTGGTGTCTATATAAACCGGAGGGTTTAGTCCGTAGGACGAAGAACAACAATCATACCATAGGCTAGCTTCTAGGGTTTAGCCTCCTCGATCTCGTGGTAGATCAACTCTTGTAATACCCATATCATCATTTTCAATCAAGCCGGAGTAGGGTTTTACCTCCATCGAGAGAGACCAAACCTGGGTTAAAACATCGTGTCCTGTGTCTCCTGTTACCATCCGCCTAGACGCATAGTTCGGGACCCCCTATCCGAGATCTGCCGGTTTTGACACCGACACCCCCGTCCCGGAACACCGACAATACGGCCCGTGGCATCGCGATTGTTTATGATGTCATCGAGTGGTACTTCAAAAGCCACAGTGATCGAACACTCCTAGAAGTAGTGACAGAACTTTCGGGATGCCATGAAGACCGCGTATGCTATCTTTTGATAATGGCGGTACCTGGATTGCATGGTGTAAGGATAGTGGATACGTAGTATACTGGCTTCTGAAGTGGGAATTTGTGTCTGTCCTGTTCTCGTTCAACGACAAGCACGGCGCTCACCACCTGATGTGTTGTCGATATGTATAGTAACATCGGTTCACCGTTGTTAGGCGCGGCCAGGATTGGGTTGCTCGCAAGAAGGGTTTGTATTTCCTCCAGTCCGGGTGTTGCCGCGTCCGTCCACTCGAACTGATCGATGCGCCGTAGAAGTCGATAGAGTGGCAGTGCCTTTTCTCCCAATCTGGAGATAAAGCGACTCAGAGCTGCCATGCAACCCACGAGCTTTTGGACTTGTTTAAGGTCTGTTGTCGTAGCCAATTGTGGCAGAGCTCGGAATTTAGCTAGATTTGCTTCAATTCCTCTGTTGGAAACGATGAAGCCCAGCAATTTACCAGCGGGGACACCGAAAATGCACTTTTCCGGATTAAGCTTAATGTCATACGCGCGGAGGATATCAAATGTGAGTTTTGATGACAACATCGTCTAGATAAGCTTCAACTGTCTTGCCAATCTGTTTCTCCAGGCATGTTTGGCTCATGCGTTGTTATGTGGCGCCGGCGTTCTTGAGCCCGAAGGGCATGGTGTTGAAGCAGAATGGCCCGTATGGTGTAATGAATGTTGTTGCAGCTTGATTGGACTCCTTCATTTTGATTTGATGATATCCGGAATATGCATCAAGGAAACACAGTGAGTCGTTTCCTGCGGTAGCATCAATGATTTGATCAATGCGGGGGAGGGGGAAGGGATCCTTAGGGCAAGCCTTATTGAGGTCTTTAAAATCGACACACAACCGCCAGGATTTGTCCTTCTTTGATACCATCACCAGGTTTGCCAGCCAGTCTGGATGTTTTATTTCTCTGATGAATCCGGCCTCAATTAGCTTGGCCAGCTCCTCCCCCATAGCTTGGCATTTGGGCTCGAAAAAGCGTTGTAGTGCTTGTTTGATTGGTTTGTATCCCTTTATGATATTAAGTCTATGTTCGGCCAGCTCAAGTGGGATTCCAGGCATGTCAGAAGGGTGCCAGGCGAATATATCCCAGTTTTCGCGAAGGAAATTCCTTAGTGCGGCGTCGACCGTTGGGTCTAGTTGTGTGCCAATAGATGTTGTCTTCTTGGGGTCCATTGGGTGGACCTGGAATTTGACTATTTCCTCTACCGGTTTGAAGGAGGTGGATTTGGGTCGTTTGTCTAAGATCACATCGTCCCTATCCACCGTGGAGAGCAGTGCGGTTAATTCTTCGGCCGTGAGGGCTTCAGATAATGCCTCAAGGGCCAGGGATGCGGTTTTGTTTTCGGCGCGGAGTGCTATGTCCGGATCATTGACAAGAGTGATTATGCCGTTTGGTCCGGGCATTTTGAGCTTCATATACCCGTAATGAGGTATACCCATAACAGGGCGTGGTATCCGCTACTGAAAGGAGCCACTTGGAAGGTGATTTCTTCAGACCGATAATTCTCTGGCGTGCCAAATACCACGTCAAGTGTGATTTTTCCCGCACACCGCGCCTCCCTACTAGGAATGGTTCCTTGGAAGGTCGTGTTGCTTTGCTTGTTGCGGCTCCTGTCTATTTCCATTTTGTGGATTGTATCCTCATAGATGAGGTTTAGTCCGCTGCCACCGTCCATGAGGACCTTGGTGAGTCGAAAGTCGTCCACGATGGGACTGAGGACTAAAGCGGCTAGTGCTCGGACTGTCCTATATTTTGGTTCGTCGTCGGCATTAAAGGTTATAGCCGTGTCGTTCCAAGGGTTTACTGTGGCGATTTGACAGACTTCGGCGAGGCCGCGAAGTGCCCTTTTGCGCTTATTGTTTGAAGCAAATGTCTTAAAGACCGTCAGTACTCTGGGGTCGTCGTCTTCTAGAGGGTGTTGCTCTAGGGTATTTTTTGTAACAATGTCCTCGCCGCTTTTGGCTACCTGCTGGAGTATCCAACATGCTCTAAGGTTGTGGGTTGGTATGGTATCCGGTGTTGTGTGTATTTTGCATGGGCAATCGAGCCATCCCTCCAGAACGGTTCCGTGCCGCGTAATGGTTTTGTATTTCTTGGCTATTGTACTAGGCGTGTCACGGGGATGCGCCCTTTTCGCCTGGACCAGTGGTTGAGTTGGCACCGATGGCTCCCAACAAGCTGCCTGATCCCAGCAGGCACTTTCCATTGTGTTGTACTTCTGTATGATAGTTGTCAAGTCAGCGAAGTGTAGTATGCAGCGGCAATTAATGGCGTTGAGGATTCCTTCGTTCGTGCAATTGTTGCGGAACGCCGATATCGCATCCTCGTCGCGGCAATCTTTAACCTTGTGCTTGACAAGGAGGTATCTGGCCCAAAAGTGGTCGACTATTTCCTGAGACTGTTGTTGTATGCTCGTGAGAGCGCTTATGTCTAGGTGGGTGGGTGGAAATGGATCGGGACCCTAGCCGGGTCGATGATCCGGAGTCTGAAGTTTTTCCGGAATTAACAGTCCGGGATCCGGAGTATCTTATGGTTGCTTTTGCCCGCCATCCGATTCTATGTTCGGAAGGCCGGTCACCTCCTTTTGTGGGTGGGTATCCGGCTCTGTAGGGTCGGCGATTCGGATGAAGTCCGTCTTCAGTATAGGGGAAGATTCGTCGTCCTGCTCCTCGACTACCGCTATCTGGTGGGTGATCGGTGGATATTTGATTTCTCTTTGGTCGGTTTTGAGCCTGATCAGATCGTAATCTGTGGTGATTCCCAGGGCGGCGATACGATCAAGGAGCTCGTTTAAAGACGAAAACTCCATCGGATCCATCTGCTTGGAGTGTTTGGGGCGATATGAAGAGGATTTTTGATGGCCCGAGAGGTCATCGTCGGCTTAACGGCCGAATGGGCGGTCATGGTAAAGCTGCCCAACTGGAGGGTTTGGCCTGGGGCCAGTTCTCCTCCGGTAGTGATATTGTCTTTAAGGACAAGGCGAGTCATCGATCCTGTTGTCGACGACACAGTGGAACTCTCCATGAAAGCACCAATGTCGGTGTCAAAACCGGCGGATCTCGGGTAGGGGGTCCCGAACTGTGCGTCTAAGGTCGATGGTAATAGGAGACAGGGGACACGATGTTTACCTAGGTTGAGGCCCTCTCTACGGAAGTAATACCCTACTTCCTGCTTGATTGATCTTGATGGATATGAGTATTACAAGAGTTGATCTACCACGAGATCGTAATGGCTAAACCCTAGAAGTCTAGCATGTATGACTATGGTAATGAGTATCTCCCTTCCGGACTAAGTCCTCTGGTTTATATAGACACCGGGAGGATCTAGGGTTACACAAGGTCGGTTACAAAGAAAGGAATCTACATATTCGGCCACCAAGCTTGCCTTCCACGCCAAGGAGAGTCCCATCCAGACACGGGTGCAGTCTGCGGTCTTCGTATCTTCACAGCCCATCAGTCCAGCCCAATGGCTAACAGGCCGGACGCCCGAGGACCCCTTAATCCAGGACTCCCTCACTTGGCCTTCTTCATTATTGACGTTGTCGTTCTCTTGTCGTGGTGGAGAAGCAGATTGATGAGGTTCATCTTGGTGTACTTACTCGTTTTCTTCATCTTGATGTGTCGCACTTGTGGATGCTTCCATGTCGACTCTTCGTTCACCTTGTCGTGAGGTAGAACCTTCCACTTGGACAGACGAGGTACTCTCCTTCACCTCCGTTGGACGAATCTTGCCAATAGACAAGTCTTGGATTGCTTCCGAAGGGTCTTTGTCTCCTACATCAATCGGTAATTGCTCTACTTGCGAGCCATTAGATTCATCAAACTTCACATCTACCGTCTCTTCAACCTTTCGGGTGAAATTGTTGTAGACACGGTAAGTGTGAGAGTTTGAGCCATAACCAAGTTGGAAACCCTCATGAGATTTAGGAGCAAATTTAGAACGACGATGGTTATCAAGAATGTAACACTTTGAGCCAAATACTCGAAAGTATCCAACTTGGGGTTTCTTACCGGTGAGAAGCTCATATGCCGTCTTGCCGAGAAGCTTGTGCAGATACAAGCGATTTGTTGCATGACAAGCTGTCTCAACCGCTTCTGCCCAAAAGTGTTTTGGGGTCTTGTGCTCATCAAGCATCGTTTTTGCCATCTCAATAAGAGTTCGATTCTTCCTCTCAACAACTCCATTTTCTTGAGGCGTGTACGTAGCCGAGAACTCGTGTGAAATCCCTTCTTCGTCAAGAAAGGTGTCCACATTTGCACTCTTGAACTCCATTCCATTGTCGCTGCTAACCTTCTTGATCTTCACTTCAAATTGATTTTGGGCCTTCCAAGCGAATCTCTTGAAGATCTTTTGGACCTGAGATATATCATCAAGAAAGAACACCCATATAAATCTTGAAAAATCATCAACTATGACTAGACCAAATGAGTTACCACCGAGACTCTTATAGGCATTGGGACCAAAGAGATCCATGTGAAGTAGCTCGAGTGGTCTTCTCGTGGTCGTAATGTTCTTCACGGGGTGGCTTCCTACAACTAGTTTTCCTGCTTAACAAGCACTACAAAGTCTATCCTTGTCAAATATAACAGCTTTCACTCCAAGGATATGATCACCCTTAATAAGCTTATCAAGATTTCGCATGCCCACATGTCCTAACCTTCTATGCTACAACCATCCTTTTGAAGATTTAGCAATAAAGCAAGTTCTAGGTTGAGCCTTTTTAGTGAAATCAACAATGTAAAGATCTCCTCTACGGATACCGGTAAAGACCATTTTATGATTATCTCTACGAAACACTTGGCAATCTACTTCAGTAAATAGGACGTTGAAACCAAAGTCAGCAACTCTAGATACAGCAAGTAAATCGTAGCCGAGCGATTCAACGAGCATGACATTTTGTATGGAGCTATCATGTGAGATGGCCACCTTACCAAGGCCAACCACCTTACCCTTTGAGTTATCACCGAAAGTGACATACTTTCAAGGGTCGTCGTTTTCTGCAAGTTCATGAAACATATCTTTGTCTCTGGTCATATGATCAGTACATCCACTATCAAGGACCCATTCCTTTCCTCCAGCCATGTAGCCGTGAAGATTAGCCATAAGACCAAAGTGTCTCATCGCATCATCAATATCATAGTCACTATCATCATCCTCATCATAGTATCCATGTTCAACATCGTCATGTGATGGATCAATTCCTGGAGAGAGTGATTCATTAGAAGTATGACCGTAACAATATTCATCTCTATGAATTCTAATGCCTTCGGAAATGATATTGCTTATAATGCCAATGTCTCCTTTAGCACGCATAAGATCACGAATCTCAAATAGACAATCATCAAACTTAGGATCACTAGTACTCATCATATTTAAGGCAATAGATTTATGGAGAATCTCATCTAGATTTTTCAAGGAATAATTTGGGAAGCGTTCCTCTAGAAATCTCCATATGGTGTAAGCACAATCTAGAGTAGTTGAGCTAGCAATCAATGTTTTGGGCAATCCTCTAATGATAAGATTGATAGTTCTAAGATTGTGAATCATGTCAAGATCCTCATCGGGTGTGGGATGCAAGGGATCAATAATGAGAGCACAAGGAGTAGTAATCTACTTGGTGAAATGATATGCTCTGATACCAATTGAAAGGATCGAGATGAGGTGTCTAGAGGTGGGTGAATAGACACTTAGCAAGAAAATTTGCAGTTTTTAAAATCTTTAAGTTGAAGTGGAGTTTTAGCACAAGTTCAAACATTCACAATACATATCAAGCAAGTATGACAAGAGTATATAAGAAGCACAAAGTAAAATCATGCAAGTTGCAAGAATGTAAAGGGATGGGATTGGAGTGTGCAAATGCAATTGGGGACACGGAGATTTTTATCCATGGTTATGATAGGTGGTGCTATCATACATCCATGTTGATGGAGACTTCAACCCACGAAGTGTAACCGTTGCGCGAGTCCACGGAAGGCTCCACCCACGAAGGGTCCACGAAGAAGCAACCTTGTCTATCCCACCATGGCCATCGCCCACTAAGGACTTGCCTCACTAGGGTAGATCTTCACGAAGTAGGCGATCCCCTTGCTCGTACAAACTCCTTGGTTAAACTCCACAATCTTGACGGAGGCTCCCAAGTGACACCTAGCCAATCTAGGTGACACCACTCTCCAAAAGGTAATAGATGGTGTGTTGATGATGAACTCCTTCCTCTTGTGCTTCAAATGATAGTCTCCCCAACACGCAACTCTCTTTCATAGGATTGGATTTGGTAGAAAGATGATTTGAGTGGAAAGCAACTTGGGGAAGGCTAGAGATAAAGATTTATGTGGTTGGAATGGAATATCTTGACCTCAACACAAGTGTAGGTGGTTCTCTCTCAAAAACTGTATGTTGGAAGTGTAGGCATGTTCTGATGGCTCTCTCCATGAATGGAGAGTGGGTAGAGGGGTATATATGGCCTCCACACAAAATCTAACTGTTACACACAAATCACCAAACTCGGTGCGACGGAATCAGAGAACTCGGTCGGACCGATTTAGTTCAAAATGTGAACGTTAGGATTTTCGGTGGGACCGACATGAGCAATTCTATGGGACCGATGTGCTAGGGTTAGGGTAAAGCCTTATCTCGGTTGGACCGATTACACAAACTCGTTGGGACCAATTTGGGTAATAAGCACAACAGAGAGTTGGCCAAGAAAACTCGATCGGACCGATTTCATATTTCGGTGAGACAGAAATTAATGCAATAGGCAAAGAGAGTTTGCAAGCCCATCTCGGTGAGACCAAGATCTCATCAGTGAGACCAAATTGATTAGGGTTTCTGGCAGTGGCTATGTCAAGAGAACTCGGTGGCGCCGGATAGAAAGATTCGGTGGGGCCGAGTTTGACTTTTGGTTTTGGACATATGTGGATATGAGAAAGTGGTTGAGGGATTTGGATCATATCACTAAGCACTTTGAGCAAGCAAGCCATTAAGCAACACCTCATCCCCTCTTAATAGTATTGGCTTTTCCTATCGACTCAATGTGATCTTGGATCACTAAAATAGAAAATGTAGAGCCCTGAGCTTTGAGCTTGAGCTAATCATTTGTCCTTATCATCTTGAAGGGGTTCCATATCCTATAGTCCATGCCACTCCATTGTTGAACTTATCTAAAGCATACAAGATGAAAGCATTAGTCCAACAAGAAATATGTTGACATTAATTACCAAAATCACCCAGGGAGCACTTGTGCTTTCATAGACCTCCGTCTCCACCTCCACAAGAGAACAACAATGCCAACAACAATGAAGGAGGATAAGAAGAAGAAGACAATGAAGAGGATTTCCCACCGCAACCCAAAGAAAAGATCCCACGAGTTAGAGCAAGAGTTACAAGAGACCATCCCGTCGAACAAATTTTTGATGACATGCAAACCGGGAGAATCACTCTCTCTAAAACTCGTTTTGCTAACTTTTGTGAACACTATGCATTCAGTGCTAGTGTTGAACCTATGAAGGTAGAAGAAGATCTTGAAGAACCGGATTTGTTAAATGCTACGCACGAAGAGCTACACAACTTTGAGAGTAATAAAGTGTGGAAATTGGTTGAAAAGCCCAAGGATAATCACAATGTCATTGGAACCAAATGGGTGTTTCGGAATAAACAAGATGAAGATGGACAAGTTGTACGCTACAAGGCTCGTCTCGTCACCCAAGGCTACACTCAAGTCGAAGGTGTGGACTATGGTGAGACATATATATGCCCCCGTTGCTAGACTTGAGTCCATACACACCTTACTTTCTTATGCCAATCACCATGATATCACTTTATACAAATGGACATTAAAAGTGCTTTTCTAAATGGAGAAATTGAGGAGGAAGTTTATGTTAAACAACCTCCCGGCTTTGTTAATCCCAAGAAACCTAATCATATCTACAAAATTCATAAAGCTCTTTATGGTCTTAAACAAGCCCCTAGAGCATGGAATAAATGCTTGACCAAGTTTCATATAGAAAAGACTTTGAAATTGGGAAGATTGATTCTACACTTTTTAATAAAAGGGTTAATGGTGAATTATTTGTGTGCCAAATTTATGTGGATGATATTATATTTAGTTATACTAACCCCCATTTTAGTGAAAAGTTTGGAAGGCTAATGTCGGAGAAGTTTGAGATGTCTATGATGAGTGAACTCAATTTTTTGTCTCAGTTTGCAAATCAAGCACACTAAGGAAGGTACCTTTGTCTCTCAAACAAAGTATACAAAGGATCTTTTCAAGAAGTTCAACATACAAGAAAGCAAAGGTATGAAAACAACCATGCCTTCTAGTGGACATCTTGACTTGACTAAGGATGGCAAACCGGTTGACCAAAAGGTTTACCGCTCTATGATTGGTTCATTATTATATATTTGTGCCTCCTGTCCCGACACTATATTAAGTGCGTACATGTGTGCACAATATCAAGCGGCCATGTCGGTGTACTAAAGTAGGGGTACCCTAGTATCCCGAACTTGTGCACGGGCAGTCGCAGCACCCCGCGGCAAGGACCGCCAGGTGATCGCCAAGGCTCTCTATGGTTCTTTTGGAGCCATTCGAGAACAAAGTATTTAAGCCAAGGAGACAAGTCCCCGGCAAGAGGAGCTTGCCGGGAAGGCCGCTCGAGGCACAAGACCCCGGCAAGAGGAGCTTGCCGGGAAGGCCAACCAGAGCATCTCAAAGAACCTGCCGCGACGCGCCACGCGTCCCGGCAGGACTCGGCGAGCGACAAGCTCCCGGACGCGGCAAGACAACGGCCGCAGCATGGCACTTGCCGCGGCGGGCAACCACTCTGTACCCGCGCTCCAGCTCACCCACCTACGTGTCGCTCCGGGACCCTTCCTGGCGTACGTGGCGGGAGGCTGTGCAGCCAGGGGTACACTGTGGCATGCAGCGCTGACAAGATCGCCATCGTGGCAAGCGGTGGCGCCCCCGACGGTCCCTTTTCTGCACCGTCTGGGCGACGTAGATAGGCATTTAATGCCTTTGTCCCCTGCCGTCAGGGTTAGGTATGATACACTGTGTAGGTAGCCGTACCTACCACAGCATATTTCCAATTTTGCCCTTACCTACATTGCCACCTGTTGGAGACCCCTTGAACATATAAAAGGAGGCCCATGCACAACGTAGGGGGGATCGGACCCCGGAGAGCGATCTCTAAGAGGAAAACAGAAGAACGCTCGGTCTCGTTAGCTGCTTGAGTGTATTGTAGCACTCAGCGCTCCCGAGCAAGAACTCAATACAATCCACAAAGCAGCAGTAGGAGTATTATCTCTCCGGAGAGCTCCGAAGCTGGGTAACCCCCCCCCCCCCCCCCGTGAGCTTCGCCTCGATCCGCTCTTTGCGCGACCTCTGCCCCCCGCCGAACCGAGAAGGGGCTCCGTCCCCATAGGTGCTCGGGGAGCCAGAAAACCCCGGCATCTTTGGCGCGCCAGGTAGGGGGCGTCGAGGTTGTGTGAACCTGATCCGGCGTTTACGCGAGCTAAATCTTCATCGACTTCATCGACATGCCGCCGAAGAAGAAGGCTTCGGAGGCGGCTGCGCCGTCCGTGTCGAATCCACCGCCGCCGCAGCAAACGGCCGGTGGGGAGGACGCCGGCGTAAGAACGGGCGTCGACGAGGGAGCCCACGGTGCCACCAAGTGCAAGGACAAGACCGCGCTACCCGTCAGCGGCGTAGTCGGCTCCCACGACGACCGGGCGTCCGTAGACGCACCGCGCCCATCTCAAGAGGCGCAGGACCGGCAGCGTCGTGGTACTCACGGTACCATACGCTCGCTGGACCCAAATCGAGCTGGCGGATCCCGGGATGCTCAAGGCCAACATGCACGCCAACGTGCTGGCGCGAGCGAGGCACGGTCGCCTGGACGGAATACTGCTCCTTCTAACATCGTTGGAAGTCCGAGCATATCCCGCTCCTCGCACCGTTCGCCACCGCTACCCGCCACTCCAGCAGAAGCTTTGGCACGAGCTCAACTACTCCTGGACTTCCCTCCAACGCCAGACAAGATCGACGACTGGAGGGCCACCATTCAGAGTCTCATCGGCTTCGCCAACGGCGACACTCCACGGCCGGCGACCACATCGCAGCCGCGGCAGGCCAGCCAAGTGCAAGCCAATGGCGACAAAACCGGTGGGGGTGCAACCACCGTGCACTCTCTGCCCCAAAGGCCAAGATCGCCGACTCGCCGGGTCCGCCATGATAGCGACTCCACTGCTTCCTCAGATCTGTGAACTCGTCGCGATCAGCGCCACGTTCTTCACAAACGGCAGCAAGAAGACGCTCGTACCCGCATCGAGCGCCAAAGAGAAACGCGTCGTCAATCAGACCGACGCGCTGGCCCCGCTGTCGACATGCAAGCGCCAGGGGAACCAGGCGACCTGCCGTACGCGGTAGGTTGCCCTGCGTTTACTCATGAGCTGCGGCAAGTCCAGTGGCCCAGCACGAAGAATTTCAAGCCAGACGTACCAGAGAAGTACGACGGCAGGCTGCATCCGTCGGAGTTCCTCAGCATCTACACCATCGCGGTGCAGGCTGCCGAGGGGCGAAACGACAAGATCCTCGCCAATTACTTCCCTCTGGTGCTCAAGCCCAATGTCAGGTCCTGGCTCATGCACTTGCCGGAAAACTCCATATCTTCCTGGGCAGACCTATGCCATCAGTTTGTTGGCGCCTTTATAGGCGGCCACAAACCTCATGGCCAGGAGAGTGATCTTCACCTGCTTGCCTAGAAGGAAGGAGAGCCTCTACGCAAGTACATCTAGAGACTCAGTCAAGTGCAACGCAACATCCCAAACGTCCACCCTGCCGCGGTCATCAGTGCGTTCCACCAGAACGTGCGTAACCGCAGGATGCGGGAGGAGATGGCGATGTGCAAGATCAGAGACGTCAGTGAGCTGTATGCCCTGGCCGACAGATGTGCACGTGCTGAGGAAGGGAGGAAACTCCCCGGAGAGAACGTAGGAACAGGGGGATCTGATAGCGATGATGCCGCCCCGGCAAGCAAAAACCGGCGACGGAACAACAGGAAGAGGAAAGGCAAAGATGTGCTAGTTGTCGAGCAGTCCGGCAACGAGGGTGGCGCCAAGACAGCAAAGACTGGTAGCTCCGGCAAGGAGGTTGCCGCATGCGCCAACTGCCAGGCTGTGGCGGCCGCCGACAAGCAGGACGGCACCAACAAGCAGTACTGCAAGATTCACCGCACCAAAGGCCATGACCTCCAGAGCTGCAAGAAGGTCGAGCAGCTCATTGAGCTGCAAAAGGCCGAATACGAGCGAAGCGACAAAGAGAAGGCCCAAGGAGGTGCTGGAGGATCCGGTATGAAGCGCACCGGCCGGGGGGGACGCCGCGGCAACGCCAAGCAGCGGCAAGGCGACAGACCTCCCCGCGACCGCGACAAGGATGAAGATGATGACGACGACGAAGACATGGATGACGCCGAGACCAGCGAGCAGGAGTTCCAGAAAGCCACAGAAGTTTTGTGCGTTGACGGCGGTGCTTCTCTGCATACTTCACACCGCCAACTCAAGCAGTGGGTGCGGGAAGTCAATGCAGCAGAACCACCCGTTGAGTCACGCAAGCTTCTGAAATGGTCCAGCATGTCTATCGTCTTTAATATTGAGGACCACCCCGATCGCACAACTGCTGTCGGGTGTTTGCCGATGTTGGTCTCACCAACTATCCGCAACCTCAAGGTCACTAAGATGCTAGTTGACGGTGGGGCCGGCTTGAACATGATCTCCTCCGCTGTGCTCTGGAGACTCCAAGTCCCTGACAGCGAGCTCAAAGAGACCGGCACGTTCCAAGGAATCAACCCGGGAAGGAGCAAGCCGAAGGGGAAGATCACGTTGTCGGTGACGTTTGGCAGCGAGCTGAACTTCAGGACTGAGAGGATCACTTTCGACGTTGCCGATTTTCCATTGCCTTACAATGGAATTCTCGGCCGTCCAGCGCTCGCCAAGTTCATGGCGGCCTCTCACTACGCGTACAACATGCTAAAGATGCCAGGCCCGATAAGTGTCATCTCTGTACATGGCGACAAGAAAGACGCTCTTATCTGTGCCGACAAGATCTACCGGGAAGCAGCAGCTGCCGCAGATCGCGAGACACTTGCCGCTGAAGCTCCCGGGGGGAAGAAGAAGACCAAGTCCGGCAAGAGCTCTGATGCCCACTCCGGCAAGCGCACCTCTTCGGAGTGCTGCGCTACCGTCGAGGACGCACCATCGAGCTCCACCGGCAAATGTAAGAAGACGATGGCAGCTCCGCCAGCGACCAAGAAGGTGTCCGCCAAGGAGGGCGACACTGGTGGTACCTTCACCATCAGTGCCACTCTCGACCCTAAATAGGAAAGCGCGCTCGTTGCTTTCCTGCGGGCGAATGTCGATGTGTTTGCATGGCAACCGTCTGACATCCCCGGCGTTCCCAGGAAAGTAATCGAGCACCACCTTGCCGTCTGTCCTCATGCGCGGCCCGTCAAGCGGAGAGTCGGGAAACAAGCAGTGGAGCGCCAAGAGTTCATCACCGAAGAGATCAAGAAGTTGGAAGCAGCAGGCCTCGTCAGAGGAGTGCTCCATCCTACGTGGTTGGCCAATCCTGTAGTCGTGCGCAAGGCAAACGGGAAATGGAGACTTTGCATCAACTTCATCGATGTCAACAAAGCTTGTCCCAAAGAACCATTTCCCTTGCCGCGCATTGGCCAGATTGTCGACTCCACAGCCAGATGCGACTTGCTTTCATTTCTTGACGCATACTCAGGATACCATCAGATCTTCATGGCAGAAGAGGATGAGGAGAAAACCACGTTCATCACTCCATGTGGCACGTACTGTTTCGTATGAATGCCTTTCGATTTGAAGAATGCTGGTTCAACATTCGCAAGGGTAGTCCATACTGCTTTTGAGCCGCAAATACACAGAAATGTGGAAGCCTACATGGATGACATAGTGGTCAAGAGCAGGGACAAAGCAACTCTGATTCAAGACCTAGAAGAGACTTTTGCAAATCTACGCAAGATCAGCCTCAAGCTCAACCCCGAGAAGTGTGTGTTTGGAGTCCCGTCCGGCAAGCTTCTCGGATTCGTCGTGTCTCAGAGAGGAATTGAAGCAAATCCCGACAAGATCAAGGCCATCGAGCAGATTGAAGCACCGAAGCGCGTCAAGGATATACGAAAACTTGCCGGCTGCGTGGCGGCTCTCAGAAGGTTTATCTCTAAGTCTGTTGAGCGCGCCCTGCCGTTTTTCAAAATCTTGAAAAAGGCAGGTCCAATGAAATGGACTCTGGAAGCGGAGGCTGCGCTGCAGGACTTGAAGAGATACCTGTCCTCCACTCCAATACTTGTCGCACCTAATCCACAAGAGAAGTTGCTGCTATATCTAGCGGCAACCAATCAAGTGGTTAGTGCTGCGTTAGTAGCGGAGAGAGAGGCAGATGATGAGCCAGCGACCGCGGCAAGCACATCCAGCGACAAGCAGGGGGCTTCCCCGACGATCTCTGGTCCCGACGAAGATGGATCTGCGCAGACGTGTGAAGAGATACAAAAGAAGAAAATGGTGCAGCGCCCAGTCTACTTTGTCAGTTCCCTTCTGCAGGGGGCTAGGTCAAGGTACTCTGGTGTGCAGAAGTTGCTTTTCGGCCTTCTTATGGCCTCGAGAAAGCTGCGCCATTACTTCCAAGCACATGAGATCACAGTTGTCACTCGCTTTCCGCTGAAGAGGATACTGCAGAATCCAGAAGCAACGGGGAGGATTGTTGAGTGGGCACTGGAACTGTCAAGCTTTGGCCTCAAGTTTGAGAGCACTTCAACTCTTCAAAGCAGAGCATTGGCAGAATTCATAGCAGAGTGGACGCCAACACCAGACGAAGAAATTCCAGAGACGAGCATCCCCGTCAAGGAAGTAAACAAAGAGTGGCTGATGTACTTTGATGGTGCGTTCTCGCTGCAAGGCGCCGGTGCTGGCGTGCTGCTTGTCGCACCCACTGGAGAGCACCTCAAGTACGTGGTCCAGATGCACTTTCCCAAGGAGCAAGAAACAAACAATACTGCAGAGTATGAAGGATTGCTCGCCGGTCTCAGGATCGCGGCAGACCTCGGGATCAAGCAACTCATTGTCAGGGGTGACTCACAGCTTGTCATCCGCCAAGTGAACAAGGATTATCAGAGTCCGTTGATGGAAGCTTACGTTGATGAAGTGAGGAAGCTGGAAGAGCGCTTTGTCGGCCTACAGATGGAACATGTTCCAAGAGCTCAGAACGACATCGCCGACGGCCTGTCAAAGTGCACGGCATTTAAGTTACCTGTGGAACCAGGGATCTTTGTGCTCAAGCTGACTCAACCATCCGTGACGCCATCAACTGGACAGAGCAAGAAGAGGAAGTTGATTTCTGGTGACTATCTTCCGGCAGAGCTTCCCGAAGCCGCCGCCAAGAAGGTCCCCAAGATCAACGCCAAGAGTGCTGAGGAGCAGTCCGCTCCGACAAGCCCCAGGGTTTGTTTCGTTGAAGCAGACGCTCCCAACAAGTTTTGCTCCGGCAAGCTTGCCGGGGAACGTCAAGCTCCGGCTGAACCGCAGGTTCTCGCCGTAGAAGCGGATGTTCCCGCAGCAGCAGGTATGCCTTTAGTCCTTGTTGTCGAGCCACAGGCTCCAGCATGGGCACAGCAGATCGTCCGTTTCTTCCAGTAAGGAGAACTTCCCGAAGAGCCAAAAGAAGCGGAAAGAGTAGCCTGGCAGTCTAGTATGTACCAGTTCGTTGACAACGCACTATACAGAAGAAGACTCAACGGAGTGAAATTGAAGTGTATCCCCCGGGAAGATGGACAGAAGCTGTTGGCAGAGATACATGGAGGCATTTGTGGTCACCACATTGGCGCAAGAGCGCTTGCCGGCAAAGCATTCCAGCAGGGCTTCTTTTGGCCGACAGCCCTCCAGGATGCAGCTACACAAGTAACCAAGTGTGAAGCATGCCAGTTCCATTCCAAGCAGATACACCAGCCAGCTCAAGCTCTCCAGACGATCCCTTTATCCTGGCCCTTTTCGGTCTGGGGGCTCGACATCCTCGGCCCCTTCCCCCGAGCAGTCGGGGGCTTTGAGTACTTGTACGTCGCAATCGACAAGTTCACAAAGTGGCCGGAAGTGGAACCAGTGAGGAAGGTGACAGCACAGTCAGCAGTCAAGTTCTTTAGGTCGATTGTTTGCCGCTTCAGAATCCCTAACAGGATCATCACCGACAACGGTACACAATTCACGAGTCGCACCTTCATGCAGTACGTCCAAGACCTTGGCGCCAAGGTCTGCTTTGCTTCTGTTGCTCACCCCAGGAGCAACGGTCAAGCAGAGAGGGCAAATGCTGAAGTGCTGCGTGGACTCAAGACCCGGACTTTCGACAGGCTGCACAGGTGCGGAAGAAACCGGATCGAGGAGCCGCCGGTGGTTCTTTGGTCGATCAGGACAACGCCAAATCGAGCCACCGGCCAGACACCTTTCGCTCTAGTCTATGGAACAGAGGCAGTTATCCCCACGGAACTCGTATACGGGTCACCTCGAGTGCTCGCTTATGATGAGCTTGAGCAAGAGCAGCTGCGACAAGATGACGCGCTGCTCCTTGAGGAAGACCGTCTTCAGGCTGTTGTACGAGCTGCTCGATACCAGCAAGCTTTGCGCCGCTACCATAGCCGCAAAGTTAAAGCCAGAAGTCTCGAGGAAGGCGACCTTGTTCTTCGGCGCGTTCATTCCGCCAAGAATTCCACCAAGTTGACGCCAAAGTGGGAAGGCCCTTACCGGGTGAAACGACTCACTAGGCCTGGCGCTGTCCGCCTTGAGACCGAGGATGGCTTTCCGGTGAGCAACTCCTGGAACATCGAGCATCTTCGTAAGTTTTACCCATAAGGCGCGGTTGTCGGACCCTGTCCGGCAACCACCATTTTGTACAATTCTTGCCGCTGTTGCATGTAATCCTTTGTACAAAGCCAGGCGCAGACCCTGAGCGAAGATAAAGCACTGGCGCCCTGAGTTTTAGCATGCATGCTGAGTCGAGTCTCGTCCTTGGTTAGGGTTGACAGTGCTTAGCAGCGGCTAACCCCTAACTTAGAGGTCGAGTGTGCGTCCTTTTGTCGTTCTTTCATTTCCCTTGGTTCGCAGGACTCGCGCACCCTGACCGGACCACTTAAGGACGAAAAGAAGAAGACGGACGGACCAACACCCGGACCCCGGCAAGCCAATGTTGCCGGGGGCTGCAACACCCCGGCAAGCCAGCATTGCCGGGGGCTGCAAGTGCAAAGATTAGCCCACGGCGAACCAAAGTTGCCGGGGGCTGCGATCTCAGATAAGTTTTTCATCCCTTATCATGCATTCTCTTATGGGCTGGGGTATGCGAAACCTCGTTTCTCCCTAAAAGCTACCGTGCTCCCTTAACTCTAGGCCCTCGGGCTCGTTCCTGGGGCCAGATTTGGTAGTAGTCGCGGCAGCGAAGGGACGAAGCGAGGAGCCTGAACCCGCCTCCTCCCTGCCTCCGCCAGAAGCGTGAGAAAGGGCGAGCGACGTGGGAAGAAGGCAGGGTCTGCTGCCGGGAAAGGAAGTGTCTATCTTAAAGATATAAAGGATTCGCTCCTTGACGTGGGTTCCACCCACGAGACAAGTGACCCGGCAAGCATCCCCTTTTCATTAAAGAGCATTCCACTCAGGTACAGTTCATAAGAGGATGAAAAACATGAATAATGGGATTACAAGCTTTAAATGCAACTAAGGCCCGAGGGCTTACAAATTGAAAAGAGATAAGGTGCCCGTAATCCCTCTCTTGTCCCTCTATTCAGGAGGCAGGTCAAGGAGGCGAAAAGGGCAAAAGGGGCGCCTAGACGAGCTACGGGTGGCAGAAGACACCAAGAGAATGTCTCGGCAGCATGGTGATGGCGGCGCCGGAGGCAGAGCTCGAAGACGAGGCGGCAGGACGTCAGCACGCTGTCGAGGGCGTCGCGCCCTCGTACTCCGAGTTGACGGCCTTGCCGCCTGCCCTCTTCCTCTTCCGCAGCCTCCCTACGCCAGCCGCCCAAGGAGACGACCCCGAGAAGCTCCAGGAGCCAGCGACGCGGATGATGGGGTCGCCGGTACCACGCGGAACGGCGCCCGACACCTAGTCGGACCCTTCATCCCGCCGCCCGCCGCCCTCGTCGTCGCTGTCGCTGTCCTCCTCGTCACTCCCGCCCGAGGAGGAGCCTTCGCTATCGGAGGAGCTCTCCACGCAGCATCGTGCCCGAGTCCCGAAGCACCCGAAGACCTTGACGGAGAGGAGACCGCCCTCCATCAGCTTAAAATGGAGGGTGAGCCCCGCTGTCAAGCTGTGGATGCGGGTGAACGTCTTCCACCCTCAACCAAGATACATCACATTAGGGGCCGGGAAATCAACGCGGACTCGCGTACCGCTGATTCCACAACCCCTCATGTGCAACCTCAGTGTCTCGGGCGGATCCAACTCCATCTCGCTCGCAAACGGAGTCGGGAGACGAAGGCGACGACGAGGCGGCCGACGCAGCCTGACGAAGAACTCACAAGGGTCGTCCCCGATATGGTCCGCCGCGGGGAGAAGATCTGCTGGCGGAGGCGAGGCCGGCGGACTGCCTCGCCCACCTCTTCCCCGACCGCCTCGGCCTCACCCTCGACCTCGACCGCGGCCTCGTCCCCTCCCTCTTCCCCTTGCAGCTGGCTCTGCCACCACGGGTGCGGGGGGAGGAGGGATGCGTTGCCTAGCGGCAACCCTCGTCGCCACCGTCGAAGGACCAGGGTTCCCTTTCTCCATGGTGAATGAGAGAGAGGGGAGCAGAAGCTGAAGAAAGGAGGAGATGAGAGAATGAGGGCTTCCGTCCCCCCCTATCCCGCTCCTTATAAAGGAGCGGGGTGGGGGCCCGGCCGCCCCGCTCAGCCAATCGAGACGCAGGAGGCGCAGGGAACTGGGCCCGACCTACTACCTCGACCCGTGGCGACCCGGTTTCCCGCCTCCACCGTTCGCCACTCCAAGCGCATGGAGGCCGCGTGGCAGGAGGGCAGAGTTGAGGCGACGGATGAGGCGACCTCTCCCCACCCCGTGATCGTGGGGGGTGGACGCCTCGAAGACCACGCCTCCACGCCTCCACGCCTCCCTCCGTTTATGAGGGAGATACGAACCGCCAGGAGGCGGGCGTTTCGCCTTTCCGAATAAAGAAACCACCCACGACCTCTCCCACGACGCCGCAATCGACGCGTGCCGTTCCGGGAGGGCATGGTGGATGCGGAGCAAGGTGCGACGTGACCCAAGCCGTGCGTGCCCGTGCCCTGTTTTGGGCCTGGCCCAACAGCGCTCGGCACCGTGTGTGGCCCAGGCCCGGGGGCTCCTGTCGGTGTACTAAAGTAGGGGTACCCTAGTATCCCGAACTTGTGCACGGGCAGTCGCAGCACCCCGCGGCAAGGCCCGCCAGGTGATCGCCAAGGCTCTCTATGGTTCTTTTGGAGCCATTCGAGAACAAAGTATTTAAGCCAAGGAGACAAGTCCCCGGCAAGAGGAGCTTGCCGGGAAGGCCGCTCGAGGCACAAGACCCCGGCAAGAGGAGCTTGCCGGGAAGGCCAACCAGAGCATCTCAAAGAACCTGCCGCAACGCGCCACGCGTCCCGGCAGGACTCGGCGAGAGACAAGCTCCCGGACGCGGCAAGACAACGGCCGTGGCAAGGCACTTGCCGCAGCGGGCAACCACTCTGTACCCGCGCTCCAGCTCACCCACCTACGTGTCGCTCCGGAACCCTTCCTGGCGTACGTGGCGGGAGGCTGTGCAGCCAGGGGTACACTGTGGCATGCAGCGCTGACAAGATCACCATCGTGGCAAGCGGTGGCGCCCCCGACGGTCCCTTTTCTGCACCGTCTGGGCGACGTAGATAGGCATTTAATGCGTTTGTCCCCTGCCGTCAGGGTTAGGTATGATACACTGTGTAGGTAGCTATACCTACCACAGCATATTTCCATTTTTGCCCTTACCTACGTTGCCACCTGTTGGAGACCCCTTGAACATATAAAAGGAGGCCCATGCACAACGTAGGGGGGGATCGGACCCCGGAGAGCGATCTCTGAGAGGAAAACAGAAGAAGGCTCGGTCTTGTTAGCTGCTTGAGTGTACTGTAGCACTCAGCGCTCCCGAGCAAGAACTCAATACAATCCACAAAGCAGCAGTAGGAGTATTATCTCTCCGGAGAGCTCCGAAGCTAGGTAAAAAAACCGTGTGCTTCGCCTCGATCCGCTCTTCGCGCGACCTCCGCCCCCCGCCGAACCGAGAAGGGGCTCCGTCCCCATAGGTGCTCGGGGAGCCAGAAAACCCCGGCAGGCCCCTAAAGAGTGTCATCTCAAGGCCGTGAAAAGGATAGTGGGATACTTAATTCATACACCAAACTTTGGCATTTGGTATCCTAAGAGGTCATCTTTTGATCTTGTTGGCTACTCCGATTCAGACTATGCCAGTGACAAGGTTGATAGAAAATCCACTTCGGGTACTTGTCAATTTATTGGTAGTTCCCTTGTGTCTTGGTCTTCTAGGAAACAACACTCGGTATCCTTATCCACAGCCGAAGCAGAATACATTGCCTACGGATCATGTTGTGCTCAATTACTTTGGATGATACAAAACCTTAAGGATTATGGGATACATGTGAAACAGATTCCATTGCTTTGTGACAATGAAAGTTCCATTAAGATTTCTCACAATCCCATGCAACATTCTCGAACTAAGCACATTGAAGTTCGTCATCATTTCATTCAGGATCATGTTGCTAAACGACACATCAATCTTAAGCATGTTCGTACCGATAAGCAATTGGTGGATATATTCACCAAACCGCTTGATGAGAAAGTATTTTGTCATTGGAGCGGTGAATTGAATAGCATTGCTGCCTCAAACATGGAATAGAAGCTCCATTTGGATACATGCAAGGCGTGAGCCTTTTTTGACCAGTCCTTGATATTTCTCTTATGATGATGATCATATGTCTTGGATCTATACTTGTACCCTTGCATGTTATCTAACCCATGTAGGTACTTGGATGAGATTCAATCTAGGAAATTGCAAGTCACTGAAATCCCAAGCAATTTCTACATCACCAAGTTCCTATAGTTTAGATGTTGATCTTAAGGAAGCAGGAACTCACTCAACATATCCTTTGACTACTTCCATATGTCGAATGTCATAATTGTCAATTTGGACATACAAGTGCTCTTGCTTGCCAGACTAACCCATGTAGGAAGATGAACTTAAACTACTAGTGGTGCTGCCCAGCTCTTGATGGACTACACCAACCTTGCGCATCCAACACAAGTTCGACTACATGATCAAGATCAACACCACACCCCAAGGTATGCCATTCCATCTTAGAGAAGTTTTACTCCAAGACATGAGATAAAGCAACTCAACAAGATGTGAATACATCAAAATGCTTAAACGAAAAATGGTAAACCCATTTTGAGCTTAAACGATGAGTATCACCTACGATAAAGTGTTATCACTTGACTCCTTAGTTAATATACTCTAACATAGGTGACTTTGTTGCCGACCTTTCCAAGATGAAGTTCTCTAGTGTTCTTTTGCTCAGTTGATTTTTTCCATTTGTATGTTTTTCTTGCCATTGTGAAAAAAACTTCACCTAGATTTCTTTTAAAATTTTTGTTTTTCATTCTGTTGCTAATTCATTACAAATCTTTCAAAAATTCTGTGCAAATCCTTGTGAGATTTCATTTGCCAAGTGAGCTGAGTCGACAAAATCTTTACTCTGTGTTGAACTCGATCCCTCCGATCCAAGCCTATCGGCTCGACCGAAATACAAGGTTTCCTTGTATATAGTTCATCGATGTAACTGACAAGGACTAGCGCGGTCTCACCGATAAGCACCTTCTGTGACTCTGTCATCTCGGAGTCACCGATGGAACCATATCGGCGTCATCGACTTCAACTCTGCGAAAACGTTTTGCCATTTTTGACTGCCTATTTTATTCAGCTCTACTCAATGATTCTTCCCTCTACCAACATCCTGAGCTACCTGCTGCTTTGTAGTGACTCTCAAGGACCACACCTACTTGGCTCATGTTCCAGAAGTACCCTTCTTGGAAATTGATGTCAAAGGGGGATATAGAGTACATCAAAGCTTATCAAATGAGCACATCTAAGCTCTTCTACAAATGCTTGTTGACAAAGAGGAGAGAAGTCACATGTCTTTAAGAGGGGAAGACATGCTAATATGTTTGATCCTAGCTATTGCCGTTGAAAATTCTTTTTGCTCTGTTTCTACTTGCTCTTAGCTTATTTGTTACGATTTGACCTCACCCTACCTTCTCCCATTATCCAACATCAGATTTAGGGGGAGAAAGAGTCTATGCCTAAGGGGATAAAAGTCCTTGGAATTTATTGCACATATTTAAATCTTTGGGGACATGTCTATATCTAAATGAAGTACTTACCTATAGTACTCACCCATAACATGTCATCCCAATCTTGGTATTCTTCTGGTTCCCTAAAACTGCTTTACTTGGAGTGTTCTTGTGTTATCTAACCCTATTTTTTCAAGTCCAGTCTCTCAAAAGTCAGCTCAAGATCACAAGGTAAGTATATGCATCACACTCATGTGCATGATGATCACTTGTTGTTGTACATATTGTTTGCAAGAGGGATTCATCAACATGGAGGTACATTTGTCAACCATATCATTTGCTCTGATGCATATAGCAAAGATACATGTAACTCTCTGCTTACTCTGTCATGTTATGCATTCACATGTTATTATATTCTATCTTCACCTGATTGCATACATGTAGGGGGAGCTTATACATGCTACATGTTCCTCCAAATCTTTACTTGCTACTCTTCATATCATTTACTTAAGGCTTTGATGTATGTTGTCATCAATTACCAAAAAGGGGGAGATTGAAAGGAGAAGTGCTCAGTGGGTGATTTTGGTAATTAATGTCAACATATCTCTTGTTGGACTAATGTTGTTATCTAGTGTGTTTCAAACAAGTTGAAAATGGTCTGGAAAGGACAAGAGGATGTGGAACCCTGCAAGGTGCCAAGGACATGCATTGGCTAAAGCTCAAGACTCTTCATCTTTGTTTTAGTGATGCAAGATCACATTGAGGCCATAGGAAAGCCAATACTGTTAGAAGGGGATGAGGTGTTTCTTAATGGCTTGCTTGCTCAAATGCTTAGTGATATTGATCCAAAACCCTCAACCACTTTGTTCATCCAAATATGTCAAAACCCAAAACTCCAACTCGGCCCCACTGATTCTTCTTATCCGGCGCCACCGAGTTCATATGACATAGCCACAGCCAGAAACACTAACAGTTCGGTCACACCGATACAGATCTCGGTCTCACTGAGATGGCATTGCCAACTCCTGTTATAATTTACATTTATTTCGGTCTTCAAAATTGCAATCGGCCTCACCGAGATGGCTTGACCAATTCTCTGTTACCCTGTTGCTTCACTTCGGTCTCATCGAGTTGATGCAATCGGCGCCACCGATATGAGGTTTTCCATAAAGCCCTAGCACATCGGTCCCGCCGAGTTATTCCAGTATGTCCCACCAATATTCCTAACGTTCACATTTTGATCTAATCGGTCCCACCGAGTTTAACTATTTCATCGCACCGAGATGGGTGAAGTGTGTGTAATGGTTGGATTTTGTGTGGAGGTTATATATACCCCTCCACCCCCTTCTCCATATGAGAGAGAGCCATTAGAACGTGCCTACACTTCCACCATACAATTTCTGAGAGAGAACCACCTACTCATGTGTTGAGATCAACATATTCCAATCCTACTATAAGAATCTTTATTTCTAGCCTTCACCAAGTTGCTTTCCACTCAAATCATCTTTCCACCATATCCAAATTTGTGATAGAGAGTTGAGTATTGGGGAGACTATCATTTGAAGTATAAGAGCAAGGAGTTCATCATCAACACACCAACTATTACCTTTTGGTGAGTGGTGTCTCCTAGAATAGTTAGGTCTCGCTTGGGAGCCTCTCTCAAGTTGTGGAGTTGCACCAAGAAGTTTGTAAGGGCAAGGAGATCACCTACTTCGTAAAGATCTACCCGAGTGAGGCAAGTCCTTCCTGGGCGATGGCCATTGTGGGATAGACAAGGTTGCTTTTTCGTGGACCCTTCATGGGTGGAGCCCTCCGTGGACTCACACAACCGTTCCCTTCGTGGGTTGAAGTCTCCATCAACATGGATGTACCATACCACCACCTATCGGAACCACGCCAAAAATCTTTGTGTCTTCATTGCGTTTGCACACAATCCCATCCCTTTACTTTCTTTCAATTAGCATGCTTTACTCTTTCTGCTGCATATACTATTGTCATGCTTGCTTGAAATGTATTGTGTATGCTTAAACTTGTGCTAAAATCTCAACCTTAACTTGAAAAATCTAAAATTTACTACTTTTGCTAGCTATGGGTCTAATCACCCCCCTTTAGACCCCTCTTCTCGATCCTTTCACTTGCCCACGCACAGAAGGAAAGACGGGGCGCCCTAGGGTAGCTGGGCCCCCCTTTCCTTCCCCCCATGCATCAAATATGGAAGGGGGTGTGCCTGAGGTGGGGAAGCCGTCGGCCCCCCTCCTGCACTTTCCTCCATGCCTAAAGGAAGGAAAGGGAGGGGCGCACCTAGGGCTACCTCCTCTCCCCCTCCACCTATATATATGTGAGGAGGGAGAGGGGAAACACACACCACGATCCCCAAGCCGTGTGCGGCGCCACACTACCTCTAGTTCTAGTTCCTCCTCCATCCATGTCTGTTGTACTTGGCGAAGCCCTGCAAATAGTTTCACCACCACCGTCACCACGCCGTCGTGCTGCCATAACTCATCTACTACTTCGCCTCTCTTGCTGGATCGAGAAGGTGAGGACGTCATCAAACTGAACGTGTGCTGAATGCGGAGGTGCCATAAGTTCGGTACTTGATCGGGACGGATCGTGAGGTGTACGACTACATCAACCATGTTGATAAACGATTCCGCTTAGCAATTTACAAGGGTATGTAGATGCTCTCGCTTCTCATAGCTATGCATCTCCACGGATAGATCTTGCTTGTGCGTAGAATTTTTTTTAGGTTTTTCATGCAACGTTCCCCAACAAGGTAGTGGGCGCGGGCGAAGGTTTTCCACCCGGGTCTAAGGAGCATGACGCGATGCGCGAGGAACTCCACGTTCACCCACACGTGCCATTATAGTAGCCGCTCATGCGTAGCCCCAGCCCAAGTGGCTGGTCGACCTCCATCACCCTGGCGAAAGGGCGGTGGAGCCGCAGGCGACTACAGGGAGAATCGTGCAGCTTGATGACGAACGCAAGTGTCGTGTCCCTCGTGTGGCCCTCTACCGGGGGTGGAATAGCTGGAGGAGAAATGACGAGTGCGCCACCCCGTCCGCCTCAACCACGACGGTCCGTCGACCCCGACCTCGCGCACCGGAACCAGCCTCTACAGCCGCAACCGAGGCCAAGGCATGGTGTCGTGGAGAAGCTCTCACCGTCGTGGTCGAAGCACGAGCCCGGCCTCTTCCTCTCGCCATGACAGAAGACAGAAGCAAGGAACGAGAAGAAGGAGAAGGTGGATGAGCATCGCCACCCTCTCACACCTCCTTTTATAGCGGAGGCGAGGGAGGCTGGATCTCCACTACCCTGAAGCAACCGCCCCACTCCACCAATCCGGCTCTCTGCATCCCTGGATGGCGTCTTGCTTCATCAACCATCCCACTACACCAATCCAAGACACCTTGTCATCTGCCGAAGCGTAAGTTCCCAAGCCCCGCTCGTCCACCACCAAGCCCGTGCAATACATGCGGCGCGCATGGCGGAAATGGTGGCGGTGGTGGGTAAACTAAAGGCAAATTGGCAGTTACCTGATAACCCACAAGTATAGGGGATCGCAACTGTTTTCGAGGGTAGAGTATTCAACCCAAATTTATTTGATTCGACACAAGGGGAGCCAAAGAATATTCACGAGTATTAGCAGTTGAGTTGTCAATTCAACCACACCTAAAAGACTTAATATCTGCAGTAAAGTATTTAGTAGCAAAGTAGTATGGAAGTAGCGGTAGCGGTGGCAAAAGTAACAGTAGCAGTTTTGTGGTGATTGTAACAATAGCAACGACAAAGTAACTTGGCTATGATCAATATGTGAAAAGCTTGTAGGCATTGGATCATCGATGGATATTTGTGTTGGATGATATGCATCATGTAGCAGTTATAACCTAGGGTGACACAGAACGAGCTCCAATTCATCAATATAATGTAGGCATGTATTTCATTTATAGTCATATGTGCTTATGGAAAAGAACTTGCATGACATCTTTTGTCCTACCCTCCCGTGGCGGCAGGGTCCTAATGGAAACTAAGGGATATTAAGGCATCCTTTAATTAGATAACCAGAACAAAGCATTAGCACTTAGTGAATAGATGAACTCCTCAAACTCCGGTAATTACCGGAAAGAATCCCAATTATTGTCACCTTGGGGTATGCAGATCATAACTCGTAATAAGTGTCTACAATTTGCAAGATAGGATCAAGAACTCACATATATTCATGAAAACATAATAGGTTTAGATCTAAAATCATGGCACTCGGGCCCTAGTGACAAGCATTAAGCATAGCAAAGTCATAGCAACATCAATCTCAGAACATAGTGGATACTAGGGATCAAACCCTAACAAAACTAACTCGATTACATGATAAATCTCATCCAACCCATCACCGTCTAGCAAGCCTACGATGTAATTACTCACTCCTGGTAGTGAGCATCCCCGTCTAGGAAGGTTGGTGATGATGATGGCGACGAATCCCCCTCTTTCGAGCCTCGAACGGACTCCAGATCAGCCCTCCTGATGAAGAATAGGAGGCGGCAGTGGCTCCGTATTGTAAAACATGATGAATCCTTCCCTCTGATTTTTTTTCTCTGCGAATAGGTGCTTATAGAGTTGAAGTTAGGGTCGGAGGAGGTCTAGGGGGTCCACAAGCCTTGAGTGAGCACCCCAGGGGTGGGCGCGCCCCCAGGGCTTGTGGCCTCTGGGTGAGCCTCCTCTGGTATCTTTTTGTGCCAGTATTTTTTATATATTCCACCAAAATTCTCCGTAAATTTTCAGGTCAATCCAAGAACTTTGAATTCTGCACAAAAATAACACCATGGCAATTTTGCTGAAAACAGCGTTAGTCCGGGTTAGTTCCATTCAAATCATGCAAATTAGAGTCCAAAACAAGGGCAAAAGAGTTTGGAAAAGTAGATATGATGGATACGTATCATTACCCCAACTCACACGCGCGCGCCCTAGTGGCATACTATGGGCATGGGCGCCTCTGGTTTTTTTTACTCAAATGGCACGCGTCGCGTGAGCGGCAGAGATATCAGGATGACACTAAGGGCTCGCCTTGGTCTAGATTAATGAAGAAGCAAGGAAGATGTCAAGACACAATGTTGTTCCCGACAAGATCGATGTGTGCGCCTGTACATTTGTTGGGCCTACCCCAACGACGCCCGGCGATACGTATGGACCAGGCCCGGGGGCTCTTTTTGGTGCAACAAACATGAGTGTTTGCCGCCCTAACTTATGCATAGGCACGTTGTGGAACCTTCCGTCAAGTCCCAAGTCCCATATACAGCTAAGCCAGAGAAGCCGCTCTTTGTGAGATCGAGGAGAGCATTAAGAAGACCAATCATCAAAACAAGGCCCAAGTTTCATAAAAGAAGCAGCCCACTCCGGCAGGAGCGAGCCGGCGAGTCAACCCCCAGCCAGCCCTTCGAGCATGGGTTTCCCGCCAGCACTAGCGCTCTACCTCTGTGACCAGCTAGCCGCTGATTAGTGAGGTGTCGAGCCCGCAGGTGCCTAGGTGGACGTAACTTGTGTGTGTCAGCTTGCTGGAGGAGTAGATCACCTTTATTGCACCCGTCTTGATGGCGTGTCACGATAATAGGAGGTAGCTGGATAAGAGGAGCGGCAACCTTGCCGGGTTTCATCCTCCGCATGACACCTAGCAGCGCATTTAATGCATTTTGTCCTAACTGTCACAGTTAGGTATGATAGCTCTGTATCAATCTAATCACCCCTGCAATGACCTTTTTGGCATTATGGTAACCCCTTGAGCTATAAAAGGAGGGCCAGGGCAACATTAGAAGGGGCTCGAATCTTTTCAACCCTCACGCATATGCGTTCGTGCAGCTGCTCTCTTCCCACCTCTTGCCGGGGGAGAGCGCTCTGTGTACTTGTGCTCAACACGACCAATACACCCAAAGCCAGGAATACGGTTTTACGCCTCCGTGTGGCCCGAAACTAGGTAAAATCATGCGATCCTCATTGTGTTTGCTCTTTGCATCAAATATCACCCCTGGCCAAACCAGCAAAGGGGCCGCACTGCCCCATAGATCGCTGGTTCCATGGCGACTATGGGTGCCTTAGTACCTTGACTTGTGAACAGGCAGTTGTAGCCATCACGATGGCAGGGCTTGCAAGAGGACAATTATAAACAAGAGTCAAGGCTTGGTCGGCAAAACCATTGAGAAGGCTCCAAGACAGGTCATTGAGAATTACTAACTTAGTACTGAAGATCAAGACATTGGTTGCCGGCAAGCAACTTGATGTCAAGCAAAGGTCCGACAAGCTCTGTGTTGGTAAGCTCCCACTACTTGTCCACCACTCCACCTCAGCGATATGCCAGTCATCTGTCAAGTAGGTGTAGAGGGTGCAGGCTGTTTGGTGAGCTCTGCCTAGGCACGTGTCAGATCACCGCCGAAGGCACAAGTTTAATGACACCCGTCCCTGGAGTATGTCAAGCTAATAACAGGTAGTTGGGTGAACGGCACAGAAGAGAGACAACCCTTGCCGGCAATCTTCATCAGCACGACACCTCACAATGCATTTAATGCATTTGTCCTAACCCGTCAGAGTTAGGTATTTGGAACTGTAGCCACAATTTACGTTGTGTAAACACTGTTTTGCCATTGTGGTGACCCCTTCATATATAAAAGGAGGCCCATGGCTACTGAAAATGTAACTAATCCCTGGGTGGTTTTGGTAATTCTTAGTATAGCTCATTGGACTAATATTCTTCCAAGATATTCATTTCAGAAAGTTCAATGATTGGCGTGGCTCGGACTAGAGATGTGGACCCCTCAAAATGCTAAGGACACATATTGGCTCAAGCTCAAGACTCTACATTTTCATTTCAGTGATCCAAAATCACATTGAGTCCATAGGAAAAGCCAACACTATTAAAAGGGGATGAGGTGTTACTTAATGGCTTGCTTGCTAAAAATGCTTAGTGATATGCTCCGAAAGCCCTCAAACACTTTCTCATATCCACATATGTCCCAAACCAGAAGTCAAACTCGGCCCCACCGATTTGATCTATTCGGTGCCACCGAGTTCATTTGACATAGCCATAGCCAGAAACCCTAATCAGTTCGGTCTCACCGGTAGGGATCTCGGTCTCACCGAGATGGGATTGCAAACTCTCTGTTTCCCTTCGTAACGCTGCGGTTTAACCGAGATGAGCAATCGGTCCCGCGGAGTTCCCAATGCAAGCTCTCTGTTTCCTTTTCATAATGTTTCAGTCTCACCGAAATGAGCGATCGGTCCCACCGAGTTTGCCTGACCAGCTCACTGTTTGCCTATTACAGAAATTGGTCTCACCGAGTTCATGTGATCGGTCTCACCGAGATTACGTTATGCCCTAACCCAAACACAATCGGTCCCACCGAGTTGACATGTCGGTCCCATGGAAAAGCTTAACGTTCACATTTTGAACTAAATTGGTCTGACCGAGTTTCAGTATTCGGTCCCACCGAATTTGGTAAATTGTGTGTAACGGTTAGATTTTGTGTGGAGGTACACTGGTATGCGTTGGTGCTATACAAACGTTTTTAACCCCTTTCCGCGACAACATTTGGAACCGTCACCAAGTGAGTGTGGGAGATAGGAGGGTCCTTCCCACACGACCCAGAAACCGTCGGGGATATGCCCTCCTGGCACACACGCTCGGCAAAATGAGGTCGTATGTGACCGGCCAATGCTCAAATATGGACATACGAATAGTAGAGATAAAAAATACAATTATACAAGCGAAATTGTTTTTGGTCGCGAGTACATCCCACATAGTCAGTCCCCGCTAAACGTTTTCGTTCGTATGTACATCCCACAGAGTCACTCCAAGGAAAACGTATCCATTCACAGGTACATCACACAGATTTTTTCCCGTTAAATCGTTTGCGTTATTGAATGTATCACACACGGTCCATAAGAAACTATGTGGCAAAGGTTGTCCATCACACACAGTTTTTATGTGGTAAACATTTGCGCAAGGTGTCCTAACGCAAACAGTTTTCAAGAGAAAGTCGTGTGTGATTGTTCATTGATCCAACATGGTTTATTCCTAGAAATTGTGTGCATTGCCTGAGCTCATCGCCCACGGTATTTTTTTCAATAACCGTTTGCAATAGCAAACCCAATTAGCAGGCTAATTTCCCTATTATTAATAATCCATTTATTAAGCTAATTAACATTCATATTAAGCACACAATATATTTCATTTCCATATTAAGGAAGCAGAATTTCATAATTGAAATACATCAGAGTAGAACATGATATAACTTCAGCACTCACCTACCCCATTACACAACTGCACCAGCACCAAGTTCCACATGCAACATGTAGACCTTTCGAAATTAGCATCATAGACGGTATATAGACAGATGCATCTCATCTGGAAAACTGCTAAAGCGGAAGGCGAATATTGAGCCTTCATTCATGTTGAAGGTCTTTGCAACTCTAGGCCAGTGCCTGTGGATGATTTACCGTCCATCCTTCGTCCTCTTCAGGAACACTTCAATATTGTACCGTGGGTGTTGTATGAAAACCTTCCTCGCCTCCTGACCATAGAGGTGGTTTGAGAGGTAATCATCAGTGAACTGCTTTGGAAAGGCCTCAAAACAAGGATGTGCATAAATATCTTCTCTATATTGGAAATGGGGCAAAGTAATAAAAAAGTAAAGGTATAATAGTTAGTACCATCTTGTAGTGAACTGATGTCTTCTTCATTGTGCAGACAAAGATCTTGTTGTTTTTTGTCGCTAATTTCTTTATCCTAACAATCTTTCTGAGTTTCTTGATTGGATTGATATTCATGGACAACCCATTTCCCCATATGCAAAAAGGGTCGAACAGTGGGTCAAAACCTCTGACAGCAGGAGCTACATGTGCAAGACCAAATTGTTAAAAACCAAAATATTAGAACGGTTCCTGCAATTGCACAATAATGTGCTATTAGAGAACGAACCAAGCACGTGATAACCTCAATTGCAAACCTCAGTGCTTCCCATTATTTCCCTGCAACACATATAAGGTAGTTAGTCATCAGGTTAAGTAAGGGTTCACATGCTATCAGTAAAATAAGTTGAGGAAAAATAAGCACATTGCAGATTCATCAGATTAATTCAAGTCAAACGGAAAACCAATTTATCCAAACCTAGCATGATTAAGAACTAGGAAATATAGCGCTTTTATATGTTTCTTATGTATTAGTGCAGCCAAATTCGATTTATTCCTCACATGCACAACAGTACAAAATTCTACCCATGACAATTGTACATCGCATTGCAGAATTGAACCAAGTAGTTAACTAAACACCACAACAAATGAACCAAACATTAACAGAGCACCACATTGTACAATATAACATACTCCTAATAGAAGATCAGACAGTTAGCTAAATAGTTAACTACAGCCAATTGTAGCAATTGTATTTGTTTCTCATGTATTTACTATAGGCAAATTCAATTTATTCCTCACATGGTATACAATAACAGAATGCACCCACAACTATTGAACATCGCATTGTAGAATTGAACCAAACAGTTAACTAAACACCACAACACAAATGATCCAAACATTAACTGAGCACCACATTGCACAATGTATAACCAAACCAAGCATGCTTGACAACTTGGAAATATAGCAATTGTATTTGTTTCTCATGTATTTTGTAAAGATAAATTTGATTTATTTTGCACATGGAATTGAACATCACATGTGACACTCCAAAATCTTCATTTGGGTTTTTGCAAAATCCTTGCTGGATTTTCCTTGAAATTTGAGGCTTTCAGTAAAACAGCCCTCTTAAAATTCCTTTTCCTTGACTAGGGTTTGCTATTTCTGTTTTCTCCTTCAAGCCTTGGGATTAACCTTCTTAAAAACTCCTTCTCTCTATTGTTTCCCTTCTCAGATTTTATTTTTGGGAGTTTTCTTTTTAAGAAAAACTCTATGAAAAAGATTTGGGATTTTCATTCTATTGAAAACCATCCATGACCTTGAATTTTGCCCATGAGGTAAAACCACCACAACATCTTCTCCCCTCCTTGTCAACAACTCAAACTTCCTATCCCAACTCATCCAAACAAGTTTTGGATTTTGTTTTATCTCTCAAATATTTTTCTGTCAATTATTTTTAGCCTAATGGATTTTCAAAGCAAGTACCCTCTTCCATTTGAGATTTGACTTCAAACCAACTCTACTGGCTAGTCCTTTGCACCCACAACCCAGAACCATCTTGATCCACTCATCTTCTTTTCAAATTTTTCAACTTGCACTCCCTGCAAGTTTGGACCAGATTTGTCAAATTTGGTGAAATTCATATCTACACTCCTCCAAAAATTCCACCAAAAATCAGGCAGCCTACTAGAGCAATGAGAAGTCACTCCACCAAATATCAGCCCAAGGAAAAATCCCTATAGGCCTGGATCATTCTGTCGAACACCTTGCATGCACTGTTCGAACACTTTCAGTCAAATTCAGTCTTCAGTGTTGTTTTCTGCAGATCATCTTCGGTCACGCGCACATAGTGCCCTTGGCACGTTGCTCGCCGCCTGGTCTGCGTGTCCAGAGCCCCGCACGCGCGCTTGGCCTCTTCCTGGCGTCGGTGGCGCTCTGACCCGACCACGCCGGCGTGTCCCGCGGCGGCTGAACCACCGTTGCAGCCAACAGGGAGCAGAACGGCGGCTCAACGCCGTTCCGCGCCGCACAGCCCCGCTGATGGCTCCGCGTGGCCATCTCCGCGCCAGCGCACGCATGCAGCACCGTCGCCGTGGCGCGACGCGCACAGCGCGCGCTCTCTGCCGCCGTTGAGCCCGTGCGGTCACCTCACCGTGGACAGACGCCATTACGCCGGGGCCAGCTCCGTTTAGTAGCAGAACGAGTTCAGTAACCTCCACTGATGCCGCCCGACCGCTCAAGCCACCCTCTAATCCACTGCTCCGCCGTAATCGCTCGCCGGAGATTCTCCGTTTACGGCCACCCCGTCGATCTGCCTATAAATAGAGGCCCCGAGCTTCAGCTCGAGCACCCACTAGCCATGCACTCCCCCTAGAGCACGCCAGGCCTCTGGAAGGGCCCCGAGGAGGTCTCCTTCCTCGACTCCGACCGCCGCGACCCGCCACTGGATCCAGCCCGATTCGCCCCCGTGTGTGCTCCTCCACCTCCATTCTCCTGCCAGTAGCTTCTCCACGCATCCCTCATTCTGACCCGCACTTCAATTTGAAGCTTGCAGCCCTCCACCGGAGTTCCCCATCCTCACCCGAACCGCCGTCCGCCGGAGTTAGTGTCGCCGTCGACGTGGTGCTCCCTGTTGGACGAGTCCACCACCCACCGACGCGGAAGAAGACACCGAAGCTCTTGGTACCCTCCGTTTCTCCTAATTCGCCGTAGTTCGACGCCGGCGTCCACCGCCGTCTTCGGGCGCCGGCGAGCCTTTTCAAACCTGACATGCGGACCCCGCATGTCAGCCTCTGTTCTTTTATTTGTGAAACGTTTTATGTTGACGCCTTAGGGCAAAATACGCTTTCTCTGTTGCGCTTGCGCATTTCCAAACGAACGGTTTTCTGTTTTCTCAGTTAGAACCCTGAGAAGTTTCTGTTTTATTACAGATAAGTCCCTGGGCAAAAACCTTTATAACTTTTTATCAGAAGCATATTTTTGATTGATTCTTTTTCTGTTCTCTTCAAAATTTTGTCTAGTTTTTTATCAGATTTATTGGAATAATATTTGCAATACTTTTTCTGCACCTCTCGGTATTCACGTTAGCGCGTATGTTTTCTCTGTACCGTAGATACCTACGGAGGTGACGGGGCCACGAACTTCACCGAGCTAGGCTCCGACTACTCTGAACCAGGCAAGCATGTTCGAACTTTTGATATGATGAGTGTATTGGTATGTTTGCATGTAGATAGTTTCATGGCATGTGTGGAGCATACCGATGAACCGTTCATTATGCATTGTTGGAGCAAGTAAGCCCGATGATTTCACACGTCGATGGACGTGAGTATGTAAGGCCATGTGTTGGCATGAAGATGGGTAAGATGGCAGTGTTGTAGCATGCCAGTCTTAGGCCATGCAAGTTATCTTCAGTACCAACCTGTATCGGTTGGTTCATATCCATTCCCTTTCCCTGTACTACCACATGTTTCCCGAAAGGGATATGGTTTAGTAAGTCGCAAACCGCTTTCTTGATACACACCAAAAAGGAGAGGCCGGGATGCTGGTTCCATGGCCCTGGATTAAAGCCAGGCATCCGGTCAGGGGGCATGGGTGTTTCCGGTTGGGACCGAGAGGGGGGCACCCCTTAGAGCGCGCGTATATAAATTTGATCCCATGCTATTCGAGATTGTGATCTCCCCGTCTCAATAGTTTTTCTTGGACGATGTTGAGGGTGATTCCTGGCATCGAAGAGTTGGATGGGTGTGTACTGGATTGCCGTGTTTTCTTCTGAAATACCGTAACGGAACTAGTCCTAGTGACTACTGAAATCCGTCGACTGTGGGAAATTTTTGTACAAACTCTGCAGAGCTCTATACCCTTAAATCATATTATCTGTTTCCAAGTTTCCTGCTAACAGTCATGTGCCAGTTTGGTGACAAATTATCCGGTGGGACGCATGGGCACTAAGACCGGTTAAATGTTTATCCTTGTGGATGTACTAACCCGTTATTCTCCATGAGTTAAATATATTCATGATGATATATTATTTCATTATCAGTCAAAAGCCCTTTATGTGGTGTCGCTCAGACGCCCGACTGTGGCATTTCTTTTAAAAAGCCCTTTATGTGGTGTCGCTCAGACGCCCGACTGTGGCATTTATTTTAAAAGCCCTTTATGTGGTGTCGCTCAGACGCCCGACTGTGGCATTTATTTTAAAAGCCCTTTATGTGGTGTCGCTCAGACGCCCGACTGTGGCATTTCTTTTAAAAGCCCTTTATGTGGTGTCGCTCAGACGCCCGATTGTGGCATTATTCCGCATTTTCCGCTCGAGGAGTCTTTCAGACACTCGTTTGGCACCAGTATTATTATTCCGCATTTTCCGCTCGAGGAGTCTTTCAGACACTCGTTTGGCACCAGTATTATTATTCCGCATTTTTCCCGCTCGAGGAGTCTTTCAGACACTCGTTTGGCACCAGTATTATTACTCCGCATTTTTCCCGCTCGAGGAGTCTTTCAGACACTCGTTTGGCAGCAGTATTATTATTCTGCATTTTCCGCTCGAGGGGTCTTTCAGACACTCGTTTGGCACCCAGCATTATCACCTCTATGTCTGATCGTACTGGTTAACTTATCCATGTGTTTCATGTTGGCATTTGTTATATCTTACGTCCGAACTGTCTTGCGAGTACTTTCAAAGTACTCACTGGCTTGTTGATTTGGCCAGATGCTGACGAAGGTGATCTCATGGATGAAGAGTTCGATAGCGAATCCGACGCCTAGAGGAGTCCCAGTCAGTCTCGTGCAACCTTGGAGTTGGTCACTGTTTCATATCCGCTTCCGCTACCCTAATAAATTCATCGAGCTTCACCTCGACGCTCGATGGGATGTTAGTTTGAGAATCCCATAACCACTCCCACTGTGTTACTCCACCTCTACCTTATTTGCGAGTCAGTAGTATGCCACCACTCCCTTGTGTCATTAATCGCATTTATGTATAATTATTGGCACGCTTGTAATAAATTGTTGAGTATCGTCAGCTCAACCCTGTAATATATTTATGCTACTGGCTTATTGTATCAAAAGTTTGTCTGCCAGTGAGGTGGTTTTATCTCAAACTGGATTTCTATAGATTGGTTTCTCAATAAATATTTTATTGGAAAACCGGTCGTGACATCACATTTGTAGAATTGAACCAAACAGTTAACTGAAGACGACAACTAACTAACAAAACAGTTAATAAGTGAGCACCACACTGCACGACATATAGAACATATACACTAGAGCAACAGATTGCATGGTAAAATTAGATAGCACAATTCACTAGAATTTGTGAAGGAAAGGCAGGAGCAGCACATGCAACGCGTAAACCGAGCATGCTTAACCGGCATAGCTAGCAAATGGCAAGGTGCTCCTCCAAGATCTGGGGGTCGGCACGAATGACATCCATCGCGACCTCATCCACGCGTGCGGAAACGATTTGCTTCTCCGCTGCCAAATGCTCCTTCAGATCCGACTGAGTACGCGTAGCCGCCATGCGTTGCATCACCATGTAAGATGTTGTGAGAAGTAGCTTGTTTGCGCATCATGTAGGATCTGGAGAAGTGCACTAGCCTAAATAACATGTCAGGATTATGTACGCATATCCTGAGTGATGTATTGTATAATTATCGCCGCGTGTAAGATGCGTAATGATGCAGTCCTTCTCTATGCGCAAATCGATTTGTTTTCCCTTGAGTATCTTGGTTTTAAAAAAAAAAAATTTGTCAACCTCGTGCATTATGGGTTTTATCTTCGCAACCCTTCCATTTTTCTTATGGGTTTTATAAATACATCCCCAGAGTGAAAAATGTCTCGTCCTTGGACCCGCTCCATGCCAGCTCCACCAGAGGAAGATTATGGCAACCAACCGGGCAACAACTTTGCACAAGGGCAGTCAAGTCAACACTACAATACTCAATCAGGCAACAATTTTACACGAGGTTAGACAAGTCAACAGGACAGTGAAACGGCACTTTCCCAAATGTGCCGCCTTTATGAACAGAGTCAGCAACAACATCGGGAAATGATGAACCAAGTTATTAACATGGGAAATCACCATGGACAGTATCCGCAGCATTCCAAGTTATCTGAGCTACAGAAGACACGTCCCTCAACATTTTCTCATACTGACAAGCCACTTGAGGCCGAAGACTGGCTTCGCGATATGGAGAGAAAGTTAATTATTGCAAAATGCTCAGACCCAGAAAAGGTACTGTACGCACCGCATTATCTCACGGGAGCAGCCGCATCCTGGTGGGAAAATTTTCTGCACATGCATCCCAACGAAAATGATATAACCTGGGATGATTTCAAAGAAGGTTTCCGTGGCGCGCATATTCCTAAGAGTATTATGAAAATCAAGAAAAGAGAGTTCGATGACCTCAAGCAAAGGAACATGACAGTGTCAGATTACAACAGCCAATTTACTCTGTTATCCCGCTACGCCAACGAAGAGCGTATGACTGAAAGCAAGAAAATGGAGAAGTTCCTTGACGGCCTAGCACCCGCGCTTAAATGCCAACTGGTCATACACACTTTCCCAGATTTTAAGACGCTGGTGGATAAAGCCATTACTCTGGAAAATGAAAGACGCAGTTTGGATGATATCCGCAAGCGAAAAAGGGACCAGACTAACCATGCTCGCAATCACCGAAGTAAGACCGATTTTCAGAAGGGTGGGACGCACAAATCATCATCCAACGTCTCACGCCCAACAAAGAATTTCCATGCTAGGGACAAGGAGTTCACATATCGCCCAGGTGTTACTTGTTACGCCTGTGGAGAAGAAGGACACTATGCCAAGCAGTGTCCCAAGCCAAGAAGCTCAGCACCAAAACCGAACAACGGCAACAATAATTCAGCGCCCAAGCGAAACAACTTCAATCCCAACAATAACCACAGGAAAGGTCATCTGAACCACGTGACCAAAGAGGAGGCACAAAATGCTCCGGATATCGTACTCGGTACGTTCCCTGTCAACACAATACCTGCAACGGTTTTGTTTGATTCTGGAGCTTCTCACTCTTTTATTTCGAAAAGTTTTGCTTCGCAAAATAATTTTTCGATGCTTCCTTTGGAGAAATCCATGATCATCAAGTCCCCTGGAATTCAGCAAGTTACTCAGAATTACTGTCAGGATGTGATTATTGAGTTCAAAGGATTGAAGTTTCACGCCAATCTCATTGTGTTGGAAAATAAAGGACTAGATGTCATCCTAGGGATGGACTGGTTAACCACTAACAAAGGTTTCATTGATTGTTTCAATCGGACCGTGATTCTCACACACCACCATGGTAAAACAATAAGAGTATCCGCCAAAGAGAGAGAAATACCCAGACAACCAAGACTGAACAAGGTAGACATTTCTGAATTAAACAAGGTTCCAGTAGTACGTGAATTTCCAGACGTATTTCCCGAAGAGCTACCAGGCATGCCACCCGACCGAGAGATAGAATTCAGCATTGAGCTAGCACCAGGAACCACCCCCATATACAAGAAACCATACATAATGGCACCGTCCGAGTTGGTTGAACTGAAGAAACAAATAAAGGAGTTGCTTGACAAGGGATACATTCGAGCCAGTTCCTCACCATGGGGATCACCAATTTTGTTTGCCAAAAAGAAAGATGGAACACTGCGATTGTGTATTGACTACCGAGCACTCAACATGGTCACGATCAAGAACAAATACCCGATGCCAAGAATAAATGATTTATTCGATCAACTCGCTAAGGCCAAGGTATTCTCAAAAATCGACCTAAGGTCAGGATACCATCAATTAAAGGTACGAACAGAAGATATCCCCAAGACAGCCTTCACCTCCAGATATGGACTGTATGAGTTCACAGTAATGCCTTTTGGATTAACAAATGCCCCTGCATATTTTGTTCACCTTATGAACAAAGTATTTATGAAGTTTATGGACAAGTTCGTTGTGGTATTCATCGACGATATTTTAGTATACTCCAAAACACCAGAAGAACACGCTGAACATCTCAGAATTGTACTAGGAGAACTCAGGAAACACCAATTGTACGCCAAGTTCAGCAAGTGTGAGTTTTGGTTAAGGCAAGTAGGCTTTCTAGGCCACGTGCTAACCCAAGACGGGATCGCCATGGACCTAGAGAAAGTCAAGGCCGTACTTGGCTGGAAGTCACCAGCCAGCGTAACGGACATACGAAGTTTCTTGGGAATGGCAGGATATTACCGCAGATTTATTGAAGGATTCTCCACCATAGCCAAGCCAATGACGCAGTTGCTCAAGAAAGATAAGAAATTTGAATGGACCGAAGCCTGTGAGAAAAGTTTCCAAGAGCTAAAACGGAAATTAACAACAGCACCAGTATTGATTGTGCCAGACATACGCAAGAATTTTGAAGTATATTGTGACGCGTCCAGGAAGGGACTCGGATGCGTATTAATGCAAGAAGGCAAAGTTGTCGCATACGCTTCAAGGCAACTTCGCAAGCATGAGGAAAACTATCCCACTCATGACTTAGAAATGGCAGCAGTTATTCATGCACTCAAGGAATGAAGGCACTTCCTACTTGGAAATCGATGTGAAATATATACGGACCATAAAAGTCTCAAATATATTTTCACACAGCCAGAGCTGAATTTAAGGCAACGACGCTGGTTGGAGCTAGTAAAGGATTAAGATGTCGGAATCCACTATCATCCTGGAAAAGCAAATGTAGTAGCCGATGCTCTTAGTCGGAACCCCAGCGCCAACAACAACAGTCTGCCCAACTTAAGACCCGAATTCCAACGGGAATTTGCCAGACTCAACTTGTTGATGGTAGCAGAAGGCACCATAACAAACTTGGAGATACAGCCCAACCTTGTGACAAGAATCAAAGAAGCCCAGCCGGGTCACCCCAGCATTGAAGGTATCAAAAGAAAGGTGAGTATGGGCAAGGCCTCGGAATTCATCATAGACGAAGAAGGGACACTATGGTACGGAAACAGACTCTGCGTGCCAGACATAGAAGACCTCAAACGGCAAATTCTAGCTGAAGCCCACACCGCTCCATATTCGATCCACCCTGGAGGAACCAAGATGTATAAGGATATCCAAGAAGGATTTTGGTGACACGGTATGAAAAGGGACATAGCCACCTTCATTGCATGCTGCGACTCTTGTCAACGTATAAAGGCCGAACATCAGAGACCAGCTGGACTACTGCAACCAAATAAAATACCTGAGTGGAAATGGGATGAAATAGGGATGGATTTCATTGTCGGACTACCTCGATCACGACACGGGAACGATGCCATATGGGTTATCACCGACAGATTGACTAAGGTGGCACATTTCATTCCAGTAAAGACGACCCACACCACTCAGAAGCTTGCCAAAATATATCTCTCTCGCATAGTTTGTCTGCACGGTGTCCCGAAGACTATAATATCTGACAGAGGAACACAGTTCGTCTCGAGATTCTGGGAGCAGTTACAACAGGCTCTAGGAACTCAACTAGCCTTCAGTACGGCATACCACCCCCAGAAAGATGGACAAACAGAACGGGTAAACCAGATTTTAGAGGACATGCTGAGAGCATGTGTCCTCACCTACGGAGCCAGTTGGGAAGACAGCCTGCCATACGCCGAGTTCGCGTACAACAACAGTCATCAGGCCAGCCTGCAAATGGCACCATTTGAAGCCTTGTATGGGCGAAGTTGTCGTACCCCGTTAAATTGGTCAGAGACCGGAGACAGCCTTATCTTCGGCCCAGACGTGCTCAAGGAAGCCGAGGAAAAGGTCCAACTAATCAGAGATCGACTCAAGACCGCCCAAAGCCGGCAAAAGAGTTATTACGATCAGAAACATCGTGGGGTCAACTTCGAACCCGGTGAATTCGTGTACCTACGAGTGTCACCTATGAGGGGGTTGCAGCGATTCAAAATTAAGGGAAAGCTAGCGCCAAGATTCATCGGGCCATTCTGTATAACGGCACAAAAAGGCACAGTAGCATATCAGCTAGACCTACCTGAGGAACTATCAGATATCCACAACGTGTTCCACGTATCGCAATTGAGGAAATGTGTGAACAACCCAGAGAAACAAGTATCCCATGAGAGCATAGACGTGCATCCAGACCTCACTTATCGGGAACACCCAGTAAGGATACTAGAGGAGTCTGAAAGGAGGACCCGACAGAAAACCGTCAAATTTTTCAAAGTTCAGTGGAGTAATCACACCGAAAGTGAAGCAACATGGGAAAGAGAGGATTTTCTTCGAGCAGAGCACCCACACTTATTTAAGGATCAACTGAAATCTCGGGGACGAGATTTTTCCTAAGGGGGTAGGTGTTGTGACACTCCAAAATCTTCATTTGGGTTTTTGCAAAATCCTTGCTAGATTTTCCTTGAAATTTGAGGCTTTCAGTAAAACAACCCTCTTAAAATTCCTTTTCCTTGACTAGGGTTTGCTATTTCTGTTTTCTCCTTCAAGCCTTCGGTTTAACCTTCTTAAAAACTCCTTCTCTCTATTGTTTCCCTTCTCAGATTTTATTTTTGGGAGTTTTCTTTTTAAGAAAAACTCTATGAAAAAGATTTGGGATTTTCATTCTATTGAAAACCATCCATGACCTTGAATTTTGCCCATGAGGTAAAACCACCACAACATCTTCTCCCCTCCTTGTCAACAACTCAAACTTCCTATCCCAACTCATCCAAACAAGTTTTGGATTTTGTTTTATCTCTCAAATATTTTTCTGTCAATTATTTTTAGCCTAATGGATTTTCAAAGCAAGTACCCTCTTCCATTTGAGATTTGACTTCAAACCAACTCTACTGGCTAGTCCTTTGCACCCACAACCCAGAACCATCTTGATCCACTCATCTTCTTTTCAAATTTTTCAACTTGCACTCCCTGCAAGTTTGGACCAGATTTGTCCAATTTGGTGAAATTCATATCTACACTCCTCCAAAAATTCCACCAAAAATCAGGCAGCCTACTAGAGCAATGAGAAGTCACTCCACCAAATATCAGCCCAAGGAAAAATCCCTACAGGCCTGGATCATTCTGTCGAACACCTTGCATGCACTGTTCGAACACTTTCAATCAAATTCAGTCTTCAGTGTTGTTTTCTGCAGATCATCTTCGGTCACGCGCACACAGTGCCCTTGGCACGTTGCTCGCCGCCTGGTCTGCGTGTCCAGAGCCCCGCACGCGCGCTTGGCCTCTTCCTGGCGTCGGTGGCGCTCTGACCCGACCACGCCGGCGTGTCCCGCGGCGGCTGAACCGCCGTGGCAGCCAACAGGGAGCAGAACGGCGGCTCAACGCCGTTCCGCGCCGCACAGCCCCGCTGATGGCTCCGCGTGGCCATCTCCGCGCCAGCGCACGCATGCAGCACCGTCGCCGTGGCGCGACGCGCACAGCGCGCGCTCTCTGCCGCCGTTGAGCCCGTGCGGTCACCTCACCGTGGACAGACGCCATTACGCCGGGGCCAACTCCGTTTAGTAGCAGAACGAGTTCAGTAACCTCCACTGATGCTGCCCGACCGCTCAAGCCACCCTCTAATCCACTGCTCCGCCGTAATCGCTCGCCGGAGATTCTCCGTTTACGGCCACCCCGTCGATCTGCCTATAAATAGAGGCCCCGAGCTTCAGCTCGAGCACCCACTAGCCATGCACTCCCCCTAGAGCACGCCAGGCCTCTGGAAGGGCCCCGAGGAGGTCTCCTTCCTCGACTCCGACCGCCGCGACCCGCCACTGGATCCAGCCCGATTCGCCCCCGTGTGTGCTCCTCCACCTCCATTCTCCTGCCAGTAGCTTCTCCACGCATCCCTCATTCTGACCCGCACTTCAATTTGAAGCTTGCAGCCCTCCACCGGAGTTCCCCATCCTCACCCGAACCGCCGTCCGCCGGAGTTAGTGTCGCCGTCGACGTGGTGCTCCCTGTTGGACGAGTCCACCACCCACCGACGCGGAAGAAGACACCGAAGCTCTTGGTACCCTCCGTTTCTCCTAATTCGCCGTAGTTTGACGCCGGCGTCCACCGCCGTCTTCGGGCGCCGGCGAGCCTTTTCAAACCTGACATGCGGACCCCGCATGTCAGCCTCTGTTCTTTTATTTGCAAAACGTTTTCTGTTGACGCCTTCGGGCAAAATACGCTTTCTCTGTTGCGCTTGCGCATTTCCAAACGAACGGTTTTCTGTTTTCTCAGTTAGAACCCTGGGAAGTTTCTGTTTTATTACAGATAAGTCCCTGGGCAAAAACCTTTATAACTTTTTATCAGAAGCATATTTTTGATTGATTCTTTTTCTGTTCTCTTCAAAATTTTGTCTAGTTTTTTATCAGATTTATTGGAATAATATTTGCAATACTTTTTCTGCACCTCTCGGTATTCACGTTAGCGCGTATGTTTTCTTTGTACCGTAGATACCGACGGAGGTGACGGGGCCGCGAACTTCACCGAGCTAGGCTCCGACTACTCTGAACCAGGCAAGCATGTTCGAACTTTTGATATGATGAGTGTATTGGCATGTTTGCATGTAGATAGTTTCATGGCATGTGTGGAGCATACCGATGAACCGTTCATTATGCATTGTTGGAGCAAGTAAGCCCGATGATTTCACACGTCGATGGACGTGAGTATGTAAGGCCATGTGTTGGCATGAAGATGGGTAAGATGGCAGTGTTGTAGCATGCCAGTCTTAGGCCATGCAAGTTATCTTCAGTACCAACCCGTATCGGTTGGTTCATATCCATTCCCTTTCCCTGTACTACCACATGTTTCCCGAAAGGGATATGGTTTAGTAAGTCGCAAACCGCTTTCTTGGTACACACCAAAAAGGCGAGGCCGGGATGCTGGTTCCATGGCCCTGGATTAAAGCCAGGCATCCGGTCAGGGGGCATGGGTGTTTCCGGTTGGGACCGAGAGGGGGGCACCCCTTAGAGCGCGCGTATATAAATTTGATCCCATGCTATTCGAGATTGTGATCTCCCCGTCTCAATAGTTTTTCTTGGACGATGTTGAGGGTGATTCCTGGCATCGAAGAGTTGGATGGGTGTGTACTGGATTGCCGTGTTTTCTTCTGAAATACCGTAACGGAACTAGTCCTAGTGACTACTGAAATCCGTCGACTGTGGGAAATTTTTGTACAAACTCTGCAGAGCTCTATACCCTTAAATCATATTATCTGTTTCCAAGTTTCCTGCTAACAGTCATGTGCCAGTTTGGTGACAAATTACCCGGTGGGACGCATGGGCACTAAGACCGGTTAAATGTTTATCCTTGTGGATGTACTAACCCGTTATTCTCCATGAGTTAAATATATTCATGATGATATATTATTTCATTATCAGTCAAAAGCCCTTTATGTGGTGTCGCTCAGACGCCCGACTGTGGCATTTCTTTTAAAAAGCCCTTTATGTGGTGTCGCTCAGACGCCCGACTGTGGCATTTCTTTTAAAAGCCCTTTATGTGGTGTCGCTCAGACGCCCGACTGTGGCATTTATTTTAAAAGCCCTTTATGTGGTGTCGCTCAGACGCCCGACTGTGGCATTTCTTTTAAAAGCCCTTTATGTGGTGTCGCTCAGACGCCCGATTGTGGCATTATTCCGCATTTTCCGCTCGAGGAGTCTTTCAGACACTCGTTTGGCACCAGTATTATTATTCCGCATTTTCCGCTCGAGGAGTCTTTCAGACACTCGTTTGGCACCAGTATTATTATTCCGCATTTTTCCCGCTCGAGGAGTCTTTCAGACACTCGTTTGGCACCAGTATTATTACTCCGCATTTTTCCCGCTCGAGGAGTCTTTCAGACACTCGTTTGGCAGCAGTATTATTATTCTGCATTTTCCGCTCGAGGGGTCTTTCAGACACTCGTTTGGCACCCAGCATTATCACCTCTATGTCTGATCGTACTGGTTAACTTATCCATGTGTTTCATGTTGGCATTTGTTATATCTTACGTCCGAACTGTCTTGCGAGTACTTTCAAAGTACTCACTGGCTTGTTGATTTGGCCAGATGCTGACGAAGGTGATCTCATGGATGAAGAGTTCGATAGCGAATCCGACGCCTAGAGGAGTCCCAGTCAGTCTCGTGCAACCTTGGAGTTGGTCACTGTTTCATATCCACTTCCGCTACCCTAATAAATTCATCGAGCTTCACCTCGACGCTCGATGGGATGTTAGTTTGAGAATCCCATAACCACTCCCACTGTGTTACTCCACCTCTACCTTATTTGCGAGTCAGTAGTATGCCACCACTCCCTTGTGTCATTAATCGCCTTTATGTATAATTATTGGCACGCTTGTAATAAATTGTTGAGTATCGTCAGCTCAACCCTGTAATATATTTATGCTACTGGCTTATTGTATCAAAATTTTGTCTGCCAGTGAGGTGGTTTTATCTCAAACTGGATTTCTATAGATTGGTTTCTCAATAAATATTTTACTGGAAAACCGGTCGTGACATCACATTTGTAGAATTGAACCAAACAGTTAACTGAAGACGACAACTAACTAACAAAACAGTTAATAAGTGAGCACCACACTGCACGACATATAGAACATATACACTAGAGCAACAGATTGCATGGTAAAATTAGATAGCACAATTCACTAGAATTTGTGAAGGAAAGGCAGGAGCAGCACATGCAACGCGTAAACCGAGCATGCTTAACCGGCATAGCTAGCAAATGGCAAGGTGCTCCTCCAAGATCTAGGGGTCGGCACGAATGACATCCATCGCGACCTCATCCACGCGTGCGGAAACGATTTGCTTCTCCGCTGCCAAATGCTCCTTCAGATCCTGGCTATACTGTGTGCACCATGGCTTAGGGCGGCGCTTATTTGGTGGAGGGGTCGGTGATTTGGGTGGAAGGTGTCGAGCTTGCGTCGGCGGTCGGGAATGTGGGATGCGGAAGGAGGAGGAGGATGGGGGTCGGGTGTGGATTACTTGCCTGGATATACGAGCCGAGCAGTGTGAAGGAGGGTCATCGACGAGGTGGCGGCGCTGCAAGCAAGGAGTGAAGGTTTCAACTTGGAAAGGAAGGCGGAAAGAGGGGAAATGTGGCTTTTGGTAAGGGGGAGGGGGCGGGTAGGTAGATATTTTTGCGGAAGCGAAAAAATTGGAATCCTTCAGCCAAAAAATTGGCGCGCAAAGTGTCATCAGACACGGTCCCTTATTCAGAACTGTGTATGATATGTGGATATCACAAATGATTCAGATAGCTTAACCCGTGTGTGATGAGTTTGAACGTCAAAAGTTTTGGTCCGAATTTCCATGGTTACAGTGGTCATCCACGTCATTGCATAATTTGGGTACACAAAGGAGACTACAACACACCCACACTTCTTAATCGAGCAAGTTCCGCAATTAAACAGAGCTAGCTGACCTAAACATTACTCTAACAAATTAAAGACCGGTGCTCTTAATTAAACAAAACAAAGAGTACTACTACGGCTGGTGCTCGTCAGTCTTCGCCGGCGCCTCCATGTCCCGCTCGTGCCCGACGGTCTCCTGGGGAAGGGGCTCCATGGCATCCATCGCACCATACTGAGCAAGCATCTCGCCATCCGCGTCTGCCATCTCTTTGGAAAAGGCCGCCACGAGCTGGGCATGGGCGGACGCGATCTGAGCATGGACGGGCTCTCTCGTCGCAAGGTATGCGGGAGAGGAACGGACGGCTGCTCGAACGCTCTCAGCGATTGCCAGCCCTTCGGCCGTGGGTTGCCGACCGTTGTCGGAGAAGCTTCATTCAATGTTTGTGCGGTGACTGCCAGGAGCTGGGTGTGGGCAGCCTCGACATGGTCGTGGGCGGCCTCCATCAGGGCTAAGGCCGCCGCTGTGGAACGGACAGCTGTTGTGCCGCTCTCACCAGTTGCTATCCCCGAGGCAGATGTTGTTTCCGCCACCTGAGAAGCAACAACAACCGTTAGGGATGCCTTTGACAACCAGTCGTAGATTGCGGCAACGCTCTTGCACCTTGTTAGCACATGCCTGGTGGCTGCGGCCGCGCTCTCGCCGGAGTGGGCCACCGAAGTTGCCCTCATGACATGGGTCCACGTGCCCATCTTTCACCGGTGATGATTGAATAGTGAAATGATATTTGGGGAGCGAGCTAGTTTGCTTGAGATGCCGGCTGTGGACTATAGCCGACGCACTTTCTCGTGTAAGCCATAGGCGTACTAGACACCGACGGTGCTCCAGGATATTTTGTCCTGCATCTCACACGGTTGGTGATAATAAACTGTGTGCGATCTACTTTATTTTTCATCTTGATTTGAATTACGTAATGGGGTCGCAACAGCAATGGATGGCGTTTGAATTGCTAGACCTTTTATCTTGAGTGAACATGTAACTATATGTGTGTCGTAAAAGAACTGGAATTATTCAGGGTTCGTTTGAACATTTTATACAATAAATTGGTTTTTTAGCCATTTTAGGTGCACAATTAAAAATTAAACTACATGCACATGCTCCGGTGCACCAACATGGGTTGTAAAATCATATATGTGTCCATGGGTTTATACTTATCTCCCATGCAAGAAATGGGGATGAAATTTGAACACCGGGGCACTGTGGCTCTCCGGCAAACGCAGACGTACTTGCTTTTGTAATTCTAGTAAATCCAAAATTCATCCAAAATTTATAAAACTTGGCATGCTATCATGGAGCGGCATCAACATGTCGTGGTAAAAATTATGTCCCATTTGGGGAAGGTTTGGGTATAAGCTTCTCATAAACCAGAGCTTCTCACAACAAGTGTGATGGTTTTGGTAGGGAATGTTCCACCTTTCTAGACGAAACGATATCCGTTGCCTCTTCTTGACTTCAAATTTTTTTCCTAGTGTCAACATAGAACAACAGGAGTGTTGTGTCAATTTTTGGGATTTTTCGGGCTTCGCTTGGACATTTTTATACATTAACAAGTTTTCTATGCATTCATGTGCATAATTCAAATTTGAACTACAGGCACATGCTCTAATGCACATAAATTAGTTGACAATACAAATCCATGTCCTTGGTTGCCTGCTTAGGTCCCATGCAAGAAATAGTAATGAATGTCAAACACCCTGCCACCGTCATTCGGTCGCAAACATTGAGATACCTGGTTTTTAAATTCTAGTAAATCCAGAACTCGTCTGAAATTCATGAAACTTGGCATGCTATTATGGAGCGGCTTCAAAATGCCGTGGTAAATTTTTTTGTCCCATTTGGGGCGGGTTTGGGTATATGCTTCTCATAAACTAGAGCTTCTCACAACAAGCATGATGGTTTCGGTAGCGAACGTCCCACCTTTGGGTACGAAACGATATCCATTGCCTCTTATTGCTTCCAAAAAAATTCTCGTGTCAACATAGAACAACAGGAGTGTTGTGTCAATTTTTGTGATTTTTTGGGGTTCGTATGGACATTTTTATGCATTAACTGAGTTTTGAATGCATTTATGTGCATAATTCGAATTTGAACTACATGCACATGCTCCAATGCATATAAATTGGTTGAAAAATCAAAATTGTGTCCTTTGGTGCATTGTTAGGTCCCATGCAAGAAATGGGAATGAATTTCAATCATCCAGGCCACCGTTGATTGCCGCCAAAACATTCATATACTTTATTTTTAAATTCTAGTAAATCCAAAACTCGTCTGAAATTCATGAATCTTTCCATTCTATCATGGAGCGGCATCAACATGCCGTGGTAAATTTTTTGTCCCATTTGGGCAGGTTTGCGTATATGCTTCTCACAAACCGGAGCTTCTCACAACAATCATGATGGTTTCGGTAGGGAACGTCCCACCTTTGGGGACGAAATTGTATCCATTGCCTCTTATTGCTTCCAATCATTTTCTCATGTCAACATAGAACAACAGGAGTGTTGTGTCAATTTTTGTGATTTTTCAGGGTTCGTTTGGACATTTTTATGCATTAACTGAGTTTTCAATGCATTTGTGTGCATAATTTAAATTTGAACTACATGCACATGCTCCAGTGCATATAAATTGGTTGAAAAATCAAATTTGTATCCTTGGGTGCATGCTTAGCTCCCATTCAAGAATCGGAATGAATTTCAAACACCAGACTGTTCGGTGGCAGAGTTAGGTCATGCCCATCATGACAGTGCGGCGTGCCGGGCTGCGGCTCGAATCCGTCGAAGATCAAGTCTCCGCAGATGTCAGCCGTGTAGTTCAAGCTTCCAAATCTGACCTGATGGCCAGGGGCATAGCTTTCAATCTGCTCCAGATGGCCAAGCGAATTGGCCCGCAGTGCGAAGCCGCCGAATACGAAGATCTGTCCGGGGAGAAAGGTCTCACCCTGGACCACATTGTTGTTGATGATAGGAGAAGCCATTAGGCCTAAAGATGACGACACAGAGGAACTCTCAATGAAAGCACCAATGTCGGTGTCAAAACCGGTGGATCTCGGGTAGGGGGTCCCGAACTGTGCGTCTAGGCGGATGGCAACAAGAGACAAGGGACACGATGTTTTTACCCAGGTTCGGGCCCTCTCGATGGAGATAAAACCCTACTCCTGCTTGATTAATACTGATGATATGGGTAGTACAAGAGTAGATCTACCACGAGATCAGAGAGGCTAAACCCTAGAAGCTAGCCTATGGTATGATTGTTTTTTCGTCCTATGGACTAAAACCCTCCGGTTTATATAGACACCGGAGAGGGCTAGGGTTACACAGATTCGGTTACAACGGAAGGAGATCTACATATCCGTATCACCAAGCTTGCCTTCCACGCGAAGGAAAGTCCCATCCGGACACGGGAAGAAGTCTTCAATCTTGTATCTTCATGGTCCAAGAGTCCAGCCAAATGTTATAGTCCGGCTACCCGGACACCCCCTAATCCAGGACTCCCTCACCCTCCATGATGGATGCCCCCTCCGGCGGAGCTCCAGAATAGGCCCCAAGATGGGATCTCGTGGGCACAGAAGGTTGCGGCGGTGGAATTAGGTTTTTGGCTCCGTATCTGATCGTTTGGGGGTACGTAGGTATATATAGGAGGAAGGAGTACGTCGGTGGAGCAAAAGGGGGCCCATGAGGGTGGAGGGCGCGCCTGGGGGGTAGGCGCACCCCCCTACCTCGTGGCCTCCTCCCTTGTTTCTTGACGTAGGGTCCAAGTCTCCTGGACCTTGTTCGTTCCAAAAATCACGTTCCTGAAGGTTTCATTCCGTTTGGACTCCCTTTGATATTCCTTTTCTGCGAAACTCTGAAATAGGCAAAAAAATAGCAATTCTGGGTTGGGCCTCCGGTTAATAGGTTAGTCCCAAAAATAATATAAAAGTTGATAATAAAGCCCAATAATGTCCAAAACAGTAGATAATATAGCATGGAGCAATCAAAAATTATAGATATGTTGGAGACGTATCAGTGTAAGTTCATCGCGAACTTCCTGCATGACGCATTCTCAAACAAGATGTACCAGAAGGGTTGTCGACTCCATTTAATGGTATTTTTTCCCTACTCCTTTGCAAACACTCTTACCACGTTGAATGTTTTCCCAAATCAACATGTCAGCTGTTGATAAGTGTGAACCGTACAAGATCATGCATGGCAACCCATTTTGTTTTCATTTGTTTTTATATGATTTTTGTTTACGTGTGAAGGCGACTTCTGTTTGATCCATGGCATCCGTGGTTGCTGCCTACAAGGCAATATCATTTGTCAACAACATAAAAAAATTCATTTCATACATCCACTCTCTATTTTATACACTATGCATGGCAACCATGATGTTGACCTTGTGGCAACTATCATCACAACAAGATGGCAACTACCATCACATCACGATGGCAACTAACACAGATAGATGGAAAATATTTTCCCTTTCATTCCCCTTCAACCTGATGACTGAAGGACTCTACATTAGCTTCTTTCTCAACATAGCACGATGGCAACTGGCATATTTTTCTTTCAAATTGTGTATACCAGCTCATATACGTTGATCGTCTTGATCTGTCCACGGTCGACTTTACAAGGATAGGAGGCCCACCACCTCCACATAAGTTTGTTGTCTCTGCGTGGACGTACGATGTTGTCAAGGCTATGCTTGCCGCAGACAAGATAACTGATAAGAAATATGGGGAACTGCAGGTTAGTTCTGCCTCCTTTCTTGCACGGCATTCTTCAATTTTGATGTTGCATAACATATGAAAAAAATCCCCATACGGCAACCATATGTGGCTAACAAGAGATGAATACCTTGTTAGCCATGGCTGTCTGCGCATGGCACCCATGTCTGACGCCACACGGCAACTCCGCCATCCGTGTTGAAACTTCTACTTTCTCCCTCTTTTTTTGCAATACATGAATTGTTAGTCACTGTTCATTATTTTCTCTCTTACATCCTAGTTATTTTTTATGTTTTCTAGCTAATGGCCAAGCATGTTATAGACTACCGCGTGTTTGGTGGGCCTCAAAACTTTGGAAAGTGGATGGGCGTGCACTCAGCTCCGTCTTGTCCTGCTGAGGTAACCAAGGATTTTTATTTTGTTTTTTAAAATTGTTTTTCTCTTCTTCTTTTTTTTGATATATCTCTATGGTTGTTTTGGTTTATTTGATCTTGTGCACGTGACTCTAATACGGTTGGTTACTGCTGCTTCTTGTTTCTACACATGCGAGGGCACCTGTTGAGCATGTAATTGGGCAGTTTGCATCCGGAATGACCAGCTTGCTCGGGAAGTTGGTTGAGGGTTGGAAATCCCTTAATAGCTCTGACAGCGACGCGGTTGCGAGGCAGTTCACTCCATTTGTTGCAGAACGGACACATCGGCCAACTGGTTGCCGTGGCCGGTATGACTACAACAGCTCCCAGGAGCTTCCTGACATGCAAGATGAACTAGATGGAGATGGTGCTCTCGACAAGGATGATGATGATGACATGGAGAATGTGCAACATGACACCGATGATGATGAACATGTTGAAGTTCGTGCAGGTGGTAAGAAGGGCAAGGCTGCACCAGATGTCCCCCTACCGAAGAAAGTCAAAGAACAGACAGCTGCGAGGGACAAGGGGGTGTCGCCCTCAAAGAGGGGGAGGGCTCCCGAGGATGTTGGGCAGGGCTCTCCTGGCAAGAGGTCTAGGACCGATCCCTTAGCTGCTAGGAGGAGGTTCGATATCTATTTTAGTGTCTTATTTGTCTCTCCTTTCGAACAGACCGATCTTTTTTTCCATTTGTTTTCCTAAGCGTGGCAATGATTTTCGTGTCTGACACTTGGTACCTTTTTTTGCCATTTTTCTTATACATGCAGTGAGGCGACAGCTGGTGGACGAGCAGTTATGAAGAAACAAGCACCAACACCAACCCGTGTTTCTGCTCGATTGAACAAGGGTGCCCCCATTGCTGGTGACACCCTTTCCACTAGGTCATCTCCTTGTACGTCGATGTCCCACACCGGGGATCCTGTCGTGTTAGTAGACTTGAGGAAGACAGTCAAGAAGTAGGTTATCCCTGTTCATTCATTGTCATAGTGTTATATTTTTGCTTTTCAATGCAGCTGTCCAGCTTGCCACATGGGCTACTTCCATCAGTCCCACATGGCAACTGTTGTTTTCCCATGATCTCTTGTTTTTACTGCATGGCAACTCCTGCTTGTCCTGCATGGCAACTGCTAACTAGGCCACATGGCAATTCTTATTCCACCCATATGGCAATGTCGGTGTCAAAACCGGCGGATATTGGGTAGGGGGTCCCGAACTGTGCGTCTAGGCGGATGGTAACAGGAGACGAGGGACACAATGTTTTACCCAGGTTCGGGCCCTCTTGATGGAGGTAAAACCCTATGTCCTGCTTGATTAATATTGATGATATGGGTAGTACAAGAGTAGATCTACCACGAGATCAAGGAGGCTAAACCCTAGAAGCTAGCCTACGGTATGATTGTTGTATGTTGGAGTTGTTGTCCTACGGACTAAAACCCTCCGGTTTATATAGACACCGGAAAGGGTTAGGGTTACACAAAGTCGGTTACAATGGTAGGAGATCTTGAATATCCGCATCGCCAAGCTTGCCTTCCACGCCAAGGAAAGTCCCATCCGGACACGGGACGAAGTCTTCAGTCTTGTATCTTCATAGTCCAGGAGTCCGGCTGAAGGTATAGTTCGGCTATCCGAACACCCCCTAATCCAGGACTCCCTCAGTAGCCCCTGAACCAGGCTTCAATGACGACGGGTCCGGCGCGCAGATTGTCTTCGGCATTGCAAGGCGGGTTCCTCCTCCAAGTTCTTCATAAAAGATTGTAAACACCAAGAGTAGTGTCCGGCTCTGCGAAATAAGTTTCCACATATTGCCATAGAGAGAATAACATTAACATAAATCTAATCTGCTGACGTATACCATAGCATGACATCACACTACGGCCAAGCCCTTATTTGAATCATTTTCACTTATCCACCTTAGCGCGTTTTGCGAGGCGGTTTCCGTGGCACGTGTTGTCAAAGCAGAGATCGTGTCCCCTTTATTTACGGGATTCTCATCAATACGGTCGTGGGTAACCCAATCGTGCCCGTTCAGCATGTTTTCGATTAAAGGCGAGTCCCAAACGGTCACGGGGAGGGCTCTTGGTATTCAACCTCTTATAAAGAGACCAAGGCCTTACTCCTTTTTTCCAACCTCGAACGAGTTTGCCCATCGCCTCGAGTTCCAACACCCTAGGCCCCAGATTTCAGGCGCTTCGAACCATCGACAATGTCCGGTTCCGACCTTCAAGGCTGGTGGATGCCCTCCTCCGTCATGGAGGAGGACGTGCTAAAGTTGAGAGAAGCCAAGTTCTTGACCGGCGAAATTTCCCATAGGTTGCCTGCTCAAGGGCAGGCGTTTCCCAGTCCCCAGCCTGGTGAGAGTGTGGTGTTCATATCTCACTTCCTTCGGGGATTAGGCTTCCCAATGGATCCCTTTGTGAGGGGGCTGCTGTTCTATTATGGGCTGGAATTTCACGACTTAGCTCCAGAGTCCATCCTCCATATTTCCTCATTCATCGTCGTGTGTGAAGCGTTCCTCCGTGTTACCCCTCACTTCGGATTATGGCTCAAGACCTTTAAAGTGGAGCCGAATATGGTCGAGGGAAGGCACGCAGAGTGCGGAGGCGCTGTTATAAGTAAGAATGCTGATGCTCCCTGGCCCGAGGGCTCTTTTCAAGAGGAGCTCGGCTTATGGCAACGGGAATGGTTCTATATCACCGCTCCCAGGGGCACCAAATGGGTGGCGCCGCTTGCCTTTCGCTCGGGTCCCCCACAACAGCTAGGGTCATGGGTCAATAAAGGCCTAGACTGGGGGCCATCTCAGGACGTGCCTTTGTTGCAGGGCCGAATCATGGATCTCTTGGAAAGAGACCTCAGCTTGGTCAAAGTGATGCAAGTTATGCTGATCCGCCGAACCTTGCCCGGCAAACGTCGCTCCCTCCGTTTGTGGGAGTTTAATCCGGAGGGACCACGAGCTCTCCAACATTTTATGGGCGCAACGCTCGTGGAGATGTACAAATTGTTCTTCGGATCACAAGCAATGTGTCCGGATTTGACCGAGGATGCAGGTTTAAGCTGCAATCGCCCGGATACTCAAGTAAGTAACCTTGTGCCCGGACTCGCTATCCATATAATTGTCATAAATTCGCCCCTAAAAGAGTTGTCCTTTTTAAATAGGAGTGGATAGCGAAAGCAAAGCTGATCAGGTGTCCGGCTCCCCTTCCTGAGACCAGGGCAGATCCCGTGCTTGTCGGGATGTTGAAGATTGTGCCTCTGGAGAGAAGTGAGGGAGAGGAAAAGGAAACTATGGCCTCCTCAAAGCAGGCTGTTCCGAAGGGAGGAACCGACGATTCCTCTTCTAAGGGGAAGAAGAGGGCCGCCTCTGACGACCCGGAGCCCATGGCCTTAAAGCGGGGTAAAAAATCCTCGTCAGAGGGTCCGATGCCGAGGGGTTCCTTGGCCGAACTATGCCCTCAAAGGAATCAGCCCTCCAGCGAGCCGTAAGTAGAGAAAGATTGTATATTTTGAGAGAAGGATCCTTGTTTCAAACCTGAGAAGATTAACCGAAATTTTACCTTGTAGTTCGGACCTCAGCCCTTCTCAGCAGAGCTCGTCTTCGGGGGATCTTCTTCCGGAGATGATGAGAGCGGAACGCCTCCCCCTGCCGTACCGCCTAGCAAGGAGGGCGAACCTGAGGTGTCATCGCGGAGGGTTTCTCCGAATCCGGTAGGGGCGGAAGATTGCTGTGTGGCTCCCCAAGGTTCTCCGCATCCGGCCTTCGAAAGAGGCCACAGGACAAGTCCGGCACCGTCTGGTGCTCGGCCGGAGGAGCTAAAGAATCTGCAGGGGCGAGCTTCTATCTCAGAGGAGCACCGCGCATTGATGGTCACAGTGATTGAAAGGACTTCATCCGCGAAAAGCGGATTGCACGAGGCCGTCAGAAGTTTACTGACGGGCTTTGAGGTACATTAGATAATGTACACTTTTGTTAGTTGCGCATAAATAAGATGCGCCCTGTATAGATAGTAGCCCCTGAGACTCTGTGTGTTATCAGAAGTGACAGCGTGCAGAGGATCATAACCCCGGGTCTAAATTTGTCGCCTTTAAATGTAGGTGGCGAAGTGTCCGGAATCGAGCCGAACTGATGATTTGGCCGAACTAAAGCGGCAACTTTACGTGGCAGATGCCGACATCGCGCTCGTCAACAAGCGGCTTGATGAGGCTCAAGGTATGTAACTCCTTGGGCGGGACCCAGTAAGATGAGCTTGATGCCAGTATCTTACAATGTGTGAGCTTGATGCAGATGGTGCGGCCGCCGTGGAGCGTCTTCGGGCGGAACTTGCCCGGGCTAAGGAACAAGCCAGAGAAAGGGATGCGGCTGCCAACAAGACCCTTGAAGAGCTGAGAGCCGAACAGGCTGCTCACTGCCGAAGCAAGAAGGAGATGGCCGAGATGGCCGTGAAGTTAAAGAGCACTGCTGACCATTGCGAGCTTCTTGAGAAAGAAGACCGGGCGAGGCAGACGGACTTAGAGAAGGCCGTTGCTGATGCCAAGGATGCTCGCTCTGCGATGAGAGCTACGAAGGAGGAGCTGCGTCAGGCCGGACAGATTGCGGCTGGAAAGCCCTTTATGCTGCGAAGGAGGTTTTGCGATTCGAAGTTTTCTCCGCTGGGCCGGATGTGGAGTGTGGAGGGCACCTATCTGGATTTGGCAGCGAGTGCTGCTAATGCGACCAAACACTTTCGAGATCAAGAAGATCGCGAAGTGGAAAAGCTTTTCTGGTCGCAGTTTCACAATCCAGAGCGTCCCCTTGCGGTAGACGATCATCTGGCTCAATGGGCCGAACTGAATAGGTTGTCCGGACTCTCCATGAAGTTCGTCATGGGTCATTTGTGGTCGGGGAGATCGGAGCCGAAGAGTTATTTCGGCTTGGTGCAGCAACTCCTTGATGCGGTGCCCCGTATCGATGCAATGAAGAGGTCAGCATGCATAGAGGGCGCACGGATGGCTCTTGCCCGTGTCAAGACATATTGGGCGGAGATGGAGACCACTGTTGTTGCGTCCCGAGATTCGGACAAAAGCCGAGTACCCTCCGAACACTATTTTCAGGAAGTCCTTGAAGGCGCTCGTGTAATAGAGACGCAGTGCTCGAAGGATGCTATGTTCTGATAGCATATGTAATTATAAAACAGTATTTTGATGAATTGTAGTAGACTTTTATACTTGTGCCTTCAAGTATGGGGAACACCTCTTGTACGGTCGTTTCTAATATATATATAATCTGAAAGATGGCAGTCGTTGGCTTCAGCCCCCACGCACATAGTGCGGGGGTGCTCGCAGAAGGCGCTTTTTCACACTTAATCCAACGTCTTGGTCCAACAAAGGAGGTGATGGCGCAGCGAGCTAGGCAACCGGACTATAATGCTTTAACACTCTCACTTAGCCATAGGAGCTTGACAGTGGGACTCTTTAGATAGCCCTTGGTGGCGACTGCGCTCGCCCGAATACGGGGCGCGTGTGTGCCTGGCCGGGAAACGGCCCTTCGTTAATGCGGAGGAATCCTATAGATTCCGGAGAGTCATCGAGTGGTTGACCAGTCTCGCGCTATATCATGACAGTCGGTTTTCGGCTTTCTCTACTAAGGTGCTCGCCCGGCCGAACCGGGGCACGATCGCAGTAGTTCTCCTTGTGCCGCCTTAGCCGATAGAGCGGAACGTAAGGCGGCCAAACACAGGAGCCGGGCAACCCAACATTGACCAAAATCATGATTCAGAGTTGATGCATATAAGGCCAAACTCGCGACGCCGAACACTCCCTAAGGTATTCGGTCTTTATGAGAGCGGGTAAAGGAATGCTCTTAGTTATAAGCCCCTAGTGTCCAGGTACGCGCAGGAATTCTGACGTGGCCACATGCCAAGACGCCAGCCTCCTCCTTGGTTATAGAACCAGGGGATGTGTAGCAACAAGAGATAGTAAAAAAGGTTTACGCAGGGTCTTAATCTAAAAAGAATCCTTGGAACGGGTCCCTACTGCATGTCTGCGCCCGTGTCTCCGTTGTGCCGTATCCTAGACGAGCGCAGCACGATGTTCATCTATGAAAGAGAGGAACTAAGTTGAAAACAAAAATTGTATTAAATAAACAAAAATTCGTGCCGAACAAAAATTGTATTAAATAAACAAATATTAAGTAAAATATGTAAAATTGAGCTTTATTTTCTCTTATATATGCGGAGCCCCTAGGGCATGACGGGCTCGTCTATCCATGCCCGTGGTTTTAATGACCTGTTTGGATGTTCTGGCTGGTGAAGCCATTGTATTGTGGGGCTGTTAAAGCGGCCGCACAATCCTCCGCTCGGGGGAGGAGCGCTCAATACTTCCCCTTCAAGGAGATGATGCCTCGTGGACCGGGCATTTTAAGCGTGAGAGATGCATAATGCGGTATTGCGTTAAAGCGGGCGAAAGCTTCGCGCCCCAGCAGTGCTTGATAGCGACTTGAGAATTGGACGATGTGGAAAGTTAGCCTTTCGCAGCGGAAGTTATCGGTAGAGCCGAATATAACTTCGAGCCAGATAAAACCCATGCAATGGGTGTCCGGACCGGGCGCTACCCCTTGAAAGGAGGTTTTGCTGTGGCGGATTCTTGTTGGGTTTATCCCCATGTGATGGATTGTGTCCTGATATATCAAGTTTAGTCCACTGCCGCCGTCCATAGGACATTTGAAAACTGGAGCCCGCCAATTATTAGATCGAGTACCAAGGCAGTCCAGCCTGCATTCCTGGTACTTCTAGAATAATCCAGATGATCGAAGATGATTGGTTTTGACAACCAGTGGCGGGACCCCTTTGGGATGGGTCGTGTGGCGCGTACCTTTATGGGCGCCGCACGTTTTGTTATGTGAAGTAGGTTTACTGTTTTTACTTCTTGTGGGAAATTCTTCTGTTTCCTGGTGCTCTGCTTTTGGGGTTCGTCCTCGTCTTCACTTGGTGTGTCGAGCCCCTTGTGTTCGGCGTTGAGTCAGCCGGATTGTTTGAAAACCCAACAATCTCTGTGGGTATGGTTAGCAGGCCTCCCTGGAGTACTATGTATTTGACATATCCTGTCCAGGATTTTGTTTAGGTTGGATAAATCATCTCTATTATCCTGGAGGGGCGGCTTTTTCTGATTTTGTCGTGAGCCTTTGAATCCGGCATTGACTGTCGTGCTCTTTGGACTGTTTTCCTTAATCCAGCGATGTTCCTTGTTGCGTCGTGGTTTTCCATTTCCGTCCCTTGTTTCGGATGTACTTGGGTCGCTGGTGCTACATCTTGCCAACCAGTTGTCCTCTCCTGCGCAAAAGCGGGTCATGAGGCTTATTAATGCGGCCATTGTTCTTGGCTTTTCTTGGCCGAGGTGTCTGGCGAGCCACTCGTCTCGGACATTGTGCCTGAAAGCTGCTAGGGCTTCGGCGTCCGGACAGTCGACTATCTGATTCTTTTTAGTAAGAAATCTATTCTAGAACTGCCGAGCTGACTCTCCGGGCTATTGTGTTATGTGACTGAGGTCGTCAGCATCCGGAGGACGGACATAAGTCCCTTGAAAATTTGCTCGGAAAGCGTCCTCGAGCTCTTCCCAGCTTCCAATTGTGTTTTCAGGAAGGCTTTTAAGCCAATGCCGGGCTGGTCCTTTAAGCTTTAGTGGTAAATATTTGATGGTGTGGAGATCATCTCCTCTAGCCATATGTATGTGGAGGATGTAATCCTCTATCCAGACTCCAGGGTCTGTTGTTCCATCATATGCCTCTATGTTTACGGGTTTGAATCCCGCTGGAAATTCATAATCCAGGACCTCATCGGTGAAACATAGGGGATGTGCGGCGCCCCTGTATTTGGGTGTGCCGGATTCTGATAATGGTTTTATTGCATTGCTTACAAGAGCTTGCTTTCTTGGCCCATAAATGGACCTGGCTGGGCCATCTTTTTGATGCGAATCCGTAAGTGGGTCATGTGCCGGCTTAAGTGCGGCGCCGTTTGCCGCTTTATGCTGGCTATGGGGTCGTCTATCCGACCGTGTGGCTTTCTTACTTTTTGAGTGCGAGGGCTCTAAGGCCTCTTCGTCGAATTCAGGCAGTAGCTTTCGCTTCAGATAGCTTTTAGTGTGGCGACTATCACCGTATTTTTCTGCGCTGTTGATTACTTTACTCCATCTGATCCTGAGTGCATCTTCTGCACATTTGAGCTTCCGCTTCTGCTTTTCCAGGCTGCATGCGGTTGCAATGAGCCTCTTGTGGAGGTTCTTCTTCTCTGCGGGTTTATCCAGCATAAGGTTGTCCGGAATGCCATTTTCGCCAGGGGAGGGATGTTCGGTTTCTTCATCCGGGCTGCCCTGTTCGGACGGTTGCTCTAGGGCATGCTCGTCGCCTGCTGGCTCATCCTGCTCTATGGCTAGGTCTGTATCGAGGCGGGGCTTGGGTCGGCGTTTAGGCCGACGCTTTGATTGTTTTTCGAGGGATTGATCCTTTGTTCTATCCCCGTTTTCCTCGTGGTCGCTACCTTTAGGGGTATCCACCATGTACACATCATGAGGTGAGGTGGCTGTCCAATGCCCTATAGGCGTTGGTTCGCCAGTTTCTCCTGCATCATCGTCCATACCGTCGATGTCTTCGGTGTCGAAGTTGAGCACATCGTTTAAATTATCGACGGTGGCTACCAAATGGGTGGTGGGTGGGTTTTGAGTTTCTTCATCGTCCGTATCCCATCCTTGCTGACCATAGTCCGGCCAGGGCTCTCCTAATAAAGAGAGAGACTTTAGTGAGTTCAGGATGTCGCCGAAGGGCGAGTGCTGAAAGATGTCCGCGGCGGTGAACTCCATGATCGGCGCCCAATCGGATTCGATCGGCAGGGGCGCGGGGGGTTCGGAGTCCGGAGGGGAATCCGGATCCTCGGAGTCACGGGTCATGCAGAGTGCAGGGCTGGTGTTCAGATCGATCGCCTTTGAGATCGTAGCCCCTGAGGTGGCGTCCAACTGCTCATCCTCGATCGGCGCCGCAGGTTCCGAATTAAGGGTCGGAACCGACGTGCGTGCGGCCTCCAGGACACCGTTTGGCGGCAGAGCTAGATCATGCCCATCGAGACAGTGCGGCGTGCTTGGCTGTGGCTCTAATCCGTCAAAGATCAAGTCCCCGCGGATGTCAGCCGTGTAGTTCAAACTTCCAAACCTGACCTGATGGCTAGGGGCGTAGCTTTCGATCTGCCCCAGGCGGCCAAACGAATTGGCCCGCAGTGCAAAGCCGCCGAAGACAAAGATCTGTCCGGGGAGAAAAGTCTCGCCCTGGACCGCATCGTCGTTGATGATCAAAGGAGCCATCGGGCCTAAAAGTGACGACACAGAGGAACTCTCAATGAAAGCACCAATGTCGGTGTCAAAACCGGCGGATCTTGGGTAGGGGGTCCCGAACTGTGCGTCTAGGCGGATGGTAACAGGAGACGAGGGACACAATGTTTTACCCAGGTTCGGGCCCTCTTGATGGAGGTAAAACCCTACGTTCTGCTTGATTAATATTGATGATATGGGTAGTACAAGAGTAGATCTACCACGAGATCAAGGAGGCTAAACCCTAGAAGCTAGCCTACGGTATGATTGTTGTATGTTGGAGTTGTTGTCCTACGGACCAAAACCCTCCGGTTTATATAGACACCGGATAGGGTTAGGGTTACACAAAGTCGGTTACAATGGTAGGAGATCTTGAATATCCGCATCGCCAAGCTTGCCTTCCACGCCAAGGAAAGTCCCATCGGGACACGGGACGAACTCTTTAATCTTGTATCTTCATAGTCCAGGAGTCCGGCTGAAGGTATAGTTCGGCTATCCAAACACCCCCTAATCCAGGACTCCCTCAGGCAACTACCAACTTTCCACTAGCTTCCACCCCCCTACATTGTCTTGTGTGCTCATCCATACCTAGTTCTGAAATGGCAGCTCTGGCACATCACACATTTTTTCATTTTTCAAGATGGCGACCATGGCAACTATTTTGTTCAACTTTTAACACTGTTCATGTGCTTTTTTGCAGGGTGAAGAAGACTACCACACGCGTGACCAAGCAGAACCTAGAGACCCACTCGAACGCATACACTCAAAGCTGTCGACATGTGGCAACTCAGATTCTCATGAGGCCCGAGTCGACAAAGCTGTTGTTGCACCGTCCACTGTTCCCACTAACTCTGATGCAAGCGGCCGACCATCTCCGCCGGTTGCAGATGTGCAGGCTACAACAACAGGCATCCGTACATCTGGGAGTGATGAGTCAGTATCTACCAGGACTGTTGAGATATTGCCCACTCTGCTGGCAATGAACGATGATGCTGTGAGGCATGCCACCCGATCAGCAAGTGTTGAAGTGGAGACCCCCGAGATCAACCTAAGCAAGGAAGATTCCCGCTCATCTGATACGGATTCCAAGAGTGTGGGTGGTGGCACTTCTGCGTCCATGAAAGAAGGGGGTGAGGCAACAGTTCAGACTGTTATGCCATCCACAGGTGAGAGTCTTGGCACAACAGCTCCAACTTCAATTTGTCCAAAGGTTTCTAAGGCGACCGTTTGGCGATCTGGTCTTCCACCTAGGCGTCGTAGCCCCCGCAAGCAATCTATAGATATACCCAACGCACCAGTTGTAGCTAGGAGCAGCAGAGATGACTCTGGTTACGTGTCTGCGTCCACACTATTCCCACCACCTGCAAAAAGCTATGTTTTGGAGAAAACAGAAGACCGGAGTACAACTGACCTAGGTGGCAAGTCGAGCACGACTGACGGAGGTGAACGTCCAGAGCAGACTGCGTCTTTACCCGCTGTGGAGAACCCCAGCGCACTTCTAAGCTCCCAGTCAACATTGGTGTCCCCTACAGCCCAAACAAGAAGATTGGCAAGAAAGTTGCGACTGATACCACTGACCACACGCCCCGCCCTACTAATAAGCCTGATGATTCTACAGTAGACGAGGCAGAAATGTTTGTTGATCTTTCACCCCTATATTCTGCCCAGCAAGTTGTTCGTGGTCCGGCTAGTAGGAAGGAGAGGCACCCAATGGCCTTCACCCCACCGAGCTTTAGCCTTGGCATCGATCGCACTCAAGATGAACCAGTGGTGCAAGATCCTATGCCAGTTGCCTTTGCTTTCCCGGCAGGCATGGCCCCAATGATGGTGCAGCCAATGGCTGAGGGCAGGAAGGCTGTGAAGTTTGCAAAGCCGATTGTGCAAGGTACACTTTTTCTGCGTTTATCATTTTGTTGTACACATTTTTCTAGTCTGAATTTTGTCCCAAGATTTTTTTGGCTTCTCACTGGTGATGGCAAATGTAATCTGATGACATGGCAACTGGATTTTGCTGCACAATGTCAGCTACCTTTTGTTGCCATGTTGCATTTTCCATTCGGCAAGCACATGGCAACCGGAGTTGATACAACATGGCAACTGCAGTTCAACCCACATGGCAACTGTAGTTGTTGCCGCATGGCAACTACAGTGCACTACACATGGCAACTGGAGTTGCCTCCACATGGCAACTCCCTATTTTATGCACATACATTTCACATTCTACACCAATTCTCTGCGCACTAAACTTGTTTTATTTCCCAGGTATCCTAACCCACTTTTTTTATCATTGCAGCCACCCATGAGGAGATTACGCCGTCACTTGATGAAGCTTACCGCAGGATTGAGGAGGCAGCATTACAGAGGAGGTCCTTGTCGGTGTCAAAACCGGCGGATCTCGGGTAGGGGGTCCCGAACTGTGCATCTAGGCGGATGGTAACAGGAGACAAGGGACACGATGTTTTTACCCAGGTTCGGGCCCTCTTGATGGAGGTAAAACCCTACTCATGCTTGATTAATATTGATGATATGGGTAGTACAAGAGTAGATCTACCATGAGGTCAAGGAGTCTAAACCCTAGAATCTAGCCTATGGTATGATTGTTGTTCTTGTTGTGTCCTACAGACTAAAACCCTCCGGTTTATATAGACATCGGAGAGGGCTAGGGTTACGCAGAGTCGGTTACAATGGTAGGAGATCTACATATTTGTATCGCCAAGCTTGCCTTCCATGCCAAGGAAAGTCCCTTCCGGACACGGGACGAAGTCTTCAATCTTGTATCTTCATAGTCCAGGAGTCCGGCTGAAGGTATAGTCCGGCTATCCGAACACCCCCTAATCCAGGCCTTCAGAAGAATGGAGTACTGAAAGTAAGATAAAAGTAAGAAATTGGCAGCCCCTAGTGCGGTTTAAGCCGTGTTTTGGGCGTGCCATGATGGTGCCCCTCCCCCTGTGCCCATGGTATTTCCAGAGCATAGTTATGTACGCCCAGCACTAGTTTCGCAATTTCGCGAGGGCTGGGGTTGGGGCCGCATTGCTACGCCTGCTCGGAACATGCCAGGCGGTCTTGCTGTAGGTTACTCCGGGCGCGCTTGACGGTGTCCGTACGTTTAATGGTCGGACTGGAGAATTGCCTTGAGAGGCTGCTTTGTACTTCCGCTGCGAGAGCCGCCGTATGCTCCTCCGTACGGAGAGAGCGTTCGGTGTTTCCATTGACCGAAATTACTCCTCGAGGGCCTGGCATCTTGAGCTTGAGGTATACGTAATGCGGTACTGCATTGAACTTCGCAAATGCGGTTCACCCGAGCAGTGCGTGATAGCCACTGCGGAACGGGACTATGTCGAAGATTAACTCCTCGCTTCGGAAATTATCCGGAGATCCGAAGACCACTTCAAGTGTGACTGAGCCTGTACAATTGGCCTCTACACCTGGTATGACGCCTTTAAAGGTCGTTTTAGTGGGTTTAATCCTCGAAGGATTGATGCCCATTTTCCGCACTGTGTCCTGATAAAGTAGGTTCAGGCTGCTGCCGCCGTCCATAAGGACTCTAGTGAGGTGGAATCCGTCAACAATTGGGTCTAGAACCAATGCGGCGAATCCACCAGGACGGATGCTAGTGGGGTGGTCCCTTCGATCAAAAGTGATTGGGCAGGAGGACCATGGGTTGAACTTTGGGGCGACTGGCTCCATCGCGTATACGTCCCTTAATGCACGCTTCCGCTCCCTCTTGGGGATGTGGGTTGCGTATATCATGTTCACCGTCCGCACTTGTGGGGGGAATCCCTTCTGTCCACTACTGTTCGGCGGCTGGGGCTCCTCCTTGTCGTCGCTATGTAGCCCCTGGTCTCTGTTTTTGACATTTAATTAGCCGGCCTGCTTGAACACCCAACAATCCCTGTTGGTGTGATTGGCTGGCTTTTCGGGGGTGCCATGTATCTGGCACGAGCGGTCGAGCATTCATTCCAAACTGGACGGGCCCAGACTATTTCTCTTGAATGGTTTTTTCCACTAACAGGGTTTAGAGCCTCTGAATCCGGCATTAACTGTCTTATCCTCAGCATTGTCGCTGTTAATGCGGCGCTTGTGCTTGTTGCGACGCGACCTGGCACTGTTGTCCTTGGTATCCGAATTACCAGGGCTCTTGGTTATGTTATTGCTATGAGCCAGCCAGCTGTCTTCTCCCGCGCAAAAGCGGGTCATGAGTGTCGTGAGGGCTGCCATAGATTTCGGCTTTTCCTGTCCAAGGTGTCGGGCAAGCCACTCGTCGCGGATATTATGCTTGAAGGCCGCTAGGGCCTCTGCGTCCGGACAGTCGACGGTTTGATTTTTCTTGGTTAGGAACCATGTCCAGAATTGCCTGGCCGATTCCTCTGGCTGCTGAATTATGTGGCTTAGGTCCTCGGCGTCTGGTGGTCGCAGATAAGTGCCCTGGAAATTGTCGAGGAATGCGGCTTCCAGGTCCTCCCGACAACCAATTGATTATGCTGGCAAGTTGTTAAGCCAATGCCGAGCTGGTCCTTTAAGCTTGAGTGGGAGGTATTTGATGGCGTGTAGGTCATCACCGCGGGCCATGTTGATATGAAGGAGATAGTCCTCGATCCATACCGCAGGGTCTGTTGTGCCATAGTATGATTCGATGTTCACAGGTTTGAAACCCTTAGGGATTTGATGATCCATTACTTCATCTGTGAAGCATAGTGGGTGTGCAGCACCTCTGTATTGAGCTATATCACGACGTAGCTCAAACAAGCTTTGTCTACTGTGTTCGGCCCGGCCGGATTTACTGTATTCGGCGTGACGATTACCGTCTCGTGCCGTGGGGCGCCCACGCGATCCGTAGATCGACCTTGTTTGTTTTGCGTTGTCCTCCAATATATCTCGCAGGTCAGGCGCATTTCCCCATGCCTTGGTATTTTCAAAGCGGCGCTGGGTTGCGGCTTGAGTGGAGGGCCGAGAGGCCTCTCTGTCGCGGCCACGAGGTGGCCGGTCGGCTGCATCATGCGCTAGTGATGTGGGTGCTTCCTACTCTAATCGGGGTAGCAACCTGCGCTTTGGGTAGCTTTTGGAGGGGCGTTCGAGTTCATACTCTTCGGCCGCAAGGACTTTCGTCCATTGGTCGACTAGCAAGTCTTGATCAACTCTAAGCTGCAGCTGTTTTTTCTTGAGGCTGCTCGCCGTGGCTATAAGCCTACGTTTGAAGCGCTCTTGTTCGACGGGATCCTCAGCACGACAAATTCGTCATCGTCGAGGCTTGCCTCGTCTTTGGAGGGAGGCAAGTAATTATTGTCCTCGACCTCTCTATCTGCCGCTCTCTCATGAGGGCTGGCTTCTCCATCCTCCTGTGCTGAGTTTTGCTGGAGGGGGTTTTCTTCGGCACTGTCCGCAGTGTTATTATCTCCCATGTCGGAATCACCATTTTTGCTTTGGCAGGATTTAGAGCGGCGCCGCTGACGTCGGCGCTTAGGCTGTTTCTTAGAGGGGTCATCCTCCGCTGCTCCATCGCCATCGCCTTCTTTTGGGGTGTCCACCATGTATATGTCATATGACGAGGTGGCTTTCCAGTGCCCTATAGGCGCTGGTTCCTGATCGTCTCCTGCATCGGCGTCCATACCGTCGATGTCTTCGGAGTCGTAGTCGAGCATGTCAGTTAAATCATCGACAGTGGCTACAAAGTGGGTGGTGGGTGGGTTTTGGATTTCTTCATCATCCGCACCCCAACCTTGCTACTGTAGTCCGGCCAGGGCTCTCCTGATAAAGAGAGAGACTTTAGTGAATTCAGAATATCGCCGAAAGGGCGAGTGCTGAAAGATGTCCGCGGCGGCGAACTCCATAACCGGCGCCCAATCGGATTCGATCGGCAGGGGCGTGGGGGGCTCGGAGTCCGGAGAGGAGTCCGGCACCTTGGAGTCACGGGTTTCGCAAGGGACAAAGCTAGTGTTCGGCTCGATCGCCGTAGAGATTTCAGCCTCCAAGGCGGCGTCCAACCACCCGTCCTCGATCGGCGCAATCGGCTCCGAACTAAGGGTCGGAGCTGATGCGGGCGCGGCCTCCGGGACACTGTTCGGTGGCAAAGCTAAATCATGCCCTTCGTGACAGTGCGGCGCGCTCGGCTGTGGCTCGAATCCTTCGAAGATCAAGTCCCCGCGGATGTCAGTCGTGTAGTTCAGACTTCCGAATCTGACCTGATGGCCAGGGGCGTAGCTTTCAATCTGCTCTAGATGACCAAGCGAATTGGCCCGCAGTGCAAAGCCGCCGAATACGAAGATCTGTCCGGGGAGAAAAGTCTCACCCTGGACCGCGTCGCTGTTGATGATCGGAGGAGCCATCGGGCCTAAAAGTGATGAAACAGAGGAACTCCCAATGAAAGCACCAATGTCGATGTCAAAACCGGTGGATCTCGGGTAGGGGGTCCCGAACTGTGCGACTAGGCGGATGGTAACAGGAGACAAGGGACATGATGTTTTTACCCAGGTTCGGGCCCTCTCGATGGAGGTAAAACCCTACTCCTGCTTGATTAATATTAATGATATGGGTAGTACAAGAGTAGATCTACCACGAGATCAAGGAGGCTAAACCCTAGAAGCTAGCCTATTGTATGATTGTTGTTCTTGTTGTGTCCTACGGACCAAAACCCTCCGGTTTATATAGACACCGGAGAGGGCTAGGGTTACGCAGAGTCAGTTACAATAGTAGGAGATCTACATATCTGTATCGCCAAGCTTGCCTTCCACGCCCAGGAAAGGCCCTTCCGGACACGGGACGAAGTCTTCAATCATGTATCTTCATAGTCCTGGAGTCCGGCCGAAGGTATAGTCCGGCTATCCGAACACCCCCTAATCCAGGACTCCCTCAGTCCTCACGAGGTCAGGGGTAATCAAGTTCTAACGTGCCTACTGAGTCGATATCTGAGGATACCATTAGAAGTGCCACCCCTGGTTCTGTGAGGCAGCATAGGGTAGTTCACGCACCACCCGCAGATGACTATGACCTAGAAGTCAAGGCCACAAAGGATCAGAACCAGCTGTACGATATTGTCAAGCGCTTTGGAAAAATGTATGGCAACTTCTTTTAATTACACGCTGTAACTAAACATTCTATGTGGGTTTACTTTTGGACACTTGCTTCTTTATGTCATTCATGTGCCTCTTAGTGCAATCGGTGATATCTTTACACATCATTTTTCCAACTACATCATTTCTGTTCTTGATGTGAACTATGGTTTTTCTTTCCTCCATTTTACTTGCAGGTCTTGTTCCCCATGTTCCAGGAGCTTGCACCGCAGGACCCACATGACAAGTGTGGTCACCACTACGCGATTTGCCTTGACCTGAAGAACCAACGTTTTGAGGTGCTTGATTCAATGTGTTCAGAAGCTGACGCAGACCTTACTACGCATGATGAATACTTCATCAACAACCTCAAAGAGACATGGAACCATCACTACGAAAATTCAATCCAGATCAGACATTTTCCAATCGAGTACGTGGCGACTATGAAGCAAGGAAATCGGTAATTACTATCTTTTCTTCATGTGTCCTCTACACCAATGCTAACCCTCTTGTCACCTCTGAATTGAAGTTTATGATTTTTTCTCTGTTCTCGTGAGTTCACCTGATTCTTTTCTTGTATAGGCACGACTGCGGCTTTCACATGTTGGAATACCTTGCAAAGTGGGAAGGTCGACGGATCCCTGTCGTCACAGCTGCAATGGTCGTCGAGCTCCGCAAAATTTACACATGGAACTGGTTGATGAATGAAGATTTCAACACGCGGTCCAATCGCACGACAGTTTATAGAGGAAGTTGTCAAGAAAGCCACCAAGAATTACAAGTGATCACATGGTGCTCCACACCGAACGCCTACCTTACATTCTGTTGCCGAGGAATGTAAGGTATTACCTTGTTCTTTCAAAACTATGTCTGTGTAATATGCTATGACGGCATCTCCCCGTAGCCTAGTATACAGTGGTGGCGTGTGAGAGACATTTGAATAGTTTGTAATATATGTGTGGATATGAACCTACTTAGGTGTGACAACAGATACATTTATGTGTTTTTAGTATTATTATGCGTTTGTGGGTTGGTAGTACCAGTATGGTGTTTTGAATGCGTCCTTGATGTCTGGAAACATGGCAAATGTAGTTGATCAGTCATGGTTAGTGAAAGTTATCGTTCTTTCTCATTTGGCTTTTTGGGTTTATTGCACTGCTAACTGTATCGTCTAGCATGGTAGTTTGTACGTAGCCATAACCTTACGGTTTTTGCACGTGATCGTTTCAACTTGTTTTCCATAGTTTTTGCACACAATACAATATGTGTGGACTAAAATGTGTTGACTGAACACGGAAATCTACGCGATCGCAGACTCAGTATAAATAACATGGCATATTCAGTAGAACTAACATGGCAGATTCAGTAGAAAAGGCATGGCAGATTCAGTAGAATAGGCATGGCAGATTCAGTTGAAATAACATGGCAGATTCAATAGAAAAGGCACGGCAGATTCAGATGAAATAACACGGCAAATTCAGTACCACACATGTGACGACTGCAGTCATTGATTCATAGCATTTCCTTTCAGATTCTGATTCCCCTCAAGAGTCATTCTCCCATTTTTTACAAGTTTAGAACATCTAGCTTGCAAAAAATGTCACCAACAACCAAGTCACACTGCTCCAATGTTGCTTTACGGATTGTGTTGGGGAACGTAGCAATAATTCAAAATTTTCCTACGTGTCACCAAGATCAATCTAGGACATGCTAGCAACGAGATAGAGGGAGTGCATATTCATACCCTTGAAGATCGCTAAGCGGAAGCGTTACAAGAAGGCGGTTGATGGAGTCATACTCGCGGCGATTCAGATGGCAGAGGATCCGATCTAGCACCGAACGGACGGCGCCTCCGCGTTCAACACACGTACAGCCTGGGGACGTCTCCTCCTTCTTGATCTAGCAAGGGGAGAGGACAAGTTGAGGGAGAACTCCGGCACCGCAACGGCGTGGTGGTGGAGCTTGTGGTATTCCTGCAGGGCTTCGCCAAGCTCTACGGAGGAGAAGGAAGAGTTGGAGGAGGGAGGGGCTGCGCCAGGGAAGGGTGCAGCTGCCCTCTCTCTCCCTCACTATATATAGGGGGAAGGGGAGTGGAGGAGGCGCCCTAGGGTTCCCTAGGGGAGGGGTGGCGGCCACAGGGGAAACCATAGATGGGTTTGGGCGCCCCCACCCCTAGGAAACTTGCCCCCCCAAGCCGGGAGGGGTGGCTGCCCTAGGGGAGGCGCCCCCTCCTCTCCACGTTATGTGAGAGGGGTTGGGAGGGGCGCACAGCCCCTTAGTGGGCTGGTGTGCCCCCTCCCCTTGGCCCATAAGGCCCCCCAACGCTTGTCGGGGCCTCCGAAACACCTTTCGGTCACGCTGGTCGTCACCCGGTACTCCCAGAACAATTCCGGACTACAATACCCTTCGTCCAATATATTGATCTTCACCTCCGGACCACTCCGGAGTTCCTCGTCATGTCCGGGATCTAATCTGGGACTCCGAACAACCTTCCGTAACCACATACTATTTCCCATAACAACTCTAGCGTCACCGAACCTTAAGTGTGTAGACCCTACGGGTTTGGGAACCATGCAGACATGACCGAGACACCTCTCCGGCCAATAACCAATAGCGGGATCTAGATACCCATATTGTCTCCCACAAGTTCCACGATGATCTCATCGGATGAACCACGATGTCGCGGATTCAATCAATCCCGTATACAATTCCCTTTGTCTATCGGCATGCTACTTGCCCGAGATTCGATCGTCGGTGTCCCTATAACTCGTTCAATCTTGTTACTGGCAAGTATCTTTACTCGTTCCGTAACGCATGATACCGTGGCTAACTCCTTAGTCACATTGAGCTCATTATGATGATGCATTACCAAGTGGGCCCAGAGATACCTCTCCTTCATAAGGAGTGACAAATCCCAGTCTCGATTCGTACCAACCCAACAGACACTTCCGGAGATACCTGTAGTGCACCTTTATAGCCACCCTGTCGGGGGGAATCGGCTTCCTCGAACACCTATGGGGACGGAGCCCCTTCTCGGTTCGGCGGGGAGTGGAGGCTGCACAAAGAGCGGATCGAGGTGACACACACACACACAACGATTTTACCCAGCTTCGGGCCGCACTGGTGCGTAAAACCCTACTGCTGCTTGTCTGGTTGATTTGGGTTCTTGCTCGAAAGCGCGAGATGCTACAGTACACTCGAGCTGCTCGAGAGGCTGGGCGCGAAGATTGGTCTCCCCCCTCCTGCGTGCGCATGGGGGCCTCCTTTTATATGCTCAAGGGGTTACCCACAGGTGGCAGCGTAGGTGAGGGCAAAAATGGTAGAATGCTGTAGTGGGTACAGCTGCCTGCACAGTGGCTGTACAGTGCTATCATACCTAACTCTGACGGCGGGGGACAAGGGCATTAAATGCCCGTCCGCGTCGCTCAGACGGAGCAGGGGAGTGGACCGTCAGGAGCGCCACCGTTTGCCATGATGGCTACTCTGTCAGCTTCGCTTCGCCACCGCATGCCCCTCGCTGCTCAGCCTCCCGCCACGTGCGCCTGGGATGCCCCCCAGAGCGACACGTTGGTGGGTGAGCTGGAGCGCAGGCACGAGGTGGTAACTTGCCGCGGCAAGCGCCTTGCCGTGGTGGATGTCTTGTCGCGCCCGGGAGCTTGTTGCTCACCGGGCCTTGTCGGGGCGCGGGGCGTGCCGTGGCAGGGTCCTTGTCGTGCCGTGGATGGCCTTCCCGGCAAGCTCCTCTTGCCGGGGTCTTGTGCTTCGAGCGACAGTCCCGGCAAACTCCTCTTGCCGGGGCATTGCTCTCTTCGGGTGGCCTTCCCGGCAAGCTCCTCTTGCCGGGGCCTTGGCTCAAATACTTTGTTCTTGAATGGCCCAAGAGGGAACCATTGAGGGTCTTGGCGATCGCCTGGCAGGCCTTGCCGCGGGGTGCTACGACCGCCCGTGCACAAGTTCGGGGTACTAAGGTACCCCCTAGTTTAGTACACTGACAGGAGCCCCCGGGCCTGGGCCATACACGGTGCCGAGCGCTGTTGGTCCAGGCCCAAGACAGTGCACGGACGCCCGTGGCCTGGGTCAGGTTGCATCTTAACTCCGAGCCCCACGCACCTTCCCCAGATGGCATGCGTCGAACGCGGCGCTGTGGGGGAGAGGCGTGCGGGACGTGGGCGGCGTGCGCGGGGCTGAGCCCTGCAGGCATGCGTCACGTCGCAATAAATGGGGACGGTTCGTGCCATCTTCATAAGTAGAGGGAGGTGTGGAGGCGTGGCTCTTTCGCTGGATGGGGCCGAGGCACGGTTTCCGAGGCGCCCGTTCCCCACTATCACGGGGTGGGGGAGAGGCCGCCTCACCCGTCGCCTCGGCCCTGCACGTCAGCCACGCGGCCTCCATGCACCTGGAGTTGCGGACGGTGGAGGCGGGAAACCAGGCCGTCGCGGGTCGAGGCCGCAGGCCGGTCCCGGTCGCCTGGCCTCCCTGCGCCCTGATTGGTCGAGCGGGGTGGTCGAGTCCCCACCTTGTTCCTTTATAAGGAGCAAGAGGGGGGGCGCGACGGGAACCCACACTCCTCCATCTCTTCCTTCTCTGACCCCCCTCTCTCCATTAGCCATGGAGAAAGGGAATCCGGGTCCTTCATCGGTGGCGGCGAGGGTTGCCGCCGGGCAGCGCGCCCCTCCTCCCCTTGCACCCGCGGTGGCGGAGCCAGCCGCAAGGGGAAGGGGGAGGGGGCGAGGTCATGGACGAGGGCGTGGACGAGGCCGCGGTGCTCAGGGAAGAGGCGGGCGGGGCGGCGCGCCGGCCTCGCCTCCGCCAGCGGCCCTTCTTCCCACGGCGGTCCATCTCAGGGACGATCCTTGCGAGTTCTTCGTCAGGCTGCGCCGGGCGCCTCGTCGCCGCCTCCGCCTTCCGGCTCCTTTTGCGAGCGTGATGGAGATGGAGCAACCCGAAACGCTTAGGTTGAGCATGAAGGGCTGCGGGATCAGCGGCATGCGGGTCCACGTCGAGTTCCCAGCCCCCGGCGTGGTGTATCTTGGCCGAGGGTGGAAGACATTCGCCCGTATTCACACCTTGACGGAGGGGTTCACCCTCCATTTCAAGTTGATGGAGGGCGACCTTCTCTCCGTCAAGGCCTTCGGGGACCTCGGGACCCGGGCCAGGTGCTGCGTGGATAGCTCCTCCGACAGCGAAAGCTCCTCCTCGAGCGAGAGCGATGAGGAGGGGAGCGACAGCGACGACGAGGGCAGCAGTCGTCGGGATGACGGGTCCGACTAGGCACCGGTCGCAGCTCCGTGTGGCACCGGCGACCCCATCATCCGGGTCGCTGGCTCCTTGAGCTTCTCAGGGCCGTCTTCCCGGGCGGCTGGAGTGGCGAGGCTACGGAAGAGGAGGAGGACTGGCGGCAAGGCCGTCAACTCAGAGTACGAGGTCTAGGTGCCCCCGACAGCGTGTTGATGTCCCGCTGCCTCATCTTCGAGCTCCATCTCCGGTGCCACTGCCACCATCCAGCCTCCGGAGCCCCCGGGGCGTTCTCTTGGTGTCTTCTGCCACCCGTAGCTCGCCTAGGCGCCCCTTTTGCCCTTTTCGCCTCCTTGTCCTACCTCCTGAGGAGAGAGACAAGAAAGGGATTACGGGCACCTTATCTCTTTTTAACTTGTAAGCCTTCGGGCCTTAGCTGCATTTAAATCTCGTAACCCCATCTTTTCATGTTTTTCATTCTCTCTGAACTGTACCTGGGTGGAATGTTTTTAATGAAAAGGGGATGTTTGCCGGATCATTTGTCTCGCGGGTACCACCCGCGGCAAGGAGCGAATCCTTTACATCGTTAAGATAGACACTCCCTCGCCCGGCAACAGGCCCTGCCGTCTTCCCGCACCCCTCGACCTTCCTCGTGCTCTTGGCGGAGGCAGGGAGAAGGCGGGTTCAGGCCCCTCGTTTCCTTCTTTTGCCGCCGCGGCTACTATCAAAAGCGGGCCCCAGGAACGCGCTCTGGGGCTTGTCGTTTAAGAGAGCACGGTAGCTCTTAGGAGGAAGCGAGGTTTTCGTATCCCACAGTCCATGAGAGAATGCATGATAAGGGATGCCGAAACTTATCTGAGGTTACAGCCCCCGGCATCTCAGGCCTGCCGCGGGTGGATCCTCGTACTTGCAGGCCCCGGCGACTTTGGCTTGCCGGGGGGTAGGCGTTGGTTCGTCCTTCTCCCCCTCTTCATCCTTGAGCGGCCCGGCTGGGACATGTAATCCCTGCGAACCAAAGGAAAGAACAGGAAAAAGGGACGCAGACTCGACCTCTAAGCTAGGGGTTAGCGACAGTTAGGCACTATCAACCCTAACCAAGGACGAGACTCGACTCAGCATGCATGCTAAAACTTAGGGCGCCAGCGCTTCATTATCTGCTGCCAGGGTCTGTGCCTGGCTTTGTACAAAGGATCACATGCAACTGCGCCAAGACTTGTACAAAGGGTTGGTTGCCGAATGGGGTCCGACAACCGCGCCTTATAGGTAAAACTTACGAAGATGCTCAATATTCCAGGAGTTGCTCACCGAAGTTCCATCTTCGGTCTCAAGGCGGACAGCGCCGGGCCTCGTGACTCGTTTCACCCGGTAAGGGCCTTCCCACTTCGGCGTCAACTTGTTGTGATTCTTGGCCGACTGAACGTGCCGAAGAACAAGGTCGCCTCCCTCGAAGCTCCTGGCTTTGACTCTGCGGCTATGGTAGCGACGCAAAGCTTGCTGGTAGCAAGCGACTCGCACAGCAGCCTGGAGACGATCTTCCTCGAGGAGCAGCGCGTCATCTTCACGCGACCGCTCTTGCTCAAGCTCGTCATAAGCGAGCACTCGAGGTGACCCATATACGAGTTCCGTGGGGATAACTGCTTCTGCTCCATAGACTAGAGCAAATGGTGTCTGGCCAGTGGCTCAATTTGGCGTCGTTCTGATCGACCAAAGAACCGCTGGCAGCTCCTCGATCCAGTTCCGTCTGCGCTTGTGCAGCCTGTCAAAACTTCTGGTCTTGAGCCCGCGCAGCACCTCGGCGTTGGCCCTTTCCGCTTGACCGTTGCTCTTAGGATGAGCAACAGAAGCGAAGCAGACCTTGGCGCCGAGGTCTTGGATGTACTACATGAAGGCGTGGCTCGTGAATTGCGTACCGTTGTCGGTGATGATCCTGTCAGGGATCCTGAAACGGCAAACAACCGACCTGAAGAATTTGATCGCGGACTGGGCCGTCACCTTCCTCACTGGTTCCACTTCCGGCCACTTTGTGAACTTGTCGATGGCGACGTACAAGTACTCAAAGCCCCCGACAGCTCGGGGGAAGGGGCCGAGGATATCGAGCCCCCAGACCGAAAAGGGCCAGGATAAAGGGATTGTCTGGAGAGCTTGAGCTGGTTGGTGTATCTGCTTGGAGTGGAACTGGCACGCTTCACACTTGGTTACTTGTGCAGTTGCATCCTGGAGGGCTGTCGGCCAGAAGAAACCCTGCCGGAACGCTTTGCCGGCAAGTGCTCTTGCGCCAATGTGGTGACCGCATATGCCCTCATGTATCTCCGCCAGCAGCTTCTGTCCATCTTCCCAGTGGATGCACTTCAATTTCACCCCATTGCGTCCTCTTCTGTACAGTGTGCTGTCAACAAACTGGTACATACTGGACTGCTGGGCTACTCTTTCCGCTTCCTCTTGCTCTTCGGGAAGTTCTCCTGTCTGAAGGAAACGGACGATCTGCTGCGCCCATGTCGGAGCTCGTGGCTCGACGACAAGGACCAAAGGCATGTCTGCGGCTGTGGGAACATTAGCTTCTACGGCGAGAGTCTGGGGCTCGGCCGGAGCTTGTTGTTCCTCGGCAAGCTTGCCGGAGCAGAGCTTGTCGGGAGCACCTGCTTCAACGGAACAAACCCTAGGGCTTGCCGGAGCGGGTTGCTCCTCAGCACTCTTGGCGTCAATCTTGGGGACTCTCTTGGCGGCGGCTTCGGGAAGCTCTGCCGGGAGATAGTCGCCGGAGACCAACTTCCTCTTCTTGTTCTATCCAGTTGACGGTGTCACGGATGGCTGAGTCAGCTTGAGCACAAAGGTTCCTGGTTCCACAGGTAACTTTAGTGCGGCGCACTTTGACAGGCCGTCGGCAACGTCGTTCTCGGCTCTTGGAACGTGCTCCATTTGTAGGCCGTCAAAGCGCTCTTCAAGCTTCCTCACTTCATCAACGTAAGACTCCATCAACGGACTCTGGTAATCCTTGTTCACTTGGCGGACGACGAGTTGCGAGTCACCCCTGACAATAAGCTTCTTGATCCCAAGTTCTGCCGCGATCCTGAGACCGGCAAGCAAACCTTCATACTCTGTTGTATTGTTGGTTGCCTGCTCCTTGGGAAAGTGCATTTGGACGACGTACTTGAGGTGCTCTCCGGTGGGCGCGACAAGCAGTACGCCAGCACCGGCGCCTTGCAGCGAGAAAGCGCCGTCGAAGTACATCAGCCACTCTTTGTTTGTTTCCTGGCCGGGGATGCTCGTCTCTGAAATTTCTTCATCGGGTGTCGGCGTCCATTCTGCTATAAACTCTGCCAATGCTCTGCTTTGGATCGTTGAAGTGCTCTCGAACTTGAGGCCAAAGCTTGACAGTTCCAGTGCCCACTCGACGATCCTGCCTGTTGCTTCGGGATTCTGCAGTATCCTCTTGAGCGGAAAGCGGGTGACAACTGTGATCTCGTGTGCTTGGAAGTAGTGGCGCAGCTTTCTCGAGGCCATAAGGAGACCGAAAAGCAATTTTTGCAGTCCAGAGTACCTTGACCTAGCCCCCTGCAAGAGGGAACTGACAAAGTAAACTGGGCGCTGCACCATTTTCTTCTTTTGCACCTCTCCTTGCATCTGCGCAGATCCATCTTTGCCGGGGCCAGAGCCTGTCGGGGAAGCCCCCTGCTTGTCGTCGGATGTGCTCACCGCGGTCGCTGGCTCGCCATCTGCCTCCCTCTCCGCTACTAACGCAGCGCTAACCACTTGATTGGTTGCCGCCAGGTACAGCAGCAGCCTCTCTTGTGGCTTCGGCGCGACAAGTATTGGAGCGGAGGACAGATATTTCTTCAGGTCCTGCAGCGCAGCCTCCGCTTCCGGAGTCCATTTTACTGGACCTGCCTTCTTCAAGATTTTGAAAAATGGCAGGGCGCGTTCCGCGAACTTGGAAATGAACCTGCTGAGAGCCGCTACGCAGCCGGCAAGCCTTCGCACATCCTTGACACGCGTTGGTGCTTTAATCTGCTCAATGGCCTTGATCTTGTCGGGGTTGGCTTCGATTCCCCACCGAGACACGAAGAATCCGAGAAGCTTGCCGGAAGGGACTCCAAACACGCACTTCTCGGGGTTGAGCTTGAGGTTGGTCTTGCGCAGATTTGCAAAGGTCTCTTCTAAGTCTTGGATCAGGGTTGCCCTGTCCCGGCTTTTGACCACTATATCATCCATGTAGGCCTCCACATTCCTGTGGATCTGTGGTCCAAAAGCGGTATGGACAACCCTTGCAAATGTTGAACCAGCATTTTTCAGTCCGAAAGGCATTCGTACAAAACAGTACGTGCCACATGGAGTGATGAATGCGGTCTTCTCTTTGTCTTCTTCAGCCATAAAGATCTGGTGGTATCCGGAGTAGGCGTCAAGGAATGAAAGCAGATCACATCCGGCCGTGGAGTCAACAATCTGGTCAATGCGCGGCAAGGGAAATGGGTCTTTGGGGCAAGCCTTATTGACATCGGTAAAATCGATGCAAAGCCTCCATTTCCCATTTGCTTTATGCACGACAACAGGATTGGCCAACCACGTGGGATGGAGCACGCCTCGGACGAGGCCTGCCGCTTCCAGCTTCTTGATCTCTTCTGCGATGAACTCCTGGCGCTCCACCGCTTGTTTCCTAACCCTCTGCTTGACGGGCCGCGCATGAGGACAGACGGCAAGGTGGTGCTCAATCACTTTCCTGGGAACACCGGGGATGTCAGATGGTTGCCAGGCAAACACATCGACATTCGCCCGCAGAAAAGTGACGAGCGCGCTTTCCTATTTGGGGTCCAACGTGGCACTGATGGTGAAGGTACCACCAGTGCCGTCCTCCTTGGCGGGCACTTTCTTGGTCGCTGGTGGAGCTGCCATCGTCCTCTTGCCCTTGCCGGCCGAGCTCAATGGTGCGTCCTCGACGGCAGCGCAGCACTCCAAAGAGGCGCGATTGCCGGAGTGGGCATCAGAGCACTTGCCGGGTTTGGTCTTCTTGTCGGTGGAGCTCGATGGTGCGTCCTCGACGGTAGCGCAGCACTCTGAGGAGGCCCGCTTGCCAGAGTGGGCACCAGAGCATTCTTCGGACTTGGCCTTCTTCCTTCCCCCGGGAGCTTCAGCGGCAAGTGGACCGTGGGCCGTTGCTGCTGCTGCGTCCCGGTAGATCTTGTCGGCATAGATAAGGGCATCCTTCTTGTCGCCAGGGACAGAGATGACGCTTATCGGGCCTGGCATCTTGAGCACGTTGTACGCATAGTGAGAGGCCGCCATGAATTTGGTGAGCGCTGGACGGCCGAGGATTCCATTGTAAGGTAATGGAAAATCGGCGACATCAAAGGTGATCCTCTCGGTCCTGAAATTCAACTCGCTGCCAAACGTCACCGGCAGTGTGATCTTCCCCTTCGGCTTGCTCCTTCCCGGGTTGATTCCTTGGAACGTGCCGGTCTCTTCGAGCTCGCTGTCGGGAACTTGGAGTCTTCGGAGAATAGCGGAGGAGATCAGGTTCAAGCCGGCCCCGCCGTCAACTAGCATCTTAGTGACCTTGAGGTTGCGGACCGTTGGGGAAACCAACATCAGCAAGCACCCGACCGCGGTTGTGCGATCAGGGTGGTCCTCAATATCAAAGATGATAGGCGTGGTGGACCACTTCAGAGGCTTGCGCGACTCGACGGGCGGTTCCGCTGCATTGACTTCCCGCGCCCACTGTTTAAGCTGGCGGCGAGAAGTGTGCAGAGAGGCACCGCCGTCCACACACAAGACCTCTGTGGCTTTCTGAAACTCCTGCTCGCTGGTCTCGGGGTCTTCCGTGTCTTCATCGTCGTCTTCATCCTTGTCGCGGCCTCTGGGAGGTCTGTCTGCTTGCCGCTGCTTGTCCTTGCCGCAGCGTTCCCCCTGGCCGGGACGCTTCGTGCCGGATCCCCCGCCGCCTGCTTGGGCTCTCTCCTTGTCGCGCCGCTCGTACTCGGCCTTCTGCAGCTCGACGAGCCGCTCGACCTGCTTGCAATTCTGGAGGTCGTGGCCCTTGGTGCAGTGGATCTTGCAATACTTCTTGTCGGTGTTGTCCCGCTTGTCGGCGACCGCCACTGCCTGGCAGCTGGGGCACCCGGCAACCTCCTTGCCGGAGCCACCGGCCTGGGCTTTCTTGGCGGTGCCTTCACTGCCGGACTGCTCAACAACCATCACTTCTTGGCTCTTTTTCTTCTTGTTATTCCGCCGCCGGCCTTTCCTCGTCGGGGCGGTGTCGTCACTGTCAGACCCTCCTGCCCCGATGCTTTCTCCGGGGAGTTTCCTCCCCTCCTCAGCGCGCGCACACTTGTCGGCCAGGGCGTATAGCTCACTGACGTCCTTGATTTTGCACATCGCCATCTCCTCCCGCATTCTGCGGTTTCGCACGTTCTGATGGAACGCACTAATGACCGCAGCGGGGTGGACATCTGGGATGTTGTAGTGCACGCGGCTGAATCTTTGGATGAACTTGCGCAGAGACTCTCCTTCCTTCTGAACGAGCAAGTGAAGGTCACTCGCCTGGCCGTGGGGTTTGTGGCCGCCCGTGAAGGCGCCGACAAACTGATGGCACAGGTCTAGCTAGGAGGATATGGAGTTGTCCGGCAAGTGCATGAGCCAGGATCTGACGTTGGGTTTGAGTACCAGCGGGAAGTAGTTGGCTAGGATCTTGTCGTCTCGTCCCCCGGCAGCTTGCACCGCGATGGTGTAGATGCTGAGGAACTCCGACGGATGCGACTTGCCGTCGTACTTCTCGGGTACGTCAGGTTTGAAGTTCTTTGTGTTGGGCCGCTGGACTTGCCGCAGCTCGCGGGTGAACGCAGGGCAGCCTACCGAATACGGCAAGTCGCCTGGTTCCCCCGGTGCGTGCATGTCGCCAGCGAGCTCAGCGCGCTGGTCTGATTGACGCCGCGCTTTTCTTCTGTGCTTGATGCGAGTTCGAGCGTCTTCCTCCTTTCGCTCGTGGAGGACTTGGCGCTGGTCGCGACGAGTCCGCGGATTCGACGACGCGGTAGAGGCGTCGTCGTGGTGGGTCCGGCGGGTCGGCGTCCGTTGCCTCTGGTGTGGGGAGTGCACGGTGGTCGCACCCCCACCAGTCTTGGCGCCATCGGTTCTCGCCTGGGCGACCTGCCGCGGCTGCGACGCACCAGGCTGCCGCGGCGTGTCGCCGTTGGCAAAACCGATGAGATTCTGGATGGTGGCCCTCCAATCATCGAGCTTGTCCGACGCTGGAGGGTAATCCAGGAGCAATTGGGCTCGTGCGAGAGCTTCCGCTGGAGTGGCGGGCAGTGGCGGCGAACGGCGCGTGGAGCGGGATGTGCTCGAACTCCTAACCTCGTTAGAAGGAGCAGCACCCGGTCCAGGCAGCCATGCCACGCTCATGCCAGTACGCTGGTGCGCTTGCTGGCCCTGAGCGTCCTGGGGTTCGCCAGCTCGATCCGGGTCCAGCGAGCGTACGGCACCGTGGGTACCAAGACGCTGCTGATTCCGCGCCTCCTGGGAGGAGCGCGGAGCATGTTCGGACGCCGTGGCGCCGTGAGCTGGCTCGACGACGCCCGTTCCGCCGCCGGCGCCGTCCCTGCCACCCGTTTGCTCCAAGGGTGGCGGATTCGACGCGGACGGACCGGCCACCTCCGGAGACTTCTTCTTCGGTGGCATGTCGCTGAGGATGAAGCAGATCTAGCTGGTGCAGACGCCGGATCAGGTTCGCACAACCTCGACGCCCCCTACCTGGCGCGCCAAAGATGTCAGGGGGAATCGGCTTCCTCGAACACCTATGGGGACGGAGCCCCTTCTCGGTTCGGCGGGGAGCGGAGGCTGCGCAAAGAGCGGATCGAGGCGACACACACACACACACACAACGATTTTAGCCAGCTTCGGGCCGCACTGGTGCGTAAAACCCTACTGCTGCTTGTCTGGTTGATTTGGGTTCTTGCTCGAAAGCGCGAGATGCTACAGTACACTCGAGCTGCTCGAGAGGCTGGGCGCGAAGATTGGTCTCCCCCCTCCTACGTGCGCATGGGGGCCTCCTTTTATATGCTCAAGGGGTTACCCATAGGTGGCAGCGTAGGTGAGGGCAAAAATGGTAGAATGCTGTAGTGGGTACAGCTGCCTGCACAGTGGCTGTACAGTGCTATCATACCTCACTCTGAGCGACGCGGACGGGCAGGGGACGGAGCCCCTTCTCGGTTCAGCGGGGAGCGGAGGCTGCGCAAAGAGCGGATCGAGGCGACACACACACACACACAACGATTTTACCCAGCTTCGGGCCGCACTGGTGCGTAAAACCCTACTGCTGCTTGTCTGGTTGATTTGGGTTCTTGCTCAAAAGCGCGAGATGCTACAGTACACTCGAGCTGCTCAAGAGGCTGGGCGCGAAGATTGGTCTCCCCCCCCCGCCCCATACGTGCGCATGGGGGCCTCCTTTTATATGCTCAAGGGGTTACCCACAGGTGGCAGTGTAGGTGAGGGCAAAAATGGTAGAATGCTGTAGTGGGTACAGCTGCCTGCACAGTGGTTGTACAGTGCTATCATACCTAACTCTGACGGCGGGGGACAAGGGCATTAAATGCCCGTCCGCGTCGCTCAGACGGAGCAGGGGAGTGGACCGTCAGGAGCGCCACCGTTTGCCACGATGGCTACTCTGTCAGCTTCGCTTTGCCACCGCATGCCCCTCGCTGCTCAGCCTCCCGCCACGTGCGCCTGGGATGCCCCCCAGAGCGACACGTTGGTGGGTGAGCTGGAGCGTAGGCACGAGGTGGTAACTTGCCGCTGCTTGTCCTTGCCGCAGCGTTCCCCCTGGTCGGGACGCTTCGTGCCGGATCCCCCGCCGCCTGCTTGGGCCCTCTCCTTGTCGCGCCGCTCGTACTCGGCCTTCTGCAGCTCGACGAGCCGCTCGACCTGCTTGCAATTCTGGAGGTCGTGGCCCTTGGTGCGGTGGATCTTGCAATACTTCTTGTCGGTGCCGTCCCACTTGTCGGCGACCGCCACTGCCTGGCAGCTGGGGCACCCGGCAACCTCCTTGCCGGAGTCATCGGCCTGGGCTTTCTTGGCGGTGCCTTCACTGCCGGACTGCTCAACAACCATCACTTCTTGGCTCTTTTTCTTCTTGTTATTCCGCCGCCGGCCTTTCCTCGCCGGGGCGGTGTCGTCACTGTCAGACCCTCCTGCTCCGATGCTTTCTCCGGGGAGTTTCCTCCCCTCCTCAGCGCGCGCACACTTGTCGGCCAGGGCGTATAGCTCACTGACGTCCTTGATTTTGCACATCGCCATCTCCTCCCGCATTCTGCGGTTTCGCACGTTCTGATGGAACGCACTAATGACCGCAGCGGGCTGGACATCTGGGATGTTGTAGTGCACGCGGCTGAATCTTTGGATGAACTTGCGCAGAGACTCTCCTTCCTTCTGAACGAGCAAGTGAAGGTCACTCGCCTGGCCTTGGGGTTTGTGGCCGCCCGTGAAGGCGCCGACAAACTGATGGCACAGGTCTAGCTAGGAGGATATGGAGTTGTCCGGCAAGTGCATGAGCCAGGATCTGACGTTAGGTTTGAGTACCAGCGGGAAGTAGTTGGCTAGGATCTTGTCGTCTCGTCCCCCGGCAGCTTGCACCGCGATGGTGTAGATGCTGAGGAACTCCGACGGATGCGACTTGCCGTCGTACTTCTCGGGTACGTCAGGTTTGAGGTTCTTTGTGCTGGGCCACTGGACTTGCCGCAGCTCGCGGGTGAACGCAGGGCAGCCTACCGAATACGGCAAGTCGCCTGGTTCCCCCGGTGCGTGCATGTCGCCAGCAAGCTCAGCGCGCTGGTCTGATTGACGCCGCGCTTCTCTTCTGCGCTCGATGCGAGTTCGAGCGTCTTCCTCCTTTCGCTCGTGGAGGACTTGGCACTGGTCGCGACGAGTCCGCGGATTCGACGACGCGGTAGAGGCGTCGTCGTGGTGGGTCCAGCGGGTCGGCGTCCGTTGCCTCTGGTGTGGGGAGTGCACGGTGGTCGCACCCCCACCAGTCTTGACGCCATCGGTTCTCGCCTGGGCGACCTGCCGCGGCTGCGACGCACCAGGCTGCCGCGGCGTGTCGCCGTTGGCAAAACCGATGAGACTCTGGATGGTGGCCCTCCAATCATCGAGCTTGTCCGACGCTGGAGGGTAATCCAGGAGCAATTGGGCTCGTGCGAGAGCTTCCGCTGGAGTGGCGGGCAGTGGCGGCGAACGGCGCATGGAGCGGGATGTGCTCGAACTCCTAACCTCGTTAGAAGGAGCAGCACCCGGTCCAGGCAGCCGTGCCACGCTCGTGCCAGCACGCTGGTGCGCTTGCTGGCCCTGAGCATCCTGGGGTTCGCCAGCTCGATCCGGGTCCAGCGAGCGTATGGCACCGTGGGTACCAAAACGCTGCCGATTCCGCGCCTCCTGGGAGGAGCGCGGAGCATGTTCGGACGCCGTGGCGCCGTGAGCTGGCTCGACGACGCTCGTTCCGCCGCCGGCACCGTCCCCGCCACCCGTTTGCTCCAAGGGCGGCGGGTTCGACGCGGACGGACCGGCCACCTCCGGAGCCTTCTTCTTCGGTGGCATGTCGCTGAGGATGAAGGATATCTAGTTGGTGCAGACGCCGGATCAGGTTCGCACAACCTCGATGCCCCCTACCTGGCACGCCAAAGATGTCGGGGGGAATCGGCTTCCTCGAACACCTATGGGGACGGAGCCCCTTCTCGGTTCGGCGGGGAGCGGAGGCTGCGCAAAGAGCGGATCGAGGCGACACACACACACACACACACACACACACACACAACGATTTTACCCAGCTTCGGGCCGCACTGGTGTGTAAAACCCTACTGCTGCTTATCTGGTTGATTTGGGTTCTTGCTCGAAAGCGCGAGATGCTACAGTACACTCGAGCTGCTCGAGAGGCTGGGCGCGAAGATTGGTCTCCCCCCTCCTACGTGCGCATGGGGGCCTCCTTTTATATGCTCAAGGGGTTACCCACAGGTGGCAGCGTAGGTGAGGGCAAAAATGGTAGAATGCTGTAGTGGGTACAGCTGCCTGCACAGTGATTGTACAGTGCTATCATACCTAACTCTAACGGCGGGGGACAAGGGCATTAAATGCCCATCCGCGTCGCTTAGACGGAGCAGGGGAGTGGACCGTTAGGAGCGCCACCGTTTGCCACGATGGCTACTCTGTCAGCTTCGCTTCGCCACCGCATGCCCCTCGCTGCTCAGCCTCCCGCCACGTGCGCCTGGGATGCCCCCCAGAGCGACACGTTGGTGGGTGAGCTGGAGCGCAGGCACGAGGTGGTAACTTGCCGCGGCAAGCGCCTTGCCGCGGTGGATGTCTTGTCGCGCCCGGGAGCTTGTTGCTCACCGGGCCTTGCCGGGGCGCGGGGCGCGCCGTGGCAGGGTCCTTGTCGTGCCGTGGATGGCCTTCCCGGCAAGCTCCTCTTGCCGGGGTCTTGTGCTTCGAGCGACAGTCCCGGCAAACTCCTCTTGCCGGGGCATTGCTCTCTTCGGGTGGCCTTCCCGGCAAGCTCCTCTTGCCGGGGCCTTGGCTCAAATACTTTGTTCTTGAATGGCCCAAGAGGGAACCATTGAGGGTCTTGGCAATCGCCTGGCAGGCCTTGCCGCGGGGTGCTACGACCGCCCGTGCACAAGTTCGGGGTACTAAGGTACCCCCTACTTTAGTACACCGACACACCCAGTTACGTTGTGACATTTGGTACACCCAAATTATTCCTACGGTATCCGGGAGTTGCAGAATCTCATGGTCTATGGAAATGATACTTGACATTAGAAAAGCTTTTAGCAAACGAACTACACGATCTTGTGCTATGCTTAGGATTGGATCTTGTCCATCACATCATTCTCCTAATGATGTGATCCCGTTATCAATGATATCTAATGTCCATGGTCAGGAAACCATAACCATCTATTGATCAACGAGCTAGTCAACTAGAGGCTCACTAGGGACATGTTGCGGTCTATTTATTCGCACATGTATTACGGTTTCCAATTAATACAATTATAGCATGAACAATAGACAATTATCATGAACAAGGAAATACAATAATAACCATTTTATTATTGCCTCTAGGGCATATTTCCAACAGTCTCCCACTTGCACTAGAGTCAGTAATCTAGTTCACATCACTATGTGATTGTAATGAATCCAACACCCATGGGGTTTGTTCATATCTCGCTTGTGAGAGAGGTTATTAGTCAATGGGTCTGAACCTTTCAGATCCATGTGTGCTTTACAAATCTCTATATCATCTTGTAGATGCAGCTACGCGCTACTTGGAGCTATTCCAAATAACTGCTCTACTATACGAATCTGGTTTACTACTCAGAGTCATCCGGATTAGTGTCAAAGTTTGCATCGACGTAACCCTTTACGACGAACTCTTTTACCACCTCCATAATCGAGAAAATTCCTTAGTCCACTAGTTATCAAGGATAAGTTTGACCGATGTCATGTGATCCATTCCTGGATCACTCTTGTACCCCTTGACTGACTCATGGCAAGGCACACTTCAGGTGCGGTACACAGCATAGCATACTGTAGAGCATACGTCTAAAGCATAGGGGACGACCTTCATCCTTCACTACTGGAATCAGCTAGTTTGCCATATGCCAGTTCTTTGCCGTCCGCTAGCGGACGGCAAAGAAGCTCTTTGCCATCAGCTTCCAGAAAGCAGACGGCAAAGAAATGGCTCATGGCAAAGACCAAGTTTGCCATCAGCCAGTTCTTTGCCGTCTGCTAGCGGACGGCAAAGATGCTTTGCCGTCGGCTAGCGGACGGCAAAGAAGGAGGGGCTGCACTGACGAACTGCAAAAAAAAACCTAACGGGCTCCCTCTTTGCCGTCCGCTAGCGGACGGCAAAGAGCAAGAAGGCGGACGGCAAAGTGCCGCGGACGGCAAAGAGGGAGGCCCCACGTAACGTTAACGGGGCCGCGCCCCACACCCCCTCTATCTCTCTCTTTCTCGCCCCGCCGCCGCCCCAGCGCCCCCCGCCGCCGCCCCGACGCCCCCCCGCCCCCCGCCGCCGCCCCAGTGCCCCCCGTCGCACCACGCCCCGCCGCCGCCCCAGCGCCCACCTCCGCGCCCTGCTGCCCCGGCCGGGCCCGGCGTCGCCGCCCCAGGCCGCCCCGCCCCCCTCCTCCACCGCCCCAGGCCGGCCCGCCCCGCTCCTCCGCCGCCCCAGGCCGCACCGCCCCCCTCCTCCGCCGCCCCAGGCCGCACCGCCCCAGGTGAGCTTCTTCCTTTTTTTCCTTTTTTTTGTTTTTTTAGTTTTAGGTTTATGTTTAGTTTAGATTTAGTTTTAGTTTTAGGATTAGTTTTAGGTTTATTGGTTTAGTTTTAGTTTAGTTTTAGGTTTAGATTTAGTTTTTTTCTTTTTCTGTTTTTTTTTTGTTTTAGGTTTAGGTTTGGTTTAGGTTTAGGAAAGAAGAAAAAGAGAAAAAGAGGAGATCAGGAGAAGAAGAAGAAGAGGAGGAGGAGAAGAAAAAAGAAGAAGAGGAAGAAGAAGAAGAAAAAAGAGGAGAGGAGGAGAAGAAGAAGAAGAGGAAAAAGGAAAGGAGGAAGAAGAAGAAGAAAAAAGAGGAGAGGAGGAGAAGAAGAAGAGGAAAAAGGAAAGGAGGAAGAAGAAGAAGAAGAAGAAGAAGAAGAAGAAGAAGAAGAAGAAGAAGAAGAAGAAGAAGAAGAAGAAGAAGAAGAAGAAGAAGAAGAAGAAGAAGAAGAAGAAGAAGAAGAAGAAGAAGAAGAAGAAGAAGAAGAAGAAGGAAAAAAGGAAGAAAAGGAAAAAGAGGAAGAAGAAGAAAAGGAAAAAAACCGACCCGACACGGTACCCTGACCCCGACCCGGCACCCCGACACGACACCCCGACCCCGAGACCCCGACCCCGAGACCCCGACCCCGACCCCGAGACCCTGACCCCGACACCCCGACTCCGACCCCGATCCCGACACCCCGACCCCGATACCCCGACCCCGACACCGACACCCCCACCCCCCAAGCCTGACCCAACACCCCGACCCCGACCCCGACACCCCGACCCCGACCCGACACGGTACCCAGACCCCGACCCGACACCCCGACCCCGAGACCTCGACCCCGACCCCGAGACCCCGACCTCGACACCCCGACCCCGACCCCGACCCCGACCCCGACCTCGACACCCCGACCCCGACCTCATATATTTGTGAATTATTAGTTATAGGTCATATATTTTTCGATTTTGTTATGAAAAACATCATATATAATTGTGTTGATCGTGTAGTTTTAAATGTGCAGTTGTTTCATCGCTGCGAGGTTTGGTGTTCGACGACCTCGCCGTGCGTTTGACGAGCTCTGCCCCTTCATTCGTGGGTGAGCACAAATGACAAGTCCTCCTCCCCCATTAATTATTTGATCTATTCTGATGAAACTTGATAGCTAGCTATATATGTGTCTTGAATCATCAGTATGCGTAACCAATATGTGTCTCCCGTTCGAAAGCGTCATAGTTATAAATATGCATGCATTTGCATATTTATAACCTTGATTCTTTCGAATTGTCCAACGCTATCCATGGACAGCCCGAGTATGTGTAGATTGGGTTCGTTTTCCCATATGCTTTGCTCCGGATCCGACGCATAAATTTCGTCAGTGCCTCCCCTGTTGTTCTCCGGGTACACATCCTCTCTGTTTATTGCAGAGACGTGTATCAAGAGAACAGCGGGGAGGTGCTGCCGAAATTTTGCGTCGGATCCGGAGCATAGCATGGGAAAATGAACCCAATCTACACATACACGGGTGGGATTAGGACCTATCATTACCTATTAGAGTGTAGGTTGCATGGACGTAATAAAATTGACAAAGTAGATCAACTGATGAATATATACATGGTGAATTACATATATAATTGTTGTGTCCAGTAGCTCTGAAAGTCAAGATGAGTGACCGTGCTTGGATGTATACCGGTCACACTGGTCAGAACAAATGGAGCGCTGAATGGTTCACAAAAACTAAGGGGTTTGTGCAAGCCGCATTTGCAAATGGCCAAAAGAAAACCTGGTGCCCCTGTTTCCGGTGCGGCAATTGGGAAAAGAAGACAGAGGCTGAAATGGGCAAACACCTGCAGAAGAGTGGTTTTACGCCCGATTATACGGTGTGGACATTTCATGGTGAGTCTGCCCAACGTGACCGAGCTGAGGTGGATCGTCGTCGCACTGACGAGCATGGTACCGGGATGGAAAACATGGTGCAAGGCTATGATGATGCTCGGGATTCGGACGAGGAGATGGAGGAATCTGCAAAGGCCTTCAATGAAATGTTGGAGTCTTCGAAACGTCCGCTGCACGAGCACACTGAGCTTTGTCAGTTGGATGCCATCTCACAAGTAATGGCTCTGAAGGCTCAGTTCAACTTGGGCAGAGAATGCTATGACGCAATTATGACAATATTTGGACGCTTTCTACCCAAAGGCCATGTAATGCCTGCAAACCTGTACCAGTCGGACAAAATCCTCCGTGCACTGAAGATGCCCTATGAGAAGATACATGCCTGTGAGAAAGGATGTGCCTTATTTAGGCTTGGCTATGCGGACTTGAACTATTGTCCCATTTGCAAGTCTTCCAGGTATATTGTGGTAGACAACGGTATGGGTGAGAAGACACAGACCAAAATCCCCGTTAGTGTTCTTCGGTATATGCCAATCATACCAAGACTTCAACGTCTTTTCATGGTCGAAGAGACGGCCAAACAGATGACATGGCACAAAACAGGCAAAAGAACCGAACTAGATGCAGATGGGAATCTGATGATGGTACACACATCGGATGGTGTTGCGTGGAAAAAGTTTGATGAATTACATGCTGACAAAGCGGCAGATCCGAGGCATCCTCGAGTCGGCATCAGCACGGATGGGTTCAGTGTGTTTGGTATGACGGCAGCCCAATACAGTTGTTGGCCCGTATTTGTCTTTCCACTCAATCTCCCCCCCGGACAGATTATGCAAAGAAAGAACATTTTCCTGACGTTGATAATTCCAGGACCCAACTATCCGGGCAAAAATATGAATGTGTACATGCAGCCGCTTAAGGACGAATTGCAAGAAGCCTGGGATAATGGGTTCAAGACATACGACGCCTTTAGCAAACGGAACTTCATAATGCGTGTCTGGTACATGTACTCGACGCATGACTTGCCGGCGTATGCGCTATTCGTTGGCTGGTGTGTGCATGGAAGGTTCCCGTGCCCCACATGCAAGGGAGCTCTTGAGTTTCGTTGGCTTCAGGCCGGTCGCAAGTTTTCTTGCTTCGACATGCATAGACAGTTCCTGGATCCTCGCCATAAGTTCAGGAAAGACAAGAAGAACTTCATCAGGGGTAGAGTTGTCAAAAACTCTGCACCACCTGCATTGACAGGCCAACAGACCCTGGATCAGTTAAACGCTCTCGAGCCAGATCCACAACATCCAGGGTACTTCAAGGGGTATAATACTAAGCACGCGTGGACTCACAAAACATGCTTATGGGATCTGCCTTACTTCAAAGACCTCCTTTGCCCACACAACATCGACGTGATGCACACTGAGAAGAATATCGCTGAGGCACTTTTTGGTACATTGTTCGGCATAGATGGGAAGTCAAAGGATAATACTAAGGCTAGAGTCGATCTGGAGGCGCTATGTGATAGGCCGTTACAAAACATAAAAGAACCGAAAGGAAAGCAGAACTGGACAAAGCCAAAGGCATGGTTCAATCTTGGAAGGCCAGCTATGAGGGAAATTCTCTTGTGGGTGCAACAACAGTTGATGTTCCCCGATGGGTATGCAGCGAATCTAAAGAGGGGAGCGAATCTTGATAAACTGAAGATATTTGGTCTCAAGAGTCATGATTGGCACATATGGATTGAGCGGGTAATGCCGGTGATGTTGCGTGGCTTCATCCCTGAGGATGAATGGCTAGTACTGGCAGAACTCAGCTATTTCTTCCGTGTTCTTTGTGCGAAAGAACTATCGCCTGGCGTGCTAGAAGAAATGGAAGAGTTGGCGCCGGAGTTGATCTGCAAGTTAGAGAAGATCTTTCCATCGGGCTTCTTTAATCCAATGCAGCATTTGATTTTGCATCTCCCGACCGAGGCAAGATTGGGCGGGCCCGTGCAAAATCGTTGGTGCTACCCAACTGAGAGGATGCAGAAGACGCTTCGAGAAAAATGTAAAAATAAACATAGAATTGAAGCATCGATGGCTGAGGCATTCATCACAGAGGAGGCGGCAAACTTCGTAACAGCGCACTACGAAGCCAAAAATCGTCATTTGCATAATCCGAAGCCTCGGTACAATGCTGACGAGCCTAAAAAAGGTGGATCCAACCTTAGCCTATTCAAAGGGAATCTCGCACCAGCTAGTGTTTCACATCCAGTATCTTTGGATAACGAAGAATGGCGGACCATTTCGTTGTATATCTTCAACAACCTGATAGAAGTGCGGCCGTACATCGAGTAAGTTCTCGGTACATTGTTTCGCAACTTCTATTTCCTTTGAACTACTCTTATTCCTGGATATGTCATACAGTCGATACGTCACCATATTCTCGTATGGAGCGGAGATCCAAAAGGATTCCGTCCAAGAGTATGAGCTTCTCGCAAAGCAAGGAGGTGGCTATCCCGGTTTCATCTCTTGGTTCAAACAAACGGTAATTTCTATTAGACAATTTCATTTCATTCGCTAATTTGTGCATAGTGCAACAATCCTTTCATATTAAACTTGTAGGCTAATTCAGAGTCTATGGACGCCGAATTGAGACAAGTCGCTAATGGTTTTGACTATAAGGTTCGTTCATTTGACAAGTACGACATCAACGGGTATCGCTTTCGTACCTATGGCAAAGAGCTATCTATGGCCGACCGAAAGTCAACAAATTGTTGTGTATCTGCTATCGGCGAAGGAGGTACCGAGTATTATGGGAGAGTTGAAGCAATTTATGAACTTCTGTTCTATGGTGAAAATCCACCGAATGTCGTAGTCTTCAAATGTTATTGGTTTCAGCCGAAGGAGACTAGAAGGACTCATGAACATGTAGGGCTAGTTGAAATCAACCAAAGCACTCATTTAGATGTTCCAGATGTCTATATTATGGCTCAACAGGCGACCCAAGTATTCTATCTACCGTGGGCCTGCCAAACTAATCCAAATCTGAAAGGTTGGGATGTCGTTTATGAAGTGCCGCCACGTGCTAGACTTTCTCCCCCAAAGGAAGAAGATTATGAACCTCACATTAACCCAGACACATATGAAGGAGAATTCTTCCAAGAGACACGTCTTTCCAAAAAGCGTTTCAAGAACCGCTATACTTCACCCCAAAACATTGAAGTAGACAGCGACAATGAATCCGACATCACCCCAGAGGAGGAACAAGAAGAGCCGGAACAAGAAGAGGTTACTGCTGCGGATGACCTGTCAATGCTTGACCGATTACGTCAAGGTGGCCTTGCACATGTTGATGCCAATGAAACCTATGAGCCCGTCATTGATTATAGTGATGATGATGATTATGCATTTATTGATGATACTGATCGAGATTATTAGTAGTGTCAGGTATTACATTTTTTTATGTTGTACTTGATGATGACACACTTAAGTTATACACATATTATTATTCATGTTGGTCTTTTTTTATGTTGTACTAATTTCGTTTACTGTTTGTCATGGCAGGTGTTGAAAGATGGTGGGCGCTGGTCGGGAGCGTGGTCTGAGGTCTTCCATTCCAGACGCACCTCTCCGCCGAGCGTTGCTGGACAGTATGGCCACACCGCCGGGCCCTTCTTCGTCGACCGCGGTGCCCAGCAGGGGACGAGGTAGGAAGAGAGGAGGTGGGGCACGTGGTCGTGGGAGAGGAAGTAGGGTGACTGCTACGGCGCCTTCCTCGCCGCCACCCCCAGCCGTTTCACCCGAGCACGTGACTGCTAGGGTGGACTCGTCCGAGGAGGAGGCTACACGGACTCCGTACCACGAGCCTCCGGTCCACGGGTCTTGGGCCCACGAGCCTCGGGTCGACTGGCCTTCGGCCCCCGAGAGTTCGGCCCACGTGACCCCGGAGGAGCACACGTCCGGATGGGGTACCTGGCCGGATCAGCCCGAGGAGCCGAGTGGCCATGCTGATGATGGCGGGGAGCCGACTGATCTTGAGGAGGAGTGGGGCACCGTCTACCAGCGTGGTGCTACACGGCTCCCGTCCGTGCCGGTGACCCGCGAGCAGAGGTGGTTGATTTTCCCTGATGGGGAGAGGTACATAAGTGCATTTAATATTTTTGTACCTTGTGCATTCACGTTTTTTCAAATAACTAATGCGTTGGCCTTGTCATGCTGCAGGGGTTGGGACCACCATCATAGTGTCCGCTGGCCCAACTCCGTCCTTGGAGTTCTTTGCCGGCAAAACTTCCCGGGGTTTGTCATGTTGCCTGGTGAGGGTCGGCTTCCAGAGCTTGGATTGAGCTGGGAGCACTACGTGGCTGCCCCGGCCCCGCCGGATGAGATTATCGATGGTGTCGTGTGCGACACGAGGGCAGACATGGTGATCAGAAAGTTCTGGGTAATTTCTCCTTTACACATTTAAAAATCTTCAACTAGCTAGTTATTAATTGTACTAATCAATATTGTCTCATTTGATCGCAGACATTCTACAGGTGTGAGGAGGGATACGAGGAGGATGCGGCACATGTTATCGAGAACGTTTGCAAGCGCCTACTCCAGAACTTACGGCACGAGGCTCGGGTGCAGGCTGTTCGAGACTACTACGCCTTGCGTGGTATCAAGAAGACCAAGCCGGCGTGCCGCAATAAGTTCCTGAGTAAGGAGCAGTACATGAAGGTAATTCTTAAGGCCTTCTCTACTTAAGTTCCTTCATTTAGTAATTCTTAGCGGTAGCGCTCAAGTTTCTATTTGCTAACTTAGGCGCCTCCGAGATGGTGTGCGGATCGGATGGATTGTTGGGAGGTGTTGGTCGATGAGTGGTGCTCACAACGATGGCTAGACCTCCACAAGGAGGCCAAGGACAAACGTGCCCAAATGGAAGGTGTGCCACACCATCAAGGTAGCTCCAACTTATATCAGTTCGGGCGCAACTGGGTATGTGGTTTGCTTCATGATTCATGCAATTCATTCATCATGCTAGCTTGAGCCCTTTAATTACTAATTTTCATTGTTTCTCTCTTTCAGGCACGCTACAATAAGGCGGATAAGGTGCCAGAGGTGTACGACCTGTATGCCATGGCCCACACTGCCTATTTCAAGAAAGTCAAGGCTTTCTCTCAGTCTGACCTCGATGATGCAAACAACTTCACCAACATCTCCTCCCACAACAAGCTCGTGAGATATAGAGATGAGGGGAAGGCGAGGAAAGGGGAGGACTTTAACCCGAGCCAGGGTCCCATTGATCCAGAGCTGTTGATGATATCTGGTGGCGGGAGGTCCCATGGCTCCATAGCCATTGGAGATGGACTTATCCGTTGTCCTAGCACTCTCCCGGAGATCAAGGCGCGTCAGTCGAGCTCCGCTCCTGAGATAAGGCCTCGTGAACGGACAGTGCAACTCGCCATCAAGGTTAGTGATACGTACTCAGTTATCTTTCTCCATTACATTGTGTGCGCTTCCATCAATGATTACAAATTGTCATGTGAGTGGTGTTGCAGGCTGCTATACAGAGTGAGAGAGATAGAACAGAGAAACTTCTGGCGGAGGCGGCGGAGAGGCAGCGGGAGTTGGAGGAGAGGACGGCAAAGATGATGGAGGAGGAGAGGGCACGGAATGACATGCAGGCAAGGGCCATGTACGAGCTCCTTGTGGTAAGTTTCTTCTGCAGATTAGCCAAAACATTCATGTAGTGTTTGTCTCATTACTAACTAGTATGACTGAGTCGTCAAAACCAAATGTGCAGTCTGTGTGCGAGAAGGCAGGTCAGACCGCTCCGCCGATGCCAGTGATTGCTCCTGGGACCACGGTGAGTTTTATTTGAAAGGACATTACTTGCTAGTCTTAACATTTGAGTGTCATCATGCTAACAAGACATTGGAAATGATCTTTGGTGCAGCGTAACTCCAGACAAGCATCGCACGATCCTTCTCCAGCTACCGACACGAGCCACCACGCTCCTACACCTCCTGGATCTTGGTAAGTTTATCTAGTGTTTTGCTTAACACATGCATAAAGACCTAGACTTAGCTTTATTTCCTCCAATGCTTACCATAATGACCTAGACTTAGCTTCTTCTCCTCCAAAATGACTTAATAAGCTTACTGACCTCCAAAACCATCCATTTTACCTAAGTTAGCTCTAAAACGATCTGTACTTAGCTTACTTATGTCAAAAATTGCATAATTAGCTTAGTTAGCTCATAGACGATCCATTTTACCTAAGTTAGCTCTAAAATGACCCATTTTACCTAGGTTAGCTTATAAATGATCCAGTTCATCCAAGTTAGCTCAAAAAATGACCCATTTTACCTAGATTAGCTCCTAAATGATCCATTTTACCTACGTTAGCTTTAAAATGACCCATTTCACCTAGGTTAACTCCAAAATGACCAATCTTACCTAGGTTATCTCATAAACGATCCATTTCAACTAATTTAGCTCATAAACGATCCATTTCACCTAGGTTACCTAAAAAATGATCCATTTCACCTAAATTAGCTCTTAAATGATCCATTTTACCCAAGTTAGCTCAAAAAGATCCATTTCAACTAAATTAGCTCATAAATGATCCATTTCACCTAAGTTAGCTCAAAAACAATCCATTTCAACTAAATTAGCTCAAAAATGATCCATTTCAACAAAGTTAGCTCAAAAACGATCCATTTCAACTAAGTTAGCTCAAAAACGATCCATTTGACCTAAGTGAGCTAAAAACGATCCATTTCACCTTAGTTGCCTAAAAAACGATCCATTTCACCTAAGTGAGCTAAAAAAGATCCATTTCTAACTTTCTTATTTTGCCATTTTGCAGATTTCATTATGTGCTGGATGGAGTGCTTGTTCTACTCTTCTTGTTCTTGTCTTCTCATTCTAGTCACCTTAGCTATGGAGTGCTTGTTTATGTATGGATGGAACTTGTTTATGTATGAAATGATGGATGGAACTTGTTTATGTATGAAATGATGGATGGAACTTGCTTATGTAATATGTACGGATGGAACTTGCTTATGGACTTGCTTATGAATGCCTGTGAAATACATGAACTTGCTTATGAATGCCTCTGAAATATATCTATATGTCATATATATATTCTGTGCAAATTGTGGGATTTAATAAAAAACAGAAAAAAAAAACCCAATATGCAGGCTCTTTGCCGTCTTCCACAGACGGCAACGGCCTCTTTGCCGTCCGCCGCGGACGGCAAAGAAGACACGTGGCATCTAGCTGTGCTTCCTGGGAGCTGACCCATTTGGCCAGTTTGCCTACAGTGGCAGACGGCAAAGACTTTGCCATCAGTGGCAGACGGCAAAGACTTTGCCATCAGTGGCAGACGGCAAAGACTTTGCCATGAGTGGCAGATGGCAAAGACAGTGGCGGACGGCAAAGGCCTGCCGTTAGCCACTTAACGGACTGACAGCGCAATTATTGCCGTCCGCTCTCTTTGCCGTCTGCCGCGCTCTCTTTGCCATCTGCGGCGGATGGCAAAGACTTTGCCATCAGTGGCAGACGGCAAAGTAGCTGTTTACCGTAGCCTACGTTGCCGGAGCCTTTTGCCGTCCGCGGCTGATGGCAAAGGCCTTTGCCGTCCGCTGTTCATGCCTTTGCCGTCCGCCATGACAGACGGCAAAGTAGCTGATTCCTGTAGTGCTTTCTCTCTCTTTTGCCGTGGTCAGTTCTTGAGTCTTACTCAATACTCACACCTTCTAACACAGCCAAGAACTCCTTCTTTGCTGATCTATTTTGAACTCCTTCAAAATCTTGTCACGGTATGTATTCATTTGAAAGTACTATTAAGCGTTTTTTATCTATCCTTATAGATATTGATGCTCAATGTTCAAGTAGCTTAATCCAGGTTTTCCATTGAAAAACACTTTTCAAATAACCCTGTATGCTTTCCAGAAATTCCACATCATTTCTGATCAACAATATGTTAACAACATGTACTCATCAAAAATTCTATAGTGCTCCCACTCACTTCTTTCGAAATACAAGTTTCTCATAAACTTTGTATAAACCTAAAACCTTTGATCATCTCATCAAAGCATACATTCCAACTCCGAGATGCTTACTCCAGTCCTTAGAAGGATTGCTGGAGCTTTGCATACTTGTTAGCATCTTTCAGGATTGACAAAACCTTCTGGTTACGACCTTTCCTCAAGAAAATCATCGAGGAAACAATGTTTTAACATCCTATCTGCAAGATTTCATAAATAATGCAGTAACTGCTAATATAATTCCAACATACTCTTAGCATCGCTACGAGCGAGAAAGTCTCATCGTAGTCAACTCCTTGAACTTGTCGAAAAACATCTTAACGACAAGTCGATCTTTCTTAATGGTGACACTTACCATCATTGTCCGTCTTCCTTTTAAAATCCATCTGCACCCAACATCCTTACGACCATCAAGTGGTTCTTCCAAAGTCTATACTTTGGTTTTATACATGGATCCTCTCTCGGATTTTATGGCCTCGAGCCATTCATCAGAATCCGGGCCCACCATCATTTCTCCATAGCTCGTAGGTTCATTGTTGTCTAGCAACATGACTTCCAAGACAGGATTACGTACCACTCTGAAGTAGTACGCATCCTTGTCGACCTACGAGGTTTGGTAGTGACTTGATCTGAAGTTTCATGATCACTATCATAAGCTTCCACTTCAATTGGTGTAGGCGTCACAGAAACAACTTCTTGTGCCCTGCTACACACTAGTTGAAGTGACAGTTCAATAACCTCATCAAGTCTCCACCATCCTCCCACTCAATTCTTTCGAGAGAAACTTTTCCTCAAGAAAGGACCCATTTCTAGAAACAATCACTTTTGCTTCCGGATCTGAAATAGGAGGTATACCCAACTGTTTTGGGTGTCCTATGAAGATGCATTTATCCGCTTTGGGTTCGAGCTTATCAGGCTAAACCTTTTTCACATAAGCGTCGCAGCCCCAAACTTTTAAGAAATGACAGCTCAGGTTTCTCTAAACCATAGTTCATACAGTGTCATCTCAACAGAATTACGTGGTGCCCTATTTAAAGTGAATGTCATTGTCTCTAATGCCTAACCCATAAATGATAGTGGTAATTCGATAAGAGACATCATGGTATGCACCACATCCAATAGGGTGCAGATATGATGTATGGACACACCATCACACTATGGTGTTCCAGGCAGTATTAGTCGTGAAACAATTTCCACAATGTCTTAATTGTGTGCCAAACTCGTAACTCAGATATTCATCTCTATGATCATATCATGGACATTTTATCCTCTTGTCACGACGATCTTCAACTTCACTCTGAAATTACTTGGAACTTTCAATAATTCAGACTTGTGTTTCATCAAGTAAATATACTTAGCATCTACTCAAATCATCTATGAAGTAAGAACATAACGATATCCACTGCGTGCCTCATCACTCATTGGACTGCACACATCAAAATGTATTACTTCCAACAAGTTGCTTTCTTGTTCCATCTTACTGAAAACGAGGCCTTTCAGTCATCTTGCCCATGTGGTATGATTTGCATGTCTCAAGTGATTCAAAATCAAGTGAGTCCAAATGATCCATCTGTATGGAGTTTCTTCATGCATATATACCAATAGACATGGTTCGCATGTCTCAATCTTTTTAAAAACGAGTGAGTCCAAAGATCCATCAACATGGAGCTTCTTCGTGCGTTTTATACCAATATGACTCAAATTGCAGTGCCACAAGTATCTGGTACTATCATTACTATCTTATATCTTTTGGCATGAACATGTGTATCACTACGATCGAGATTCAATAAACCATTCATTTTAGGTGCAAGACCATTGAAGGTATTATTGAAATAAACAGAGCAACCATTATTCTCCTTAAATGAATAACCATATTGCGATAAACATAATCCAATCATGTCTATGCTCAACGCAAACACCAAATAACAATTATTTAGGTTTAACACCAATCCCGGTGGTAGAGGGAGCGTGCGATGTTTGATCACATCAACCTTGGAAACACTTCCAACACATATCGTCGTCTCACCTTTGGCTAGTCTCCATTTATTCTGTATCCTTTTATTTCGAGTTACTAACACTTAGCAGCCGAACCAGTATCTAATACCCTGGTGCTACTAGGAGTACTAGTAAAGTACACATTAATATAATGTATATCCAACATACTTCTGTCGACCTTGCCATCCTTCTCATCTAAGTATCTAGGGTAGTTTTGCTTCAGTGACCGTTCCCCATATTACAGAAGCACTTAGTCTCGGGTTTGGGTTCAACCTTGGGTTTCTTCACTAGAGCAGCAACTGATTTGTCGTTTCATGAAGTATCCCTTTCTTGCCCTTGCCCTTCTTGAAACTAGTGGTTTTACTAACCATCAACAATTGATGCTCCTATTTGATTTCTACTTTCGCGGTGTCGCGAATAGCTCAAGGATCATCATATCTATCCCTGATATGTTATAGTTCACCACGAAGCTCTAGTAGCTTGGTGGCAGTGACTTTGGAGAACCATCACTATCTCATCTGGAAGATTAACTCCCACTCGATTCAAGCGATTGTAGTACTCATACAATCTGAGCACATGCTCAACGATTGAGCTTTTCTCCTTAGTTTGCAGGCTTAAGAAACTTGTCAAAGGTCTCATACCTCTTGACGTGGGCACTAGCCTGAAATCCCAATTTCAGTCCTTGGAACATCTCATATGTTCTGTGATGTTTCAAAAACGTCTTTGGTGCCTCAATTCTAAACCATTTAGCGTTACGCACTGAACTATCATGTAGTCATCAAAATGTGTATGTCAGATGTTCGCAACATCCACTACCGACGCTCGAGGTTCAGCACACTGAACGGTGCATTAAGGACATAATCCTTCTGCGCAGCAGTGAGGACAATCCTTAGTTTACGGACCCAGACCGCATAATTTCTACTATTAACTTTCAACTAAATTTTCTCTAGGAACATATCTAAAACAGTTGAACCAAAGCGTGAGCTATGACATAATTTGCAAAGACCTTTTGACTATGTTTAGGATAATTAAGTTCATCTAATCAAATTATTTAATGGACTCCCACTTAGATAGACATCCCTCTAGTCATCTAAGTGATACATGATCCGAGTCAACTAGGCCGTGTCCGATCACCACGTGAGACGGACTAGTCATCATCGGTGAACATCTTCATGTTGATCGCACCTACCATACGACTCATGTTCGACCTTTCGGTCTCTCGTGTTCCGAGGCCATGTCTGTACATGCTAGGCTCGTCAAGTCAACCTAAGTGTTTCGCATGTGTAAATCTGGCTTACACCTGTTGTATGCGAATGTTAGAATCTATCACATTCGATCATCACGTGGTGCTTCGAAACAACGAACCTTCGCAACGGTGCACAGTTAGGGGGGACACTTTCTTGAAATTATTGCGAGGGGTCATCTTATTTATGCTACCGTCGTTCTAAGCAAATATGATGTAAACATGACAAACATCACATGCAAATCATAAAGTGACATGATATGGCCAATATCATCGTGCGCCTTTTGATCTCCATCTTCGAGGCGCGGCATGATCACCTTCGTCACCGGCATGACACCATGATCTCCATCATCGTGTCTTCATGAAGTTGTCTCGCCAACTATTACTTCTACTACTATGGCTAACGGTTAGCAATAAAGTAAAGTAATTACATGGCATTTTTCATTGACACGCAGGTCATACAATAAATTAAGCAACTCCTATGGCTCCTGCCGGTTGTCATACTCATCGACATGCAAGTCGTGATTCCTATTACAAGAACATAATCAATCTCATACATCACATATATATAATTCATCACATCCTTTTGGCCATATCACATCACATAGCATACCCTGCAAAAACAAGTTAGACGTCCTCTAATTGTTGTTGCATGTTTTACGTGGCTGCTATGGGTTTCTAGCAAGAACGTTTCTTACCTACGCAAAAGCCACAACAGTGATATGCCAATTGCTATTTACCCTTCATAAGGACCCTCTTCATCGAATCCGATCCGAGTAAAGTGGGAGAGACAGACACCCGCTAGCCACCTTATGCATCAAGTGCATGTCAGTCAGTGGAACCTGTCTCACGTCACTGTACGTGTAAGGTCGGTCCAGGCCGCTTCATCCCACAATGCCGCCGAATCAAGATAAGACTAGTAACGGCAAGAAAATTGAACAAATCATCGCCCACAACTACTTTGTGTTCTACTCGTGCATAGAATCTACGCATAGACCTAGCTCATGATGCCATTGTTTGGGAACGTAGCAATAATTCAAAATTTTCCTACGTGTCACCGAGATCAATCTAGGATATGCTAGCAACGAGAGAGAGGGAGTGCATCTTCACACCCTTGAAGATCGCTAAGCAGAAGCGTTACAAGAACGCGGTTGACGGAGTCGTACTCGCGGCGATTCAAATCGCGGAAGATCCGATCTAGCGCCGAACGAACGGCGCCTCCATGTTCAACACACGTACAGCCCGGGGACGTCTCCTCCTTCTTGATCCAGCAAGGGGAGAGGACAAGTTGAGGGAGAACTCCGGCACCACGGCGGCATGGTGGTGGAGCTTGTGGTATTCTGCAGGGCTTTGCCAAGCTCTACGGAGGAGAAGGAAGAGTTGGAGGAGGGAGGGGCTGCGCCAGGGAAGGGTGCGGATGCCCTCTCTCTCCCTCACTATATATAGGGTGAAGGGGGTGGAGGAGGCACCCTAGGGTTCCCTAGGGGAGGGGTGGCGGCCACAGGGGAAACCCTAGATGGGTTTGGGCGCTCCCACCCCTAGGAAACTTGCCCCCCAAGCCGGGAGGGGTGGCTGCCCTAGGGGAGGCGCCCCCACCTCTCCATGTTACGTGAGAGGGGTTGGGAGGGGCGCACAGCCCCTTAGTGGGCTGGTGTGCCCCCTCCCCCTGGCTCATAAGGCCCCCCAACGCTTGTCGGGGCCTCCGAAACACCTTTCGGTCACGCTGGTCGTCACCCGGTACTCCCAGAACAATTCCGGACTCCAATACCCTTCGTCCAATATATCGATCTTCACCTATGGACCACTCCGGAGTTCCTCGTCATGTCCGAGGTCTCATCCGGGACTCCGAACAACCTTCGGTAACCACATACTATTTCCCATAACAACTCTAGCGTCACCGAACCTTAAGTGTGTAGACCCTACGGGTTCGGGAACCATGAAGACATGACCGAGACACCTCTCCGGCCAATAACCAATAGCGGGATCTGGATACCCATATTGGCTCCCTCATGTTCCATGATGATCTCATCGGATGAACCACGATGTCGCGGATTCAATCAATCCCGTATACAATTCCCTTTGTCTATTGGTATGCTACTTGCCCGAGATTCGATCGTCGGTTTCCCTATACCTCGTTCAATCTTGTCACCGGCAAGTCTCTTTACTCGTTCCATAACGCATGATCCCGTGGCTAAATCCTTAGTCACATTGAGCTCATTATGATGATGCATTACCGAGTGGGCCCAGAGATACCTCTCTGTCATACGGAATGACTGTTGAGTATAATGTTTATTAGGAAAGACGAGATAGACTAGGATTTGTTCTGGCTTGTCTTGTACTCCAAGTAGATGATTGTACTCCTATATATATGCCCACGAGGCTCAAGCAATACAACGACAATTCCACCAAACCTCTCTCTCTCTCTTCTAACATGGTATCTATCGCAAGTCGATCCTAAACACTAGCCGCCGCTGCTTCCGCACCCGCGCGCCGCCCCCGGGGTGGTCGGCCTCCATGACCGCCGTCGGGGGCTGCGCCGCCCGTACCTAGGGTTCGTCCGTCGGTCGTGTTGACCGGCTGCCCTAGAGAGTCTTTTTCCCGATCCTTTGATCCGGGTTTTCTCTCTCTCGCCGGTCGCTTTGATCGGCGTCTACTTTTTGATTTTCCGGTCTATGTGATCCGGTTTGCGTCGCCCACCGCCGCTGTCGACCCCGTGCACCTCTACTCCAACACCGGCACGATCGGTCGGCTTCTTCACCGACTCGGCGGCCTCGCGCGTCGTCCACGCGTCTGCCCGCCGGTCGCCCCGACCCGGCGGCCTCGCGCGTCGTCCGCGCGTCGGCCCGCCGGTCGCCCCGACCCGGCGGCCTCACGTCATGCGGCGGCCCTTCGCCGCCGCCGTTCGCACGCCGGCCCGCCCGTCAATCTATGTCGGCCGTCACCGCCCTGCTCCGACCAGGACTCCTGCATCACCCCGGCCCGGCTGCCTCGCGTCATGCAGCGGCCAATCATAGACGCCCTGCTGACCGCCGTCGCCGGCTTCATCTCGGACTCCGTCGCCACCACACCTCCACCGAGCGGCGTCCCCGACCTCGAGCGCGATCGGGTTGATCACCCGCTCGCCGCCGCGATCCGACTCATCTACGCCGCGCGACCGACCTGGCCCATCGGTTACGCGCACCTCCGCAGGTCCCGTGAAGATCATCCCTGAGTTCAGCGCGCCTTTCCACCGATCGAGCATCGGGCCGCTGCGTCGCCCCGTCGGGCCGCTGCGCCGCCGCCCCGTGGTTCTTCTCCCGACTGCACCGACCCGCGTCACCGCTGTGTCACCCCTTCGGGCCGTAGTGCCGCGGCCCGCGATCCCCCGCCGCCCCGAGGGCGTCCGCTCTAGGCCGTCCCGTGGCTGCATCGACCCTCGCACCGCCGCTGCGTCGCCTCATCGGGCCGTAGAGAGCGTGGCACGTGGTCCACGCCGTCGTCCCGAGGCCGTCCCCGCGGTTGCACCGACTCGCGAACCACCGTTGCGTCGCCCCTTCGGGCCACAGCGGCGCGGCCCGCGGTCCCCGCCGTCGCCCCGAGGTCTTCCCGCCGTCGCCCCGACCCGCCTGCCGCCGCTGCGTCGCCCCTTCGGGCCGTAGCGCGGCGGCCCACGGTCCACTTCGTCGTCCACGCGCGTTGACTTCCCGTGGTATGCGCCGCGCCATCTCCCTTGGTGCGGGAACGCCACTGTCCGCGCCGGTCTTCGTCACGCTGTCAGGGTTCTTCGCCGACTTCGAGCATCGCCGCCGCGTTTCTAACCTAGCCGCCGCCGCCGTCAGGCCGCCGCCGCTGCTCTTCTTTGGTCGCCGCCGCCGCTACCCACATAGCCGCTGCCGCCGCCCGTCCACCTTCTTCGTCTTCGTCCAGCATCAGCCCGTCGCCAGCGTCGCCGTCATCTACCACGACCACTTCATCTACTCCGACAACCGCGGGCGACACCGGCCCCGCGCCGATTGGCGCCGCAACCGTCGTCGAGTCCTTCTCTGCTGGCCTCTCTGACTTCTTCGACATGGCGTACAGCTCGTGCAGGTCCCAGTCCACGCATGCCCGGTACTGGCAACACCGCCGCGTGCCTTCGTCCACGACGTGTCCCCGGGCCTGGCAAGCCTGGTGCGGCGCTTCGTCAACTTCGTCTTCGTCTGTCTACGCATGCCCGGTGCTGGCAACACCGACGCGTGCCTTCGTCTATGATGTGTCCCCGGGTTTGGCAACCCCACCGCGACGCGTCGTCAACAACATCTTCTTCCCGGCGCACCACTACTTCGACACCACTGCGCCCATGCTAACTCGGCGTCTCCTTGCGCCCGCGGCTCCACGGCGATTTCATCGACATCGGCTACCCCGACTCGACATCGACCACGACATTTTTTGCACGGCTACCTCGACCACGGCTCCACCACCATACGCTCTCGGCTACCTCGACAAACGGCACAAAGGGCTACCGCCTTACTTGAGCAACCTCGTCGGTTGCCACTCCAGCAACGACTCCGTAATGCGTCGGCCGTTACGACTGTGGGAGGGTGTCCATCGGCTTGCCTTCGGATTCTTCTCCAGTCTCACCGTCTGCGTCGCTACCGTTGTGACTATGGGGGGATGTTGAGTATAATGTTTATTAGGAAAGACGAGATAGACTAGGATTTGTTCTGGCTTGTCTTGTACTCCAAGTAGATGATTGTACTCCTATATATATGCCCATGAGGCTCAAGCAATACAACGACAATTCCACCAAACCTCTCTCTGTCTTCTAACAGTGACAAATCCCAGTCTCGATTCGTACCAACCCAACAGACACTTTCGGAGATACCTGCAGTGCACCTTTATAGCCACCCAGTTACGTTGTGACGTTTGGTACACCCAAAGCATTCCTACGGTATCCGGGAGTTGCACAATCTCATGGTCTAAGGAAATGATACTTGACATTAGAAAAGCTTTTAGCGAACGAACTACACGATCTTGTGCTATGCTTAGGATTGGGTCTTGTCCATCACATCATTCTTCTAATGATGTGATCCCGTTATCAATGACATCTAATGTCCATGGTGAGGAAATCATAACCATCTATTGATCAACAAGCTAGTCAACTAGAGGCTCACTAGGTACATGTTGTGGTCTATGTATTCACACATGTATTACGGTTTCCAGTTAATACAATTATAGCATGAACAATAGACAATTATCATGAACAAGGAAATACAGTAATAACCATTTTATTATTGCCTCTAGGGCATATTTCCAACAGATTGCCTATCCCTTTCTTTGTTTTCTTGTGCTTTGCTTGAATCTCCAATCCCGATTTGTATCTTATCTCTTTTGGACGCCCCTTTGTGATGGAATGGGGAGGGTTCTTGACCTGGGTTTATGTGCTTGCTGTTCCAGATCCTACCTCCGAGTTTTCAGATGATGGCCCCGTGGACGAAGGCACACTTGAGGTGCATGGGAACATGTGTATGGCTTCCTCAGCTTTGCTCTTCTTGATCTCATCAAGCTCTCTTTTCAGGGCCTTCCTGTGTTTTTCTGCAACCCTCGCTGTCTCATCACTCTTGCACGCTTCATCTATTAGCTCAGCATAGTTCTTTGTCAACACAACGTGCCTCACGGCTTCCATGGTTGACTCTGGTCTCTCATCATGCATAGCCAAAACTGCATTTGATGTTTGCGGCCCCAATGCGTCGTCAGCGTCCCAAGTCCATCGCCGTCGTATGAAATGGCGGGGCATTCATGTCACCGCGTTCATGTCCATTACTTTTAGTATGTGACAACACACAATCCCGTCCCATTCAAATTTGCAGCATTGGCAGTAGTATTCGCCTTCGCTTATCAAGGCCTTCACAAAGTAGTTCCTTCCTTTGTCTGTGTCTTCAAGTTCCGAATCTACATGCCCAAGAGAGAACACACCTTGAACATATGTTCGTCCACCTGGTAAGCCGTGTACATGCTGGCACACTTTATTTCTTCCTGGAATTTGCAAGTTTTGTGTGGTTTTGTTAAACTCTTATATGATGTTTTTTGTAGCACCTTATGTTGATGTAGGTTGTAACGTAGGAAAGACATCTAAAATGAATGATGGCTATGGCAACTGCATGATATTTTTCACATGGCAAATGCATAACATTTTAATTGGCAAGTGCATTCCATACCATCATGGCAAATGGAACTACAGTTCATTAACACATGGCAATTATAGTTGATTTCACACGGCAACTACAGTTCATTAAACATGGCAACTGTAGTTCATTAAACATGGCAACTGTAGTTGACTTCACATGGCAACTGCAGTTCATTAAACTTGGTTACTACACATCATGGTTATCCTGTACTCAATGGCCACTTTCAACATATCATCATTTCCAAAAAAGCTGGCAACTGCATTGCATTTCTATATGACACCTATTACCTTCATGCTTGTGCAAATAAGACTGTAACACACACACTGACTTGCTAAAAATCTTGTTGGTATATGTCTTGCTCATCTGCCTCTCCATTGGTAAATATGTTAGCAATTGAGGCTGCTTGAGTGTGGTGTTTGCTTCTTGCTATAGCTCAGATCCTAGTATTTTTTGTTGCAAAGCCATGTATTGCTTGGCAAACTGCAGCAATGAGTTGCCAGGGCTCACGTACCGCTTCAGAACAGCATTGAACCCCTCGCTGCGCTACGTAGTCTGCAGAAATGGGAAGAAGCAGTGCATGAAGTAGGCCGACACCCAATACATTCACTTCTCCCATAGGCTAGCAAGCGTCTCGTTGTCTTGGACTTGATATGTTTCAATCATAGCCATCCATCTCCTTTCAAACTCCTCCACCATCAAGCTGTGGTCCACACACAGCTCGAATGCCTTGTGCAGCTCTCGATGGTCAGCAAAGAACGGTCCTAGCGTCTCCTCAGCCTTCTTTATAATGTGCCACCTGTAGTGCACTGCCAACGGAAAGACCTCCTGTTGGTGTCAAAACCGGCGGATCTCGGGTAGGGGGTCCCGAACTGTGCGTCTAGGCCGGATGGTAATAGGAGACAAGGGACACGAAGTTTACCCAGGTTCGGGCCCTCTCGATGGAGGTAAAACCCTACTCCTGCTTGATTAATATTCATGATATGGGTAGTACAAGAGTAGATCTACCACGAGATCAAGGAGGCTAAACCCTAGAAGCTAGCCTATGGTATGATTTTTGTATGATGAAGTTGTCCTACAGACTAAAACCCTCCGGTTTATATAGACACCAGATAGGGTTAGGGTTACACGAAGTCGGTTGTAATGGTAGGAGATCTCGAATATCCGCATCGCCAAGCTTGCCTTCCACGCCAAGGAAAGTCCCATCCGGACACGGGACGAAGTCTTCAATCTTGTATCTTCATAGTCCAGGAGTCCGGCTGAAGGTATAGTCCGGCCATCCGGACACCCCCTAATCCAGGACTCCCTCAGTAGCCCCTGAACTAGGCTTCAATGACGACGAGTCCGGCGCGCAGATTGTCTTCGGCATTGCAAGGCGGGTTCCTCCTCCAAGTTCTTCATAAAAGATTGTAAACACCAAGAGTAGTGTCCGGCTCTGCAAAATAAGTTTCCACATATTGCCATAGAGAGAATAATATTAACACAAATCAAATCTGGTGACGTATTCCGCAGTGTGTCATCACACTACGGCCAAATCTTTTACTTGAATCATTTTCGCTTCTCCACCTCAGCACGTTCTGCGAGGCGGTTTCCTTGGCACGTCTTGTCAAAGCAGAGATCGTGTCCCCTTTATTTACGGGATTCTCATCAATACGGTCGTGGGTAACCCAATCGTGCCCGTTAGCACGTTTCCTCGATTAAAGGCGAGTCCAAAACGGTTACGGGGAGGGCTCTTGGTATTCAACCTCTTATAAAGAGACCAAGGCCTTACTCCTTTATCCAATCTCAAACGAGTTCGCCCCATCGCCTCGAGTTCCAACACCCTAGGCTCTAGATTCCAGGCGCTTCGGACCTTCGACAATGTCCGTCTCCGACCTTCAAGGCCAATGGATGCCCTCCTCCGTCACGGAGGAGGACGTGCTAAAGTTGAGAGAAGCTAAGTTCTTGACCGGCGAAATTTCGCATAGGTTGCCTGCTCAAGGGCAGGCCGTTCCCAGTCCTCAGCCTGGTGAGAGCGTGGTGTTCATATCTCACTTCCTTTGGGGGTTAGGCTTCCCAATGGATCCCTTTGTGAGGGGGCTGCTATTTTATTACGGGCTGGAATTTCACGACTTAGCCCTGGAGTCCATCCTCCATATCTCCTCTTTCATCGTCATGTGTGAAGCGTTCCTCTGTGTTACGCCTCACTTCGGATTATGGCTCAAGACCTTTAAAGTGGAGCCGAAGATGGTCGAGGGACGGCACGCAGAGTGCGGAGGCACTGTTATAAGTAAGAATGATGATGCTCCCTGGCCCGAGGGCTCTTTTCAAGAGGAGCTCGGCTTATGGCGACGGGAGTGGTTCTATATCACCGCTCCCAGGGGCACGAAATGGGTGGCGCCGCCCGCCTTTCGCTCGGGTCCCCCACAACAGCTAGGGTCATGGGTCAATAAAGGCCTAGACTGGGGGCCATCTCAGGACGTGCCTTTGTTGCAGGGCCAAATCAGGGATCTCTTGGAAAGAGACCTCAACTTGGTCAAAGTGATGCAAGTTATGCTGATTCGCCAAACCTTGCCCGGCAAACGTTGCTCCCTCCGCTTGTGGGAGTTTAGTCCAGAGGGACCACGAGTTCTCCTACATTTTATGGGCGCAACGCCCGTGGAGATGTACAAATTGTTCTTCGGATCACAAGCAATGTGTCCGGATTTAACCGAGGATGCAGGTTTAAGCTGCAATCGCCCGGATACTCAAGTAAGTAACCTTGTGCCCGGACTCGCTATCCATATAATTGTCATAAACCTGCCCCTAAAAGAGTTGTTCTTTTAAACAGGAGTGGATAGCGAAGGCAAAGCTGATCAGGTGTCCGGCTCCCCTTCCCGAAACCAGGGTGGATCCCGTGCTTGTCAGGATGTTGAAGATAATGCCTTTGGAGGGAAGTAAGGGGGAGGACAAGGAAACTATGGCCTCCTCGAAGGAGGCTACTCCGAAGGGAGGAACCGACAATTCCTCTCCTAAGGGGAAGAAGAGGGCCGCCTCTGACGACCCGGAGACCATGGCCTCGAAGCGGGGGGGGAATCCTCGTCAGAGGGCCCGACGCCGGGGAGTTCCTCGGCCGAACTACGCCCTCAAAGGAATCAGCCCTCCAGCAAGCCGTAAGTAGAGAAAGATTTTCCTTTTGAGGGATGAGAGGAATCCTTGATTTGTATCTGAGAAGATTAACCGAAATTTTACCTTGTAGCTCGGGCCTCAGCCCTTCTCAGCAGAGCTCGTCTCCGGGGGATCTTCTTCCGGAGATGATGGAGAGCGGGACGCCTCCCCCTGCCGTACCGTCTAGCGAGGCGGGCGACCCTGAAGTGTCATCACGAAGGGTTTCTCCGAATCCGGCAGGGGCGGAAGATAGCTATGTGCCCCCCCAAGATTCTCCGCGTCCGACCTTCGAGAGAGGCCATAGGACAAGTCCGGCACCATCGGGTGCTCGGCCGAAGGAGCTAAAGATTCTGCTGGGGCGAGCTTCCATCTCAGAGGAGCACTGTGCCTTGATGGGCACGGTGATTGAAAGGATTTCATCCGCAGAAAGCGGATTGCATGAGGCCGTCAAGAGTTTACTGACGGGCTTTGAGGTACGTTAGATAATGTACACTTTTTTCAGTTGCACATAAGTAAGATGCGCCCTATGTAGATAGTAGCCCCTGAGACTCTGCGCGTCGTCAAGGAATGACGGCACGCAGAGGATCATAATCCCAGGTCTAAGATGTCTCCTTTGAATGTAGGTGGCGAGGTGTCCGGAATCAAGCCGAAATGATGATTTTGCCGAACTAAAGCGGCAACTGGACGTGGCAGATGCCAACATCGCGCTTGTCAACAAGCGGCTTGACGAGGCTCAAGGTATGTAATTCCTCGGGCGGCATCAGGTAAGAGGAGCTTCGTGCCAGTGTCTTACGATGTGTGTGCTTGACGCAGATGGTGCGGCCGCCGTGGAGAGTCTTAGGGCAGAACTTGCCCGAGCTAAAGAACAAGCCAGAAAAAGCGATGCGGCTGCCGAGGAAGCCCTTGAAGAGCTGAGAGCTGAACAGGCTGCTCACTGCCGAAGCAAGGAGGAGATGGCCGAGATGGCCGTGAAGTTAAAGGGCGCTGCTGACCGTTGCAAACATCTTGAGAAAGAAGACCGGGCGAGACAGACGGACTTAGAGAAGGCCGTTGCCGATGCCAAGGACGCTCGCTCTGCGATGAGAGCTGCGAAGGAGGAGCTGCATCATGCCGAACAGATTGTGGCTGGAAAGCCCTTTATGCTGCGGAGGAAGTTTTGTGATTCGAAGTTTGCTCCGTTAGACCGGATAGGGAGTGTGGAGGACACCTATCTGGATTTGGCAGCATGTGCTGCTGATGCGACCGAACACTTTCGAGATCTAAAAGATCGCGAAGTGGAAAAGCTTTTCTGGTCGCAGTTCCACAATCCAGAGCGTCCACTGGCAGTGGACGATCGCCTGGCTCAATGGGCCGAACTGAATAGGTTGTCCGGACTCGCCATAAAGTACGTCATGGGTCATTTGTGGCCGGGGAGATCGGAGCCGAAGAGTTATTTCAGCTTGGTGCAGCAATTACTTGACGCGGTGCCGCGTATCAATGCGATGAAGAGGTCAGCATGCATAGAGGGCGCACGGATGGCTCTCGCCCGTGTCAAGACATACTGGGCTGAGATGGAGACCACCGTTGTTGCGTCCCGAGATTCGGACAAAAGCCGGGTACCCTCCGAGCACTATTTTCAGGAAGTCCTTGAGGGCGCTCGTGTAATAGAGACGCAGTGCTCGAAGGATGCTATGTTATGATAGCATATGTAATTATAAAGCAATATTTTGATAAATTGTAGTGGCCTTTTATACTTGTGCCTTCAAGTATTGGTAACACCTCCTGTGCGGCCGTTTTAAGATATATATATATATATAATCTAAAAGATGGCAGTCGTTGGCTTCAGCCCCCACGCACATAGTGCGGGGGTGCTCGCAGAAGACGCATTTTCACACTTAATCCAACGTCTTGGTCCTACAAAGGAGGTGATAGCGCAGCGGGCCAGGCAACCGGACTATAATGCTTTAACACTTTCACTTATCCATAGGAGCTTGACAGGGGGACTATTTAGGTAGCCCCTTGGTGGCGACTGCACTCGCCCGAGTTCGGGGCGCGTATGTGCCTGGCCGGGAAACGGCCCTTCGTTAAAGCGGAGGAATCCTATAGATTCCGGTAGGTCATCGAGTGGCTGACCAGTCTCATGCTACATCATGACAGTCAGTTTTCGGCTTTCTCTACTGAGGTGCTCGCCCGGCCTAACCGGGGCACAATCGCAGTAGTTCTCCTGGTGCTACCTTAGCCGATAGAGCGGAACGTAAGGTAGCCGAACTCAGGAGCCGGGCAACCCAACATTTGACCAAAGACATGATTCGGAGCTGATGCATATAATGCCAAAACTCGCGACGCCGAACACTCCCTAAGGTGTTCGGTCTTTAGAAGTGCGGGCAAAACAACACTCCTTATTAAAAAGCCCCTCGTGTCCAGGTACGCGCAAAAATTCTGACGTGGCCACATGCCAAGACGCCAGCCTCCTCCTCGATTATAGCAGAGAAAACCAGGGGATATGTAGCAACAAGAGACAGTAAAAAAGGTTTACGCAGGGTCTTAATCTAAAAAGAATCCTTAGGACGGGTCCCTGCTGCACGTCTGCGCCTGTGTCTCCGTTGTGCCGTATGCTGGACGGGCGCCGCACGAAGTTCGTCTGTAAAAGAGAGGAACTGAGTTGAAAATGGGTCATGCCGAACAAGATTTTAAAATAAACAAAGTATAAAGTAAAATATATAAAATTGAGCTTTATTGTCTCTTATTGTATATGTACGGAGCCCCTAGTGCGGGGGTATATGGCCACTAAGCCCGCATCAATGATAATTTTGTACCAAACTCGTCTATCCGCGTTCGTGGTCTTTAATGACCTATTCCGAAGTTTTTGGCCGGTAAAGCCATTGTACTGTGGGGCTGTCAAAGCGGCGGCACAGTCCTCTGCTTGGGGGAGGCTCACTTCAATGCTTCCCCTTCAAAGAGATGATGCCTCGTGGACCAGGCATTTTAAGCGTTAGAGATGCATAATGTGGTATTGCGTTAAAGCGGGCGAAAGCTTCGTGTCCTAGTAGTGCTTGATAGCGACTTGAGAATGGGACGGTGTGGAAAGTTAGCTTTTCGCGACGGAAGTTATCGGCGTAGCCGAATATAACTTCAAGCCGGAGAAAACCCATGCACCGGGTGTCCGGACCTGGCGTTACCCCTTGAAAGGAGGTTTTGCTGTGACGGATACTTGTTGGGTCTATCCCCATGTGACGGATTGTGTCCTGATATATCAGGTTTAGTCCACTGCCGCCGTCCATAAGGGCATTTGAAAACTTGAGTCCGCCAATTATTGGATCGAGTACCAAGGTAGTCCAGCCTGCGCTCCTGGTACTTCTTGAATAATCCAGATGATCGAAGATGATTGGTTTTGACAACCAGTGGCGGGACCCCTTTAGGATGGGTCGTGTGGCGTGTACCTTTATGGGCGCCGCACGTTTTATATGAAGTAGGTTTACTGTTTTTACTTCTTGTTGGAAATTCTTCTGTTTCCTGGTGCTCTACTTTTGGGGTTCGTCCTCGTCTTCACTTGGTGTTTCGAGCCCCTTGTGTTCGGCGTTGAGTCTGCCAGATTGTTTGAAAACCCAACAATCTCTGTGGGTATGGTTAGCAGGCCTCCTTGGAGTACTGTGTATTTGACATATCCTGTCCAGGATTTTGTTTAGGTTGGATAAATCATCTCTGTTATCCTGGATGGGCGGCTTTTTATGATTCTGCCATGAGCCTTTGAATCCGGTGTTGACTGTCGTGCTCTTTGGACTGTTTTCCTTAGTCCGGCGACGTTCCTTGTTGTGTCGCGGTTTTCTGTTTCCATCCCTTGTTTCGGATGTACTTGGGTCGCTGGTGCTACATCTTGCCAACCAGCTGTCCTCTCCTGCGCAAAAGCGGGTCATGAGACTTGTTAATGCGGCCATTGTTCTTGGCGTTTCTTGGCCGAGGTGTCTGGCGAGTCACTCGCCTCGGACATTGTGCCTAAAAGCTGCTAGGGCTTCGGCGTCCGGACAGTCGACTATCTGATTCTTTTTAGTAAGAAATCTATTCCAGAACAGCCGAGCTGACTCTCCGCGCTGTTGTGTTATGTGACTGAGGTCGTCAGCATCCGGAGGACGGACATAAGTCCCTTAAAAATTTGCTCAAAAAGCATCCTCGAGCTCTTCCCAGCTTCCAATTGTGTTTTTAGGAAGGCTTTTAAGCCAATGCCGGGCTGGTCCTTTAAGCTTTAGTGGTAAATATTTGATGGCGTGGAGATCATCTCCTCTAGCCATGTGTATGTGGAGGATGTAATCCTCTATCCAGACTCCAGGGTCTGTTGTCCCATCATATGCCTCTATGTTTACGGGTTTGAATCCCGCTAGAAATTCATAATCCAGGACCTCATCGGTGAAACATAGGGGATGTGCGGCGCCCCTGTATTTGGGTGTGCCGGATTCTGATAATGGTTTTATTGCATTGCTTACGAGAGCTTGCTTTCTTGGCCCATAAATGGACCTGGCTGGGCCATCTTTTTGATGCGAATCCGTAAGTGGGTCGCGTGCTGGCTTAAGTGCGGCGCCATTTGCCGCTTTATGCTGGCTATGGGGTCGTCTATCCTACCGTGTGGCTTTCTTACTTTTTGAGTGCGAGGGCTCTAAGGCCTCTTCGTCGAATTCAAGCAGTAGCTTTCGCTTCGGATAGCTTTTAGTGCGGCGACTATCGCCGTATTTGTCTGCGTTGTTGATTACTTTACTCCATCTGATCCTGAGTGCATCTTCTGCAGTCTTGAGCTTCCGCTTTTGTTTTTTCAGGCTGCGTGCGGTTGCAACGAGCCTCTTGTGGAGGTTCTTCTTCTCCGCGGGTTTATCCGGCGTAAGGTTGTTCGGAATGCCATTTTCGCCAGGGGAGGGATGCTCGGTTTCTTCATCCGGGCTGCCCTGTTCGGACGGTTGCTCTAGGGCATGCTCGTCGCCTGCTAGCTCATCCTGCTCTATGGCTGGGTCTGTATCGAGGCGGGGCTTGGGTCGGCGTTTACGCCGACGCTTTGATTGTTTTTCGAGGGATTGATCCTTTGTTCTATCCCCGTTTTCCTCGTGGTCGCTACCTTTAGGGGTATCCACCATGTACACACCATGAGGTGAGGTGGCCATCCAATGCCCTATAGGCGTTGGTTCATATGTGTCTCCTGCATCGTCGTCCGTACCGTCGATGTCTTCGGAGTCGAAGTTGAGCACGTCGTTTTAATTGTCGAAAGTGGCTACCAAGTGGGTGGTGGGTGGGCTTTGAATTTCTTCATCGTCCGTATCCCATCCTCGCTGACCGTAGTCTGGCCAGGGCTCTCCTAATAAAGAGAGAGACTTTAGAGAATTCAGGATGTCGCCGAAGGGCGAGTGCTGAAAGATGTCCGCGGCGGTGAACTCCATTATCGGCGCCCAATCGGATTCGATTGGCAGGGGCGCGGGGGGTTCGGAGTCCGGAGAGGAATCCGGATCCTCGGAGTCACGGGTCATGCAGAGTGCGGGGCTGGCATTCGGCTCGATCGCCTTTGAGATCGCAGCCCCCGAGGTAACGTCCAACCGCTTATCCTCGATTGGCGCAATAGGCTCCGAATTAAGGGTCGGAACCGGTGCGTGTGCGGGCTCCAGGGCACTGTTCGGCGGCAGGGCTAGATCATGCCCATCGAGACAGTGCGGCGCGCTTGGCTGTGGCTCGAATCCGTCGAAGATCAAGTCCTCGCGGATGTCAGCCGTGTAGTTCAAACTTCCAAACCTGACCTGATGGCCAGGGGCGTAGCTTTCGATCTGCTCCAGGCGGCCAAACGAATTGGCCCGCAGTGCGAAGCCACCGAAGACGAAGATCTGTCCGGGGAGAAAAGTCTCACCCTGGACCGCATTGTCATTGATGATCAAAGGAGCCATCGGGCCTAAAAGTGATGACACAGAGGAACTCTCAATGAAAGCACCAATGTCGGTGTCAAAACCGGTGGATCTCGGGTAGGGGGTCCCGAACTGTGCGTCTAGGCCGGATGGTAACAGGAGACAAGGGACACGAAGTTTACCCAGGTTCGGCCCTCTCGATGGAGGTAAAACCCTACTCCTGCTTGATTAGTATTGATGATATGGGTAGTACAAGAGTAGATCTACCATGAGATCAAGGAGGCTAAACCCTAGAAGCTAGCCTATGGTATGATTGTTGTATGATGAAGTTGTCCTACGGATTAAAACCCTCCGGTTTATATAGACACCGGATAGGGTTTGGGTTACACAAAGTCGGTTGTAATGGTAGGAGATCTCGAATATCCGCATCGCCAAGCTTGCCTTCCACGCCAAGGAAAGTCCCATCCGGACACGGGACGAAGTCTTCAATCTTGTATCTTCATAGTCCAGGAGTCCGGCTGAAGGTATAGTCCGGCCATCCGGACACCCCGTAATCCAGGACTCCCTCACCTCCTCTATGCCTGCATGCATGCTAAAATCCTTGTCTGTTATTATGTTCATCGGAGTAAGTCCACCCATGCACTCCAAGAAGGTCTTGAACAACCAAGTGTACCCATCCGTGTCTTCGTTCCGAACGAGCCCACATCCGAACTGCAATGACTGATTGTGGTTATTTATTCCTATGAATGGAGCGCATGGCATCTTGTACATATTAATGAGATATGTCGCGTCGAATGAAATGCAATCTCGGAAATGTTTGTAGGCTCTTCTTGCAGCACCATCCACCCAATACATGTTCCTGACACGGTCCTCATCGTCCAATCTTATCTTGTAGAAGAAATCTGGATCTTCTTTCGCTTTCTCATCGAAGTAGGCTATCGTGTCTTCTATGTCAGCCAACTTGCTCTCTCTACGGTACTTTGCCTTTAGGTTTGTGACGTCTGCTGGTATGTAGGGCATGCTACTCAGAGTCCCATTTTTGCTGTGAATGAGGGACAGTATCTGGACCATTCTTGATGAACCGACGTTACAATCATGTAGCAGCTTTATGAATTTGTTCTCGAGGGGGGTGAATCCTCTGTGGGCGGTCAGAAATTTTACCTGGTCAAACTTCTTTATGAGTCCGTGGTTGTGCTCGTCAAAATATTCAGTGACCACCCACCATGCTCCATCTACGTTCAGCTTACACCGGAAAGGGCATTCCGTCTTAACAATGATACCTCTCTTTCGTTCCGGAACGACAGGCGCAACACCTTTACCCTTGTTGTTCCTTCGTGCCTTGTAGCACCTCATCTCACCTCTGCTGTACTCGTTAGTTTTTTAATTTTCCTTGGTATTCGGTGTTGACCCAAACCCATGGAACTTTGCATATGTCTAGTAGAATTCCTTTGCATCTTCAAACGAATCAAATCTCTGCCCAACATACGGTGGCTTAGGTACCATGATTTCTGATTGCTCATCTTCTGCATCCTCTTGTGCTTCGTCATCAGTTTCATCATTCACTTCAGTATCGGAGGTTGTTTCATCTGCTTGAGTGTTGCTTGTGCTGGTGTGGAAAGGTGTGCTTGTCGGCATTGCTAGCACGATTGCCATTTCCGTCACTGACTCGACATTGTTTGTGGCATGATTGTTGGCTGGCTGGTGGAACGCTTCTTCCGTGCGCTCAGAGCTTCCCGCAGTAGATGTCCCCGCGCAGCTGTTCATTGTAGTTGAAGGTCCTGCAATAAAAAAACAGGGACGAGCGCAAGCATTTGCTTGAATGGCATGTTCATCGTAACGAAATACAACAACTGCATGTGATTTGGCATGACATCATTCACACAGCAAGCCGTGAATCTGCATATGGCCATGCATGGCAACTATAGTTCTCCAGTCATGGCAGCTACAGTCCAACACACATGACAACTACTGTTGCCAAGACATGGCAACCAGCGTCTTTTAGCATCAAAACCTGGATTCTGTAGCCATGGCAGCACAGTCCAACATACATGGCAACTACTGCTGCCAATACATGGCAACCAGTATCTTCTAGCATCAAAACTTGTATTCTAGGATCGAGCTCACTAGGCAAATGCGATCAATCATGAATGTTACACACACTCTTATATCAATTGGCAAATCCCAAAGACAATAGATGACTCTTTGCACACGACCACTTGGTAGCATTTTTTGTTTGTTTTTTCACCACCACCGTTACAAATCTACTTTTCCTCACATGCTATTCCCACAAAAGCAAATGCAGTACTGTTTTCTGGTTCACATTTTTTTACCTTGTTATGTCGCATGTGCTGATCTTATCTGGTCTGTCATTCTAATTTGATGTGCTCTATCTGCAATAGCGCTGTCCTGCAACTGTGAAGCTTGCCATGAGACGTTTTCCGATGTGGTTCCACCGTAACAACATGTGATCATGTTAGCAGTTGGTCAATGCATGACAACTGTAGTTTGTTCAACATGGCACATGCAGCGGTGCATCCATGCCACACATGTTTGTTAACACGTGTCGTTCACAGTTGTTTTAGACATTTGCAATCACATTTTATGACACATGGCAACTCCAGTTGTCTAGGCATGGCAACTGCAGCTGTCCAGGCATGGCAACTGCAGCTGTCAGCTATGTTCCTTCTCCTAATTCACTGTCCACAACTTCACTTCATGGACTCACCTGTGTTTGACGTCGATGGCAGGTACATGGTTGCCGCCTGATGCCACGTGCTGCATGAAGGTCCTACATTTTTCCGATATAACTCATGAGTCTTTTGCCATCCTTGCAAGTTTAATTTTCATGTCCACACGCGTATGTTTCTTTTTCGTATGCGTTATCTTGATTTGCCACATTAACAACTTGAAGTTGGTTGCCCGTACATTTGTCAGTGTTAGCGCCCTGTGAATGAACTTGCCATGGTGCCCCCCTGAATGTGTTTTGGTCATAAGAACCTGCAAAAAATGACATTGTAGGACAAAAGTAGAATGACATCTTCATCATCGCGAACATGGCAACTGTTCTTTTTTATCATGCATCGTACCGATGCCCGCGTACTGCTCTAGTAGTGGCAGCAACGACCCTGCAGAAATGAGTTGATTGTATTCTGCTGCATCCCACGGGGGCGTTTCCGGCCTTTGAGAAAACCAAGGATCAGTGCCGTCTTCGTGATTCATTCTTCTGCTTTTTTTCTGCCACTGTGTTTTCAGTCACTGCATGAACAAGAACGCATCAACAATTTGCAAAATGCATTCTTGATGTTTGCACGTAGAAGATAACATGACAATCCTATCACATTTCCTACGTAGGCAACCAACACATCATGGCAAGTAGGACATGTACATTCATTCTCTTTTCTGAATTCTGGATGCCAGCTATCATTTTGAAGCGATGGCAACAATCAATAAAATAGGATGACAAGCAACAAGATAACATGATGGCAGCTACTGACAACGATAGGTGGCAACTGATGTTAGATACAAGTGGCAATTATTTTTCCTCCCTCCCTATGCCAAATTTTCTCCTTTCTCTCCCTATTTTTAGTGATTCCTATGCATCCTTCATTACCAACTACTCGCACCTAGCCAACCCAGAAGCTTAGCTCAACTCTAGCATAGTACATGGCAGATCTGGCCTATGTTGGTGGGCAAATGCGAATACACACAAATCCATGGAGTGTTTGCCCTGATAGCGTGGATCCAGTGGCCATCTTCGTGGGCAAATTTGCAATTTCAAATTTCTGGACAGAAGAAGGACGAGAAACAGAAGGAGATCGTAGATCCACCTGTTTTTAGCTCGTCGTCTTGGGAGGGTGGGGTTGGGGGGGTGGGTGGTTAGCGGTGGGAAGGCGCTAGGGATCTGCTCTGGTCGCCATGGCAACCAGAGAAGGAAGGCGATGGAGCTAGGGGATCGAGAGGTAGGAGACGACGGCGAGACGTCGGTCTGGGGATCGAAAGGAGGCCAGGACGACTGGCGTGCGGGGTCGTGCGGGCAGCGCGGTCGTTTGCCCGGACGTGTGGGCGATTTTGCCACACATCGAACATGCGGGCAGTGGCTGCGCGCGCCCGGACGCAGTCATGCGGGCGGGTTCGTTTCCATGCCACACGGAACGTGCGGCACAACTACCCAATACACCACACGTGTGGCAGTTATTGGCGTCCTTTCTTTATTGGGGGAGTAAGTAGTCTTTTCACATTTTTCGTTTGATACATATACATGAGTGAGGCCTCCGAGGCAGGTTTTACTTTCACAAACCGGACCGAGATTGTGCGGGTGGACAGAACATGGAGAGTATCTGGTGCTACCGAGGCTTAAATGCTACCGTGATACAAGCATCTGGACCGTCGGATTCTTAGATCGGACAACATTTGGGAGTTGTTGGACTCGCTGGACCTACGCGCAATTTTTAGACTCCTTGAAGGCTTTTTTAAAATGTTGCAGAGTTATTTAAACCCGTCCGATCAGAAAATTCGATGGCCCAAAAGTTTGTATCACGGTAGCACATAAGGCTTGATAGCAGATATTTTCCCTTGCAGAACAAGACGGCACATGTCCGGTTTCTAAAGCCCGCGATGATTAGCGTGGCCGGACCTCTTCCTCTTCGCGTACTAACCAGCGTCAAACCTGACGGTGGAAGGAAACCTTTCCTCGCCGACCACCGACGGCCTCCGTGTCTCCTCCAGCCGGAGCACGTAGCTACGCTAGCCATCTTTTCTCTCCTGCTTCGTCTCCCTCCTCCTTGCCCAATCTGCCGGAACATGGCGTTGAGCGGAGGAGATCCGTCCGGATTCGTCGGTAAGCCCTATCTTTGCTTTGGTAGCTCCAATTCGTCCCCGTGCTTCTCGCCGGGAGTGATTGAGGACGAATTTACACTCCTGTTTGTCTGGAGCCTTCTTCTGCTCCAGACCTCGCGGTGCTACGAGGGTGTTTGGTTGTAACCCTAACTGGAGCGCGTAATTGTGGCTTGTTTACCGAGAATTAGCACGTTTGGGCTGCAAGGGAGGAATTCCTCCAATAACAATTTGATTGTGCTGAATTGTTGTCTGCACGGTGCCCCGTGTAGGGGTCCGGAGATTAGTGCCTTTTTGCCAGCTGCCGATATAGCAAATGAGCGACATGTTATAGGATGTATTAGCTCGACAAGCGCCTCTACTCGTTGCTAACAGATTATGTGTGGTAAAGGCTCATAAGTACTCCCTCCGTTCCAAAATAGATGACCCAACTTTGTACAATAGTTAGTACAAAGTTGGGTCATCTATTTTGGAACGGAGGGAGTACTTTTTAAGCCTGCCTGAAATTTGAGTTAGGTGGTTCACTGAATTAATTAGTTTTGCTACTGATACACTGAGCATCACAAAGCTACTTTACAGTCACATGGGTGTCTTGAGCAAAGGACATGGGTGTGACCAATGGTAAATAATTTGATAAGAGGTTGCTGGTAATTGCTTCAGAAGTACAAGCACACTTTTTTTGCATGTGTCTTTAGGTTTGCAGTTTTTTTCCTCTCAATTCCTTAAGCAATCTGTCTCATGTGAAATACCTGTGAATCAAAAAGTGCTTTAGCATGTTGGTCGTACAATTCTCTGGCTTATATGATGCAATTTCAGTATGTACCATGGCAAAACTTTCTGGAAATTCCCCTTTTCAGCTTATGTGTGCATGCACCTTCCTTTTTGTAGATTGCACAATTCTGCTGCAATCAGAAATTGTAGTCGATAATAACCCCTCCAAGAGTGTAAATACCAAAGAGCAGGTAATGTGCCTGTACAGTTTATTTTCTCCCCTTCTGTGCAAACATTGAAATATTACCGATAGTTGATTTTTGTTGCATCAGATTATTTCTATTACAGCTGAGAAAACAAGTGCTACTGATGCGCGTGGCTCTACCTCCTTAAAGTCACCAAAAGGTGCACAGGAGAAGGCTAATTTTTTGGGAAAAGGTGGAGAACAGCCTTATGTCTACCAGACCAATGTGTATGCACCACAGCCACAGACAGGCTATTCTGGAGGTTAGATTGCTATTATTTTCTGTGTACTAATAATGCTGATACTTATACATATTCTAAGCATCATTTGCACATAGCAGAGGGCAAAATACATACCCAGACACTAAGGCCCATGCTTGGAATGGGTGTAAATTCCTACACCTGTATTTATTCTACAGATGTAAATTACCGGTCATAGCTAATTTTCCGCCTGGAAACAAAACCACCAGTCTGGGCGTGTATCCTAAACCGTCCGAATACGATTGAAAACGCTAGTCCAAGCGGGGCCTAAAGGGTCAAGTTTGCAATTGCCCACTATATTAGTTTTTTACTATTCATACAATTGATTTTTTTGCTTCACTGGTCTTCTTTGTTCACCACTGCTACCTCTGTAACTAAATATAAGACGTCTTATATTTAGTTACAGAGGTAGTAATATGAAGTGCTATTGAAGTGTTATATCTTGATTCTTACGAGGTTAGATGGTAGATTATTTTGTATATCCTTTTCATGGAATGCTTTTTTAATTTGAATATTATTTTGATCTTCTGTAGGATACATCAATCCTTCAGGGCAATGGGAAGAGTATCCCTATTATGTGAGTATGGAAGGACTCCATTCTGCGTCACCTGTAAGTAGCTGGCTGTTGAACTTGTTTTACTTTCTTACTTATGTTCCCAAGTGTTTTTGGCTGATGTAATTATACAATGTTAACTAGTCAATCATGCTATCTCCTGGGTATGTGAACAACCCCCAAATGATGTATGGAGCTTATTCTCCTGTTGCAACTGTTGGAGAGGGCCAGTCCTATTCCCCTATGCACTTCCCCTTCTCAAGTCCTTACTATCAGCCACCGGCTTCTCTTAGTATGGGATACTCAAATTCTAGTACTGGAATGTCTCAAGGAGACCCTATGCTTCAGCAAGAGTACTTCCTTCCTGATGGTCTTCTCTATTCACCCACAACAGTGTACCACCAACCATTTGAGTCATACAACAGAGGTAAGTTCTGTACCTTTCAGTCTCCGGTATTATTCCAGGCAAAAGTATATTGACTGGAAGCAATATGTGTTGTTGTGATAGATTGGTCAGAGCCATTTCAAACTAATTGTGAGTTTCTTCCGCAGCGGCAACACAACCAAGCAATGCTCCGGGATTATTTGGGCAAGGGAATGCACCATTGGTTTCTGGAATGGTATGTTGTCATGCAATTTGTACTGTTTGCACAAGCTTCCCTGGACACGTTTAGTTCAGTAAAAATGGGGCAGTTATTATTGGACCTCAACTTTGGTTATTTGTTAAGCTTACTGTGCCCTGAAATGTCCAGTATTGACTATGCATGTTATTTGCAGCAGCATGGATCAATGCATAATTCTGGATCCTACAAGGCACGCCAACAAGCTAGTAAATATGGAGGCATTACTCCTAATTGGGGTTCTGCTGGTCGTAGATTTAATAATTTCGACTACAACTCCAGTCAACAAAGGGTGAGCATGCCATTCAATATCCAGAATGGTGCGCTGGAGTTTCTGAATGAGCAAAACCGTGGCCCACGTGCTGCAAAACCAAAGAAACAAGACAGAGACAGTTCTTTAGTAGATGACAAAAGCGAGAAAACCACTCAACTTATTGACAGTGAACTGTACAATTGTCCTGATTTTGCCACGGAGTACAAGGATGCGATTTTTTTTGTAATTAAATCATACACGGAGGACCATGTACATAGGAGCATTAAGTACAATGTTTGGGCCAGCACAGCTAGTGGCAATAGAAAGCTGGATTCAGCTTATCGTGCGGCCAAACAGAAAGAAGACCATTGCCGTGTTTTCTTGTTCTTCTCGGTAAGACCAGCCCCTTTCTTTTTATAGTTTATATGTTTGTGTTGATGTAAAGATGAGGCTGAGAATGATGCATTGGATCTATGTACTCCCTCTGTAAACTAATATAAAACATTTTAGATAGTGATCTGAAACATCTTATATTAGTTTACAGAGGGAGTACATGGTTTGTGTCTTCAGAGATGTGAAATTTATTCTGATTCATAATTGCTTATAGGTTAATGGCAGTGGTCAGTTCTGTGGTGTTGCTGAGATGATTGGACCTGTTGACTTCGACAGAAGTGTTGATTATTGGCAGCAAGACAAGTGGAGTGGCCAGTTTCCTGTGAAGTGGCACATTGTTAAGGATGTCCCAAACACCCTACTCCGGCACATCACTCTTGAGAATAATGACAACAAACCTGTAACAAATAGCAGGGACACCCAGGAGGTAAAAACAATCGAGTTTTTATGGGGAATAGTTGAAGAGGAGAGGATATGTTAACCAAATGAACAACTCATGCAGGTCAAGCTAGAGTATGGTCTCCAGATGCTAAGCATATTCAAGAATCATGAGGCCGAGACAAGCATTGTGGAGGACTTCGACTTCTATGAGCAACGGGAGAAAGCCTTGAAGGAAAATAGACGTCAGCAGCAGCCTGGCAGCGCAGAGTCCCTGAAGCCAACAGACGCTAAGGCTGTAGGGAATTCTGTTACTCATATCGCGGACTCATTTTCTCGGAGTGTCCAGCTGAAAGAAATTGAGAAAAGTGATAACAAACTGACAGCTGATGGTGCCATCTCAGTGAATGATGCACAGACAGCTACCGTCAAGGCCGAAGAAAGCAACGCAAACAAAACTAAAGGTCATGTGGAGGAGAGCAGTTGATTTATCTCCTGCCATTTACTAGTTTGGAGCAGCTATGATTTGATGCTCGTCAGGAGTTGAGAACGGAAAAAGATGCCGATTCGAGTTCAGGTGTGGGCTGCTGCTGCTTCAGTTGTGAACATCATAGTCCTTATTTCGCCTCCACTTAGGTTATAGTTTCAATATCATAGTTCCAAAATTCTTGTTCGTGGATCCTTGCTTCCGTGTTCTTTCTTGTTTTCTTCTCTTTATTTATTTTTTACTTGTGTTGTGTCGTGAAGTTTTAGTGGCCTTCTCAACTCCTTTTGGTTTATCCGTCTATCATAAATGCTGTTGAGTTTTAGTGGTACCTGCATCGTGTTGTGAATGATGTTCCCTTCTACTAGTGTTTTAGCCGTAAGAAGGGACAGATTTATGCATCAATAACATTCCATAATCTACAGCTCTGTGATAGTTTCATCTCTGTGCCTCTTTATCTTTTCTCATTCTCATTACGTTATAATCTTGTTATTCTCTTGTTGTTCAGCTGTGCCCCTTTATTGGTCAGGATGCTTCCTAATATTCGTTGAAAATTTTGTGTTGCTGCTTGAGCCATATGAGATGAGATTTTCATACACGGCCCTACTAAAATATATTTGCCATAGCATGTATTTGAGATAACATTATTTGTTCTCTAATTGCTTATTTTAGTTGCAGTTTCATACAAAAGAATATAGTGAGCGTGCACTTGCAACACACATCTCGATTAATTGCGACCATATATTCATGATCTAGCATCATATGCATAGAGTAAAGATGCCTAATTATCTCAGTATGTCATGATACACTAATAAGTTGTTGTGCAACATCAAGGATTCATGTTGTCTACGGCTTCATTCTCAATATGAGTAGATGCACCAAGAATCCTTTTCTTACCTTGCAACTATCCTCTATGAAAACTATAGGTCATTATCTTGAGAGTTTTCATGAGGCAGAATTCAAAAAGGTAGCAATATTAAATGCTCACCCTGCAATTTGGTTGGTTCAATTCTTTCTTGTTTCAAGAGTGTATAAAACCAAAAGCCAAATAACCAGAGAGACATGCTATATTGAAACTAATGGAAAGCATGTCCATGAGTGCATAAAACCAAAATCCAAATAACCAGAGAGGCATGCTACATTGGAAACTAGTTGAAATCATGCACTTTTGATTTGCATGCTTTCTTGTCTATGGGACAGCCGCTTTGAAAGCAGCCTATAGACAATTGTTTTTTTGCAAAATCAACGACTTGCTCGCTCCTACCCCTCCTTTCGGAATTAGTTGGCGCTCAAACAGATGTATCTAGCACTGAAATACGTCTAGAAACATCCGTTCGAGCATCATCTTATTCCGGACGAAGATAGTAGTAAACTTGCACGTGCCTTGTCTCAATAGCTGTGCCCCCGCAGCCTGAGCAACCCACCTCTACGCCCCTCCCCACCCCCAATCATGTAGCCGCTGTCGGCGATGACGACAACGTTGGAGATGTTTTGTGCCGGCGATGCTGTCTTACTAGATAAGTGCAAGGAGATCTGCTCCTGGTTTCCAAGCACCAAAACTCTGGTGCAGCATGCGTTGCAATTGTTGATAGATGCGAGGATGGATGAGATCCGACGGATAATTCTAGATCGATTCAAGGGGGTGACTTCTATCGGGGTTTTCGTCTGGGCGAAGCGTGAGTCAATGGAGTCACCAGATCCTCGACAACGAGCTCGCTGGTATTCATACCGGTCTTGACGCGGCCCGCCGGATCCATAGGTCAAACAAGAGCTCGCTGGTATTCCAGGGGTGATCTACGTGCAGCCTCCCCCTGACATGTCTCTAGACATAATTTTGCCTGATATTGTAGAGGAGTTTTCGAGGACCGTCGAAAGGCCTGCGCTCGAAGAAGAGAAAATGGTGGAGGAAGATGAGGATGAGGACGAGGATTGGTTGTCAAAGCCTGCTCCGACCGCCGATGAGCAGATGGTGTAGGAGGATGAGTATGCAGAGGAGGATAGGTGGCCGCTCATCAAAAGCCTGTGACGGAAGCCGATGACATTTTAGGGGTTCTCACGTACAAAGCGCTGCCGGAGGATAGGTCGCTGTTCATAGTTGTGTAATTGCAATTGTCATATAATGGAATCTCTTTTGTTTACCGACGATTGTTGCAATGTTGTGGATCCGATATGTGGATACTACCTCATGTACTGAAGTTTGTTTTGTTTATCATCGATTGTTCCAGTGTTGTGGATCCGAGATGTGGAAGCTACGTCATGTACTGAAGTTTGTTTTGTTTATCGTTGACTGTTCCAATGTTGTGGATTCGAGATGTGGAAGCTTACCTCATGTACTGAAATTCATAATGTGCAAGCCAAAAATATAGCAAGAACACTATGAAATTTCTCACACTTTCTTCACAAAAAGTCATCGTGAGCACTAGGAAAAGGAAGAAATAACTTTTTAACCAAACCTGCAAACTTTTTTTGGAATTATTGATCACAATGGTAAAACCCTTGCCAGTGCAAAAAATGGACATGTTATCATGTACGATGCCATGGAGATTCCCATGGGCATGGTTATATGAGATAGACCATTTTTTTAAGTTTGTGGTATTGCCAGTGTATCATTTTCCCACAAGCTAGCGTACATAAAAGGCCCCCATGCAAAATGATTTCAATTTTTGAGGCTTTTCTCATTTTCTACTATTTCTTTCAAATTATTGCCAAAATTGCATGGATGACTAATCATATAAAGTGGTTGGGAATTTGACCTTTGTTTGTGGCTACTGCCTACATTCCTAATGTGCAAGCTAGAAATTATTTTCCACAATTTATAGGGCCAAAGTAGAGTAAACTTGTAGTTCAAATTTGAATTACTTGACGTAAATCTCTAGAAATTCAATAAATCCATGATATATATAGCAAAAGCACTTTGAATGCATGAAACCTTGGCAGTTGGAACCCATGTGGTCTACTTTAGGTGAAAATTTAAAGGGCACAATTTACAATCTTATTTGTGACACTTGCTTTAGAAAAAGTCATCTTGGGCACAAGAAAAAAAAGGAAAAATAACTTTTAATTTGTGGTTTTGGCAATTTATCATTTTTCCCACAAGCTAGTGCACATAAAAGGTCCCCATGCAAAATAATTTCAATTTTTGAGGCTTTTTTACATTTTTTAATTTCTTCCAGATTGTTGCCAAAATTGCATGGATTACTAATCATATAAAGTTTTTTGGAATTTGACCTTTCTTTGTGGCTACTACTCCTAATGTGCAAGCTAGAAATCATTTTCTAGATTTTATAGAACCAAACTAGAGCACACTTGTAGTTCAAATTTGAATTACTTGATGTAAATCGCTAGAAATTCCATAAATCAATGAAATATAGAAAAGTACGATGAAATTCATGAAAAATTAGCAATTGGTATCCCATGTGGTCCACTTTAGGTGAAAACTGAAAGGCACATTTTACAATCTTATTTCCGACACTTGCTTCACAAAAAAGTCATTTTGGACACCCATTTTATGATTTGTACACATATTCAAACAAAATTCATACAAATCATGATTCATTCCAAGTGCATGCAAACAAGTCAAAATACACTCCAATTTTGGCATACGAGATTCATACAAATCATAATTTATCCAAATAACACGACAACTTTTGTGTGGCCCTATTCTCAAATCCAAATCTAATCTTCTCCCTCAACTTGCGAGCGACACGCGGTAATGATGACCTTGAAGCTAAAGCCATCCCAAAAGGCACATCGGCCGGCAATGTTTCTGCGCGGCAGCGGGTTGGGGACGCCGAAGTGCTGGATCGGAGCAGCGCAGTCCTTGATACGTCTCCAACGTATCTACTTTTCCAAACACTTTTCTCCTATTTTGGACTGTAATTTGCATGATTTGAATGAAACTAACCCGGACTGATGTTGTTTTCAGCAGAACTACCATGGTGTGTGCAAAAATAAAAGTTTCTTGGAATTGGATGAAATTTTACGGAGAATTATTTTGGAATATATAAAAAAACTAGGGCAAAGAGTTACCAGAGGGGGCCACCATAGAGCCACAAGCTAAGGGGCGCCCCCTAGGGTGCGCCACCTTAGCTTGTGGGCCCCACGAGGCTCCGTTTACCCTACTGATACAACCATATTGCATAATGTTTTCCTACAGTTATTTATATTATTTTTGGTCATTATTTCACTTTATCATGCAATTATAATGCCTTTTTCTCTCACATTGTGCAAGATTTATATGAAGAGGGAGATTGCCGGCAGTTGGGATTCTGGACCTAAAAGAGGCACAACAGAGATAGTTATTATCCAGAGCTCCAAATGACCTGAAACTTTACTGAGATTTTTTATTGAATATATAAAAATACTGGAATGAGGAACTACCGGAGGGGCGCCCTCCTGCTGCCCACAAGACATCAGGGCGAGGAACTACCGGAGGGCCCCCCTCCTGCTGCCCACAAGACAACAGGGCACGCCCTGATGTCTTGTGGGGCCGGCGGATGCCCTCCAGTGCCCTCCTTATTCTATATGAAGCCATTTTTCCTATAAAAACAGAAGAAGACTTTTGGGATGAAGCACGACAATCTCGAGGTGGAACCTAGGTAGGAGCACCTTTCCTCTCCGGTGGAGCGATTTTGCCGGGGATACTTCCCTTTGGGAGGGGGAAATCGAAGCCATCGACATCACAATGTTCCTCTCATCATGGGAGGACTCATCTCCATCAACATCTTCACCAACACCATCTCATCTCAAACCCTAGTTCATCTCTTCTATTCAATCTTTGCCTCAAAACCTCAGATTGGTACCTGTGGGTTGCTAGTAGTGTTGATGATGCCAACTGGTTTATTTGGTGGAAGATTATATGTTTGGATCATTAATCATATAGAATACTCCTCTGATCTTGAACATGAATATGATTTATGAGTAGTTCTATTTGTTCTTGAGAACATGGGAGAAGTCCTTGTTATAAGTAATAATGCGAACTTGGTATTCGTACAATATTTTGATGATGTGTATGCTATTCTTACTCTAGTGGTGTCGTGTGAACGTCGACTACATGGCACTTCACCATGTTTGGGCCTAGGGGAAGGCATTGGGGAGTAATAAGTAGATGATGGGTTGAGAGAGTGACAGAAGCTTAAACCCTAGTTTATGTGTTATTCCATAAGGGGCTGATTTGGATCCATATGTTTCATGCTATGGTTAGATTTATCTTAATTCTTCTATCGTTGTTGTAGACGCTTGCGAGAGTGGGTAATCATAAGTGGGTTTCTTGTTCAAGTAAGAACAACACCCTAGCATCGGTCCACCCACATATTAGATTATCAAAGTAGTGAGCGCGAATCAACTAAACATGATGAACGTGACTAGACGAGAATTTCCATGTGTCCTCGAGAACGCTTTGCTCATTATAAGAAGTACTTTTGGCTTGTCCTTTGCTATAAAAAGGATTGGGACATGTGGTTGCACTTTTGTTACTATTGTTACTTGTTACTTGTTATGAATTTCCTTGCTACATAACAATATATATCACGATCTACAACACTTGCAGAGAATACCTTGCTAAAAATTGCTTATCATTTCCTTCCGCTCCTCGTTGGTTCGACACTCTTAATTATAGAAAGGACTACGATTAATCCCCTATACTTGTGGTCATCAAGACTCTTTTGGCGCTGTTTCCAGGGAGTGAGGCGCCTTTGGTAACTGGAATTTGGTAAGAAAACGGTTTTATTACGTGCTAAAACTTATCGTCACTTGTCACGATGGAAAGTAATCCTTTGAGGGGCTTGTTCAGGGTATCTTCACCTCGACATGAAGTGGTAAGAGCCGCTCCTCAACCTACTGAAGCTACTGAAAATATTTACTATGAAATTCCTTCGCGTATTATGGTGAAACTGCTTGCTAATCCATATATGGGAGATGGAACAATACATCCTGATGTGCACTTAATCTATATAGATCAAATTTGTGGATTGTTTAAGCTTGAAAGTTTATCAAAGGATGTATTTGAGAAGAAAATATTCCCTTTAGCTTTGAGGGGAAAGACATTATCTTGGTATACACTATTGGATGACACTGGAACATGGAACTGGAACTGATTGAAGCTGGAATTCTACCAGAAACTTTACCCTATGTATTTGGTTCATCATGATCCAAATTTTATATATAATCTTTGGCCTCATGAAGGATAAAGTATCGCTCAAGATAGGGGGAGGCTTAAATACATGATGCACACATGCCCCAATCATGACCTCTCAATAGAAATGATTATACAAAACTCTTATGCTCGGCTTTCTCATGATGATAAAACAACGCTTGACACTTCTTCTACTAGTTCCTTCATGAAGAAAACTATTGAATCCAAATGGGATCTTATTGAAAGAATAAAATGCAACTCTGAAGATTGGGAAATCGACAAAGGGAACAAGTCAGGTATAAATCTTGATTATGATTGTGTTAAGTCTTTTATAGAAACATATGTTTTTCATAAGCTTAGTGCAAAATATGGACTTGACTCTAAGATAGTAGCTACTTTCTATGAATCATTTGCTACTCATTTTGATCTCCCTATGGAGAAGTGGTTTAAATTTCACCCACCTATTGAAGAAATTTGTGAGGAATCTGTTATAGCTAAAACTAAAATGATTGCTTATAATGCTAATCTAGTTGTACCCACTGCTTATATTGAAAAACCCCATTTCCCTGTTTGGATTAAGGAACATGCTAAAGCTACAACTGTGATTCATAATAGTAATGTTAAAGCGTCATGGTTTTGTCACGGTAGATGTCCTTGTGAAAGGACTAAGTCTGGAGGCCATCACAACTAGGTGGTCGCTTGAATAGGGTTGATCGGGAACTAAGGACAAAAGTTTACCCAGGTTTGGCCCCTCACGGTGGAGGTAAAGACCAACTTCCTGCTTGATTGATATTGCTAGATATCTCGATTACAAGGATGCAGATTATCTAACCTAGCTCTCGAGATATTTCAACTTAGTCTTTTTGTCCTAGGGGCTTACCTTTATATAACATGTCGTGTCCCTACGTTTACAATAGATTCTGGCTCAAAGTGCCAACCCATATCGTACTCTAACTCCTACTCATCTTTCTTCCAAAGCTAGGGTAAATCTTCTATATGGGCCTTCTCCATAAGCCGGCCGTCTTGATACCTTGCGAGCCGGCCTAAAACCGGGTCATCTCATGGGCCTTCAGCCCTTTCCTTGCCGTGCCGCTATGACTCGGGAAACGGTATGATCCATAGTGCCTTTGGGCCTCTGCCGGGTCATATCCTAAGCCGGGTCTTTGATAGGGGCAAAGGTGTCCCGTCTTTCGATGAGATGGTGAATATCGTTTTGGAGGAGTAGACTTTCACGATCCGACTACGAACGTGCGAGGATGCCACGCCATAGCAATCGCTAAACCAGCTCCGAGAGGTTATTGACCACGCCGGAGCACGATCAACCTGACCACGAAGGTCTATTTCCTGCAAGCAAACGAAGAACAAGCAAGAAACTAAGATTGCAATCAGGATATTGCGAATATAAGACGAAAGCTTTATTGATCAAGGTGGGATTCTGTGACGTCTTGGTCTGGTCGTTGAACACAAACGAAGTACGCGAAGTTGCAGCTATGGCGAACTTTTAATCTAAACAAAACCCAAAGTCTAAAAGACGCCCTAAGGGCTATATATATGGAGGAAGAGGGGGGAATTTCGTGGCCTTTGTGGGAGGGGTCCGAAACCAACCCTATCTCTTGTTTCCCCACACATACGGATTCTAAAAATAGACTATACTTATGTATTTTGAAATTACATGGGCCTGGCCTAATAATAAGGTGACGCGACACCTATAATATCCTCTGGACAAAATTTGTGAAGTGGCATCTTGTATATTTCGTCCAAGACTTCATGCACTCATTACGGTGGCTTCAAAGTCCTGAAATCATCACTTGAAACTCCGTTCTTGTTTCCCTTGCGCATGCCATCATCTCCATGCTTGTTCTTGCTCCAATGTTCATCCTTCTCCAAGCTAGGCGCTTCATTTGTAAGCAAAACAAATGTATCCGATTTAGGCAGCATCATATTCTCATGAACATTAGAATCATTACCAAGAAACCAAAGTACCTAGTAATTTAATTGGCGTGCACGAGCTCTAGTAATTGGTCCAGTATGTATAGTAGCAGGGGCTGTGGGTGTAACAATGGTATTGATGTCCTCATGATGCTCCCCTTCTTGAAGTGAAGTCGTCCTCGATGGAAGCTCATCTTCCTCACCGAAATAAGGCTTCAAATCTGCAATTTTAAAAGTGGGACTAACCCCAAAACCTGCAGGCAGGTCAAATTTATATGCATTATCACTTATTTTCTATAACACCTTAAAAGGACCATTAGCACGTGGCATTATCTTTGATTTGAGCAAATCAGGAAATCTATCCTTATGCAAATGTAACCAAACAAGATCTCCAGGTTCAAACACAACATGTATTCTACCCTTATCTCCAACAAGTTTATATTTAGCATTCTTACGCTCAATGTTTTCCTTAGTTAACTCATGCATTTTTAAAATCAATTCAACATGTTGTTTAGCATCAAAATTAACCTTCTCCGAAGATGGAAGAGGCAACGAATCAATAGGTGCACGAGGTAGGAAACCATACACTATTTTAAAAGGGCACATCTTAGTAGTTTTTTTTTGAGGAACGACACATCTTAGTAGTAGAATGCAATGAACGATTATAAGAAAATTCAATATGAGGCAAGCATTCTTCCCACATTTTCTTATTATTCTTCAAAATAGCCCTAACCATAGTAGACAATGTTCTATTGACTACTTCAGTTTGTCCATCGGGGGTGACAAGTAGTACTAAAAAGCAGTTTAGTCCCCAACTTAGCCCATAAACATCTCCAAAAGTGGCTAAGAAATTTAGTATCTTGATCTGAAACAATAGTATTTGGCACACCATGCAAGCGAATAATTTCACGAAAGAACAAATCAGCAACATTAACAACATCATCGCTTTTATGACATGGTATAAAGTGTGCCATTTTCGAGAATCTATCCACTACAACAAATATGCTATCCCTCCCCTTGTTTGTTCGAGGTAAACCTAAAACAAAGTCCATAGATATATCCTCCCAAGGAAGACTAGGTACATGCAAAGGCATATATAAACCATGAGGATTGAGTCGTGACTTAGCTTTTTGACATGTAGTGCAGCGAGCAACAAAACGCTCAACATCCCGTCTCATCTTTGGCCAAAGGAAATATGTAGCAAGTATATCCTCCGTCGTATTCACGCAAAAGTGTCCCATTAATCCTCCTCCATGCGCCTCCTACAACAACAAAAGACGAGTGGAGCTAGCTGGAATGATAGCTTGTTAGCACGAAACACAAATCCATTGTTAACGACGAACTTGTTCCATGTTCTCCCTTCCTTACAATTCTGTAATACATCTTTACATTTAGCATCATGCACATATTGATCTGATGGTCTCCAAACCAAATATTTTAAAGTCAAGTTGTGAAAGCATAGTATAACGAAGAGACAATGCATCAGCAATAACATTTTCTTTACCCTTCTTGTGTTTAATGACATAAGGGAAAGTCTCAATGAATTCAACCCATTTAGCATGTCTACGGTTCAGTTTTTCTTGTCTTTTAATATGTTTCAAAGATTCATGATTAGAATGTATAACAAATTCTTTGGGCCATAAATAATTTTGCCATGTTTCTAAGGTCTGAACAAGAGCATATAATTCTTTATCATAAGTAGAATAGTTCAGACTAGGCCCACTCAATTTTTCAGAAAAGTATGCAACAGGTTTGCCATATTGTAATAACACACCTCCTAATCCAATTCCACTAGCATCACATTCAAGCTCAAAAGTCTTATTAAAATCTGGAAGTTCGAGTAAAGGAGCATGTGTCAACTTATCTTTCAATACCGTGAAGGCTTCGTCCTGTGCGGTACCCCAAACAAAAGGCACATCCTTCTTTGTAAGATCATTGAGAGGTGCAGCAATGGTGTTGAAATCTCTCACAAAACGCCTATAGAAACCAGCGAGTCCAAGAAAACTCCTCACTTGTGTGACCGTTTTGGGCTACGGCCAACTCTCAATAGCTTCAATCTTGGCTTTATCAACTTCAATTCCTGTGGAGTAACAACATAGCCAAGAAAAGATCTCGGTCGGTGCAAAAGATGTACTTCCCAAGGTTACCAAACAAACGTGCATCACGTAAAGCAATAAAAACAACACGTAAATGTTCCAAATGTTCCTCCAAAGATCTGCTATAAATAAGTATATCATCAAAGTAGACTACCACAAATCGTCCAATGAAAGCACGTAAAACTTTGTTCATTAATCTCATGAAAGTACTAGGTGAATTAGTTAACCGAAAAGGCATGACTAACTACTCATATAATCCAAACTTAGTTTTAAATGTTGTTTTCCATTCATCCCCCAATTTCATACGAATTTGATGGTATCCACTATGCAAATCAACTTTGGAGAATATTGTAGAGCCACTCAATTCATCAAGCATATCATCTAGCCTAGGAATAAGATGACGATAACGAATAGTAATATTGTTAATGCCTCTACAATAAACACACATACGCGATGTACCATCCTTTTTCGGCACTAGAATAATAGGAACAACACAAGGACTAAGGGATTCACGTATATAACCTTTGTCGAGCAGCTCCTGGACTTGACGCAGAATCTCCTTCGTCTCCTCTGGATTGGTATGGTATGGTGCACAGTTGGCAGCGATGCACCGGGAATTAAGTCAATCTGATGCTCAATCCCTCAAATAGGTGGTAATCCCGGTGGCACGTCTCGTGGAAAGACGTCAGCGAACTCCTACAAAATGTTAGTAACAGTAGGAGGCAAAGAGGAAGGCACGTACTCGAATGAAAATAATGTCTCTTTGCACACAAAAGCATAGCAAATAGATTTGCTAAAATCTAGCTCATCAATATCAGATTTGGTGGCAAGTAAACATGCACTTTTCAATTTAATTTCAGAAGCAACACTTGATGGTTTATTATCAGGCTTCATTTGTTGCTCAAATTCTTTTGCCACAATCTGATTTTCACTCTTATTTTTCTCCTGTTTTGCTTTATTAGCTCTATTAATATCATCTTTCAAAATGGAATTAGGAGACATAGGAAGCAAAGTAATTTTTTTATCCTTATGAACAAGAGTATACTGATTGTTTCTACCATGGTGTACATAATTTTTATCAAGTTGCCATGGTCTACCAAGTAATAAGGAACATGATTGCATAGGTACCACATCACAATCAACATAATCAACATATGTAGAGATACTAAAATGCACATGAACAGTATGCGTTACCTTAACCTTGCCGCTGTTGTTGAACCATTGGATGTAGTAAGGATGTGGATGTGGTCTTGTGGTGAGAGATAGCTTCTCCACCATCTCCATGCTAGCCAAGTTGTTGCAGCTCCCTCCATCTATGATGACGCGAACATAACGTTCCTTCACAACTCCCTTTGTATGGAACAAATTATGCCTCTGATTTTGCTCAGCTTGCGTGACCTGCACACTCAAAACACGTTGAGAAACTAAACATTCATACCTGTCAACATCTTCATGAACCATGTACTGCGTCTCATGATAAGAATCATCTCCATCGTGTTCTTCACGTGTAATAAGAGCGAAAGTCTCCTCATAATAGTCACTAGCGGACTCATACCCACCATCCTCAGTAGCAATCATCACACACTGAGATTTGCATTCTCTCACATAATGACCTCCACCCTTGCAATGACGACAAATAAAATCATGTGTTCGCCATGTTGATGCCATGGATGAAGAAGAGCTCTGTGCAGGTCCAGAAGGTGTGCTCTTGGCAGATAGTGGTGGTTGTGCCTGCTTCCTTGTATCATGGCTGGAGGTGGCAGCTGATGGAGGTGTCGGTGCAGTAGAATGTGTGGAAGTAGAGGATGTACGTGATGTCTACTACGCAACCTTCTCCTTGTAGACGTTGTTGGGCCTCCAAGTGCAGAGGTTTGTAGGACAGTAGCAAACTTCCCTCAAGTGGATGACCTAAGGTTTATCAATCCGTGGGAGGCGTAGGATGAAGATGGCCTCTCTCAAACAACCCTGCAACCAAATAACAAAGAGTCTCTTGTGTCCCCAACACACCCAATACAATGCTAAATTGTATAGGTGCACTAGTTCGGCGAAGAGATGGTGATACAAGTGCAATATGGATGGTAGATATAGGTTATTGTGAACTGAAAATATATAAATAGCAAGGTAACTAATGATAAAAGTGAGCGTAACCGGTATTGCCATGAGTCGAAACAAGGCCTAGGGTTCATACTTTCACTAGTGCAAGTTCTCTCAACAATAATAACATAATTGGATCATATAACTATCCCTCAACATGCAACAAAGAGTCACTCCAAAGTCACTAATAGTGGAGAACAAACAAAGAGATTATGGTAGGGTACGAAACCACCTCAAAGTTATTCTTTCCAATCAATCCATTGGGCTATTCCTATAAGTGTCACGAACATCCCTAGAGTTCGTACTAGAATAACACCTTAAGACACAAATCAACCAAAACCCTAATGCCACCTATATACTCCAATGTCACCTCAAGTATCCGTGGGTATGATTATACTATATGCATCACACAATCCCAGATTCATCTATTCAATCCAACACAAAGTACTTCAAAGAGTGCCCAAAGTTTCTACCGGAGAATCACAACGAAAACGTGTGCCAACGCCTATGCATAGGTTCATGGGCGGAACCCGCAAGTTGATCACCAAAACATACATCAAGTGAATCACGTGATATCCCATTGTCACCACAGATACGCACGGCAAGACATACATCAAGTGTTCTCAAGTCATTAAAGACTCAATCCGATAAGATTACTTCAAGGGGAAAACTCAATCCATTACAAGAGAGAAGAGGGGGAGAAGAAACATAAGATCCAACTATAATAGCAAAGCTCGTGATACATCAAGATCGTGCCAAATCAAGAACACGAGAGAGAGAGATCAAACACATAGCTACTGGTACATACCCTCAGCCCCGAGGGTGAACTACTCCCTCCTCGTCATGGAGAGCGCTGGGATGATGAAGATGGCCACCGGTGAGGGTTCCCCCCTCCGGTAGGGTGCCGGAACAGGGTCCCGAGAGGTTTTTGGTGGCTACAGAGGCTTGCGGCGGCGGAACTCCCGATCTAATCTCTGTTCTGAAAGTTTTAGGGTACGTGAGTATATATGGGTGCAGGAAGTACGTCGGTGGAGCTTCGAGGGCCCCACGAGGCAGGGGGGCGCGCCCTAGGGGGTGGGCGCGCCCCCACCATCGTGGGCACCTCCCTTCTCTCCTGACGCGGGGTCCAAGTTCATCCGGTAGCTTTCCTTCCAAAAATAACTACTCCAGTTGATTTCGTTCCATTTCGACTTCGTTTGATATTCCTTTTCTTCGAAACACCGAAATAGGCAAAAGCAGCAAATTTGGGCTGGGCCTCCTGTTAATAGGTTAGTCCCAAAAATAATATAAAAGTGGATAATAAAGCCCAATATTGCCCAAAACAGTAGATAATATAGCATGGAGCAATCAAAAATTATAGATACGTTGGAGACGTATCAAGCATCCCCAAGCTTAATTCCTGCTCGTCCTCGAGTAGGTAAATGATAAAAAGATAATTTTTGATGTGGAATGCTAGTTGGCATAATTTCAATGTAATTCTTCTTGCTTGTGGTATGAATATTCAGATCCGAAAGATTCAAGACAAAAGTTCATATTGACATAAAAATAATAATACTTCAAGCATACTAACTAAGCAATTATGTCTTCTCAAAATAACATGACCAAAGAAATTTCATCCCTACAAAATCATATAGTTTAGTCATGCTCCATTTTCGTCACACAAGAATGCTCTCATCATGCACAACCCCGATGACAAGCCAAGCAATTGTTTCATACTTTAGTAATCTCAAACTTTAAACCTTCACGCAATACATGAGCGCGAGCCATGGACATAGCACTATGGGTGGAATAGAGTATAATGATGGGGGTTATGTGGAGAAGACAAAAAAGGAGAAAATTTCACATCAACGAGGCTAATCAATGGGCTATGGAGATGCCCATCGATTGATGTTAATGCAAGGAGTAGGGATTGCCATGCAACAGATGCACTAGAGCTATAAATGTATGAAAACTCAACAAAAAAAACTAAGTGGGTGTGCATCCAACTTGCTTGCTCACGAAGACCTAGGGCACTTGAGGAGTCCCATTGTTGGAATATACAAGCCAAGTTATATAATGAAAAATCCCCACTAGTATATGAAAGTGACGAAACAAAAGACTCTATCATGAAGATTACGGTGCTACTTTGAAGCACAAGTGTGGCAAAGGATAATATCATTGTCCCTTCTCTCTTTTTCTCTCTTTTTTTGGGCCTTCTCTTTTTTTATGGCCTTTATTTTTTTTCTTTTTTTGGGCCTTCTCTTTTTTATGGCCTTTCTTTTTTTATATATTTTTATTTTACCTCACTTGGGACAATGCTCTAGAAAATGATGATCATCACACTTCTATTTATTTACAACTCAATGATTATAAGTCGATACTAGAACAAAGTATGACTCTATATGAATGCCTCTGGCGGTGTACTGGAATATGCAATGAATCAAGAGTGATATGTATGAAAGAATTATGAATGGTGGCTTTGCCACGAATACTATGTCAACTACATGATCTTGCTAGCAATATGACAACGATGAATGTGTCATGATAAACTGGATGATGGAAAGTTGCATGGCAATATATCTCGGAATGGCTATGGAAATGCCATAATAGGTAGGTATGGTGGCTGTTTTGAGGAAGATATAAGGAGGTTTATGTGTGAAAGAGCGTATCATATCACGGGGTTTGATGCATCGGCGAAGTTTGCACCAACTCTCAATGTGAGAAAGGGCAATGCACGGTACCGAAGAGGCTAGCAATGATGGAAGGGTGAGAGTGCGTATAATCCATGGACTCAACATTAGTCATAAAGAACTCATATACTTAATGCAAAAATCTACAAGTCATCAAAAACCAAAGCATTACACGCATGCTCCTAGGGGGATAGATTGGTAGGAAAAGACCATCGCTCGTCCCCGACCGCCACTCATAAGGAGGACAATCAAATAACACCTCATGTTTCAAATTTGTTACATAACGTTTACCATACGTGCATGCTACGGGACTTGCAAACTTCAACTCAAGCATTTCTCAAATTCACAACTACTCAACTAGCACAACTTTAATATCACTACCTCCATATCTCAAAACAATCATCAAGCATCAAACTTCTCTTAGTATTCAACACACTTCATAAGAAAGTTTTTACTAGTCTTGAATACCTAGCATATTAGGATTAAGCACATTACCATGCTATTTAAGACTCTCAAAATAATATAAGTGAATCATGAGAGTTCATCTATTTCTTCAAAATAAAACTACCACCATGCTCTAAAAGATAGAAGTGAAGCACTAGAGAAAACAACAAACTACTCCGAAAGATATAAGTGAAGATCAATGAGTAGTCAAATAACTATGCAACTATGTGAAGACTCTCTAACATTTAATAATTTCAGATCTTGGTACTTTATTCAAACAGCAAGCAAAGAAAAAGAAAATAAAATGACGCTCCAAGCAAAACACATATCATGTGGTGAATAAAAATATAGCTCCAAGTAAAGTTACCGATGAACGAAGATGAAAGAGGGGATGCCTTCCGGGGCATCCCCAAGATTAGACGCTTGGTTATCCTTGAATATTACCTTGGGGTTACTTGGTCATCCCCAAGCTTAGGCTCTTGCCACTCCTTATTCCATAGTCCATCGAATCTTTACCCAAAACTTGAAAACTTCACAACACAAAACTTAACAGAAAACTGGTGTGCTCCGTTAGCGAAAGAAAACAAAGGACCACGTCAAGGTACTGTAGTGAACTCATTATTTTTTATATTGGTGTTAAACCTACTGTATTCCAACTTCTCTATGGTTTATAAACTATTTTACTAGCCACAGATTCATCAAAATAAGCAAACAACACACGAAAAATAGAATCTGTCAAAAACAGAATAGTCTGTAGTAATCTGAAACTAACGCAAACTTCTGGAACTCCAAAAATTCTAAAATAAATTGTTGGACCTGACTAATTTGTATAGTAATCATATGCAAGAGTCAACTAAATAGCACTCTCCAGTAAAAAGTTCTTGTTAATCTCGCGAGCGCTAAAGTTTCTGTTTTTTACAGCATGATCATAAAGACTTCACCCAAGTCTTCCCAAAGGTTCTACTTGGCACAAACACTAATTAAAACACAAAAACACATCTAAACAGAATCTAGATGGATTATTTATTACTAAACAGAACCAAAAAGCAAGAAACTAAAATAAAATTTGGTTGCCTCCCAACAAGCGCTATCGTTTAACGCCCCTAGCTAGGCATGATGAGTTCAATGATGCTCACATAAAAGATAAAAATTGAAACATAAAGAGAGCATCATGAAGAATATGACTAGCACATTTAAGTCTAACCCACTTCCTATGCATAGGGATTTTGTGAGCAAACAACTTATGGGAACAATAATCAACTTGCATAGGAAGGTAAAACAAGCATAACTTCAAGATTTTAAACACATAGAGAGGAAACTTGATATTATTGCAATTCCTACAAGCATATGTTCCTCCCTCATAATATTTTTCAGTAGCATCATGAATGAATTCAACAATATAACCAGCACCTAAAGCATTCTTTTCATGATCTACTAGCATAAATTTTTTATTACTCTCCACATAAGCAAATTTATTCTCATCAATAGTAGTGGGAGCAAACTCAACAAAATAACTATCATGTGATTGAAAATTAAGATCAAGATGACAAGTTTCATGGTTATCATTATTCTTTATAGCATATGTGTCATCACAATAATCATCATAGATAGGAGGCATGCTTTCATCATAATAAATTTGTTCATCAAAACTTGGGGGACAAAAATATCATCTTCATCAAACATAGCTTCCCCAAGCTTGTGGCTTTGCACATCATTAGCATCATGGATATTCAAGGAATTCATACTAACAACATTGCAATCATGCTCATCATTCAAATATTTAGTGCCAAACATTATAATGCATTCTTCTTCTAACACTTTGCCACAATTTTATTTTCCATCATACTCACGAAAGATATTAAAAAGATGAAGCGTATGAGGCAAACTGAATTCCATTTTTTTAATTTCCTTTTATAGACTAAACTAGTGCTAAAACAAGAAACAAAAAGATTCCATTGCAAGATCTAAAGATATACCTTCAATCACTCACCTCCCCGGCAACGGCGCCAGAAAAGAGCTTGATGTCTACTACGCAACCTTCTCCTTGTAGACGTTGTTGGGCCTCCAAGTGCAGAGGTTTGTAGGACAGTAGCAAATTTCCCTCAAGTGGATGACCTAAGGTTTATCAATCCATGGGAGGCGTAGGATGAAGATGGTCTCTCTCAGACAACCCTGCAACCAAATAACAAAGAATCTCTTGTGTCCCCAACACACCCAATACATGGTAAATTGTATAGGTGCACTAGTTCGGCGAAGAGATGGTGATACAAGTGCAATATGGATGGTAGATATAGGTTTTTGTGAACTGAAAATATAAAAACAGCACGGTAACTAATGATAAAAGTGAGCGTAAACGGTATTACAATGAGTTGAAACAAGGCCTAGGGTTCATACTTTCACTAGTGCAAGTTCTCTCAACAATAATAACATAATTGGATCATATAACTATCCCTCAACATGCAACAAAGAGTCACTCCAAAGTCACTAATAGTGGAGAACAAACAAAGAGATTATGGTAGAGTACGAAAGGACCTCAAAGTTATTCTTTCCAATCAATACATTGGGCTATTCCTATAAGTGTCACAAACAGCCCTAGAGTTCGTACTAGAATAACACCTTAAGACACAAATCAACCAAAACCCTAATGTCACCTAGATAGTCCAATGTCACCTCAAGTATCCGTGGGTATGATTATACGATATGCGTCACACAATCTCAGATTCATCTATTCAATCCAACACAAAGTACTTCAAAGAGTGCCCAAAGTTTCTACCGGAGAATCACGATGAAAACGTGTGCCAACCCCTATGCATAGGTTCATGGGCGGAACCCGCAAGTTGATCACCAAAACATACATCAAGTGAATCACGTGATATCCCATTGTCACCATATATACGCACGACAAGACATACATCAAGTGTTCTCAAGTCATTAAAGAGTCAATTCGATAAGATTACTTCAAGGGGAAAACTCTATCCATTACAAGAGAGAAGAGGGGGAGAAGAAACATAAGATCCAACTATAATAGCAAAGCTCACGATACATCAAGATCGTGCCAAATCAAGAACACGAGAGAGAGAGAGATCAAACACATAGCTACTGGTACATACCCTCAGCCCCGAGGGTGAACTACTCCCTTCTCGTCATGGAGAGCGCCGGGATGATGAAGATGGCAACCGGTGAGGGTTCCCCCCCTCCGACAGGGTGCCGGAACAGGGTCCCGAGAGGTTTTTGGTGGCTACAAAGGCTTGCAGCGGCGGAACTCCCGATCTAATCTCTGTTCTGGAAGTTTTAGGGTACGTGAGTATATATGGGTGCAGGAAGTACGTCGGTGGAGCTTCGGGGGCCCCACGAGGCAGGGGTCGCGCCCTAGGGGGTGGGCGTGCCCCCCACCGTTGTGTGCACCTCCCTTCTCTGCTGACATGGGGTCCAAGTTCATCCGGTAGCTTTCCTTCCAAAAATAACTACTCCAGTTGATTTCCTTCCATTTCGACTTCGTTTGATATTCCTTTTCTTCGAAACACTGAAATAGGAAAAAACAACAAATTTGGGCTGGGCCTACGGTTAATAGGTTAGTCCCAAAAATAATATAAAAGTAGATAATAAAGCCCAATATTGCCCAAAACAGTAGATAATATAGCATGGAGCAATCAAAAATTATAGATACGTTGGAGACGTATCAGCACGCGGTGTCCATGATGAAGGTCGACCTGTAGAAAAGTTAGTCCGCGCCAATGCTTGTCGATACTGCACTTCACGTTCAGCTTTACAAGTAAGATGGAATAAACGAGTGATATTATTATACTCCGTATACTCTAGAATGGTTTGAATCTCTCTATTTAATACACCCATAAAACGTGCAAGCATAGCTTCATTATCCTCATCAATACCACATCTAATCATTCCAGTTTGTAATTCCTGCTAATATTCTTCTACATAATTTTTTCCTTGTCTTAACGCTGCAATATTTGAAGCAATTCACGTTGATAGTATGGTGGAACGCAACGAGTACGCATAACAGTTTTCAAGGCAGCCCAAGTAGCTAGAATATGATATAATCTACAATGTTCAGACCACCAAACACATGCGAAGCTAGTGAAAGCACAAACAACAGCAGGAACACGTCTCTCCTTAGGATATTGCAAACATGTAAGTCGTTGTTCAGTTTCTAACTCCCAAGTAAGATATATATCACGAACATATCTACCCTCAAATGGTGGAATATTCAATTTTAGTTTAGGAAGATGGTCATGATATCGTACCTCAGGTGGTGCAGCCCTACCGTTGTGATGATATGCATGAGGACGACCTGGTGGTGGTGGTGGTGCTGGTGGTTGCACGTAGTTCTAATTTTGATCAACCTCATCCTCGTAATGGTCCTCCACCTCTGCAGTAGCAGCAGGAGCTACAGAAGCATCAACAGTAGGTAGACCGTAGATGTATGTGGAGCTGGGAAGGCTTATAATATGGTAGCAAAAAGGGTCAGCAATAATCAATTCAGAGATGCAAAGTTGAATAAACACTCAACGACGGTATTGTGCTGGTCCTAGGCTAGACCGTACTAGAGACGCGAGCCTAGAACACTAACAAAATCACGACACGGCTTAGAAAAAAGTGAAAAACCCACTCTGGAAAAAAATCGACCTTTTTTTTGCGCTCCTCTTTTTTTTGCGAAAAATCACAACAATCGCGAGTGTCTCAAAACTCTTCCCAAGTCAAATTGACAGGATAGGCATGACATTTTTTAACTATTTTTTTGGAAATTAGGGCATCGACGATGAAAAAGTGCGACAAAAAATCAATATGATGGTGAGTGTCTCAAAAGACTCAGAAAAGCCTAAAAACAAGATAGGTAAAAACAAATCTAATATGAAAGGAACTCGGATTGGTGGTGGATATATGGTGGTAGGATATGGCAGTGGTGGTGGTATATGGCAGCGGTGGTGGTATATGGATATGGATCGGTGGTGGTATATGGATACGGATTGGTGGTGGTATATGGAAACGGATTCAGGGCGGTGGCGGTAGATGGCAGGGGCGATGATGATGGTGCGGTGGTGGCATGACAACTTATGACCAGAACTCGAAACTCTAAAAGACTAGACGCTAAGACCAGCAACTTGACACGATGATGCAACCACAAATTCAACAAAGCAAAATACTGAAAAGACTATGCAAAGGCTCAGACTGGTTCGGATAGGATGAACTAACCCTAACTTTTTTTTGGATTTTTCGTGGACTATAGGTAAGAAGAACAGACTCGATCTAAACTACAAAAAACTGTAAAAATCTCATCGAGCAACCCGGAAATCTGATACCACTTGATAGAGGCAAAGGTATCTCATCTTTCGATGAGATGGTGAATATCGTTTTAGAGGAGTAGACTTTCATGATCCGACTACGAACGTGCGAGGATGTCGCGCATTAGCAATCGCTAAACTAGCTCCGAGAGGTTATTGACCACGCCAGAGCATGATCAACCTGACCACGAAGGTCTATTTCCTGCAAGCAAACAAAGAACAAGAAATAAACTAAGATTGCAATCAGGATATTACGAATATAAGATAAAAGCTTTATTGATCAAGGTGGGGTTCTGTGACATCTTGGTTTGGTCATTGAACACAAACGAAGTACGCGAAGTTGCAGCTATGGCAAACTTATAATCTAAATAAAACCCAAAGTCTAAACTATGCCCTAAGGGCTGTATATATGGAGGAAGAGGGGGGAATTTCGTGGCCCTTGTGGGAGGGGTCCGAAACCAACCCTATCTCTTGTTTCCCCACACATACGAACTCTAAAAATAGACTATACTTATGTATTTCAAAATTACATGGGCCTGGCCCAATAATAAGGTGACGCGGCGCCTATAATAGCCTCTGAACGAAATTTGTGAAATATCACTTCTTGTATATTTTGTCCAAGACTTCATGCACTCATTACGGTGGCTTCAAAGTCCTGAAACATCACTTGAAACTCCGTTCTTGTTTACCTTGCGCATGCCATCATCTCCATGCTTGTTCTTGCTCCAATGTTCATCCTTCTCCAAGCTAGGCCCTTCATTTGTAAGCAAAAAAATGTATCCAATTTAGTCAGCATCATATCCTCATGAACATTAGAATCATTACCAAGAAACGGAAGTACCTGGTAATTTAATTGGCGTGCACGAGCTCTAGTAATTGGTCCAGTATGTATAGTAGCAGGGGCTGTGGGTGTAACAATGGTATTGATGTCCTCATCAATCTTGGTTTTGGGGAATATGATGTGAACTGGGGCCCGATCTTTCGATGAGAGGGAGGTAACTACGATTTTGGGTGGGACTTGACCCTCATGAATAGGCTACCAACCGTACAGGGTGAGCCGTACACTACTGATATCCATGACAATCGCTGAACCAACTTCACGGCGTTATCAACCGAGCCAACGACACGATCGACCTATCCATGGAGGATTTTTCTTGCAAGGAAATCGAAGAACATGCAAGAAAATAATAGCCAAGCAATCTCAAAATTGCGAATACGCTAGATGGAATAAATCTCACAAGATGGGGTTCCGATAGGATGTCTTGATGGTCGCACTAGCGCTATGAGCAAAGATAAATAAAAGTAGCTAAAACTAAACTTCTCTTAACAAAACCCAAGTCTAACCCTAATAATTCCTAACTATTTATTGGAGCCGTCCGTCGCCTCGATGTCCCGTGCAAAAGTTGACCGACGTGACCCGTGTGGAGGCCCACCTCCTTGAGCCCCTCGTGGACTTGCGTTAGCCAAAAGAAAACTCCAACTCCAATTAGGGTTGACAACCTATGGTCCACTTCCTTGAATTTATGATTAGTACGCATGCTACACCATGTGGTTGACTCGGGCTGGAGCAAATCTTTGCTAGTACTGCTCCTGGTGCTACTAGCTGCTGCATATTTTATCTGTGCATAATTCATTGTTGTACAGTGTCCCAATCCTTCGTCCCTGAGTACAAGAAAAATATCGCATGAACGCAATATCATATTCTTTTTAATTGAATCATATTTACTAAGGAATAAAAATACCTAGTTGTTAATTTGCCATGTAATATTTGCAGACGGTTTTATGATAGCCATGTCCACATCCTCCTCCCTTTCTTCAAATCAAAGCCGTCCTTGGCTTTTATTTATCTGGAACACGTCATAGAGCAAAGAAAAAATAGATGCAGCACATATAGGCCGTTCCAAAGGTATTAGCGCATGAGGGTGTGATAATTTTGTAACAACACCATTATGAATATCATGACAAATTTTATCCCACGCGTAGTCTATATATGAATGATATGGATGCAAATTAACTATTTGGGCACACAGTATATCTAGAGGACAAGTTGGGACATTTAATGGAATTTTTTTAGAATTGATGGCAAGCATAGTGTGCGTAGTATGATCCGATGATTTAGATTTCTCATCATTTATTATTTCATTGGGGGTCATGGGAAGCAAGTTAATGGTTTTTCCTTCAAACACGAGAATATACAAATTTGTTCTACCATGATGGACAACACTGTTATCATATTGCCAAGGTTGACCTAACAATAAAGAACAAGCTTGCATAGGTACAACATCGCAGTCAATGTAATCATGGTATGAACCAAGTGTAAATTGTACTCGCACATGACGTGTTACCTTGAACTTACCATAGTCGTTGAACCATTGGATGTAATATGGATGGGGGTGTCTGGTAGTGGTGAGGCAAAGTTTCTCGACCATCTCTATACTCGCCATATTATTGTGGCTTACACCATAAATGATCACACGAACGGAATGCCCTTTGACAACAAACTTAGTTTGAAAAAGATTATGGAATTGAGGCATCTCAGCATGCCCAACCTAGGCACTAAGTACTCACATGGTGACAAGGCTTGGGTATTGATCTGCCATTCCAGCATTAACATGTATCGCCTCCATGTCATTCTCCTCAGTGTCACCTATATTATTAGTGGCAATGATAGCACATGTATCTTCATCCAAATCACTAGCATGGGAGTACTCACCATCGTCCCGCACAATGAATGTACGTTTATTTGTGTAGTCCTTCATAAAGTGCCTACCACCTTAGCATATATGACACTTCATGTCCCTTGTGCGTCCAGACAAAGTGGTGGGCGCTTGGGAAATTGCTCTCGACGCTGCAGAGGATTGTGGAGCTGATTTTGAACTTGTTGGGAGTGCACCACTATTCGAGATATGTGGTGTTGCCTCGGTAGTGGGTGAGATAGTTGGAGAGTGTATCCATGATGAGTGACAACCTACAGAAAAGTTACCTCGTCCCTTGTTATGTCCTCCCTATACTTTCCTTTCAGCTTTACAAGCAAAATGAAACAAATGAGTAATAGAATTGTACTCCTTATAGTCCAATATATCCTGAATATCACGATTCAAACCACCTAAAAATCTAGCCATCATAGCATCTTCCGTTTCAACTAATCCACATCGCATTAAGCCAGTTTGCAATTCTTGATAATAATCCTCAATAGAACCACTACCTTGTTTTAAATGTTGCAATTCATTTAGTTTTTCACGAGCATAATAAGAAGGAACATAACATTGTCGCATAGCTTGTTTTAAAGCATCCCAAGTAGTAGGTATATTGTTTGCATTAACAAGGCAATACTCACTCCACCAAATAGAAGCAAAGTTTGTAAATTCACTAGTGGCTGCCCTAACTCTTTGATTCTCAGGAATATCATGACATGCAAAAAAAAATCAACTGAAAGTTCCCAATCAAGATAAATATCTGGATTATATTTACCATTGAAAGCATGCACAGTAAATTTAATTTTAGCACTAGAGTGGTCGTAATCCCGAACATCATACCTATGTGGACCTCGTTCCATACCTTGACGGTTGAAACGCAGTTGTCGATGAGCACGGTCATTGTGGTGGTCGACCATTTGGTCATCTTCGGTGTCACCAGAATAATCCTCATAGTTGTCCCCATGTTCCTCGGTGACACGGGGAGGAATTTGTTGGTGCTGGTTTATGGTGGCGGCATCAGTGGCAGTAGCTGGGTGTTGTGGATGACCCATGGGCACACACCGAGCTCGTGAAATAGGGCACCACCCGTGGAGTTGCGAGGATCAACTTTGTTGTTGAAGAGGGGTGCAGTCCGCAACTCATCCAAACATGACAAGATGTCCTTTAGTTGTGTGTTTGCAACACCCTGTGCATCCTCTATGGCCTTGAGCCTCTCTTCGGCCGCAATCTGAGCACCCTCAAGTTGGGCGAGACACTCGCTGGTGACTTTCACATCCGCCATGAGACCCTCAAGTGTGGGTCGATCCTGTGCCATTGTTAGTGAAAGATAAAAAAACATAGTGTATAAACCCTATCAACTAGTAGGACGTGGTGGAGAAAAAAAATCACTCACACTCAAGCTTAGTATCAAATTCTTACTTGTTCTTACCAATGCAACATGTGGTGATCGACGCGTTGGTGTTGGATTCAAACGACCAATGAAGATTGGTTGGAGCAATAACTAGGAATCAGCGGAACCGGGACCTGTACTTACTGGTAGGAAAAAGTGTAGCTTGACAAATGCTTCTCAACTCACAATATCACTGGCAAGAAATTAGCAAAAATCAATGCAAGTTGAATAATTGCTCAAACTCCTAACTAGTGCTGGCAGTCGACTAGTAAGAGACAAAACAATCTAACCCCAGATACTGAATAAAATGAGTCGAAGCCGATGAAAATATGAAAGCTCTAAATAGCTAGATATAAGTGAGGTATAAACGATAGTGTATGGCAACCTAGAGCAGAAAAAATGTCCAGCAGACACGTATATGAGCAAAGTAAAGGTTCTGGACAACAAAGAGATATTCCAAAAGATGCTAACCGGCTAGAGCTTATTTTTTTTCTTGTTGTTTCCTCTATGTTTTTTTCCACTTTTTTCTTCCTTTTTTCCTTGCATTTTTACCAGGCCAGTTAGCAAACGATATAAAGACCTAAACGTTTCAAAATAGCATGTCTGTTACTATTGCCAGACCGGTAGTACTAGTAGAGATCAAAAAGTAAACTAGTAAGAAGAAAAATCGGGGCACAACCTGTGTGTTTGATAAGACATGTGCTCTAGAGGTGGCACTAAATAATTAATGACAGTTGGCTGGCGGTGGTACACTAAGGTTAATGATGGATGGCTAACCAGATGGAATCAAGATGCTTGGCGCTAGTGGCTGAGGTCTCGGGCGTGCGTGCAGCAACACATGCACAAGTTTTAAGGCGGATGGGACGTGGGGCACAAGTGCAGCGACGAAAAGTAAACAATCTAGTGCAATCTTCTTTTCTTTAAGATGAGTGTTGCGGCAAAGATTTGGAGGGTGGACAAAAACAAATTGATCTAGTAGATGGGTTTCTCCCAAAAAAATCTAAACCAGCACTAATATTAGGATGTATGCAACCAAAGATTCAACAAAACAGATACTAGATGCAAAAATTGCTAGAGGCTAAAAAAGGTAGGTGTAGCAGATAAACTAATCTAATTTTTCTGGCTTTTTCGTGGGTTATAAGACTGAAAAACAATCTAACCTAATAAAACTGTAAATCTCTCACCAATGAACCTGAAAACTGACACCACTTGATGTGAACCGGGGCCCGATCTTTTGATGAGAGGGAGATAACTACGATTTTGGGTGGGACACGACCCTCACGATTCGGCTACCAACCGTACAGGGTGAACTGTACACGACTGATATCCACGACAATCACTGAACCAACTCCACGTCATTATCGACCGAGCAACGACACGATCGACCTATCCACGAAGGATTTTTCCTGCAAGCAAATCGAAGAACATGCAAGAAAATAGTAGCCAAGCAATCTCAAAATTGCGAATATGCTAGAAGGAATAAATCTCACAAGATGGGGTTCCGATAGGATGTCTTGACAGTTGCACTAGCCGCTACGAGCAAAGACAAATAAAAGCAGCTAAAACTTAACTTATCTAAACAAAACCCAAGTCTAACCCTAATAATTCCTAACTATTTGTTGGATCCGTCCGCCGCCTCGATGCCCCATGCAAAAGCTGACCGGCGTGATCCGTGTGGAGGCCCACCTCCTTGAGTCCCTCGTGGACTTGAGTTGGCCAAAAGAAAACTCCAACTCCAATTAGCGCTGACAGCCTATGGTCCACTTCCTTGAATTTATGATTAGTACGCATACTACACCACGTGGTTGACTCAGGCTGGAGCAAATCTTTGCTGGTACTGCTCCTGGTGCTACTAGCTGCTGGGTATTTGATCTGTGCATAATTCTTTCTTGTACAGTGTCCCAATCCTTCGTCCCTGAGTACAAGAAAATCATCGCATGAACATAATATCATATTCTTGTTAATTGAACCATATTTACTAAGGAATAAAAATACTTGGTTGTTAATTTGCCATGTAATATTTGCAGACAGTTTCACGATAGCCATGTCCACATCAGAATATCCCCAACATTAGCCCCTAGTTTAATTTGAATTTATCCAGGTTAAACTTATCCTAAAAATAAGACAAGGAAACAAAAAGTGATGGATTAAATTTCCGGCTATTTCTTGAGCCGACATCTTCTCATCCCTTTGATCTTTGTCATTTTCATTCTTGAGAGGTGTCTGGCCGGGTTAGTTCATTTGCCGGTCGCGTGGCTCGCTCCACACTAGTATTTCTGTACTACCTCATACCGTGACATCACCTCACAGTGTTTCCAAAATTCACGCGTGACATCACAACAGATCTTTTGGGTGGATATGTTTTGTCATGTCACGTGTGAGAATCGAGGAGTCTTTAGCCACAATTGATTGCACCCCCTGGATTTTTGCACTTGTAGTTTCGGGTCCTCCCCTGTTTATAAATAGAATGGCGCATCCCAGGGATTCACCTTTACCCTCTCTGCTCCTTGCCCTTCTTCTTCCTTGTGCTCCCAACACCGCCGTGCCCCCGAGGTCGTCGACCTCGAAGACCACGACCACAACCTCGCGGACACTATCGCCGGATTAGGCAAGAACGCGTGGCCACCCCCGCAGAGCTTGAAGCATGCAAGCTTTCCCTTGTAGATCTATGTGTGCCCCATTCCATCTTTGTTATCTTTGCCGTAGTTCTTGCTAGTTCGCCAGCGCTCTTTGAATGACACAATGGTGGATCTAGGTTTCATATGAACTTGCACCCAATAAGCCCTTTAAGTACCACCGTGACCTAGTTACACACCTTGTAGATATTTTACTTCACCTTGATGAACTCCATTGCCAATTCATGCCTGGGCATATCAAACTAGGTTACCTTTTTTTTCCTTTTCTCTTATAGTCATTTCTCAGATCCATGCTGATATTCAAATCTGTACAATAGTTGAGTAGTTGTTTGTGATTGACATAAGACAGAATTTTCTTCATAAATTTGACCGGTCGTAAACCATAATGATATATCTTCCAGTTTATACTCTTTTCCGGGTCATAAGAATCCTCAGCCACACAACCCCGAATAGATGGCTGTTACGACCTCGAAAAATCCACCCTTGTACTTGTTATTTATCAAACTGTGAACTGCACTTATTCTGCTTTTGCCGGCTTGAATTATCACTAGCTCATAATTGCATAGTAATCCATAGATCACACAATGTAGAGTTTTGCTTATCTTTAATAATCATAACCTCGGCACTTTACCGGCTTAAGAAATTGACTCATAACTATCATGACCTCGAAAGCTTCCATAATTTCGCCGGCTTATACTAGTTTTGCATATCTTGTAGTTGAATCTTCACTGCAACTGAACCAATGGCTCCTAAAACCAACAAGGCAGTGAACTGGACAAAATTAACCATGTCTGCGCTTAGATCGGAAACTTTAATGGACTCCAGGTTGCTTCCAGCCGAAGGTGAAATATAATGGCGCGCACCCGATGAAGAAATCAACCCTCAGCCGGGTCAAAACGAGATCATCATTTTTGGTAACCATCTAGAAAGAGGCTTGATACGTCTCCAACGTATCTATAATTTTTGATTGTTCATGCTATTATATTATCATTCTTGGATGTTTTATAATCATTTTATAGTCATTTTTGGGACTAACCTATTGACATAGTGCCAAGTACCACTTGCTATTTTTTGCATGTTTTTTACATCGTAAGAAGTCAATATCAAACGGAGTCGAAACAACACGAAACTTTTTGTGGATTTTTTATGGGACAGAGCAGCACCTGGGGGGAGGGGGTGCTTGATACCTCTTGAGCACTGCGTTGGTTTTTCCCTTGAAGAGGAAAGGGTGATGCAACAAAGTAGCATAAGGATTTCACAAAGGCAAGAGCGTCATCATCATCGCCCCCAACACAATGAAGAGCAATGCTACGACAAGCTAAAGTTCACCATGCCTAAGTTCTCCAAAATCAATGATCCCTAAGATTACCTTTCATGGGCATTGAAGGTCGACAAGGTCCTTCTTTTACACAACTGTGAAGAAGAAAGAAGATTTCCATGGCATCACTTGAGTTCCAAGACTAGTCCTCATTTGGTGGGAGCAAGTCATTGAGCGGATAGAAGCAAAAGGTGACCCACCCATCACAACACGGAATCAAATGAAGGGTGTCATGCGAGTGCGCTTTGTACCCACGTACTATAGCCGCGACCTATTCAAGAAATTGCAACTCCTCAAGCAAGGCACCAAGTCGGTTGAAGAGTATTACAAGGAAATGGAGATCGCCATGATTCGATCCAATGTCATGAAAGATGAGGTAGAAACCATGACACGATTCTTGAATGGACTCAAGCATGCTATCAAGAAGATTGCAGATTTCCAACCGTACTCGGCCCTCCTCGAGCTAGTGCACCAAGCTACCAACACAGAGCGACAAATGCAAGATGATTACAAGTACGCCGAGTACTCTTCCAAGACCTATGGTTCACACAATCAAGCTTCAGCGACTACAACGCCTTGTACCTCTACACCAAGCAACGATGACAAGTCAAGTTACAAGAAAACTTTGACATCTTCAAGTCGTCCTCCTACTACAAGCAACTTGATACGTATCCGTCGTATCTATAATTTTTGATTGTTCCATGCCAATATTCTACAACTTTCATATACTTTTTGGCAACTTTTTATATCATTTTTGGGACTAACATATTGATCCAGTGCCCAGTGCCAGTTCCTGTCTGTTGCATGTTTTTGGTTTCGCAGGATATAAATATCAAACGGAATCCAAATGGGATAAAAACGGAAGGAGAATATTTTTGGAATATTTGGAGAATTCCAAAAGAAAAATCCACGCGAGACGGTGCCCGAGGTGGCCATGAGGCAGGGGGCGCGCCTGCCCCCCTGGGCATGCCCCTAACCCTCGTGGGCCACCCGTAAGGTGGTTGATGCCCTTCTTCGGCCGCAAGAAAGCTAATTTTTGGTAAAAAATCATGGCGGAGGTTTCAGTCCAATCGGAGTTACGAATCTCCATATATATACGAAACGGTGAAAGGGCAGCTCGGGAGAACGCGGAAACAGAGAGATAGAGAGATAGATCCAATCTCGGAGGGGCTCTCGCCCCTCCCACGCCATGGAGGCCAAGGACCAGAGGGGAAACCCTTCTCCCGTCTAGGGAGGAGGTCAAGGAAGAAGAAGACGAAGGGTCCCCCCTCTCCCCTTCTCTTCCGGTTGTGCCGGAACGCCACTGTGGCCATCATCATCATCACCGCGATCTTCACCAATACCTCCGCCATCTTCACCAACATCTCCATCACCTTCCCCCCTCTATCTATAGCGGTCCACTCTCTCGCAACCCGCTGTACCCTCTACTTGAACATGGTGCTTTATGCTTCATATTATTATCCAATGATGTGTTGCCATCCTATGATGTCTGAGTAGATTTTCTTTGTCCTATCGGTGGTTGATTAATTGCTATGATTGATTTAAATTTCTTGTGGTTATGTTGCTATCCTTTGGTGCCCATCATATGAGCGCGCGTGTGGATCACACCATAGGGTTAGTTGTATGTTGATAGGACTATGTATTGGAGGGAAAGAGTGACAGAAGCTTCAACCTAGCATAGAAATTAATGCATACGGGATTGAGGGGGGACCAATATATCTTAATGCTATGGTTGGGTTTTACCTTAATGAACGTTTGTAGTTGCGGATGCTTGCTAATAGTTCCAATCATAAGTGCATAGAATTCAAAGTCAGGGATGACATGCTAGCAGTGGCCTCTCCCACATAAAACTTGCTATCGGTCTAGTAAAGTAGTCAATTGCTTAAGGGACAATTTCGCAACTCCTACCACCACTTTTCCACACTCGCTATGTTTACTTTATTGCTTCTTTACTTACAACAGCCCCTAGTTTTTATTAACGCTCTCTTTATATTCTTACAAACCTATCCAACAACACCTACAAAGTACCTCTAGTTTCACACTTGTTCTAGGTAAAATAAATGTTAAGCGTGCGTAGAGTTGTATCGGTGGTCGATAGAACTTGAGGGGATATTTGTTCTACTTTATCTCCTCGTTGGGTTCGACACTCTTACTTATCGAAAACAGTTGCGATCCCCTATACTTGTGGGTTATCAAGACCTTTTTCTGGCGCCGTTGCCGGGGAGCAATAGCGTGGGGTGAATATTCTCGTGTGTGCTTGTTTGCTTTATCACTAAGTAATTTTTATTTGCTGTTCTTAGTTGTTCTTTATCTTTAGTTATGGATATGGAACACGAAATACCAAAAAATTAGGTGTACTTGCTGCTCATGGAGATGGGGAACCTCCTAAAACCCTCGATGCTGGTTATGCAAAAGATATTAAGTACTACTTTAATAATCCCGAGAAAACCCCATTCAACTATGTAATGGGAGACACATTAGATCAACGTGAATACTTTAGGGATTATCGCTTGACTCAAAAAGGGAAAATATTATGGGATCAAATTCGTATGTTACATTGGTATGCTCGGCAACTTTGCTTGAGATATGATTATACTTGTTGCTCTAGGATGAAGGCTCCACACCTTCCCTTTTCATGCAAATTTAATGATGATAAAACCTTGGATTCTTATGCTAATGGTATATATGATTACTATGATGTGGAACAAACAGAAGAATTTGTTGCTTTTATGGGTACTTATGAAATTGAAGGTATGTTCAAAGAGTGTGAAAATCTTTATGATGTTGTTTATAGATCTAAAAATCCTGCTATATTTAAATATTGTTATGAGAATTATGAATACAATGCCTATATTAATGCACTTATTGAGAAAGTCTCCACTGTCCAAGAAGAGACTAATATTTTGCAGGAGCCTATGGAAGAAGAAATTGATGAAACTGTGAGCTCATTGGATGAAAAAGATGATGAGGAGAGCGAAGAACAAAAGGAGGAAGAGCAGATTGATCACCCGTGCCCACCTTCTAATGAGAGTAACTCTTCAACTCATACACTGTTTAATTTCCCTTCATGCTTACCGATGGATGATTGCTATGATGATTGTTATGATCCCTTTGATTCTTTTGAAATATCCCTTTTTGATGATGCTTGCTATGCTTGTGGCCAAGATGCCAATATGAATTATGCTTATGGAGATGAACTTTCTATAGTTCCTTATGTTAAACATGAAATTGTTGCTATAGCACCCACACATGAGAGTCCTATTATCTTTTTGAATTCTCCAAACTACACTATATCGGAGAAGTTTGTGCTTATTAAGGATTATATTGATGGGTTGCCTTTTACTACTGCACAAGATGATTTTGATGAATATAATATGCATGTGCTTGCTGCTCCTACTTGCAATTATTATGAGAGAGGACTTATATCCCCACCTCTCTATGTTTCCAACACGAAAAAATTGCAAGAAACTGTTTATACTATGCATTGGCCTTTATTATGTGTGCATGAATTGTTCTTTTATGACATGCCAATGCATAGGAAGAGAGTTAGACTTCATTGTTGCGTGATATATGTTACATTGTGCTCACTACTAAATTCCAAATCATTGCTAATTAAATTTGGCTTTGATATACCTTGGGATCCGGGTGGATTCACTACTTGAGAACTATATGCCTAGCTTAATGGCTTTAAAGAAAGCGCTGCCAGGGAGACACTCGGAAGTTTTATCGAGTCATTTACTTCTGTTGTGTGCTTTTATAAAGTTTAGAAATAAAAATAATGTGCCAAGGTTTGCCTTTAGGATGTTAACAATGCTTGCTGGTTTGTGCGGTGCAAGACAGAAACTTTGGCTGTAGTGCACGATTTTACATTTTTTACTGGAACGTCAAATGATTCTGATTCTTTTTGCACTGTCTTGCTTTAGCGGAAATCTTCAATAAAAACTTGGACCCATGCCATCTGCCTTAACCCTACAGGCATTCTGACTGGGAAGCGTCCTAGGTCGCATGTTCGTCACCAAGGTACTCTTCGTTATATCCTTTTCTTTCATGCCTGGCCAATAAAATAACCAGTGGCAAGCCAATGAGTACTTTGAATGTACTCGCAAGCAACCCATGATTGGAACAAGGCACAATAATGCAATGATATAACACTAAGTAGGTAGTTTGCAGAAAGCTAGTTTTGAGTGCAATGACATGATCTATCAACCTGTAAAGTATGCATCATGAGAGTACAGATGTCCGTATGAACAAGTTACAGATATCAACATAAGAGAAGTTGGACACAATACCAACTTGATCATCGTGTCAAGCCATCTGACTTAACCCAAATAGTTTTATCAACACACACACGCGGTTTGTAAAACACTGGACGTAGTTTAAGCAGCACCGCCCAACTGTCCTTGACCGTGGACACGGCTATTCGAATAGTTTTACACTCTGCAGAGGTTGCACACTTTACCCACAAGATCCGGGGAACTTCCGTGTCATCCACGACCCGCGGTACCTCAAGTACCCGGGGTAAGCACCCGATCACTATCTTTCCCTAGACGACACTAACAAGGAGTCCACTCGTTGTTCCATATCCTCATGATGTACATCATATGGGACTCACTCGAGATCGTAACATCCGAGAGGGGACACAACGGTGTATCCGGTGCCCTGTGAAAACAGTCATGGCCGCCCTACCTGGCACGACCCCGTCCCGAGAGAGAGCACCAACTCTCCCCCGTTACTAGTAATGCAGGCTCCAAGCTAGTATCGGCCTAGGTAATCAATAATGCCCTTTCCCATATAAGGGTAGAGTGGTTGCACGTGTAAGGTTGGGACAGTCGACAAATCTAAAATCTAATCCGTTTTCGAAAACAACACACACACACACTTGACTCGGTACACCACTTCGTCATCAAGTGGTTACCCATCTCATTATCTCCCTCGGGCATAAGTGGCACCCGACGGGGTTTTCGAAAAGTCTTTTGAAAATACTTTGCCTCCATCACCATGCATATACCCGCCCCATTTGCGTAGCATCTACTTTAGCATCCTATCTACTCCCACCTGCATAACCCTCATAGAAAGGTAGGGTCATGCATCATGCAAGTGTCAACGAGAAAAGCAATAGAGGCACCACCTCAAGTGGCCACCATTTTACCATGACTTCGATGCAAGCAATAAAAGTGCCATATGTCATGCACAAAAAGGGTTTCTTAGACATGGTCAAAGGGCTACTTGCCTGTTTTAACAAATTCTTCGAGTTCTTCAAATATCTCTGGTCCAACTTCGAGCATTTCGTCTACTTCGTCAACTATCGTCGAAAGCAACCATAATAAGCAACACAACAAGGTAGAAAATAAAAGTGCTCTAAAAATATTAATTTGACTTTTCTAGGGCATCTCTGGTTATATGAAAAATAACCAGAGTGGTTTCATTGGAATTGGGTCAGTGGATGTTTCTAAACATTTTGATATGATGGAATCAAGGGGTTTATGGATTTGCAAGAAGTGTACAGAAATACATTTAAAAAAAAATGAGCAAAGGCACCCATTTAACAAACCATGATTTTAGAAGCATCTAGGAGTTGGTTTAACATGATTTGGAGTTCAAATGAATTCCCTATGAATTGGCAAAGTTGACAAATATGAAGAAATGGCTCATTGTATTGTGTGGCACAGAAAGTATTAAGAAAAATGTTCATAAACTAAGTTATAAACTTAGAAGCATCTGGAAATTTGAATCATGGCATTTGGATCAAATTTGAGCCCTCTGTGATTTTCTAAAGTTTATGATAGAAATGAAAAAATGGGATTTGATAAATGTTTGTGAAGAAAATCTTTATGGAAAAATATGCAATTGCACCACGTGATAGATCGGGATTTTATGAACTTATAGAAATTAGAATCATCAAATTTGGAGTCTATTTGAATTATTTAGGAATTTTACAATATTTATGAAAAGAAAAAGGAAGAAAGGGAGTCAATCTTATAAAGCGCAGTGGGCGAAGCCCAGCTAAACAACGCCTACTGGGCTCGGCCCAGTGGCTCAGCTACGCGAGGGAGGAGGTGACGCCGAAGGCGCACTATGGGAGGGCGCCAGCCAGCGGGGCAAGCGGATCGGCTCGAAGCCGTTTCCACTTAACCCGACTGGTGGGCCAGCTCGGTCGCCTCTGCCGCTCACGGGCGGGCCCCCCATGCCAGCTGGCGGGGTGGTCGTCCTCTACATCCCGCTCGAGGCAGAGCAGGGGAGGCAGAGCGCACGCCGACGCTCGTCCGGCGATAGCCGGCGCCTCTGGCCGTCTCCAGCGGCGCTCCGCCTATGGGCGAGCTCAGCGCGGAGTGGCGCACCCGCTGGTGCAGGTCACGGCCGCCGGAGGGGGCCGAGGTGACCGCAGCTTTGACGGTGGCGAGGGAGGTCGTCGGCCATCCGTGGCTCTCGGCGTTCGAGCATCCCCGCGATGGTTCGGGTAGGTGGGGTGGTTCGCCGGACCACGGGGAGTCTTTGTGTGGAAGAAAGGGAGGGAGGTGAGCTCGTCATTCTCGAATTTGAGCGAGCCGAAGCGGCGACCGTGCGGTGGTAGGAGGAGAAGGGAGGCTTGGGAGGAGGATCTGGATGCTCTGGGAGGTCGCTAGGGGGAAGAGAGAGCAAACAGTGCCCACAGGAGGGGCTCGGGATGGTCGTTTAAGGCGGGGTGACGGTGCACCGTGGACGAGTGCGCCAGCGAGGACGTTGCCATTGCTAGGGGTCATGGGGGCTCGTGTGTGCGTGTCCGGGGAGTTTGTAGATATGGTCTACGGCCAGGGGAAGGGAGAGAAGGAGCAGGGGAGGGCCAGAGCATCGCGCGTGTGAGCTCGGCCATTGGAGCTCTCGGGCGGCCGACGCGCGTGCGAAAGGAGGCAACAGGAGGGAGAAGGAAGAGGGGGACAGAGGTGTGGCGTGTCACAGACGTCGAGGCGCATCGTCGGGCGCGCTGGGGAGGCCCGAGGTGGTCGGAGGCATCGGGCAAAGGGCAGCTACAGTTCAAGGGCGCACTATAGCGCGCTCCAGAGCATGCATATGGCCGGCATGGCCATTTTAAAACGTCAGGGGCATGTACACTTGTGTCCTGGAGCTTCCTTGGATGCTCTGGAGTGGTCAGGAGCTAGGTGGGGCACTGCATATAGAAATGAGAGAGAGAGAGAGGAGGAGTTGCCATGAGTAAACAGAGAGAGAAAGAGATGGGTTTTACCCCCAAATAACTGAGCTGTTGAAGGAGGAGAGTTACTGGAGGTAGGAGAGGGTCAGGAGCAGCTGTTGTACAAAGTTGAGCCCATGGAGATTAGTGGAAGAGGTCAAAAATGGAATTTTGGTAAAGTGGCGGAATGTGTTTGATGCTTGTTTGGTTAAGCAAATGATCTCCATTTGGCATGAGACTCCACAGGGTGAAATATCACATATAATTAGGTCCTTCAACCAATTTTGAGCTCATTTGGGCAAAGTTTCCAATGCAACTTTTGTAAACCCTAGAACTTAGCAGAAATGGACTTTTCAAGATTTAGTCATGCAAATCTATTCTCCTTGATGCACCACGTAGTGTACTGTAATCATTTGAGGCTCTAAACATGTCCACAAAAGTTGAGATCAAAAGGAGAAAGTTGCCAATGTAAACTTGTTCAAATTTGGTTCTGGACAGAAAGGGTTTTTGGGCACTTTTGTGAACCAAACTTGTTTTGATTGATATGAAACTTTGCAAGATCATCACATTATGCATATGTGACTTGCTAGAATTTTCCTGGATTTATTTGAAAATATTTACTATAGAAATATTTCAAATATTTGAAATGAGCTGAAATGGTTCTGGAGGGTTTTGTCCAATATTTTGATCATGACCATATGTTCAAACTCATATATATGGAAAATATATGTCCATTGAGTCTCCCTAATTTTTCTCAAATATTTTTTGAAGCTTTAAAATAATTTTAACATATTAAATACCATTTCTGGCCTTAAGAAAAAGCCTGCAAGTAAAATAGGAAAATAACTTTTAAATTATATTTTTGTGGTTTCTGGGTATTCTATATCTAATAGGAGTCAAACATATTTTTGGAAAGATTTTTACTTCCCTGAATTAAGTACTTGTAGTACAAACCTCAATTCATGGGGTTTTGGAAAACTAATTTTTGAAAATATTATTTGGCCAAATTATTTTTGTAAGAAATTATTTTTTTGTCCTATACACATGTCATGATCATTGGTAAAAGAGTTTTGAGCAAGGATATGAAGTATAAGGGTTGGAGGATTTATTTGATTTTTAGAGCACTTGCAAACAACAGTCAAACATTCAATCAAAGCAAAGACAAAACACTCAATTTTTTTTGTCAAACCACATTTTATCATGATTGTTAGCTTAAGTGTAGTGGCATGAAAATCAGGGTGTGACAGACCTACCCCCTTACAAGAATCTCGTCCCCGAGATTCCCAGACTAGGCGCGGAAAGGAATACGCGACTTAAATCTAGGGTAGTCCTCATGTCCTTGAACTGTTTCTGCTTCCGTGCGGTGCTTCATTGGTCCTTGAAATAATTGATGACATGGCTTCGTGTATGACATCCTGCGTGATCCAGGTTGCAATTGGGGTCTCTCGCGTAGGTCATATTGGGCTGGAGGTCGATGGCTCGTGGTCGATGTCCTTATAGAGACCGGGCTAGTTAGGAAGTTGGAAACGTTTCCGGAGTGGTGTCGTGTGGAAAAACGTTGTGCACAGTGGGTGACTCAGGTGATAACTCTAGCTGGTAGCCATCTATTCTTCATCTTGCAGTGATCTTGGAGAGGGCCGATAAATCTTGGTGTGAGCTTCCCTTTGACATGGAAATGCTTGGTTCCTTTGAGAGAAGTGGTTTGCAGATATGCCTGGTCTTCGACGCGGAGGTTTACTTCTTGACGATGGTGGTTGGTGTAGTTCTTCCTCCTGGACATGGCGATCTTCAGATGTTCCTTGACCAGCTCAGTGATTCTTCTTCCATCTTCGAGTAGACAAGTATGTTACCAAAATAAAGATGACAACCAACTTGTCCAAGTACTCCATGAAGACTTTGTTCCTGAGGTACATAAAGTAGGATGGGAGTATTGGTGGTGGTCATGGTTGAGTATGGTCCAAGGTGTTCTCGATCTAGAGTAAAGACCCACGGTCATGGTCCGACCATGTTGTAGCTTGGTAGGGCTTAAGGGTTTCAAGGATTCTGGGTGCGAGTGAACGTTTATCCTTGAGCACAATTCCTGAGATGCCAATTGTTCTATCTAGTCCTCCAAACAGATCACCTTATACCGCTGAAAGCATCATTTTGTATAGGTCAACTCCAATCATCACTCATGCTATTCATATCCTCATGACTCCCAAGAGGAGGTCTAACAAAATCATATATGTCTACGATCCCCAAACTCATATGTGTGGCTACCCCTAAAAATCCATGGGTAGAGCATACAAGCTTCCAAGCTGGAATAAAACAGGATAATCCAAGTGCTCATCCTATTCTTCCAAGGTCCATGTTAGCGCATCTCTATCCTAAGGAAACACGTCGTATGCCACTCCAAAATATTGTTTCCTTTCCTATGAATCAACTCCAACAACCCGTTAATTTCCATTAATCACTACATAATCCATTAATTCTACAAATCCAACGCCTATGCTGGTGTTCCACATGATCTCCTAAAGTCCCTATAATGCCCAATACTTGAAAGGGCTGCCTTACTATAGTCAGTCCACCAATTCCCGTTATTGTGATCTATTAATACTCCAAGGTCAAGCTCATAAAGATCCCTAAATAAACTCCGACAATTAGTCCAATCTCCTATTTTATCGTCCACCGAGAAACATGGTATCATGATCGAGATCATCAGTCTAAATCCAATTTACTCCGAACCATGTAGACATACTCAGCATCTATATTCAACTAGAATCACCTACTTAAATCCAAATCTCTTGTCCAACGAGAATTCCTACATGTTTTCCCCAAGTCATTTACGTAATATCAACTGTCTCCTATCAATATCCCATGGCTAAGTTAAATCCAAATACTTCCAAGAATTCCAGCTTGCGAACACAATTATCCTACTAAATCCAATTTACTCAGGGTTAATAAAAGCTATGCTAATCTATACTCATGATCCCACCAAGTTCATCTACCAACATCAAAGCCTCATAATCCACCAAATAGTCTCATATAATTCCTCAAGTCATTGATATAAACTCATCAAGTCATTTGTCCTCTATTCCTATATCCTCAAACTAGTCTTCCCTATGGCATCGTCAGTTCTGGTGCTATATTAGGATGATAATGTGCTCGTTCACTATGTCCACTAGTTCCATAATGAACCCAGTGCTATGCAAGGTTTACAGGGGCTTAAATGGTTCTCTTGCAATTCTATGGGTTAAGCACATGGTTAAGGACTCGAGCTGGGGTATCTCATGAAGTCTCGAAGGGTTTAGGAATGGGTTTCTAGTCTGGGGGGGTTAAACATAACTCTACGGGGTTTTACTTGGTCGAGGAGGCTGTAGAAAAGTTCTTCAGTGCTAGTTGGTTGTCGAAGTAGAATCCTTGGTGTACCTTGCCTTGCCAATCTTCAGTTAAGGAGAGAGAGATGAGAGGGAAAAGTAGCATAGAGGAGGGGGATGCCTAAAGGGGGTTCTACAGTGCAGGTGCAAACAAACGGGTGCCAAAAAGGGCCAAACAAAGGAAAACAAGGAAGGTGATATAGTCGCGTACTTGTTGCCTAGGGCAAACGTGTTACTTATATCAAAACACAAACAAATAAAAACAAGCAACACACAGTCATGGTCCTATTCGAACCATCATATGGACTCGACTGCGCATAGGGGGTACACGACTCATCCTACCCTAGGGGTTCTCGGACTAAGTAGTCATGCTTTACTTCGTGCCTCATGCAGTCTTTTGGGTTTTCCTCAGGTGTTGCTACATTTCTTGTAGTTGTTCGATGAAACAATCTGGGTTGAGCCTGAAGATTCTTCAACAACTTCTCGCTTGTTGAAGTGATGGGGTGAAGGTGGCTCCTCGTAGCAGGCATTGACTCGGTCTTCTGTTGTCTTCTTAATCATGACGACCCCTTTTGCCTTCTAAGGCGTCGACGGTACCAGGTAGGTAATCCCTTATGCAATGATATTAAGAAGGCATAGTAGAGGTCCAACATGTCGGTTACGTTGATGAAAACATCAACACCAAGAGCAGGGGATGAAGAGAACCGTTTTCCTACTCACTATATTGAGGCGGGCCAAATGGCGAGGTTGTCATCCATCGGTGGTTGCCGATACAACAACGGTAAGGACATGATTGCTCTATTAGCGATGTCTATAATGGTCTTGCATATCTTACACCCTAATCGTCATAGGACAAGGTTCCATCATCCTGGGGAAAATTCAAAGGTGTCACCATCCTCTGGGTCTTCATGTCCTCATTCTTCAAAGGCATATCTTCTGTTGGCATCGTCTTGTTGTGGTGTCGCGAATCTTGGGTTCAGAAGAGGTGGGTGAGTGTTTGGCAAGGTGTACTCCTTCTAGGCTATCCACGAGGATTACATGGAATCCCGTGGTCAGGGGCTTGAGGGTGATAGCGACCGTTTGCAATAGTTTTGAAGGGAAGAGATCGATGGGGAACGTATACCTTAGTTTTTGAAAAACTGAGAAGGGAAGAGAAGAATAGATAGTTTTGAGAACTTGTAATAGTTTTGGAAATAGTTTTACCCTAACTAACGACCATGCTAACTAAGGCTCCCTACAGTCAGGATGGCTCTGATACCAGCTTTGTGGGGACCCCGACTCATAAGTCGAGATCACCAAATGCACGTGTACAGTGATCCCAGAGATCAATGCTCACTAAACACACAGAAGCTAAATAACAAGAGTCTTAGATCCATACGTACCGTTTTACACAAGTAGGACTATTATGGTCAAGTCTTGCGTGTATCATCACAGCGGAAATCTTCAATAACAACTTGGACCCATGCCATCTGCCTTAACCCTACAGGCATTCTGACTGGGAAGCGTCCTAGCTCACATGTTCGTCACCAAGGTACTCTTCATTATATCCTGTTCTTTCATGCCCGACCAATAAAATAACCAGTGGCAAGCCAATGAGTACTTTGAATGTACTCGCAAGCAACCCATGATTGGAACAAGGCACAATAATGCAATGATATAACACTAAGTAGGTAGTTTGCAGAAAGCTAGTTTTGAGTGCAATGACATGATCTATCAACCTGTAAAGTATGCATCATGAGAGTACATATGTCCGTATGAACAAGTTACAGATATCAACATAAGCGAAGTTGGACACCAATCCAACTTGATCATTGTGTCAAGCCATCTGACTTAACCCAAATAGTTTTATCAACACACACACGCGGTTTGTAAAACACTGGACATAGTTTAAGCAGCATCGCCCAACTGTCCTTGACCGTGGACACGGCTATTCGAATAGTTTTACACTCTGCAGAGGTTGCACACTTTACCCACAAGATCCGGGGAACTTCCGTGTCATCCACGACCCGCGGTACCTCAAGTACCCGGGGTAAGCACCCGATCACTATCTTTCCCTAGACAACACTAACAAGGAGTCCACTCGTTGTTCCATATCCTCACGATGTACATCATACGAGACTCACTCGAGATCATAACATCCGAGAGGGGACACAACGGTGTATCCGGTGCCCTGTGAAAACAGTCATGGCCGCCCTACCTGGCACGACCCCGTCCCGAGAGAGAGTACCAACTCTCCCCCATCACTAGTAATGCGGGCTCCAAGCTAGTATCGGCCTAGGTAATCAATAATGCCCTTTCCCATATAAGGGTAGAGTGGTTGCGCATGTAAGGTTGGGACAGCCGACAAATCTTAAATCTAATCCGTTTTCGAAAACAACACACACACTTGCCTCGGTACACCACTTCGTCATCAAGTGGTTACCCATCTCATTATCTCCCTCGGGCATAAGTGGCACCCGACGGGGTTTTCGAAAAGTCTTTTGAAAATACTTTGCCTCCATCACCATGCATATACCTGCCCCATTTGCATAGCATCTACTTTAGCATCCTATCTACTCCCACCTGCATAACCCTCATAGAAAGGTAGGGTCATGCATCATGCAAGTGTCAACGAGAAAAGCAATAGAGGCACCACCTCAAGTGGCCACCATTTTATCATGACTTCGATGCAAGCAATAAAAGTGCCATATGACATGCACAAAAAGGGTTTCTTAGACATGGTCAAAGGGCTGTTTGCCTGTTTTAACAAAGTCTTCGAGGTCTTCAAATATCTCTGGTCCAACTCCGAGCATTTCGTCTACTTCGTCAACTATCATCGAAAGCAACCATAATAAGCAACACAACAAGGCAGAAAATAAAAGTGCTCTAAAAATATTAATTTGACTTTTCTAGGGCATCTCTGGTTATATGAAAAATAACTAGATTGGTTTCATTGGAATTGGGTCAGTGGATGTTTCTAAACATTTTGATATGATGGAAACAAGGGGTTTATGGATTTGCAAGAAGTGTACAGAAATATATTTTTGAAAAATGAGCAAAGGCACCCATTTAACAAACCATGATTTTAGAAGCATCTAGCAGTTGGTTTCACTGGATTTGGAGTTCAAATGAATTCCCTATGAATTGGCAAAGTTGACAAATATGAAGAAATGTCTCATTATATTGTGTGGCACAGAAAGTATTAAGAAAAATGTTCATAAACTAAGTTATGAACTTAGAAGCATCTGGAAATTTGAATCATGGAATTTGGATCAAATTTGAGCCCTCTGTGATTTTATAAAGTTTATGACAGAAATGGAAAAATGGGATTTGATAAATGTTTGTGAAGAAAATCTTTATGGAAAAATGTGCAAATTGCACCATGTGATAGATCGGGATTTTATAAACTTATAGAAATTAGAATCATCAAATTTGGAGTCTATTTGAATTATTTAGGAATTTTACAATATTTCTGAAAAGAAAAAGGAAGAAAGGGAGTCAACCTTATAAAGCGCAGTAGGCAAAGCCCAGCTAAACAACGCCTACTGGGCTCGGCCCAGTGACTCAGCTGCGCGAGGGAGGAGGTGACGCCGAAGGCGCGCTACGGGAGGGCGCCAGCCAGTGGGGCAAGCGGATCGGCTCGAAGCCGTTTCAACTTATCCCGACTGGTGGGCCAGCTCGGTCGCCTCTGCCGCTGACGGGTGGGCCCCCCATGCCAGCTGGCGGGGCGGTCGTCCTCTACCTCGCGCTCGAGGCAGAGTCCGGCGATAGCCGGCGCCTCCGGCCGTCTCCCGCGGCGCACCACCTATGGGCGAGCTCAGCGCGGAGCGGCGCATCCGCTGGTGTAGGTCACGGCCGCTGGAGGGGGCCGAGATGACCGCAGCTTTGACGGTGGCGAGGTAGGTCGTCGGCCATCCGTGGCTCTCGGCGTTCAAGCATACCCGCGATGGTTCGAGGAGGTGGGGAGATTCGCCAGACCACGGGGAGTCTTTGTGTGGAGGAAAGGGAGGGAGGTGAGCTCGGCATTGCTCGAATTTGAGCGAGCCGAAGCGGCGACCGTGCGGTGGTAGGAGGAGAAGGGAGGCACGGGAGGAGGATCTGGATGCTCTGGGAGGTCGCTGGGGGGAAGAGAGAGCGAACGGTGCCCAGAGGAGGGGCTCGGGATGGTCGTTTAAGGCGGGGTGATGGTGCATCGTGGACGAGTGCGCCGGCGAGGTCGTTGCCATTGCTAGGGGTCATGGGGGCTCGTGTGTGCGTGTCCGGGGAGTTTGTAGATATGGTCTACGGTCAGGGGAAGGGAGAGAAGGAGCAGGGGAGGGCCAGAGCATCGTGCGTGTGAGCTCGGCCATTGGAGCTCTTGGGCGGCCGATGCGCGTGCGAAAGGAGGCAACAGGAGGGAGAAGGAAGAGGGGGACAGAGGCGTGGCGTGTCACAAACGCTGAGGCACATCGTCGGGCGCGCTGGGGAGGCCCGAGGTGGTCGGAGGCATCGGGCGAAGGGCAGCTACAGTGCAAGGGCGCACTATAGCACGCTCCAAAGCATGCATATGGCCGGCATGGCCATTTTAAAAGGTCAGGGGCATGTCCACTTGTGTCCTGGAGCTTCCTTGGATGCTCTGGAGTGGTCAGGAGCTAGGTGGGGCGCTGCATATAGAAATGAGAGAGGGAGAGGAGGAGTTGCCATGAGTAAACAGAGAGAGAAAGAGATGGGTTTTACCCCCAAATAATTGAGCTGTTGAAGGAGGAGAGTTACTGGAGGTAGGAGAGGGTCAGGAGCAGCTGTGGTACAAAGTTGAGCCCATGGAGATTAGTGGAAGAGGTCAAAAATGGAATTTTGGTAAAGTGGCAGAAGGTGTTTGATGCTTGTTTGGTTAAGCAAATGATCTCCATTTGGCATGAGACTCTACAGGGTGAAATATCACATATAATTAGGCCCTTCAACCAATTTTGAGCTCGTTTGGGCAAAGTTGCCAATGCAACTTTTGTAATCCCTAGAAATTAGCAGAAATGGACTTTTCAAGATTTAGTCATGCAAATCTATTCTCCTTGATGCACCACTTAGTGTAGTGTCATCATTTGAGCCTCTAAACATGTCCACAAAAGTTTAGATCACAAGGAGAAAGTTGCCAATGTAAACTTGTTCAAATTTGGTTTTGGACAAAAAGGGTTTTTGGGCACTTTTGTGAACCAAACTTGTTTTGATTGATATGAAACTTTGCAATATCATCACATTATGCATATGTGACTTGCTAGAATTTTCCTGGATTTATTTGAAAATATTTATTATAGAAATATTTCAAATATTTGAAATGAGCTGAAATGGTTCTACAGGGTTTTGTCCAATATTTTGATCATGACCATATGTTCAAACTCATATATATGGAAAATATATGTCCATTGAGTCTCCCTAATTTTTCTCAAATATTTTTTTAAAGCTTCAAAATAATTTTAACATATTAAAGACCATTTCTAGCCTTAAGAAAAAGCTTGTAAATAAAATACGAAAATAACTTTTAAAATTATATTTTTGTGGTTTCTGGGTATTCTATATCTAATAGGAGTCGAACATATTTTTGGAAAGATTTTTACTTCCCTGAATTAAGTACTTGCAGTACAAACCTCAATTCAGGGGGTTTTGGAAAACTAATTTTTGAAAATACTATTTGGCCAAATTATTTTTTTAAGAAATTCCTTTTTTGTCCTATACACATGGCATGATCATTGGTAAAAGTGTTTTGAGCAAGGAGATGAAGTATAGGAGTTGGAGGATTTATTTGATTTTTAGAGCATTTGCAAACAACAGTCAAACATTCAATCAAAGCAAAGACAAAACACTCAAAAGTTTTTGTCAAACCACATTTTATCATGATTGTTAGCGTAAGTGTACTGGCATGAAAATCAGGGTGTGACACTACAGCGGTCCACTCTCCCGCAACCCACTGTACCCTCTACTTGAACATGGTGCTTTATGCTTCATATTATTATCCAATGATGTGTTGCCATCCTATGATGTTTGAGTAGATTTTCTTTATCCTATCGGTGGTTGATGAATTGCTATGATTGATTTAAATTGCTTGTGGTTATGTTGCTGTCCTTTGGTGCCCATCATATGAGCGCGCACGTGGATCACACCATAGGGTTAGTTGTATGTTGATATGACTATGTATTGGAGGGCAAGAGTGACAGAAGCTTCAACCTAGCATAGAAATTGATGCGTACGGGATTGAAGGGGGACCAATATATCTTAATTGTATGGTTGGGTTTTACCTTAATGAATGTTAGTAGTTGCGGATGCTTGATAATAGTTCCAATCATAAGTGCATAGAATTCCAAGTCAGGGATGACATGCTAGTAGTGGCCTCTCCCACATAAAACTTGCTATCGGTCTAGTAAAGTAGTCAATTGCTTAAGGGACAATTTCGCAACTCCTACCACCAATTTTCCACACTCACTATATTTAATTTATTGCTTATTTACTTACAACAGCCCCTAGTTTTTATTAACGCTCTCTTTATATTCTTGCAAACCTATCCAACAACACCTACAAAGTACTTCTAGTTTCACACTTGTTCTAGGTAAAGTAAACGTTAAGCGTGCGTAGAGTTGTATTGGTGGTCGATAGAACTTGAGGGAATATTTGTTCTACCTTTAGCTCCTCATTGGGTTCGACACTCGTACTTATCGAAAACTGTTGCGATTCCCTATACTTGTGGGTTATCACAACTTCATGGCGAGAGCTTCATCATCATCTACTACACCAGATGAGACCGTCGAGAAGAGTTCCATCAAATGCTTCACATGTCAAGGCCGAGGACACAAGACGTTTGAGTGCCCCACCCGGCGTACCATGATCACCAACGATGATGGCACATATGTATCCATGAGTGAGGAAGAAATGGAAGCGCTTGAGCACATGACAATGCACTAGCAAGTGAATGAAGATCCAGACGATCAAGTCTTTTGCGACAATGAGTCGAGCCCCACTCTTGTTGTCTCGCATGTCTTAACACTTCCACACCAACAAGATGAATACCTACATTGCCGCATCTTCCACACCAAGGCAGGCATAAATGGTCGGTCCATCAAGGTCATCATCGACGGAGGAAGTTTCCCCAATTTTCCAAGTGAAGAGCTATTTCCAAGCTACAATTTGTCAAAATGAAGCTTCCTCATCCCTACAAGGTTCAATGGCTTAGCAACTCTGGCACCATTCAAGTGGATCACACTGATGACCCACAAGTACACGGGATCTATCGTAGTCCTTTCGATAAATAAGATTGTCGAACCCAATGAGGAGCATAAGGAAATGATAAGCGATTTTCAGCAAGGTATTCTCTGCAAGCACTAAAATTATCAGTAATAGATAGTTGTATGATGAGATAATTCATAACAGATAACAAGTAACAAAAGTAAACAAGGTGCAACAAGGTGGCCCAATCCTTTTTGTAGCAAAGGACAAGCCTGGATGAACTCTTATATAAAGCAAAGCGCTCTCGAGGACAGATGTGAATTATTGTCCAGTTAGTTTTCATCATGCTCATATGATTCGCGTTCATTACTTTAATAATTTGATATGTGGGTGGACCGGTGATTGGGTTCAGCCCTTCCTTGGACAATCCTCCCACTTCTGATTAACCCCTCTCACAGGCATCCGCAACTACGAAAGAAGAATTAAGATAAATCTAACCATAGCATGAAACATATGGATCCAAATCAGCCCCTTACGAAGCAACGCATAAACTAGGGTTTAAGCTTCTGTCACTCTAGCAACTCATCATCTACTTATTACTTCTCAATGCCTTACCCTAGGCCTAAACAATGGTGAAATGTCATGTAGTCGACATTCACATAACACCACTAGAGGGAAGACAACATACATCTCATCAAAATATCGAACGAATACCAAATTCACATGATTACTTATAACAAGACTTCTCGCATGTCCTCAGGAACAAACATAACTACTCACAAAGCATATTCATGTTCATAATCAGAGGATTATTAATTATCATTAAGCATTTGAACATATGATCTTCCACCGGATAAACTAACTAGAATCAATTACAAGGAGTAATCAACACTACTAGCAACCCACAGGTACCAATATGAGGTTTTGAGACAAAGATCGAATACGGGAGATGAACTATGGTTTGAGAGGAGATGGTGCTGGTGAAGATGGTGATGGAGATTGACCCCCTCTCGATGAGAGGATCATTGGTGATGATGATGGCTTCGATTTCCCCCTCCCGGAGGGAAGTTTCCCCGGCAGAACAGCTCCGTCGGAGCCCTAGATTGGTTCTGCCCAAGTTCCGCCTCAAGACGGCGGCGCTTCATTCCGAAAGCTTCCTTCTAATTTTTTCCAGGTCAAAACAGACCATATAGCAGAAGATGGGTGTCGGGGCCCTGCCAGGGGGCCCACAAAGATGGGGGGCGCACCCTCCGCCCTTGTGGATGGTAGGTGGCCCCCCTCTGGTACTATCTTTGCCCAATATTTTTTTATATATTCCAAAAATATTCTCCGTGAAGTTTCAGGACTTTTGGAGTTGTCCAAATAGGTTTCTATTGCTCCTTTCCCCGTTTGGAATTCCAGCTGTTGACATTCTCCCTCTTCATGTAAACCTTATAAAATCAGAGAAAAAGGCATAAGTATTGTGATATAATGTGTAATAATAGCCCATAATGCAATAAATATCAATATAAAAGCATCATGCAAAATGGATGTATCAACTCCCCCAATCTTAGACCTCGCTTGTCCTCAAGCAGAAGCCGATATCGAAAAATATGTCCACATGTTTAGAGATAGAGGTGTCGATAAAAATAAAATACGAACATGAGGGCATCATGATTATTGTTAGGACATATATTGTCATATAATTTCTTATGCTAAAGTAACAATTTGTTCACAAGGTAAAGTATGAATCAGAAACTTCATTGAAAACTAACAAACTATGATCTCAGTCATTGAAGCAATTGCAGTTTGTCATAACATCGGAAAGAGTCAATATAAGAGCTTTTCAGCACGTCCACATACTCAACTATCATTTAATCTTTCACAATTGTTAACATTCACGCGATACTTATGGGTTCAAAGTTTCAATCGGACACAAAGAAACATAGGAGCTTATAGTTTCGCCTCCCAACCTTTTACCTCAATGGTAATGTCAACAATAATACTTTATGATAACCTACATCCGAGTGGATATATATATCCGGATCTCTCCAACACATAGTGCCTGCCAAAGGAAAAAGTGTAAAAAGGAAAGGTGATGATCACCATGACTCTTGTATAAGGTAGACGATAAAAGTAAAAGATAGGCCCTTCATAGGGAAGCAGAGGTTGTCATGCGCTTTTATGGTTGGATGCACACAATCTTAATGCAAAAGAACGTCACTTTATATTGCTGCTTGTGATAAAGAACTTTATTATGCAGTCCGTCGCTTTTATTTCTTCCATATCAGAAGTTCGTATAAAGCTTATTTTCTTCACAGTAATGGATCATACATATTTAGAGAGCAATTTTTATTGCATGCACCGATGACAACTTACTTGAAGGATCTTACTCAATCCATAGGTAGGTATGGTGGACTCTCATGGCAAAACTGGTTTAAGGGATGTTTGGAAGCACAATTAGTATCTCTACTTGGTGCAAAGAATTTGGCTAGCATGAGAGGGAAAGGCAAGCTCAACATGTTGGATGATCCAAGACAATATAACTTCTATTTGGATATAAGAAAACATAATCCATTATGTTGTCTTCATTGTCCAACATCAACTTTTTAGCATGTCATATTTTAATGAGTGCTCACAATTACAAAATATGTCCAAGATAGTATATTTACATGTGAAGCCTCTCTTTCTTTATTACTTCCTATTAATTGCAACAATGACCAAAACTATGTTTGTCAACTCTCAACAACCTTTATTCATCATACTTTTTATATGTGAACTCATTACTCTCCATAAAATCAATATATGATCTTTTTATTTCCTTTTGTTCTTTCTTAAATTTAATTCCCTCAAGATCATAGCAAAATAGTAAAGCCCTCAACTGAAAACTACTCTTTATTATATGTAACTCATGGACTAGATTACATCGATAGAGTGTAACACCCCGGTTGTAACTTGCCATATTTGTAACTCCAACTCTTGCCATTTTCGGCAATGTGATATGATATTCCCTCCGTGGTTGGGTTTCTCGTCACTTTGCTTTTTGTCCTTGTCATGCATTTCATATCATGTCATCATATGCATCGCATTCGCATACGTGTTCGTTTCATGAATCCGAGCATTTTCCCCGTTGTCCGTTTTGCAATCCGGCGCTCCTATGTTCCCCGGCGTCCCCTTTTACCTTTTTCCGTGAGCGGGTATTAAACTTTCTCGGAATGGACCGAGGTTTGTCAAGCGGCCTTGGTATAGCACCGGTAGACCGCCTGTCAAGTTTCGGGTCATTCGGAGGTCGTTTGGTACTCCAACGGTTAACCGGGTAATCGTGTAGGCCTCGTGTGTGTTGCAGCCCAAAACCCCTTCAAATCAGCCCAATAACCCATCTAAGTCACTCCCATGTCCATCGCCGTTCGATCACGATCGCGTGGCCGAAAACCGTGCTCAATTTGGAGTCTCCTAGCTCCCCTACCTATAAATATACCTCCCCCTCCGAAATCCCGGATGAATCCTACCCTAACCCTAACCCCGCTTCCCACTCCGCCGCCGGACGAAACCACCACCGCGCCGGACACGTCCGCCCGCCCCGCGCCGCCGCTCCCAGCCTCTCCCGGGCCGCCACGTGGCAAGCGCCACCGCGCGCCGCCGCGGGCCCGAGGCCGGCCCTCCCCGGCCCGCGCGCCCGCCGCCGCCCCGGCGCCCCGCGCCTCGCCCGCGCCCCGTGCCTCGCCGCCTTCCTCCTCCGGCCGCGCCGCGCGCCCCCGCGTCCAGCGCCGCCCGCCGGAGCCCGCACGCGCCGGCGCCCCGCCTCATCGCCGGCGAGCGTCCCCGCTGCCGCCGCCGTGCGCCGCCCTCGTATCCGCCCCGCCGACCTCCGCCGGCGCCGCCCCGCGCGCCCCCGCGCCCCTCCGCTCCCCGCCGCCCATCTCCTCCTCCCCGGCGTGCTCCTCCCCGCCCCACCGGCTCGGCCCCGCCTCGACATCCGCGCCGGATCTCAGATCCATCCAGGGTTGACCCCGTTTTTTTCCTCCAAGTCATTTTTCTGACGTTATTTTGTTGCATGTTCATCACCCCATAACTTGCTGCATACTGCTCCGTTTCGTGCGTGTAATATGTCAAATTGTTCGCCTAGATGAGTACATCATTTCATCTCATTGCATCATTTTCATTTGAGCTAATGTTGATGCCCGAAATTCTGTTGGAAGAGGGCTATGTGATGTTAGTTTCAGATCTGTTTCAGTAGATGCACTTTTGTCATTTTTGCCATGATTGATGTGTGCACCCTATGAAGTTGAGTCCTACATGTGTTTTGTAATATGCCATGCCATCTTTACAAGGGTGTATGCCATGTATTTTTTGTGATCTTTGTGGTGCCTAGCACAAGCATGCAAACTAGGGATCATAATGTTGCTGATTTCAGAGACTTAGTAATTTCACTAAGTTATGTCCTGCTGTTATTTCTATGCCATGTGTCCATGTTGTTTCAGAGAGATCTATGCCTCTTTTGAGCATGATCAGTAAGGGTGTTTTGAACATATGAATTTTCTCTATCCATCCATGCCTTTTTTTGTAATTATGGAGTGCCATAGCTTGAGTCAATCGAGCTCTACTTTTGCTATAAAATGTTTCTGGCAGATTGTTTACATGTTATTCGATTTTTCCAAGCTTGTTGTAGTTGATCCTTGCATGCTATGATGTTGTTCTTGCCATTTATAGCTTCTATGCCATGTCTTCTTGGTGGGTGTATGCTTAGTTTATCATGAAATGCTCTGTAGTGAGTGCATCGAGCTCGTAAACATGCCTACTTGTTATCTGTTTTGACATGTCCAGTTTTCTGCTAAGTCTGAAAACTGTAACGAAACTTGCTTAATTGACATGTGTGCTATTATATTTTCTGGTCCTTTTTGGCTCTTGGTCAGTAAGGGACTTTTGTTAAATTATTTGAGTAGATTCATTCCATGCCTTGTTTTGCTATATTGTGTTCCTTTAGAAGGTTGTTTCCTTGCTCTAAACATGTCATCCTGATGTTATTTTCTGGCATGATAGTATTTTCACTGTCTGTGAACCTGTTATGTTTTGCACTTTTGCCATGCTTGTTTGAACCTGTTGTGGTGTGATTTAGCCGTAGCTCAGTGTTCATATTTTGTCAAGATCTTGAGTAGTTCACTGCCATATGCTTTGCTGATATGTTTGGATGCAGTATCTTAATTTCTTGTTGCATGCTAAGTGGCATCATGCTGTTAATGGCAGAATCTTGTCATTCTTGTTTTGCTTGTCATTTGCAAACCGTTCATCCGATTCCGGTGATCTTTATATCGATTTCAACCGAATTCACCTCACCTTTCCAGTGGCATACTTGGTTTGCCAAGATTATGCCTTGTTCATCCTTCTCCTTCCGGGGCACGCATATGCATTGCATATCACATCTCGCATATCATGCCATGTTTTGCATCATGATTGCTTGCGCATTGCATCGTGATTGATGTTTGTCCACTTTGCTTGTGTTCTTGCCTTGGGTAGAGGCAGGAGACGATTACGTGAACGAGGAACCTGTTGAGAACGCTTACGAGGATCAAGCTTTCGACAACTCTGAGAACCTTGCAGGCAAGATGACCATACCCTCGAAATCACTTCTATCTTTGCTTGCTAAATGCTCGCTCTTTTGCTATGCCTATGCTGCGATACCTACCACTTGCTATATCATTCCACCCATATTGCCATGTCAACCTCTATCCATCCTTTCCTAGCAAACCTTTGTTTGGCTATGTTACCGCTTTGCTCAGCCCCTCTTATAGCGTTGTTAGTTGTAGGTGAAGATGAAGTTTGTTCCTTGTTGGAACATGGAGATGTTGTTCCTTGTTGGAACATGTTTACTTGTTGGGATATCACAATATCTCTTATTTTAATTAATGCATCTATATACTTGGTAAAGGGTGGAAGGCTCGGCCTTATGCCTGGTGTTTTGTTCCACTCTTGCCACCCTAGTTTCCGTCATACCGGTGTTATGTTCCTTGATTTTGCGTTCCTTACACGGTTGGGTGATTTATGGGACCCCCTTGATAGTTCGCCTTAAATAAGACTCCTCCAGCAAGGCCCAACTTTGGTTTTACCATTTGCCACCTAAGCCTTTTTCCCCCGGGTTTTCGCGAGCCCGAGGGTCATCTTTATTTTAACCCCCCGGGCCAGTGCTCCCTCTGAGTGCTGGTTCGAACCGAGTAGACTGCAGGGCCACCTCGGGGCAACTTGAGGCTTGGTTTTACTCGTAGGATGTCTCATCCGGATGTGCCCTGAGAACGAGATATGTGCAGCTCCTATCGGGATTTGTCGGCACAATCGGGCGGCTTTGCTGGTCTTGTTTTATTACTGTCGAAATGTCTTGTAGTCCGGGATTCCTAGACTGATCGGGTCTTCCCGGTAGAAGGAATATCCTTCGTTGACCGTGAGAGCTTATCATGGGCTAAGTTGGGACACCCCTGCAGGGTATTATCTTTCGAAAGCCGTGCCCGCGGTTATGAGGCAGATGGGAATTTGTTAATGTCCGGTTGTAGAGAACCCGAAGTTGACCTTAATTAAAACACATCAACCGCGTGTGTAACCGTGATGGTCTCTTCTCGGCGGAGTCCGGGAAGTGAACACGGTGTTGGAGTTATGTCTGACGTAGGTTGTTCTAGGATCACTTCTTGATCACTTCTAGCTTCACGACCGTGCTTTGCTTCTCTTCTCGCTCCCTTTTGCGTTGTTAGTCACCATATATGCTAGTCGCTTGCTGCAGCTCCACCTCACAACCCTGTCCTACCTTTAAGCTTAAATAGTCTTGATCTCGCGGGTGTGAGATTGCTGAGTCCCCGTGACTCATAGATTCTACCAAAACAGTTGCAGGTGCCGACGATGCCAGTGCAGATGACACATCCGAGCTCAAGTGGGAGTTCGACGAGGAACGTGGTCGTTACTATGTGTCTTTTCCTGATGATCAGTAGTGGAGCCCAGTTGGGACGATCAGGGATCTGTGTAGCATTTGGGGTCGTCTTCTTTCATTTTGGTTCCGTAGTCGGACCTTGAGTGTAATCTGGATGATGGATGTTAATTTATGTATTGTGTGAAGTGGCGACTGTAAGCCAACTATGTATCTCTTTCCCTTATGTATTACATGGGTTGTGTGAAGATTACCTCACTTGCGACATTGCTTTCAATGCGGTTATGCCTCTAAGTCGTGCTTCGACACGTGGGAGATATAGCCGCATCGAGGGCGTTACATAGAGATCTAAACAAAAATCAAAGCTAGATCATACTAAAAACTTTATTCTACTAGATCAAGATATAACCAAAAGGATCGAACTAAGAAAAGCAATAAAGGTAAATGTGTGATGGATTTATGATACCGGGGCACCTCCCCCAAGCTTGGCAGTAGCCAAGGGGAGTGCCGATACCCCTGTGTTTATGTCTCTTTCTTTGGGGGTGGTGATGATGGAGTTGTTGATGAAGTAGTGCCACACTGCGAGTGCAGCAGAAACTCCAATCTACGAATGATGCTCTGGAAGGTAGTGATATGCTCTTACAACAGAATATTTTCACGGGTAAGATATTTGTTTTGCACATGAAATAATTCAATGATCTTGAAAGCTTCAATTTCAATAGGGGTAAGATGATTGTAGTAAGGTTGAAGGATGTCTTTTTCTTCTGCTGCCGGAACTTGATCTTCCGTGGCCTTCTTGATATTATCACCCTTGTTGATTTCCCCAAGTTCTTCTCTCTTCATATCTATCTTCATTAGCCAAGCATTGTCACCCGCATTGTTGGAGGAGGGGGACGACATGATGCCTGGCCTTGAAAACTCTAGCAGAAAACATCTCAAAATGAAAACATGGGATATTGCCGTGGTACGATGGTCAAAAACTTCGGGAGGTTATATAATGAATTTTTACCGACCAAAAGAAGTATTGTGCAAGAAAACGGAGTCCAGGGGGCACACGATGTGGCCACGAGGCCGGGGGGCACGCCCAGGGGAGTAGGGCGCACCCTCCACCCTTGTGGTTGCCTCGTGTCTCTTTCAGACTACTTTTAATTTTCCTAATATTTAAAATAATCCAAAACGGAAAAATTGCTATTAGAACAATTTTGGAGTCGGTTTACTTACCGTACCACATACCTATTCCTTTTCGGAGTCTGAAACATTCTGAAAAGTGTCCCTTATGCACTCCTTCGGTGTTATGGTGTCAATTATATTGGTCTCAACATTTATGGGAGTACCTGAGATATAATGTTTGATTCTTTGACCGTTCATCACCTTCGGATTTGTGCCCTCGATATTGTTGATTTTTATTGCATCGGAATGATAGACCTCCTCGGTAATGTAAGTACCTTCCCATTTAGAGAGAAGCTTTCCTGTAAAAAATCTTAAACGAGAGTTGTATATCAAAACATGATCACCTAAATTAAACTCACACTTTTGTATCCTTTTATCATGCCATCTTTTAACTTTTTCTTTAAACAACTTGGCATTCCCATAGGCCTGGGTTCTCCATTCATGAAGTGAGCTAATGTCAAATAACCTCTTCTCACCGGCAAGTTTGAAATCATAGTTGAGCTCTTTAATAGCCCAATATGCCTTATGTTCTAGCTCAAGAGTTAAGTGACATGCTTTTCCATAAACCATTTTATACGGAGACATACCCATAGGATTTTTATAAGCGGTTCTATAAGCCCGTAATGCATCATCAAGTTTCTTAGACCAATTCTTTCTAGATTTATTAACAGTCTTTTGCAAAATCAATTTAATCTATCTATTGCTCAATTCTAGTTAACCACTAGATTGAGGATGATATGGAGATGCAATTCTATGGTTAACATCATACTTAGCAAGCATTTTACGGAAAGCACCATGAATCAAATGTGAACCACCATCAGTCATTAAATATCTAGGGACTCCAAACCTCGAAAAAATAACTTCTTTAAGCATCTTAATAGAAGTGTTATGATCAACACTACTAGTTGCAATAGCCCACTTAGTAACATAATCAACAACAACTAAAATATGTGTATACCCATTAGAGGAAGGAAAAGTTCCAATATATTCAAAGCCCCAAACATCGAATGGTTCGATAACAAGTGAATAATTCATAGGCATTTCCTGACGTCTACTAATATTGCCATTTCTCTGGCATTCATCACAAGACAAGACAAACTTACGAGCATCCTTAAAGAGAGTAGACCAATAAAAACCAGATTGCAATACCTTATGTGCAGTTCTATCTCCAGCATGGTGTCCTCCGTAAGCCTCAGAGTGGCACTTGCATAGGATCTATCCATGTTCATGCTCAGGTACACAACATCTAATAACACCATCTACTCCTTCTTTATAAAAGTGTGGGTCATCCCAAAAGTAATGCCTTAAATCATAGAAAAACTTTTTCTTTTGCTGGTATGTGAAACTAGGTGGTATAAATTTAACAACAATGTAATAAGCATAATCATCATACAACGGAGTACTATGAGAAGCATTTATGACATCTAATTATTCATCAGGGAAGCTATCATCAATAGGTAGTGGGTCATCAAGAACATTTCTAACCTAGACAAGTTGTCTGCAACGGGGTTCTCAGCTCCCTTTCTATCAATAATATGCAAATCAAATTCTTGTAACAAGAGAACAAATCTAATAAGTCTAGGTTTAGCATCTTTCTTTTCCATAAGATAATGGTAGCATGATCAGTGTGAACAGTTACTTTGGAATGAACAATATAAGGTCTGAACTTATCACAAGCAAAAACAACTGCTAAAAATTCTTTCTCAGTAGTAGCATAATTTCATTGGGCACTGTCTAGAGTTTTACTAGCATAATGAATAATATTCAATTTCTTGTCAACTATTTGCCCTAGAACAGCACCAACAACATAATCACTAGCATCACACATAATTACAAAGGGTAAGTTCCGATCAGGTGGCTAACAATAGGTGCAGAAATCAAGGCTTTCTTAAGTATTTAAAATGCTTCTACAATCATCATCAAAAACAAAAGGAACATCTTTTTTTAAGAGATTAGTGAGAGGCCTAGAAATTCTAGAGAAATCTTTAATAAACCTCCTATAGAAACCAGCATGACCAAGGAAACTTCTTATACCTTTGATATCTTTAGGACATGACATCTTTTCAATAGCATCTACTTTAGCTTTATCAACTTCAATACCTCTTTCGGAAATTTTATGCCCCAAGACAATACATTCATTAACCATAAAGTGGCACTTTTCCCAATTCAAGACAAGATTAGCTTCTTCACATCTCTGCAAAACTCGATCAAGGTTGCTTAAGCAATCATCAAAAGAAGTTTCGTAAACGTAGAAATCGTCCATGAAAACCTAACCAATTTTTCACAAAAATCATAGAATATAGCAGTCATACATCTTTGAAAGGTAGCAGGTGCATTGCATAAACCAAAAGGCATACGTCTATAAGCAAAGGTACCGAATGGGTAAGTAAAAGTGGTATTTTCTTGGTCATCTTTTGACACAGGTATTTGAGAAAAACTAGAATAACCATCTAGAAAGAAAAAATGTGTATGTTTGGATAGTCTGTCTAGCATTTGATCAATAAAAGGTAGAGAGTAATGATATTTTCTAGTAGCTTTATTCAATTTGAGAAAATCAATTACCATTCTATAACCAGTAACAGTTCTTTGTGGAATCAATTCATTCTTATCATTAGGAACAACAGTAATGCCTCCCTTCTTAGGGACACAATGAACATGACTTACCCATCTACTATTAGCAATAGGATGAATTATACCTGCCTCCAGAAGCTTTAGTATTTCATTTCTTACCACTTCCTTCATCTTAGGATTTAATCGTCATTGGTGATCAACAACTGGTTTAGCATCATGCTCCAAATTAAATTTTTGATGACATAGAGTGGGACTAATTCCCTTAAGATCATCAAGAGTATATCCAATAGCAGCACGGTGCTTCTTAAGAGTTTTCAATAATTTATTTTCTTCGTGCTCTGAAAGGTTAGCACTAATAATAACAAGATATATCTTCTTTTCATCGAGATAAGCATATTTCAAAGTATCAAGTAATTGTTTAAGCTCAAATACGGGATCACCCTTGGGTGAAGGAGGATCCCCAAGGATTTCAACAGGCAAATTGTGTTTCAAAATAGGCCCTTGATTAAAGAGTATTTCATCTATTTCCCTTCTTCATTAATAAAAATATCATTTTCATGGTCTAGCAAATATTGTTCTAAAGGATCATTAGGAGGCACGTCAATAGAAGCAAGACCAATAATTGCATCCTTAGTAGGCAATTCTTTATCATGGGGTTGTCTACGAAATTTAGAGAAACTAAAATCATGAGACATATCACCTAAACCAACAATAACAATATCTTTCTCGCAGTCTATCTTAGCATTAACAATATTCAAGAAGGGACTACCAAATATAATGGGACAAAAATGATCTTGTGGGGAATCAAGAACAAGAAAATCAGTAGGGTATTTTATTTTCCCACACAATACTTCAACATCTCTAATTATCCCAATTGGCGATATAGTATCTCTATTGGCAAGCTTAATAGTAACATCAAAATATTCTATCTCAGCAGGTGCAATATCATTCATAATTTCTTCATACAAGGAAAAAGGAATTGCACTCACACTAGCAGCCACATCACATAAGCCATGATAACAATGATCTCCAATTTTAACAGAAACAATAGGCATGCCAACAAAAGGTCTATGTTGATCTTTAGTACCAGGTTTAGCAATCCTAGCAGCTTCATCACAGAAATAAATAACATGCCCATCAATATTATCAACCAAGAGATCTTTAACCATAGCAATACTAGGTTCAACTTTAATTTGTTCAGGGGATGTAGGTGTTCTAGTATAACTCTTATAAACCAGAGTTGAAGCTTTAGCGTGATCCTTTATTCTAAAAGGAAAAGGTAGTTTCTCAATATAAGCAGTAGGAATAATAGGATCAACATTATGAATAATAGTTTCTTCTCCAACTTTAATAGGTTCTGCTACTTTAATTTCAATGGGAGGATGATATTTAAACCACTTCTCCTTAGGGAGATCAACATGAGTAGTAAAAGATTCACAGAAAGAAGCTACTATCTCAGAGTCAAGTCCATATTTAGTGCTAAAATCATGAAAAGCATCGGTATCCATAAAAGATTTAACACAATCAAACTTAAGGTTTATACCTGACTCCTTACCTCCGTTGAGTTCCCAATCTTCAGAGTTGCATTTAATTCTTTCCAATAAATCCCATTTTAACTCAATATCCTTCTTCATAAAAGAACCAGTACAAGATGTATCGAGGATGGATCGATCATCATGAGAAAGCCGAGCATACATTTTTTGAATAATAATTTCTCTTGAGAGCTCATGATTGGGGCACGAATATAACATTGACTTAAGCCTCCCACAAGCTTGAGTGATACTTTCTCCTTCATGAGTCCAAAAATTATATATATATATAATTCTGATCACGATGAACCAGATTCATAGGATAAAACTTCTGATGAAATTCCAATTTCAATCGGTTGTAGATCCATGATCCAATATCATCACATAGCCTATACCATGTCAATGCCTTTCCCTTCAAAGATAAAGGGAAGACCTTCTTCTTGACAACATCCTCGTGCATACCTGCAAGCTTAAATAATCCACAAACTTCATCCACATAGATTATGTGCATATCGGGATGTAATGTTCCATCTCCTGCATAAGGATTAGCCAGCAATTTCTCTATGATACTCGAAGTAATTTCATAATAAATATTTTTAGTAGGTGCAGTAGGTGCAGTACATTGAGGAGCAACTCTTTGCTCTTTCGGTCGAGGTGAAGATACCCCGAACAAGCCCCTCAAAAGATTATTTTCCATAGTAACAAGTGAAAGTAAATTTCAGCACACTATATAAATGTTTCCTTACCAAATTCCACTTACCAAAGGAGCTTCACTACCCGGCAACGACACTAGAAAAGAGTCTTGATGACCCAAAAGTATAGGGGATCTATCGTAGTCCTTTTGATAAATAAGAGTGTCAAACCCAACAAGGAGCAGAAGGAAATGATAAGCGGTTTCCAGCAAGGTATTCTCTGCAAGCAGTGAAATTATCGGTAACAGATAGTTGTATGATGAGATAATTCGTAACGGGTAACAAGTAACAAAAGTAAAAAAGGTGCAGCAAGGTGGCCCAATCCTTTTTGTAGCAAAGGACAATCCTGTCGGGGCGGACCGAGTCCCCCGCGAGCACCTATGGGGCCGGAGCCCCTTTCGTTGTCCGGTGAGGGGGGCGGAGGGAGCACAGAGAGCAGATCGAGGCGAGCACACGGGCGGTTTACCCAGGTTCGGGCCGCGATGCTCGCGTAAAACCCTACTCCTGCTTGGTTGTATTGAACTGGGGAGCTCGGGAGCTTGGAGAGCTAGCTGCACCGAGCGTATGGCTGTCTGGATCCCAAATCTCCGAACCTCGGAACCCCTTCTACATTGCACACGGGCCTCCTTTTATAGCGCAAAGGGGTCACCGATAGGTGTCAACGTAAGAGGAAGGGGTAAAAGTGTAAAAGGGGTGGTAGTTGTAATAGTGCGGGAACGGTGGCGCTACAGTGCGGCACATTGTTATCATACCTACTTCTGACGGTAGGGGACAAGGGCATTAAATGCCCGTCACGGTCGCCCGGACAGCACCGAGGCGGACCGTTAGGTGCGCCACCGCTCGCCACGATGGTGGCTGCATGCCACCGCATACCCCAGGCTGCGCGGTGCCCCGCCACGTGCCCTTGGGGGAAGCCCCGGAGCGACGCGTGGGCGGGCGAGCTGGAGCGCAGTCCTGGGGTGGCGATTTGCCGCGGCAAGTGGCTTGCCGCGAGGGTCGTCTTCCTGTGCCTGATAGCTTGCCGGCTATCAGGCCTTGCCGGGGCGCATCGCGCGCCGCGGCGGGCTTCTCTTGTGGTGCCTGGGTTCGGCCTTCCCGACAAGCTCCTCTTGTCGGGGTCTCGATCTTCTGTCTCGTATACTTTGTTCTTGGATGGCATTACATGGGCTCAGTCGTCCCGGCAAGCTCCTCTTGCCGGGGTCTTGTCTTCCTGGCCCGGCAAGCTCCTCTTGCCGGGGGCCTTGTCTTCTTGGCCCGGCAAGCTCCTCTTGCCGGGGGCCTTGTCTTGAATGCTTGGTCTTCTCTTGGCGCTTCCTGGGCGGGCCTTGCCGCAGGGTGCTACAACTGCCCGTGCACAAGTCTGGGGTACTAAGGTACCCCTACTTTAGTACACCGACAGGAGCCCCCGGGCCTGGGCCACACACGGTGCCGAGCGTCGTTGGGCCAGGCCCTAACAGTGCACGGGCACGCATGGCCTTGGTCGCGCTGCTCCTTAACTCCGCACCCGTCGCACCTTCCCCAGGCGGCGCGCGCTTATCGCGGCGTCGTGGGGGCGAAACGCCCGTTCCCTCTTTAAGTGGAGGGAGGTGCGGAGGTGCGGCTCGATAAATGAACGGGGGTGAGGCGCGGCTTTCGAGGCGTCCGTTCCCCATAATCACGGGATGGGGGGAGGTCGTCCCACCCGTCGCCTCGGTTCTGCGCGCCCACCACGCGGTCCTCATGCACTCGGAGTCGCGGCGGCGGAGGCAGGGAGTCGGGCCGGCGCGGGTCGATGCAGTGGGTCGGCCCTAGTCGCCTGCCCTTCCTCCGCTTCTATTGGAGGAGCGAAAGGGGGCGACGGAAATCCGCACTCCATCTCCTTCCTCCTTCTGCTTCTGGTTTCCTTCCCCCATCTGTGATGGAGGGGGGGAACCCTGGTTCTTCTTCGGTTGCCGCGAGGGTGTCTGCTAGGCAACGCGCCCCTCCTCCCCTTGCGCCCGCGGCGGCGGAGCCGGTCGTCGGGGGAAGAGGGAGAGGGCGAGGTCGCGGACGAGGTCGTGGACGGGGCCGAGGCGCTCGGGGCGGACGGATCGGTGCGCCGTCCTTGCCTCCGCCAGCGGCTCCGTTCCTTCCCGCGGTCCATCTCGGGGACGACCCCCGTGAGTTCATTATCAGGCTGCGCCGGGCGCCTCGTCGCCGCCTCCGGCTTCCCGCCCCATTCGCGAACGTGTTGGAGGTGGAGCAGCCTGAGACGCTAAACCTGCGCATGAGGGGCTGCGGGATCAGTGGGACGCAAGTCCACGTCGAGTCCCGAGCCCCCGGCGTGGTGTGTCTGGGCCGCGGGTGGAAGACGTTCGCCCGGATCCACAGCTTGACGGAGGGGTTCACCCTCCACTTTAAGCTAGTGGGGGAGGACCTCCTCTCCGTCAAGGCCTTCTGGGGCTTCGGCATCCGGGCCCGGTGCTGCGAAGATAGCTCCTCCGAAAGCGAAGGCTCCTCCTCGAGCGAGAGTGACGAGGAGGGGAGCGACAGCGACGACGAGGGGAGCAGCCGCCGGGATGACGGGTCCGACTAGGCGTCGGTCGCAGCTCCGTGCGGCACCGGCGGCCCCATCGACCGCGCCGGGCTCCGTGAGCTCCCCGGGGTCGTCTCCTTGGGCGACTGGCGTAGGGGGGGGGCTGCTGAGGAGGACAGAGGGCGGACGTCGAAGGCCGCGAAGTCGGAGTACGGGCCGACTTCGGCAGCTGGCTGACGCTCCGGTGCCTCGTGTTCCAGATGCGCCCCAGACGCCGTCATCACCCTTGCTCTCGGTGACGACCACCGGGGTCTTCTCTTCGGCCCGGCAAGCTCCTCTTGCCGGGGGCTTGATCTCCTCGGGCGGCCGGAGTGGCGAGGCTGGGGAAGAGGAAGAGGCTGGCGGCAAGGCCGCTGCCTCATCTTCCAGCTCTGCCTCCGGCGCCTCCGTCTTCTTCAGCCTCCGGAGACCCCCGGGCGGAGCCCCCGGATCTTCTCTTGGTGCCTTCTGCCACCCGTAGCTCATCTAGGTGCCCCTTTCTTTTATCTCCTTTCCCTGCCGCTGTTAAATATGCCATGGAAACGGCTGGTTAGAGCAGCAGTAAGGCATTTTGTAATATAACTTTTTCTCTTAGGCAATGCATCGCACTGTTGTCCCCTCTACTTGACCGGCGCCTTGTTTGTTTCCACCCTACGCTTTCGGGGACTTGCCGGCGTAGGCCTCCGCCTTGCCACGGGCGCCGAGTGCGGGACGTCAGCGACCCGCTGGCGGGGCTACCACCGGCAAGAAACCTCGCCGCGGCTGGTTGCCGCTCACTCAGGTTGTTGAGCAGGCTCAAGGCAAAGTAAGCGGTGCGACTGCGGTCGCAGCACGCTTAGGGTGCCGGGCGAGCTCGAAACAAAGTGAGGACGCTACTCGGGGTGTAGCACACTCAAGTCGTTGAGCGGACTCGAAACGAAATGAGGGCGCAACCAGTCTCGTGCCGGTCCTTCCGCGCTCAGGCCTCTCAACCAAGGCTCGGTCGTTCGAGGGAGATAACTCTTAAAAATTGATGGGGCAATTGCTCGAGCTCCGGCAACTTATCTTTTCTTATCGCTTGCCGCCCGGTAGGGTAAAACCTCCTTGGGCAGCATCCAGCCCATCCTGGGGGTAGGCAAAGGCGCAGGGCCTCACGACCCTCCGGAGCTAGGCGTAGCTATGCTTGGGGATCCGCGCCCCTCTCTGCGCCAAGGATCACATGCAACTGCGGCAAGACTTGGGCAGAGAGGATGGTTGGCGGAAACGGGTTCCGGCAACCGCGCTGGCAAGACTCCTCCCACGGTCGGCGTCAACTCGTTCGGCACGCCGGCGGACGAGGCGCGCCGGGGAACGAGGTCGCCTTTCTCGTGACTTCTGGCGCTAACTTCTGCGGCTACGGGAGCGGCGCAGAGTTCGCTGGAGGCGAATCGTTCGCCCAGCGGCCAGAAGGCGGTCCTCCTCAAGGAGCAGCTGCTTCCTGCCCAGTCTCTGCGCGAGTGGATACTCGAGGAGGGCCGCACACGAGCCTGTGGGAAGGAATGCCAAAGCTTGTCGGGAACCCCCGCTTCAACTGGACAGATCCTCGCATCCGCAGGAGCGGACTGTTCCTCGGCGTTCGGACTGCTGATCTGCTTGCCGGAGCAAGGCTCATCGGGGGCACCTGCTTCGACTAGACGGATCCTGGGATCCGCAGGAGCGGGCTGTCCCCCGGCGTCCCCCTACCTGGCGCGCCAAAGATGTCGGGGCGGACCGCGTCCCCCGCGAGCACCTATGGGGCCGGAGCCCCTTTCGTTGTCCGGTGAGGGGGGCGGAGGGAGCACAGAGAGCAGATCGAGGCGAGCACACGGGCGGTTTACCCAGGTTCGGGCCGCGATGCTCGCGTAAAACCCTACTCCTGCTTGGTTGTATTGAACTGGGGAGCTCGGGATCTTGGAGAGCTAGCTGCACCGAGCGTATGGCTGTCTGGATCCCAAATCTCCGAACCTCGGAACCCCTTCTACGTTGCACACGGGCCTCCTTTTATAGCGCAAAGGGGTCACCGACAGGTGTCAACGTAAGAGGAAGGGGTAAAAGTGTAAAAGGGGTGGTAGTTGTAATAGTGCGGGAACGGTGGCGCTACAGTGCGGCACAGTGTTATCATACCTACTTCTGACGGTAGGGGACAAGGGCATTAAATGCCCGTCACGGTCGCCCGGACAGCACCGAGGCGGACCGTTAGGTGCGCCACCGCTCGCCACGATGGTGGCTGCATGCCACCGCATACCCCAGGCTGCGCGGTGCCCCGCCACGTGCCCTTGGGGGAAGCCCCGGAGCGACGCGTGGGCGGGCGAGCTGGAGCGCAGTCCTGGGGTGGCGATTTGCCGCGGCAAGTGGCTTGCCGCGGGGGTCGTCTTCCTGTGCCTGATAGCTTGCCGGCTATCAGGCCTTGCCGGGGCGCATCGCGCGCCGCGGCGGGCTTCTCTTGTGGTGCCTGGGTTCGGCCTTCCCGACAAGCTCCTCTTGTCGGGGTCTCGATCTTCTGTCTTGTATACTTTGTTCTTGGATGGCATTACATGGGCTCAGTCGTCCCGGCAAGCTCCTCTTGCCGGGGTCTTGTCTTCCTGGCCCGGCAAGCTCCTCTTGCCGGGGGCCTTGTCTTCTTGGCCCGGCAAGCTCCTCTTGCCGGGGGCCTTGTCTTGAATGCTTGGTCTTCTCTTGGCGCTTCCTGGGCGGGCCTTGCCGCAGGGTGCTACAACTGCCCGTGCACAAGTCTGGGGTACTAAGGTACCCCTACTTTAGTACACCGACAAATCCTATACGAACTCTTGTATAAAGCAAAGCGCTCCTGAGGACACATGTGAATTATTGTCAAGTTAGTTTTCATCATGCCCATATGATTCGCGTTCGTTACTTAGATATGTGGGTGAACCGGTGCTTGGGTGCTGCCCTTCCTTGGACAACCCTCCCACTTATGATTAACCCCTCTCGCAAGAATCCGCAACTATGAAAGAAGAATTAAGATAAATCTAACCATAACATGAAACATATGGATCCAAATCAGCCCCTTACGAAGCAACGCATAAACTAGGGTTTAAGCTTCTGTCAGTCTAGCAACCCATGATCTACTTATCACTTCCCAATGCCTTCCCCTAGGCCCAAACAATGGTGAAGTGTCATGTAGTCGATGTTCACATAACACCACTTGATAGAGGCGAAGGTGTCCTGATGTTTCGATGAGATGGTGGCTATCGTTTTCTCTGGGAGTCGACCTTGACGATCCGACTATGAACGTGCAAGACGTCGCGCCTTAGCAATCGCTAAAAAAACTTCCGAGAGGTAATTGACCACGCCGGAGCAAGATCAACCTGACCACGAGGGTCAATTTCCTGCGAGCAAACAAAGAACAAGCAAGAAACTGAGATTGCAATCTGGATATTGCGAATATAAGAGGAAAGCTTTATTAATGAAGATGGGGTTATGTGACGCCTTTGTCTGGTCGTTGAACACAAACGATGTACCCGAAGTTGCAGCTATGGCGAACTTTTAATTGAAATAAAACCCAAAGTCTAAACGGTACCCTAAGGGCTGTATATATGGAGGAAGAGAGGGGAATTTCGTGGCCCTTGGAGGAGGTGTCCAAAACCAACTCTAACTCTTGTCTCCCCACACATACGGACTCTAAAAACAACATATACTTAAGTATTTTGAAATTACATGGGCCTAGCCCAATAATAAGGTGACGCAGCACCTAGAATAGCCTCTAGACGAAATTTATGAAGTGGCATCTTGTATATTTCTTCCAAGGCTTCTTGCACTCCTTATGGTGGCTTCAAAGTCCTGAAATCATCAATTGTACCTCCGTTCTTCTTCCCCTTGCGCATGCCATCATCTCCATGCTTGGTCTTGTTCCAGTGTTCATCCCTCTTATCCATGCCAGGCCCTTCATTTGTAAGCAAAACAAATGTATCCAATTTAGGCAGCATTATATTATCATGAACATTAGAATCATTACCAAGAAACAAAAGTACCTGATAATTTAATTGGCTTGCGCGAGCTCTAGTAATTGGTCCAGTATGTATAGCAGCAGGAGTTGTGGGTGTAACAATGGTATTGATGTCCTCATCACCACTAGAGGAAAGACAACATACATATCATCAAAATGTCGAACGAATACCAAATTCACATGATTACTTATAACAAGACTTCTCCCATGTCCTCAGGAACAAACGTAACTACTCACAAAGCTTATTCATGTTCATAATCAGAGGAGTATAAATTATCATTAAGGATCTGAACATATGATCTTCCACCGAATAAACCAACTAGCATGAACTACAAGGAGTAATCAACACTACTAGCAACCCACAGGTACCAATCTGAGGTTTTGAGACAAAGATCAGATACAAGAGATGAACTAGGGTTTGAGAGGAGATGGTGTTGGTGAAGATGTTGATGGAGATTGACCCCCTCTCGATGAGAGGATCGTTGGTGATGACGATGGCTTCGATTTCCCCCTCCCGGAGGGAAGTTTCCCCGGCAGAACAACTCCGCCGGAGCCCAAGATTGGTTCAGCCCAAGTTCCGCCTCGAGACAGCGGCGCTTCTCCTGAAATCTTCCTCGGAATTTTTTCTAGGTCAAAACACACCATATAGCAGAAGATGGGCATCGGGGGCCTGGTAAGGGGCCCACAAGGACGGGGGGGGGGGGGGGGGGCAGGGTGGTAGGGCGCGCCCTCCACCCTTGTCGATGGCTGGTGGCCCCCCTCTGGTACTTTCTTCACCCAATATTTTTTATATATTCCAAAAATATTCTCCGTGAAGTTTCAGGACTTTTGGAGTTGTGTAGAATAGGTCTCTAATATTTGCACCTTTTCCAGTCCAGAATTCCAGCTGCCGGCATTCTCCCTCTTCATGTAAACCTTATAAATAAGATAAAAAAGGCATAAGTATTGTGTCATAATGTTTAATAAAATCCCATATTGCAATAAATATCAATATAAAAGCACGATGCAAAATGGACGTATCACACACCATTTAAGTCTCCGTCAAGATTGGATCATACTAAGACATCTTGGAATGTGATGTGGTTCCCATGTCCGTTTGCCACCTCCTACTTGGACGACCTTGGCAATTTGATTGCGGCGTCATTCACAATGGACGAACCAATTACTATATATTCAAGATGAAAGGAAAGGAGTAGGAGCTACGACCCATGTCGCCAAGTCAAATGATCGCCGACAAGCAAGCATCCACCCATCATGGAGAGAGTAGTGAGAGAGTGAGCCACCAAAAAGTGAGTGAGTGCCACAAGCCCAAATTGAGTGCCTCCACGTTGAGAGCCAATAAAAACTTAGTGCTTTTATCTACCAAAAGATACATGAGAGAAGTGTGTGAGAACCCATCTAGTGTCGTACACTATGTCCTAGTGTGCAAAGACGAAGCGGCAAGAACTAAGACCTCTCGCCATCTACCTCTAGTGTTGTCTAATCTATTGAAGGAGTTCGTGGACATATTCCTCGATGAGCTACCTCCGGGACTACCTCCACTACGAGGCATCGAACACCACACCGACCTCATCCCCGGCGCACCTTTACCGAACAAGGCACCCTACCACGTCAACCCCGAGGAAACTAAAGAAATACAAAGGTAGGTGTCGGTGTACAAAAAGGGGGCACACTTTTTGTACCCCTATAACTGTGCACGGGCAGACTGAGCCACGGGCGCCGCCACACCAAGCACGGCAAGGGAGGAAAGCCAAGGTAAGGCCGAAGCTGAAGGGAAGCAGAATGACGCCAAGACCACAAAGAGCAAAGGGGACAGAGCAGACCCCCCGGCAAGATCCTTGCCAGGGGGCAGCTTTAGTTAACCCGGCAAGACCCTTGCCGTGGCAGCTCGCCCCACACTTACGGAGCGAAGTCACCCTCGAGTCCATTGCCCCCATGGGGCAAGGATTCGGGAGACATCCCCGTGGTGGCATGCAGATCTTTGTGAAGACATTCAAGATCAGATACCCACTTCAGAAGATGATGATCCTTGGCGGGATCCCAGCCAAGGAGGACCACAAGGCCCCCGGCAAGAGCCTTGCCGGGGATGACAGCAAGTGCTGCGGCAAGACCCTTGCCGGGGCCGCGGCAAGACCCTTGCCAAGGACGCCCGTGGGGCCACCATCAGACCCACGCCAGTCGCACCCCCACCGCCGTTCGCATCTAGCTGCCGACCCAACCAGTTGGGCAGGCACCTGCGTGGCGGCGTACAGATCTTCGTGGAGACCCACCACTGCGCCACCTCAGTTGCCTGCCTGCCTACATGGCACTACAAGCACCGATGGCCAGGGCGCGTGTCGATGCAAGAGGGAGCGGCGACGGACGAGACGGGGCTCTCCCCCGCCCCCGATAAAGCAAGGACACCTAAGCAAGGCGCATTAAATGCGCCTTGTCATGTAATGCGAGGGATAGCCTCGCATTACTGTACCCTTTCCACCTCCTGTGTGCCACTGTGGCAACCCCTTTCCTATAAAAGGAGGCCCAAGGCGACCAGGAGGAGGATTCACCTTTTTGGAGCTCTAGACGCCCCATAGCTAGCTCAGGAACTCAGATATACAATCCACCAAAGCAGGAGTAGGGTTTTACGCATCCTTGCGGCCCGAACCTGGGTAAAGGAACCGTGTGCTATACGTTAGATCCGCTCTTTTCACAACGCCGCGCCCCGCAACCGTAGTAGGGATTCTTGTGATCCCATAGGTGTCGTTTCATCACCGACATCTTTGGCGCGCCAGGTAGGGGACGCAGTTGTGAGAATCGGCTTTAGAAGACAGTTCGACGCTTCTTCATCGTCATGGCGCCCAAGAAGAAGACGACGGTGGTGGTTGGCCCGTCGAAAGCCCGTCCCGACGCGGGCGAGCAGCGGACCGATCGCGGAAAGGACCCGGGGCGCTGTTCGCGAACACCAACACCGTCCCAACAGCCAGAGTTTGGGAGGCGGCGATGTTCGTGCGCCTGGTAACGGGCCGCACGCTGCCAAATCCAAGGACGGAGCCGGGCCCTCCGCGGGTGGCGCGGGGCCTTCCAGGATCGCTGCCGCTCTACCCGAGGGCGACGTAAGGGCTTCCAAGACTCCCACGCTGGTGCCGACGGCGCGCTCCTCTCAAGCGGCGGGCGACGAACGGCGTAATCACACCGAAGACCCCGGGCGTCGCCGCGGGAAGAGCCCCGAGCGCCACTCCCTGGATGTAGAAGACCTGCCCGCTCACCGAGGCGCTGGTAAAGATGGCATGCGACCGCGCGATCGTGATAGAGGTCCTTCTGACATGGTCAGAAGTCGAAGCGCGTCGTGATCTGTGCAGGTTTCGCTGCCACCAACGCCAGCAGAAGCCCTGGCACGCGCGCAGTTGCTCCTCGATTTTCCTCCCACTACGGGGAAACTCGAGAATGGAGAGCCACCATCTGAAGCCTTGTTGCAGTGGCCAACAAAGACGAACCAAGTCCGGCGGAGCCCCCGGGTCGACGCTCCGACGGAGTCCCGCGTACCAGTGGCAGGAAAGCTGGCGGCGCCGCGACCACGGTGCATTCACCTCCTCCTCGCCCGGTACCGTGGATACCTGCCCGTCGCGACGTTACGGGTGACGAAATCTCCATAGCGTCGTCCGACCCGCGGACCCACTGTGACCAGCGCCAGGTCCCCATGTGGCACGTATTGTTTCATACGGATGCCTTTCGGGTTGAAGAGTGCTGGTTCGACGTTTGCAAGGGCGGTCCATATTGGTTTTGAACCCCAGCTCCATAGAAATATGGAAGCTTATATGGACGACATAGTGGTCAAAACCAAGGACAGGGCAACCATCATCACAGATTTGCAAGAAACATTTGCAAACCTGCGCAAGATCAATCTCAAGCTGAACCATGAGAAGTGCGTCTTTGGCATCCCGTCCGGCAAGCTTCTCGGGTTCTTTGTGTCATAGCGTGGGATAGAGGCCAATCCGGACAAGATTAAAGCTATAGATCAGATTGAAGCACCCAAGCGAATCAAGGAATGCGTCGGCTTGCTGGTTGTGTCGCTGCCATGGGCAGGTTCATATCCAAGTCCGCCGAGCGCGCCCTTCCCTTTTTCAAGATCCTGAAAAAGGCGGGCCCGGTGGAGTGGACGCCAGAAGCCGAAGCAACATTGCAAGATTTGAAGAAGTACCTCTCCTCCGCGTCAACACTAGTTGCGCCTAGGCCCCAAGAGCCGTTGCTGCTATACCTAGCGGCAACGAACCAGGTGGTCAGCGCCGCACTAGTACCACAGAGAGAGGTTGACAACAAGGTGATGGCAGCGACAGAGCCCGACACCACCAATGCGGAGACGACACAGCCAGTCGAAGTGCCGTCAAAGAAGAAAATGATGCAGCACCCGGTCTACTTTGTTAGCTCCCTCCTGCAGGGGGCTAGATCAAGGTACTCCGGCGTGCAGAAACTGCTCTTCGGCCTCCTCATGGCCTCGAGGAAGCTGCGTCACTACTTCCAGGCACACGAGATCACTGTCGTCACTCGCCTCCCCCTGCAAAGGATATTGCATAATCCAGATGCAACGGGGAGGATTGTGGAATGAGAACTGGAGCTGTCCAGCTTTGGCCTCAAGTTTGAAAGTACTTCAACGATCCAGAGCCGAGTCCTGGCGGAGTTCATTGCAGAGTGGACCGCAACACCTAATGAGGAAGCCCAAGGGACTGCTCTCCCCGGCAAGGAGGCAAGTTGCAATTGGATCATGTACTTTGATGGGGCTTTCTCCCTACGAGGTGCCGGGGCTGGCGTACTGCTTGTCGCCCCCACCGGAGAGCACCTCAAGTATGTGATCCAGATGCACTTCCCCAGGGAGGTGTCAACAAACAATACGGCAGAGTACGAAGGGCTGCTTGCCGGTCTTAGGATCGCGGTGGACCTCGAAATCAAGAAGCTCATCGTCAGGGGTGACTCGCAGCTTGTCGTCAAGCAAGTCAACAAGGATTACCAGAGCCCGTTGATGAAGTGAGACAGCTGGAAGAGCATTTCGACGGTATACAGTCTGAATACGTTTCCCGAGCGGAGAACGATATTGCCGATTACCTGTCAAAACGTGCTGCCCTCAAGCTACCTGTGGAACCAGGTACCTTTGTGCTTCAGCTAACTCAGCCATCCGTTGATCCATCAACAGAGCAGAATAAGAGGAGGAAATCAGGGCCCGACAAGTACTTTCTCGCCGAGCTCCCCCGAGCCGCCGGCAAGGATGTTGCCGGGGACACTGAGCCCGCCACGGGATGGGTAGCTCCGGCGGATCATCAAGCTCTTGCCGTCGAGACAGCCGCTCCTATAGCGGAGGAGATGCCTTTAGTCCTAGCCATCGAGCCCCAGGCTCCAGCGTGGGCACAGCATACCGTCCGATTCCTCCAAACAGGGGAACTTCCTGAGGAGCAGGAAGAAGCGGAAAAAGTAGCCCGTCGCTCTACCATGTACCAGTTCGTCGATGACGTCCTGTACAGGAAGAGGCCGAACGGTGTGAAATTGAAGTGTATCCCTCGAGAGGAAGGACTAGAGATGTTGGCGGAGATACACGGAGGCATATGTGGATCCCACATCGGGTCAAGGGCCCTCACCGGAAAGGCATTCCGGCAAGGTTTCTTCTGGCCCACCGCCCTCCAGGATGCGACGACACTCGTCACCAGGTGTGAAGCGTGTCAGTTCCATCCAAAGAAGCTTCATCAGCCAGCTCAAGCCCTTCAAACCATTCCTCTCTCCTGGCCCTTCTCGGTCTGGGGGCTCGACATACTGGGCCCTTTCCCCCGTGCTGTCGGGGGCTTTAAGTACTTGTACGTTGCAATCGACAAGTTCACAAAGTGGCTAGAGGTGGAAGCAGTGAGGAAGGTCACAACTCAGTCAGCCGTCAAGTTCTTCAAGGGGCTTGTGTACCGTTTCGGTGTACCCAACAGGGTCATCACCGACAACGGCACACAGTTCACAAGCCGCACCTTCATGCAATATACTCAAGACCTCAGCAGCAAAGTCTGTTTCGCTTCCGTTGCTCACCCGTGAAGCAATGGTCAAGCTGAGAGGGCAAATGCTGAAGTGCTGCGAGGCTTAAGGACCAGGACCTTTGACAGGCCGCACAAGAGCGGAAGGCGCTGGGTTGATGAGTTGCCGACGGTTCTTTGGCCGATCAGGATGACACCAAATCGAGCCATCGGCCAGACACCCTTTGCCCTGGTATACGGGGCAGAAGCAGTTATCCCCACTGAACTCATATACGGGTCACTTCGAGTGCTCGCTTATGATAAGCTTGAGCAAGAGCAACTGTGGCAAGATGACGCACTACTCCTTGAGGAAGATCGTCTTCGGGCGGCTGTGAGAGCAGCATGCTACCAGCAAGCCTTGCGCCGCTACCATAGCCGCAAGGTTCATGCCGAAGCCTTGAGGAAGGCGACCTTGTCCTTCGGCGCGTTCAATCGGCCAAGAATTCCAACAAGTTGACGCCAAAGTGGGAAGGCCCTTACCGGGTAATACGAGTCAGCAGGCCCGACGCAGTCCGCCTGGAGACCGAAGATAAGCTTGCAGCACTGTAGACCTTTCCACCTCCTGTGTGCCACTGTGGCAGCCCCTTTCGACTATAAAAGTAGGCCCACGGCATACTGGAGAGGGATTCGGCTCTTTTGGGTAAGTTGCACCCCGTAGCTAGCCCAAGAACACAAGAACACTCAATACATCCACCAAAGCAGGACTAGGGTATTACACATCCTCGCGGCCCGAACCTGGGTAAACGATCCATGGGCTTCCTGTTAGACCTGCTCTTCTCATGACCCCGCGCCCGCCAACCGTAGAAGGGATTCTAGTGATCCCATAGGTGCCGTTTCCACCGACATCTTTGGCGCGCCAGGTAGGGGGAAATGACGCAGTTGTGAGAATCTAATCTAGCAGCTAGCCTAGCGGTTCTTCATCGCCATGGCTCCCAAGAAGAAGGAGGTCACGGCGATCGGCTCATCGGGAGCCGAACGGCCCGTGCCAGTGCGGACGAGCAGCGGGTCGGTCACAGACAGGACCCGAGCCGCGACCCGTGAGCACCAGCATCGCCCTAAAAGTCAGAGCCTGGCGAGCGGTGTCGTTCGTACACAAGACAGCGGGCCACACGCCGCAAAATCCAGAGACGGAGCTGGGCCCCCCGAAGGCGGCGCGGGGTCCTCCGGGGTTGCCGTCGTGCCACCCACGGGCGGCGCGGAAACCTCCAGGACACCCACTCCGGCGCCCACAGCGTGCTCTTCCCATGGTGTGCACGAGGAGCAGCGTCACCACGCCGGTGACCCTGGACACCGCCGTGGGAAGAGCCCTATGCATCATCCGCAGGACGAAGGAGCCCAGCATGCCCACCGAAGCGCTGGCGAAAATGGCACGCAGCCGCTGGGCCGTGATAGAGCTCCTTCTAACGTGGTTAGAAGTCAAAGCGCGCCACGGTCCACGCAGCTTTCACCACCACCCATGCCAACAGAAGCTTTGGCGCGCGCGCAGCTGCTCCTTGACTTCGCTCCTGCTGCGGAGAAGCTCGATGAGTGGAGAGCCACCATCCGGAGCCTCGTCGCCGTCGCCAACGAAGACGATCCACGGCCGGCAGGGCCCTCGGGCCGGCGCTCCGTCGAGCCACCACACGCCAGCAGTGGAAGGACCGGGGAGCTGCTGCCACAGTGCACTCTCCTCCCCCGCGCCCGTCGCTGCCGGTGCTGGTCCGTAGTGACGACGCTGCTGATAACATTTCCATAGCATCGTCCGACCCACTGACCTACCGCGATCAACGCCAAGTTCTTCACGAGCGATCCCATGAAGAAGCTCGAACCACCATCAAGCGACGGTGTGATACTCACCACCAGTCGGATAAGCGGGCGGGACCCGCTATGGACCACCCAACAATGGGGGGCTCCGGTGGCCTACCTTACGAGGTGCGTTGCCCGGCCTTTACCTGTGAGCTGCGGCAGTTCCAGTGGCCGTCCCACCACACATTCAAACCCGACATTTGTGAGAAGTACAACGGCAAGACCCATCCGTCAGAGTTCCTCGGCATCTACACAATCGCGATGCAAGCTGCCGGAGCTCGCGACAACAAGGTGCTTGCCAATTACTTCCCGTTGGCACTGAAGCCCAATGTCATGTCTTGGTTGATGCACTTGCCGGCGGATTCCATTTCTTCTTGGTCGGATCTGTGCCATGTGTTCGTTGGTGCCTTCGCCGGAGGCCACCAAGCTCATGGACAGGCCAGTGATTTGCATATCATTCCCTAGAAGGAAGGGGAAACCCTGCGCAAGTACATCCAGAGGTATAGCCGGGTGCAGTACAACATCCCCGATGTTCATCCTGCCGCCGTGATTAGTGCGTTTCATCAGAACATGCGCAACCGCAAGATGCGCGAAGAGCTGGCGATGAACAAGGTCAAGGATGTGGCTGAACTTTATGTTCTGGCCGACAGATGCGCCCGGGCCAAAGAGGGAAGGAAGTACCCCGGCGAGGACGCCGACACGGAAACCGACTCCACAAACGAAGACACCGCCGCCCCGACAAAGAAGGGCAGGTGCCGCAACAAGAAACACAAGGATAAGACCATGCTTGCCGTCGAGGGATCCGAGGACGTCGGCGCTGCCAAGAAGGCCAAGGCAGATGGCCCCGACAAGGAAATAGGCGGGTGCGCCACCTACCGGGTCTTGGCGGCTGCCAACAAGCCAGGGGGCTCTGACAAGCAGTACTGCAAGATCCAGCGCACCAAGGGCCACGACCTCTAGAACTGCCGGCAAGTCGAGCTGCTTGCTGAGAAGCAAAAAAACTAAGTAGGAGAGGCGGGACAAGGAGAAGGGCCAGTATGGTGCCGAGGGGTCCGGCAAGAGGCGTGGCGGCGAAGGAGTTCGCCGCGACAAGGATAACCAACAAGAGAGGCCTGCTCGGGGTCGCGACAAGAAGCAGGAAGACGATGATCATGACGAAGACGATGATTCTGGCGAGCATGAGTTCTAGAAGGCTACAGAGGCCATGTGCGTCGATGGTGGGGCCTCGCTGCATACCTCTCACCGCCAGCTCAAGTAATGGGCGCATGAGATCACAGCAGCAGAGCCATCATTCGACGCTCAAAAGCCACTGAAGTGGTCCAGCACACCCCTCATCTTTGACGCCGAGGACAACCCTGACCGCACAACTGCGGTCGGGTGCTTGCCGTTGTTGGTCTCATCAACGATACGCAACCTCAAGGTGAACAAGATGCTGGTTGATGACAGGGCCAGTCTGAACTTGATCTCACCCGTTGTGATCAAAAGGCTGCAAATTCCTGATGGAGACCTCGAGGAAACGGGCACGTTCCAAGGGGTCAACCCGGGAAGGAGCCAGCCAAAGGGAAAGGTCACGTTGCCTGCGACGTTTGGAGGCGAGTTAAACTACAAGACAAAGAGGATTATCTTCAATGTAGCCAAGATCCCCTTGCCCTACAAGAGGATCCTCGGCCCCCCGGCACTATCCAAGTTCATGGCAGTGTCGCACTACGCCTACAACATGCTAAAGATGCCTGGGCCGATGAACATCATCACCGTCCCCTCCATGTGGTACGTACTGCTTTTTACGGATGCCTTTTGGGTTGAAGAGTGCTGGCTCGACGTTTGCAAGGGCGGTCCAAATTGGTTTTGAGCCCCAGCTACATAGAAATATTGAAGCTTATATGGATGACATAGTGGTCAAAACCAAGGACAAGGCGACCCTTGTACAAGACTTAGAAGAAACGTTTTCCAGCCTACGCAAGATCAACCTCAAGCTGAACCCTAAGAAGTGTGTCTTTGGTGTTCCATCTGCAAAACTTCTCTGGTTCTTTGTGTTGCAGCATGGGATCGAGGCAAACCCGGACAAGATCAAGGCTATTGAGTAGATTGAGGCACCCAAGCGGATCAAGGATGTGCGTCGGCTCACTGGCTGTGTTGCCACCATGAGCAGATTCATATCCAAGTCCGCTGAGCATTCCCTTCCCTTTTTCAAAATCTTGAAGAAGGCAGGCCCAATGGAGTGGACCCCGGAGGCCGAGGCAGCGTTGCAGGATCTAAGGAAATACCTTTCCTCTACGCCAATACTGGTTGCGCCTAAACCACAAGAGTCGTTGATGCTGTATCTGGCAGCCACGAATCAAGTGGTCAGCGCCGCACTAGTGGCGCAGAGGGAGGTCGACGACGAGCCAGTGGCAACGGCAGGACCGATGGATGGCAAGTCAGAGATTCCCCCGGCAGGGCCTGGTGCCAGCAAGGCAAGGCCCCCGGCGGAGTCCGACGCCATCGGGACAGAGCCTGCGCAGTCAAGTGGGGTGGTGCAGAAGAAGAAGATGATGCAGCACCCGGTTTACTTTGTCAGCTCCCTCTTGAAGGGGGCTAGATCAAGATATTCCGGTGTGCAGAAATTGCTCTTCGCCCTCCTTATGGCCTCGAGGAAGCTGCGTCATTACTTCCAAGCCCACGAGATCACTGTCGTCACCGAACTCCCGTTGCAACGGATACTGCACAACCCACACGCAACCGGAAGGATTGTGGAGTGGGCCTTTGAGTTATTAAGCTTTGGGTTGAAGTTTGAAAGTACTTCAACAATCCAGAGTAGAGTCCTGGCGGAGTTCATTGCAGAATGGACCTCAACGCCTGATGAAGAGATCCAGGAGACCACTCTCCCCGACAAGGAAACAACTCACGACTGGATTATGTACTTTGACGGGGCTTTCTTGCTGCAAGGCGGCGGTGCTGGTGTGCTGCTCGTCGCGCCCACCGGAGAGCACCTCAAGTATGTAATCCAGATGCACTTTCCCAGGGAGATGTCCACCAACAACACTGCTGAATACGAGGAGTTACTGGTCTCAGGATCGCGGCTGACCTCGGAGTTAAAAATCTCATCGTCAGGGGTGATTCGTAGCTTGTCGTCAGACAAGTCAACAAAGATTAACAGAGCCCATTGATGGAGGCCTACATAGATGAGGTGAGGAAGCTGGAGGCACTACTGGAATCAGCTAGTTTGCCATCTGCCAGTTCTTTGCCGTCCGCTAGCGGACGGCAAAGAAGCTCTTTGCCATCAGCTTCCAGAAAGCAGACGGCAAAGAAATGGCTGATGGCAAAGACCAAGTTTGCCATCAGCCAGTTCTTTGCCGTCTGCTAGCGGACGGCAAAGATGCTTTGCCGTCGGCTAGCGGACGGCAAAGAAGGAGGGGCTGCACTGACGAACTGCAAAAAAAAACCTAACGGGCTCCCTCTTTGCCATCCGCTAGCGGACGGCAAAGAGCAAGAAGGCGGACGGCAAAGTGCCGCGGACGGCAAAGAGGGAGGCCCCACGTAACGTTAATGGGGCCGCGCCCCACACCCCCTCTATCTCTCTCTTTCTCGCCCCGCCGCCGCCCCAGCGCCCCCCGCCGCCCCAGCGCCCCCCGCCGCCGCCCCGACGCCCCCCGCCCCCCGCCGCCGCCCCAGTGCCCCCCGTCGCACCACGCCCCGCCGCCGCCCCAGCGCCCACCTCCGCGCCCCGCCGCCCCGGCCGGGCCCGGCGCCGCCGCCCCAGGCCGCCCCGCCCCCCTCCTCCGCCGCCCCAGGCCGGCCCGCCCCGCTCCTCCGCCGCCCCAGGCCGCACCGCCCCCCTCCTCCGCCGCCCCAGGCCGCACCGCCCCAGGTGAGCTTCTTCCTTTTTTTCCTTTTTTCTGTTTTTTTAGTTTTAGGTTTATGTTTAGTTTAGATTTAGTTTTAGTTTTAGGATTAGTTTTAGGTTTATAGGTTTAGTTTTAGTTTAGTTTTAGGTTTAGATTTAGTTTTTTTTTTTTTTTTGTTTTAGGTTTAGGTTTGGTTTAGGTTTAGGAAAGAAGAAAAAGAGAAAAAGAGGAGATCAGGAGAAGAAGAAGAAGAGGAGGAGGAGAAGAAAAAAGAAGAAGAGGAAGAAGAAGAAGAAAAAAGAGGAGAGGAGGAGAAGAAGAAGAGGAAAAAGGAAAGGAGGAAGAAGAAGAAGAAAAAAGAGGAGAGGAGGAGAAGAAGAAGAGGAAAAAGGAAAGGAGGAAGAAGAAGAAGAAGAAGAAGAAGAAGAAGAAGAAGAAGAAGAAGAAGAAGAAGAAGAAGAAGAAGAAGAAGAAGAAGAAGAAGAAGAAGAAGAAGAAGAAGAAGAAGAAGAAGAAGAAGAAGAAGAAGAAGAAGAAGAAGAAGAAGAAGAAGAAGAAGAAGAAGAAGAAGAAGAAGAAGAAGAAGAAGAAGAAGAAGAAGAAGAAGAAGAAGAAGAAGAAGAAGAAGAAGAAGAAGAAGAAGAAGAAGAAGAAGAAGAAGAAGAAGAAGAAGAAGAAGAAGAAGAAGAAGAAGAAGAAGAAGAAGAAGAAGAAGAAGAAGAAGAAGAAGAAGAAGAAGAAGAAGAAGAAGAAGAAGAAGAAGAAGAAGAAGAAGAAGAAGAAGAAGAAGAAGAAGAAGAAGAAGAAGAAGAAGAAGAAGAAGAAGAAGAAGAAGAAGAAGAAGAAGAAGAAGAAGAAGAAGAAGAAGAAGAAGAAGAAGAAGAAGAAGAAGAAGAAGAAGAAGAAGAAGAAGAAGAAGAAGAAGAAGAAGAAGAAGAAGAAGAAGAAGAAGAAGAAGAAGAAGAAGAAGAAGAAGAAGAAGAAAAGGAAAAAAACCGACCCGACACGGTACCCTGACCCCAACCCGGCACCCCGACACGACACCCCGACCCCGAGACCCCGACCCCGAGACCCCGACCCCGACCCCGAGACCCTGACCCCGACACCCCGACTCCGACCCCGATCCCGACACCCCGACCCCGATACCCCGACCCCGACACCGACACCCCCACCCCCAAGCCTGACCCGACACCCCGACCCCGACCCCGACACCCCGACCCCGACCCGACACGGTACCCAGACCCCGACCCGACACCCCGACACGACACCCCGACCCCGAGACCTCGACCCCGACCCCGAGACCCCGACCTCGACACCCCGACCCCGACCCCGACCCCGACCTCGACACCCCGACCCCGACCTCATATATTTGTGAATTATTAGTTATAGGTCATATATTTTTCGATTTTGTTATGAAAAACATCATATATAATTGTGTTGATCGTGTAGTTTTAAATGTGCAGTTGTTTCATCGCTGCGAGGTTTGGTGTTCGACGACCTCGCCGTGCGTTTGACGAGCTCTGCCCCTTCGTTCGTGGGTGAGCACAAATGACAAGTCCTCCTCCCCCATTAATTATTTGATCTATTCCGATGAAACTTGATAGCTAGCTATATATGTGTCTTGAATCATCAGTATGCGTAACCAATATGTGTCTCCCGTTCGAAAGCGTCATAGTTATAAATATGCATGCATTTGCATATTTATAACCTTGATTCTTTCGAATTGTCCAACGCTATCCATGGACAGCCCGAGTATGTGTAGATTGGGTTCGTTTTCCCATATGCTTTGCTCCGGATCCGACGCATAAATTTCGTCAGTGCCTCCCCTGTTGTTCTCCGGGTACACATCCTCTCTGTTTATTGCAGAGACGTGTATCAAGAGAACAGCGGGGAGGTGCTGCCGAAATTTTGCGTCGGATCCGGAGCATAGCATGGGAAAATGAACCCAATCTACACATACACGGGTGGGATTAGGACCTATCATTACCTATTAGAGTGTAGGTTGCATGGACGTAATAAAATTGACAAAGTAGATCAACTGATGAATATATACATGGTGAATTACATATATAATTGTTGTGTCCAGTAGCTCTGAAAGTCAAGATGAGTGACCGTGCTTGGATGTATACCGGTCACACTGGTCAGAACAAATGGAGCGCTGAATGGTTCACAAAAACTAAGGGGTTTGTGCAAGCCGCATTTGCAAATGGCCAAAAGAAAACCTGGTGCCCCTGTTTCCGGTGCGGCAATTGGGAAAAGAAGACAGAGGCTGAAATGGGCAAACACCTGCAGAAGAGTGGTTTTACGCCCGATTATACGGTGTGGACATTTCATGGTGAGTCTGCCCAACGTGACCGAGCTGAGGTGGATCGTCGTCGCACTGACGAGCATGGTACCGGGATGGAAAACATGGTGCAAGGCTATGATGATGCTCGGGATTCGGACGAGGAGATGGAGGAATCTGCAAAGGCCTTCAATGAAATGTTGGAGTCTTCGAAACGTCCGCTACACGAGCACACTGAGCTTTGTCAGTTGGATGCCATCTCACAAGTAATGGCTCTGAAGGCTCAGTTCAACTTGGGCAGAGAATGCTATGACGCAATTATGATAGTATTTGGACGCTTTCTACCCAAAGGCCATGTAATGCCTGCAAACCTGTACCAGTCGGACAAAATCCTCCGTGCACTGAAGATGCCCTATGAGAAGATACATGCCTGTGAGAAAGGATGTGCCTTATTTAGGCTTGGCTATGCGGACTTGAACTATTGTCCCATTTGCAAGTCTTCCGGGTATATTGTGGTAGACAACGGTATGGGTGAGAAGACACAGACCAAAATCCCCGTTAGTGTTCTTCGGTATATGCCAATCATACCAAGACTTCAACGTCTTTTCATGGTCGAAGAGACGGCCAGACAGATGACATGGCACAAAACAGGCAAAAGAACCGAACTAGATGCAGATGGGAATCTGATGATGGTACACACATCGGATGGTGTTGCGTGGAAAAAGTTGGATGAATTACATGTTGACAAAGCGGCAGATCCGAGGCATCCTCGAGTCGGCATCAGCACGGATGGGTTCAGTGTGTTTGGTATGACGGCAGCCCAATACATTTGTTGGCCCGTATTTGTCTTTCCACTCAATCTCCCCCCCGGACAGATTATGCAAAGAAAGAACATTTTCCTGACGTTGATAATTCCAGGACCCAACTATCCGGGCAAAAATATGAATGTGTACATGCAGCCGCTTAAGGACGAATTGCAAGAAGCCTGGGATAATGGGTTCAAGACATACGACGCCTTTAGCAAACGGAACTTCATAATGCGTGTCTGGTACATGTACTCGACGCAAGACTTGCCGGCGTATGCGCTATTCGTTGGCTGGTGTGTGCATGGAAGGTTCCCGTGCCCCACATGCAAGGGAGCTCTTGAGTTTCGTTGGCTTTAGGCCGGTCGCAAGTTTTCTTGCTTCGACATGCATAGACAGTTCCTGGATCCTCGCCATAAGTTCAGGAAAGACAAGAAGAACTTCATCAGGGGTAGAGTTGTCAAAAACTCTGCACCACCTGCATTGACAGGCCAACAGACCCTGGATCAGTTAAACGCTCTCGAGCCAGATCCACAACGTCCAGGGTATTTCAAGGGGTATAATACTAAGCACGCGTGGACTCACAAAACATGCTTATGGGATCTGCCTTACTTCAAAGACCTCCTTTGCCCACACAACATCGACGTGATGCACACTGAGAAGAATATCGCTGAGGCACTTTTTGGTACATTGTTCGGCATAGATGGGAAGTCAAAGGATAATACTAAGGCTAGAGTCGATCTGGAGGCGCTATGTGATAGGCCATTACAAAACATGAAAGAACCGAAAGGAAAGCAGAACTGGACAAAGCCAAAGGCATGGTTCAATCTTGGAAGGCCAGCTATGAGGGAAATTCTCTTGTGGGTGCAACAACAGTTGATGTTCCCTGATGGGTATGCAGCGAATCTAAAGAGGGGAGCGAATCTTGATAAACTGAAGATATTTGGTCTCAAGAGTCATGATTGGCACATATGGATTGAGCGGGTAATGCCGGTGATGTTGCGTGGCTTCATCCCTGAGGATGAATGGCTAGTACTGGCAGAACTCAGCTATTTCTTCCGTGTTCTTTGTGCGAAAGAACTATCGCCTGGAATGCTAGAAGAAATGGAAGAGTTGGCGCCGGAGTTGATCTGCAAGTTAGAGAAGATCTTTCCACCGGGCTTCTTTAATCCAATGCAGCATTTGATTTTGCATCTCCCGACCGAGGCAAGATTGGGCGGGCCCGTGCAAAATCGTTGGTGCTACCCAACTGAGAGGATGCAGAAGACGCTTCGAGAAAAATGTAAAAATAAACGTAGAATTGAAGCATCGATGGCTGAGGCATTCATCACAGAGGAGGCGGCAAACTTCGTAACAGCGCACTACGAAGCCAAAAATCGTCATTTGCATAATCCGAAGCCTCGGTACAATGCTGACGAGCCTAAAAAAGGTGGATCCAACCTCAGCCTATTCAAAGGGAATCTCGCACCAGCTAGTGTTTCACATCCAGTATCTTTGGATAACGAAGAATGGCGGACCATTTCGTTGTATATCTTCAACAACCTGATAGAAGTGCGGCCGTACATCGAGTAAGTTCTCGGTACATTGTTTCGCAACTTCTATTTCCTTTGAACTACTCTTATTCCTGGATATGTCATACAGCCGATACGTCACCATATTCTCGTATGGAGAGGAGATCCAAAAGGATTCCGTCCAAGAGTATGAGCTTCTCGCAAAGCAAGGAGGTGGCTATCCCGGTTTCATCTCTTGGTTCAAACAAACGGTAATTTCTATTAGACAATTTCATTTCATTCGCTAATTTGTGCATAGTGCAACAATCCTTTCATATTAAACTTGTAGGCTAATTCAGAGTCTATGGACGCCGAATTGAGACAAGTCGCTAATGGTTTTGACTATAAGGTTCGTTCATTTGACAAGTACGACATCAACGGGTATCGCTTTCGTACCTATGGCAAAGAGCTATCTATGGCCGACCGAAAGTCAACAAATTGTTGTGTATCTGCTATCGGCGAAGGAGGTACCGAGTATTATGGGAGAGTTGAAGCAATTTATGAACTTCTGTTCTATGGTGAAAATCCACCGAATGTCGTAGTCTTCAAATGTTATTGGTTTCAGCCAAAGGAGACTAGAAGGACTCATGAACATGTAGGGCTAGTTGAAATCAACCAAAGCACTCATTTAGATGTTCCAGATGTCTATATTATGGCTCAACAGGCGACCCAAGTATTCTATCTACCGTGGGCCTGCCAAACTAATCCAAATCTGAAAGGTTGGGATGTCGTTTATGAAGTGCCGCCACGTGCTAGACTTTCTCCCCCAAAGGAAGAAGATTATGAACCTCACATTAACCCAGACACATATGAAGGAGAATTCTTCCAAGAGACACGTCTTTCCAAAAAGCGTTTCAAGAACCGCTATACTTCACCCAAAAACATTGAAGTAGACAGCAACAATGAATCCGACATCACCCCAGAGGAGGAACAAGAAGAGCCGGAATAAGAAGAGGTTACTGCTGCGGATGACCTGTCAATGCTTGACCGATTACGTCAAGGTGGCCTTGCACATGTTGATGCCAATGAACCCTATGAGCCCGTCATTGATTATAGTGATGATGATGATTATGCATTTATTGATGATACTGATCGAGATTATTAGTAGTGTCAGGTATTACATTTTTTTATGTTGTACTTGATGATGATACACTTAAGTGATACACATATTATTATTCATGTCGGTCTTTTTTTATGTTGTACTAATTTCGTTTACTGTTTGTCATGGCAGGTGTTGAAAGATGGTGGGCGCTGGTCGGGAGCGTGGTCTGAGGTCTTCCATTCCAGACGCACCTCTCCGCCGAGCGTTGCTGGACAGTATGGCCACACTGCCGGGCCCTTCTTCGTCGACCGCGGTGCCCAGCAGGGGACGAGGTAGGAAGAGAGGAGGTGGGGCACGTGGTCGTGGGAGAGGAAGTAGGGTGACTGCTACAGCGCCTTCCTCGCCGCCACCCCCAGCCGTTTCACCCGAGCACGTGACTGCTAGGGTGGACTCGTCCGAGGAGGAGGCTACACGGACTCCGGTCCACGAGCCTCCGGTCCACGGGTCTTGGGCCCACGAGCCTTGAGTCGACTGGCCTTCGGCCCCCGAGAGTTCGGCCCACGTGACCCCGGAGGAGCACACGTCCGGATGGGGTACCTGGCCGGATCAGCCCGAGGAGCCGAGTGGCCATGCTGATGATGGCGGGGAGCCGACTGATCTTGAGGAGGAGGGGGGCACCGTCTACCAGCGTGGTGCTACACGTCTCCCGTCCGTGCCGGTGACCCGCGAGCAGAGGTGGTTGATTTTCCCTGATGGGGAGAGGTACGTAAGTGCATTTAATAGTTTTGTACCTTGTGCATTCATGTTTTTTCAAATAACTAATGCGTTGGCCTTGTCATGCTGCAGGGGTTGGGACTACCATCATAGTGTCCGCCGGCCCAACTCCGTCCTTGGAGTTCTTTGCCGGCAAAACTTCCCGGAGTTTTGTCACGTTGCCTGGTGAGGGTCGGCTTCCAGAGCTTGGATTGAGCTGGGAGCACTACGTGGCTGCCCCAGCCCCGCCGGATGAGATTATCGATGGTGTCGTGTGCGACACGAGGGCAGACATGGTGATCAGAAAGTTCTGGGTAATTTCTCCTTTACACATTTAAAAATCTTCAACTAGCTAGTTATTAATTGTACTAATCAATATTGTCTCATTTGATCGCAGACATTCTACAGGTGTGAGGAGGGATACGAGGAGGACGCGGCACATGTTATCGAGAACGTCTGCAAGCGCCTACTCCAGAACTTACGGCACGAGGCTCGGGTGCAGGCTGTTCGAGACTACTACGCCTTGCGTGGTATCAAGAATACCAAGCCGGCGTGCCGCGATAAGTTCCTGAGTAAGGAGCAGTACATGAAGGTAATTCTTAAGGCCTTCTCTACTTAAGTTCCTTCATTTAGTAATTCTTAGCGGTAGCGCTCAAGTTTCTATTTGCTAACTTAGGCGCCTCCGAGATGGTGTGCGGATCGGATGGATTGTTGGGAGGTGTTGGTCGATGAGTGGTGCTCACAACGATGGCTAGCCCTCCACAAGGAGGCCAAGGACAAACGTGCCCAAATGGAAGGTGTGCCACACCATCAAGGCAGCTCCAACTTATATCAGTTCGGGCGCAACTGGATATGTGGTTTGCTTCATGATTCATGCAATTCATTCATCATGCTAGCTTGAGCCCTTTAATTACTAATTTTCATTGTTTCTCTCTTTCAGGCACGCTACAATAAGGCGGATAAGGTGCCAGAGGTGTACGACCTGTATGCCATGGCCCACACTGCCTCTTTCAAGAAAGTCAAGGCTTTCTCTCAGTCTGACCTCGATGATGCAAACAACTTCACCAACATCTCCTCCCACAACAAGCTCGTGAGATATAGAGATGAGGGGAAGGCGAGGAAAGGGGAGGACTTTAACCCGAGCCAGGGTCCCATTGATCCAGAGCTGTTGATGATATCTGGTGGCGGGAGGTCCCATGGATCCATAACCATTGGAGATGGACTTATCCGTTGTCCTAGCACTCTCCCGGAGATCAAGGCGCGTCAGTCGAGCTCCGCTCCTGAGATAAGGCCTCGTGAACGGCCAGTGCAACTCGCCATCAAGGTTAGTGATACGTACTCAGTTATCTTTCTCCATTACATTGTGTGCGCTTCCATCAATGATTACAAATTGTCATGTGAGTGGTGTTGCAGGCTACTATACAGAGTGAGAGAGATAGAACAGAGAAACTTCTGGCGGAGGCGGCGGAGAGGCAGCGGGAGTTGGAGGAGAGGACGGCAAAGATGATGGAGGAGGAGAGGGCACGGAATGACATGCAGGCAAGGGCCATGTACGAGCTCCTTGTGGTAAGTTTCTTCTGCAGATTAGCCAAAACATTCATGTAGTGTTTGTCTCATTACTAACTAGTATGACTGAGTCGTCAAAACCAAATGTGCAGTCTGTGTGCGAGAAGGCAGGTCAGACCGCTCCGCCGATGCCAGTGATTGCTCCTGGGACCACGGTGAGTTTTATTTGAAAGGACATTACTTGCTAGTCTTAACATTTGAGTGTCATCATGCTAACAAGACATTGGAAATGATCTTTGGTGCAGCGTAACTCCAGACAAGCATCGCACGATCCTTCTCCAGCTACCGACACGAGCCACCACGCTCCTACACCTCCTGGATCTTGGTAAGTTTATCTAGTGTTTTGCTTAACACATGCATAAAGACCTAGACTTAGCTTTATTTCCTCCAATGCTTACCATAATGACCTAGACTTAGCTTCTTCTCCTCCAAAATGACTTAATAAGCTTACTGACCTCCAAAACCATCCATTTTACCTAAGTTAGCTCTAAAACGATCTGTACTTAGCTTACTTATGTCAAAAATTGCATAATTAGCTTAGTTAGCTCATAGACGATCCATTTTACCTAAGTTAGCTCTAAAATGACCCATTTTACCTAGGTTAGCTTATAAATGATCCAGTTCATCCAAGTTAGCTCAAAAAATGACCCATTTTACCTAGATTAGCTCCTAAATGATCCATTTTACCTACGTTAGCTTTAAAATGACCCATTTCACCTAGGTTAACTCCAAAATGACCAATCTTACCTAGGTTATCTCATAAACGATCCATTTCAACTAATTTAGCTCATAAACGATCCATTTCACCTAGGTTACCTAAAAACGATCCATTTCACCTAAATTAGCTCTTAAATGATCCATTTCACCCAAGTTAGCTCAAAAAGATCCATTTCAACTAAATTAGCTCATAAATGATCCATTTCACCTAAGTTAGCTCAAAAACGATCCATTTCAACTAAATTAGCTCAAAAATGTTCCATTTCAACAAAGTTAGCTCAAAAACGATCTATTTCAACTAAGTTAGCTCAAAAACGATCCATTTAACCTAAGTGAGCTAAAAAACGATCCATTTCACCTTAGTTGACTCAAAAACGATCCATTTCACCTAAGTGAGCTAAAAAAGATCCATTTCTAACTTTCTTATTTTGCCATTTTGCAGATTTCATTATGTGCTGGATGGAGTGCTTGTTCTACTCTTCTTGTTCTTGTCTTCTCATTCTAGTCACCTTAGCTATGGAGTGCTTGTTTATGTATGGATGGAACTTGTTTATGTATGAAATGATGGATGGAACTTGTTTATGTATGAAATGATGGATGGAACTTGCTTATGTAATATGTACGGATGGAACTTGCTTATGGACTTGCTTATGAATGCCTGTGAAATACATGAACTTGCTTATGAATGCCTGTGAAATATATCTATATGTCATATATATTTTCTGTGCAAATTGTGGGATTTAATAAAAAACAGAAAAAAACCCCAATATGCAGGCTCTTTGCCGTCTGCCACAGACGGCAACGGCCTCTTTGCCGTCCGCCGCGGACGGCAAAGAAGACACGTGGCATCCAGCTGTGCTTCCTGGGAGCTGACCCATTTGGCCAGTTTGCCTACAGTGGCAGACGGCAAAGACTTTTCCATCAGTGGCAGACGACAAAGACTTTGCCATGAGTGGCAGACGGCAAAGACAGTGGCGGACGGCAAAGGCCTGCCGTTAGCCACTTAACGGACTGACAGCGCAATTATTGCCGTCCGCTCTCTTTGCCGTCTGCCGCGCTCTCTTTGCCGTCTGCGGCGGACGGCAAAGACTTTGCCATCAGTGGCAGACGGCAAAGTAGCTGTTTACCGTAGCCTACGTTGCCGGAGCCTTTTGCCGTCCGCGGCTGACGGCAAAGGCCTTTGCCGTCCGCTGTTCATGCCTTTGCCGTCCGCCATGACAGACGACAAAGTAGCTGATTCCTGTAGTGAGGAGTGCTTTGACAGTATACAAGCAGAGCATGTTCCCCGAGCGGAGAACGGCATCGCCGATTACCTGTCAAAGCGCGCTGCATTCAAGCTACCTGTGGAAACCGGGTACCTTTTTGCTTCGGTTAACTCAACCATCCGTCAAACCATCAACGGAGCCGAACAAGCAGAGGAAATCAGGCCCCGGCAAGTACTTTCCCGCCGAGCCCCCAGGGGCCGCCGACAAGTGTGTTGCCGCAGATCCTGAGCCTGCCAACGGGCAGCTGGCTCCGGTAGGGCGCCAAGCCTTGGCCGTGGAGACGGCTGCCCCCATGGCAGAAGAGATGCCTTTGGTCCTTGCCGTCGAGCCCCAAGCTCCGGCATGGGCAGATCATACCGTCCATTTCCTCCAGACAGGGGAACTTCCTGAGGAGCAGGAAGAAGCGGAAAAAGTAGCCCATCGGTCTGTGTTGTACCAGTTCGTCGATAACGTCATGTACAGAAAAAGACCAAACATTGTGAAATTTAAGTGCATCCCCTGGGAGGAAGGACTGGGGCTGTTGGCAGAGATACATCGAGGCATATGTGGTTCCCACATAGGGTCGAGGGCCCTTGCCGGCAAGGCATTCCGGCAAGGCTTCTTCTGGCCCACCGCCCTCCAGGATGCGACAACACTAGTAAACAGGTGTGAAGCGTGCCAGTTCCATTCAGAGAAGCTTCATCACCCCGCTCAAGCCCTTCAAACAATCCCTCTCTCCTGACCATTTTCGGTCTGGGGGCTGGACATACTGGGCTTTGAGTACTTGTACGTTGCAATCGACAAGTTCACAAAGTGGCCAGAGGTGGAAGCAGTGAGGAAGGTGACAGCACAGTCAGCCATCAAGTTCTTCAAGGGACTAGTCTGCCATTTTGGTGTGCCGAACAGAGTCATCATCGAAAACGACACGCAGTTCACAAGCCACACCTTCATGCAATACATCCAAGACCTCGGCAGAAAGGTCTATTTCACCTCGGTGGCGCACCCACGGAGCAACGGCCAGGTGGAGAGGGAAAATGCTGAAGTGTTGCGAGGCCTGAGGACAAAGACTTTTGACAAGCTGCACAAGAGTGGAAGGCACTGGATTGATGAGTTGCCGGCGGTTCTTTGGTCAATCAGGACGACACCAAGCCACCGGCCAGACACCCTTTGCCCTGGTATACGGGGCAGAAGCAATTCTCCCCACGGAACTCACATGCGGGTCACCTTGAGTGCTCACTTACGACGAGCTTGAGCAAGAGCAATTACAGCAAGATGACACAACGCTCCTTGAGGAAGATCGTCTTTGGGCGGCTGTGAGAGCAGCACGCTACCAACAAGCCTTGCGCAGCTACCATAGCCGCAAGGTTCATACCCGAAGCTTTGAGGAAGGCGACCTTGTTCTTCGGCGCGTTCAATCGGCCAAGAATACCAACAAGTTGACACCGAAGTGGGAAGGCCCTTATAGGGTAATACGAGTCACCAGGCCCGGCGCAGTCCACCTGGAGATCCAAGATGCTGTCCCAGTGAGCAACTCCTAGAACATCGAGCATCTTCGCAAGTTTTACCCACAAGGCGCGGCTTGCCGGGCCTCCCGGCAACCCACCTTTTGTACAAGCTTTGCCGGCAAGGCATGTAACCCCTGTACAATGCCAGGCGCCGACCCTGAGCATAATTAAATGAAGCGCTGGCGCCCTAAGTTATAGCATGCATGCTAGGTTAAGTCTCTCCCTTGGTTAGGGTTGATAGTGCTTAGCGGCGACTAACCCCTAACCTAGAGGTCGAGTGTGAGTATTTCTGTTCTCTTTGGTTTGCAGGGCACGTGGACACTTCTGCTAAGCCGCCTGGGAAAAAGAGAATGAACTGGCTCTCCGGCCCCGGCAGGCCAAGACTACCGGGGGCTGAAGATACAAGGCTCCAACCACGGCAAGCCAAGGTTGCCGGGGGCTGCAGATTCAGATAAGTCTTCCATCCCCCCGTTATGCATTTCATATAGAACTGGGACATGTGAAACCTCGTTTACATTCTTAAAACCACCGTGCTCCCCCTTTCCTGTACCGAAGAGCTACCTCCTGGGTCGAAATTTGGTCGTAGTCGCGGTGGCAAGGAAATGAACGAGGGGCCTAACTCTACTTCGCCCCTGCCTCCGCCAAGAGTGTGAGAATGGTCGACTAAAGTGGAGAGATGACAAGGCCTGTTGCCGGGCGACAATGTTTATCTTAAAAATAACAAGGATTCATCCTTGGCATGGGCCTCGCTCATGCACAGAGAACCCGACAAACACCCTTTTTCATTAAAAACATCCCATACAGGTACAGTTCATACGGAATTAAAAACACAAGCAAGGGGATTACAAGTCTTGAAATTAACAAGTGCCCGCTGGCTTACAAACTAAAAAGAGAAAAGGTGCCCGTAATCCCTTTCTTGTCCCTCTCCTCAGAAGGTGGAACAAGGCAGCAGGAGGGCAAAATGAGCGCCTAGGCAAGGTACGAGGAGAAGAAGGCACCAAGGGAACATCTTGGTGCCGGGAAAGGATCTGGAAGACGAGGCAGCGGGCCGGCAATACGCGGCGAAGGCGTCGGTGCCCGCGTACTCTGAGTTGACGGCCACCGCCCGCCTTCTTCGCCCTCTCCGGCCCTCCTACGCCAGCCACCCAAGGAGACAACGGGGAGCACCCCGATGGAGAGCTTGGCGAGGATGGCCCTCGGCAGGGCGCATGGCCGAGGGAGGAGCGGCACGGTCAATCTAAGTCGGAGTCGGCATCCTGCCGCTGGACTCCCTCGTCGTCGCTGTCGCTGTCCTCCTCATCACTCCGCTCGAGGAGGAATCTTCATCGTCGGAGGAGCTCTCCACGCAGCACTTCAGGCGAGTTCCAAGATCTCCAAAGACCTTGACGGAGAGCAGGCCGCCCTCCATTAACTTGAAGTAGAGGACGAGCCCCGCCGTCAGGCTGTGGATACGAGCAAACATCTTCCATCCACGACAGAGGTACATGACGTGAGGAGCGGGGAAGTCGACGTCGACCCGCATGCCGCCGTTCCCGCAGCCCCTCATGTGCAGCCTGAGGGTCTGGGGCGGATCCGGCTCTATCGCCAGAGCGAAAGGGGTGGGGATGCAGAGGCGACGACGCGGTGGTTGGCGCAGCCTGATGAAGAACTCACGGGGCTGATCCAGACGTGGCCCTCCATCGCGGGAGGCATCGTTGGCGGGGGCACGACCACCGCACCGCCTCACCCCCCTCTCCCCCGACTTCCGCGGCAACCTCGGCCTCGCCCCCTCCCCCTTCCTCTTGTAGCCGGCTCCACCACCACAGGCTCCCGAGAATGGGGAACGCGCTGTCGAGCGGCGACCCTCGCCGCCACCGTCGAAGGCCCAGCACCCCCTCTCGCCATGGCGGGTGGAAGGAAGGAGTGGAGGAGGAAGAGGATGGATGCAGAGAGAATGTGGGATGGCATCCCCCACTCCTTATAAAGGGTCGGGGTCGGGGATCGGCCGCCCCATTAAGGCAATCCAGCCATCAAAGGCATGGGGAATCAGAACCGACCCGCACTGCAAAAGAAAATACACTTCCGTGATGATACGTATTTGTCACAGTAGGTTGCGTTTTCTGTCATGCATGTACATCCATGACGATTTTTTGACAGAATCAAGATAGTCATACCTGTGCTGTCGTAGAAGTGTTCCATGACATTACCAAAATTATCATCACGAAAGTGTCCACTTCCATGACGATAAATCGCGTGTCACAAAAGTGCTTTCGTCAAGGGTGACTGACACATGGCATCCACCGTAACGGAACACCGTTAAGCTATCGGGTCAGGTTTTGGATCCGATAACCCGTTAATAGCCTCGACCAATGTGGATTTTCCACATGTAAAATCATCATTGGCTGGAGGAAACACGTGTTAGCTCATCGCTGGGACAGATGTCATCCACTCATTGGACAGAAGGCGCCTGTGATACGTCGACACGTGTCACGACCCAACAGAGGCCCATTCCTGTGAAAAGGCCGGCCCGTTTGACTTGGTCAAAAGGTGGCGGGTCGGCCCATGGAGAGCCTGTTAATGGCCTGTTTGCATATAGCCCATTAACAACCCGCTAACCCAAGGCCCGTTACACCCTATTGGAATTAGGCCCAGTAGCGTCATCTGGGCCATCCAATATGATTCCAGCCCGTTTTCACTTCTGGCCCATGTATGGCCCATGACGTCTTTCGGCCCATATGAGGCCCTATGTAACTCTTGGCCTATTAACGGCCCGTGGTGAAACTGGCCCGTAATGAACAGTGTATCACTTTACACCCATTAACGACCCGTGGTGAAACTAGCCCGTAAAGAACAGTGTACCACTTTATACCCATTAGCGGCCCATTATTCCGTTGGGCCGTTTCCAGCCCATGTTATCTCTCGGCCTTCTCAGAGCCCATTTATTATTGGGCAATTTTCCAGCATTCATTTACTTACGGCCCGTTACTGTCATTTTCTGCTTGTGGGCCAAATTCAGCCCATGGTTACAGTCGGCCCGTTTGTGGCCCGTTAATATGTTGGGCCGTTTTCATAGCGTCATCAAATATGGCCTATTGACGATGGCCCGTTATGGTCGGCCCATGAACGGACGATTCCAACTCTAGCCCGTTTACGGCCAGAATGCGGTCTGTTTGGCCCATATTTGGCCAATCGATTATACGGCCCGTATAAGGCCCATTGATGATATGGCCCGTAGAAGGACCATTGTTTCTACGGCCCGTAGAAGGCCCATTGTTTCTATGGCCCGTAGAAGGCCCAATGTTTCTACGGCCCGTAGAAGGCCCACTGTTTCTACGGCCCGTAGAAGGCCCACTGTTTCTACGGCCCGTAGGAGGCCCAGTGTCACTACAGTAAATATTAGCCCATGGTTATTGTGGCCTAGTTTTAAAAAATAGGTTATTGCAGCCACTAGCAAACCGCGGAAAAAGAACTGCACTGACTACAAGCAAACAAATAAACAATACAACAAGGAAATAAATAAGCATGCAACTTACACTAGGCTATCATGGCTATTACACATATTACATCCACTGGGCATCAAAGTTCGCCACCAGTGCAAATATAGGGAACACAGCAGCATATAAACGCCGTAGCAAAACAAGTCCAGAACTGATACCACTTCAGAAGAGCTCAAGAAACAATATCCTGGGTACCCATAATGCTGGCAAGATGCTTAGCAAGCTTATTAACTTTCTCTTGTTTGGCGCTTAAGTCCTCCAGCGCTTGCTGTTGCACCAGAAAGTATGCATCTGAATTCTGCAGGGACTTCCTCAGTCCTTCGGCTTCCTGTCGCATAACATCTGATCGATGTCTTTCAACCTGAAGTTGAGACTCAAGAAGCCGAACTGATTCAGGCAATGAGTTCGAAGAGCTGGTGCCAGCAGTGGTAGCCAGTAACTCGAACACTACATCAAGACAGGACTTTGGGGTTGTCTCAATGTCTTGAATATAGTTTTTATCAACTTTCTTGGAGACCAACAGGGATGTCTCACTATCTTGAAGCTTATCTGCATTTCTTCCTTTACCATTGCATAACAAGGTACTCATCTCCAATATTTTATCCGCGTTCTAAAAGAGAAACAAACAAACACATCTCAGGTTTACAATGTAGTATATGAAACTCATTTTGGTAAACCAGTTCAGCAGTAAGGTGGACAGGATAACAGCATGAAACAAACATATATCTATGTAGTATGGTCACTTTATGGTCTATATCACTCTAGTTTATGTTGCCAAATCAAGATAGATACAGTTCGAATCATATCTATTTAAGACAAAGCAGCATAGATAGAATATAAGTGTGGGAAACTACACAGCAATAACAAAACTTGTAATGTGCATGGCATGAGAACATAACTGTTTATTCAATTGAAACTGAAATGAACATAGAGAAAGTTACAACAGCAAACAGCCAAACACGTTGAAGAAACATGTTTAAAACATACCTGTTGCGCCATTGGAGTTTCAATTGCATCCTTCAAATTTGAAATTAGTTGGTATCAGTAAATACAGTGATGCAAGAGAAAAGTAGTATGAACTATAGCTACGGAACCTGACCTGAGAACAATTCTTCTTCTTCTTTAAGCGTTGACTTCAGGTTCGGAGTGGTGGTCCTCGTGATTTGGGCACTGTAGTTGCCTTACTAACAGCTCATGTTTGGGTGCTGTGTGGTGGAGACGGTGCTGTGTCAACGGGAACCGGGTGTCTATCTGCTGGGGATGGGGTTAGAAGGGGTGTAGATGGTTCTCTGTCCAACTGGGTAGGGGTACAATCTGCATGAGTGTGGGTTATGTGTGGTGGGGCTGGTTCTTGGGCAAGTACAACCGTGGTTCTATCTGCATCGACAGGTAGCACGATAGTTTCTGAAGACCGTGTTTTTACTCCCACATATACTGCCATCACTCCCTCCAATTAAAATGGCTGATAAACAAGAAAAGTAATTGAATGTACAGACATTGTAAGATAGACAGGTGCAATGGATAGTAGGAAAGAAAACAGGGCATGAAATAATTCACATTTATGTTGTCTAAGAAAACAGAATAGCATGACATAATTTCACATATATGATGGCTAATTAAGCAGGATAGCATGACACAATTTCACATGTATGATGTCTAACTAAACAGGACAGAATGACATACTTCAAAATATGATGACTATGTAAACAAGATGACATGATATAACTATACGATGTGTCTATTAAAGTGGTTGGCATGCCATAAATCACAAACATGCCATCGATGGAAACATGATGGCATGATATAATTCACGGATAGAATGACATAATTTAAAATATGATGACTATGTAAACATGATGAGATGATATAACTATATTATGTCTTTAGCGAATGGGTTGGCATGCCATAATTCAGATACATGCTATCTATGTAAACATCATGGCATGACATAATTCAAATATATGATTTATATACTAAGGAAGCGAGCAGAGGGCAATCGCATATACGATGTGTCAACTAAGGAGATGGCATTCAATATTGTGTATATGATGTAAAAACTAAGCATTGCAATACAACATATGCATTATATGAGTAATATAACCCTGCCAAGTTTGAGCATACACCTCAGGGGGATAATAGGACTGGTCATTTGCCTCTGAATCCTCCTCTGAAGAGCTATCTGTAACCAGCAAGCTATCTGCTTCAGCAGGTAGCATTGTCTGCTCTGAAGACCTTGTTTTCACTCCAGATTTCTCCATCACCAATTCAAATGGCTGATGCACAGGAAGAGCAGTTAAATATACAAACATTGTCGACAAAAGCAATGAGAAATACAAAAAAAAGGATGGCATGATATAATTCACATATATGACGCTTGCCTAAACAACATGGCATTGCATAATTCACATACATAATGCCTTGCAACAAGATAACATTTCATAATTCACATATATAATGTCTTGCAACAAGATGCATTGCATAATTCACATATATGGTAATTAGACACTAAACAGGTGGCATTCACACAAAGCATGTCCAAACTAAGCAAATGACATAGCAATGCAAGATACCATACGCACGATATGAGCAACATAACCCTGCCAAGTTAGGGCATGCACCTCGGGGGGGGGGGGGATATGACTGGTCATCTGTCTCTGAATCCTCCTCTGAGGAGCTATCGGTAACCATCAAGCCATGCGCTTCGTCAGATAGCATTGTCTGCTCTGAAGACCTTGTTTCCACTCCAAATTTTTCCATGACCGCGCCGAATGGCTGATGCACAGGAAGAGTAATTGAATGTACTAAAATTGTTGACAAATTTAACACGTAATAAAAAAATGATGGCATGATATAATTCACATATAAGATGACTAGCTAACCAGGGTGGCATTGCAAAATTCACATATATGATGCCTGACTAGACAAGATGGCATTGCATGATTCACATATACGATAAAGAAACTAAACATATGGCATTGACACAAAGCATGTCTAAACTAAGCAGATGACATCTTTAATGTATATAGTAAGCAATGCAAGGCACCATATGCATGATATTACCAACATCAGCATGCCAAGTTAGAGCGAAGACCTCATGGGGTAAATAGGAGTGGTCTTCTCCTTCTGAATCCCCCTCAGAATAGTTATCTTCCTCTTGATTACGATCCGAAATGGGTGGAGGGGGGCTGCCTTTGCGCCCACCATGGAACGACGTCTGCATGAAATTTTATTGCCACACAAGGCTCGTCTCTTTTTCTCTACATGATCAGTCCCATTGTGTACAATAACTGGCATGCATAGGAATAAAACATAGTGAGATTATGTAAGGAGTGCATGCACAAATCCAGAGTGATGGTAGCAAACTGCGGATAGACCCAAAACCAATGATAGCAGGCAGATAATAGCTTTAGTTAAAAAATACAGATAATGGCTCCTTTAATGTTTGTTTGCACCCAACATGAAACTCATAGTAGACACCGGAGATTAACCAGATAGTAGACAGATAGTACTGATTGCTGCCCCAGTATGTACCCCACAACCATTTAAAAACTCAAGTTTCAGCATTAGTTTGGACCTGACTCGGAGTCTAATAGGTGAACACGACGATAATGTAGCATGTCTTCATATTAAGCGTCGCATAACGTAAGCAGACACGGAAGAGTGCGACCTCTCTTGCGGACCCGTGTAGTCCTCAAGGTCATCTGCTCAGTTGATGATGGTAATGCAGTTGCCGTGGCTGCCGGCGGCGGGGAAGAAGATCTGAGGCGGCGAAAGACAGTCTGGAGAGCGGAGCCCTGCTGTGGTGAACCCTTCCGTCGCTGGAGTAGCTGAGCTGGGGTGGAACAAAGCGCCGCAGGAGTAGGACAAACCACACAAGGTTTTCTTTGACACATATCTGTAACAGAAGTAATTGAGTAAGGGCTTGTTTGAATTTGAGGATTCTAACAATGCATGGATAGGAAATAGACATGAATAGGATAGGAATGCACGTGCAAAACAGAGAATTTAAAAACACAGGATTTCTGCCAATCTGTGTGTTTTATTCACAACAATTGGAAGATCACAGGATGCAAAAAAGCATGGTGAGATTAAGTCAAACCATAAGAAAATGTACGGTTATAATGCTATTATGCTACTATCTCTTAGTCTTGTGCTTGATGAATAGGAATATGAAAAGGAGGATAAGTGTAAATTAGAATTCCTATGGTTTTTCTTCCAAGGAGACACTAAAGGAACAAATCCTACAGTTTTCCTTTGCTCCATTCCTTTGCACCAAATTCATGAAAAGTAGTACCATAGGAAACTTTCCAATTCCGATGTTTTTCATTCACTTTTCCTTTCAAGCACTGGCGATTCTAGTAGGCAGGCTTGAGCAAGGAAAATCTTACACTAAAAAGTTGTTTTTGTGCTACTTCTATTACTTTGGACCCAGGCCACTGCCATACTAGCTCAACTCCCAGGCCCATACAAATGCACAGCTCAAACGCGTAGAGATACATAATGATGGCGTTCAAGAGAGTCCATCACGGATAGCTAAGTTGCCTGGTACCTCACTGCTTGTCATATAGTAGGATAAAATAATCGTATTTCCCGTTACTACGAGTGCTCAGTGGATAATATTTATAACATGTAGAGTAAAAAATAGATACTACAAGTGTACAACCTCTTTGGCAAAGCCATTTCGATCTCAGCGTGATTGGGTTGGCCGGTGAGGATGCTCCGGCTGACTTGGCTGCCGGAGGAGGGGAAGAAGATCTTAGGCATCTGGAGATGGAGCCCGAGGTACTGCTCCACTGTGATGGAGGGTTTCGTCGTTGGAGCAGCTCCGGTGAGCCGACGCCAAGGCTGAAGCAGGACAAGAGAGACAATGCACAACGTTAACCTGTGTGGAATTCTAATAGCATCTACAATACATGACATAAAATACATAACCACAAAGTGCTAGATGTAAAATACATCAGCCGCTCATCTCAGGACTTAACTGTCTAAACTGAATTTAACTGACAAAACTGAACTTAACCGTCGAAACTGAACTTAACCGTCGAAAATGAATTTTGCTGTCGAAACTGAATGCACTAGGAAGGTGAGGCTACACGTCGGTCGACTGAATTTTTCATCTCTGGTCAGGCGATTTTGCAACCGTTGGATACGAAATCAAGGGCCTGCGGTTCATCTTCAACCTCCACCCCCCTGAGCCGCCAGCCACCACCGGCAAAACAGCAGCCCCCCTGCCCGCGGCCGGCGATGCACCGCCCCGCCCGCCCCGAAAACACTCCCCACCGCCAGTCCGCCTCCGCCCCGGCCATCCCTCTAGGCCCCCCTCGTGTCGAGATTTTTCTCCGGCGATCCCCACGCCACCGCCCCGCCACCGCCGGCGACCACCGCCCCCATCCTGAACCCTAAGATAGATAGTGGGGTACCTCTCCGGCGAGCCCCCTCCCTACTGCGGCTGGTTCTTCCTTCACCCCGGCGAGCCCCCCACCCCTTGAAAATCGACTGGCCCTAAAGTTGATTCAGTCGACTGAAGTGTAGCTAAATCGGAGCAGCATCGCAAGCAAGAGCAAGAGCGAGAGGAGCAACGTGAGCAAGAGTAATAGCAAGAGCAGACCAGGCAGGTGACCGAGAGCAAGAGCAGAGGAGCAGCGCGGGCGAGAGCTAAAGCAGTAGCAGCTCCTACTGATGTGGACGTCGCCGCCGAGGGAGCGACGCCGTGGAGGAAGTGGCCGGCGACGCCGCCGTGGATGGAGCGCCGACATCACCGTGAGATCGAATCACGAAGGAAATGCGTTGATTAGTGTACAACCTCTTTGGTGGCGCCGATTAGGCCGCAGCTTCATCCGAGGAAACGGTGATGATTGATACGTCTCCAACGTATCTATAATTTTTGATTGCTCCATGCTATATTATCTACTGTTTTGGACAATATTGGGCTTTATTATCCACTTTTATATTATTTTTGGGACTAACCTATTAAACGGAGGCCCATCCCAGAATTGCTATTTTTTTGCCTATTTAAGTGTTTCGAAGAAAAGGAATATCGACCTGAAACTCCACGGAACTTATTTTTGGACCAAAAGAAGCCCACAGAGTATCGGAGTTGCACCAGGGGAGTCCCAGGCTGCCCACGAGGGTGGGGAGCGCGCCCCATTGCCTCGTGGACAGCCCGAAGGTCCACCGACGTACTTCTTCCGCCTATATATATCCATATACCCTAAAAACTTTGGAGAAAAGAATAGATCGGGAGTTCCGCCGCCGCAAGCCTCTGTAGCCACCAAAAACCAATTGGGACCCTGTTTCGGCACCCTGCCGGAGGGGGGAACCCTCACCGGTGGCCATCCTCATCATCCCGGTGCTCTCCATGACGAGGATGGAGTAGTTAACTCTCGGGGCCGAGGGTATGTACCAGTAGTTATGTGTTTGATCTCTCTCTCTCTCTCTCTCGTGTTCTTGATTTGGCACGATCTTGATGTATCGCGAGCTTTGCTATTATAGTTGTATGTTATGCTTCTTCTCCCCCTCTACTCTCTTGTAATGGATTGAGTTTTCCCTTTTAAGTTATCTTATCGGATTGAGTCTTTAATGACTTGAGAACACTTGATGTATGTCTTGCCGTGTGTATCTGTGGTGACAATGGGATATCACGTGATTCACTTGATGTATGACTTGGTTATCAACTTGCGGGTTCTGCCCATGAACCTATGCATAGGGGTTGGCACACGTTTTCATCTTGATTCTCCGGTAGAAACTTTGGGGCACTCTTTGAAGTACTTTGTGTTGGATTGAATAGATGAATCTGAGATTGTGTGATGCATATCGTATAATCATACCCACGAATACTTGTGGTGACATTGGAGTATCTAGGTGACATTAGGGTTTTGGTTGATTTGTGTCTTAAGGTGTTATTCTAGTACGAACTCTAGGGCTGTTTGTGACACTTATAGGAATAGCCCAACAGATTGATTGGAAAGAATAACTTTGAGGTGGTTTCGTACCCTACCATATTCTCTTCGTTTGTTCTCCGCTATTAGTGACTTTGGAGTGACTCTTTGTTGCATGTTGAGGGATAGTTATATGATCCAATTATGTTATTATTGTTGAGAGAACTTGCACTAGTGAAAGTATGAACCCTAGGCCTTGTTTCCTAGCATTGCAATGCCGTTTGTGCTCACGTTTATCATTAGTTACCTTGCTGTTTTTATATTTTAAGATTACAAAAACCTATATCTACCATCAATATTGCACTTCTATCACCATCTCTTCGCCGAACTAGTGCACCTATACAATTTACCATTGTATTGGGTGTGTTGGGGACACAAGAGAGTCTTTGTTATTTCGTTGCAGGGTTGCTTGAGAGAGACCATCTTCATCCTACGCCTCCCACGGATTGATAAACCTGAGGTCATCCACTTGAGGGAAATTTGCTACTGTCCTACAAACGTCTACACGAAGAAGGTTGCGTAGTAGACATCAAGCTCTTTTCCAGCGCCTTTGTCGGGGAGGCTAGGTAAGCGGCACTCACACCCCGTCAACTAAGCTCTTTTATGGCGCCGTTGCCGGGGAGGTTAGTGCTTGAAGGTATATCTTTTGATCTTGCAATCGAATCTTTTTGTTTCTTGTTTTAGCACTAGTTTAGTTTATAAAAGAAAACTACAAAAAAATGGAATTGAGTTTACCTCATACGCTTCATCTTTTTAATATCTTTCGTGAGTATGATGGAAAGGAAAATTGTGCCAAAGTGTTAGAAGAAGAATGCATTAAAATGTTTGGCACTAAATCTTTGAATGATGAGCATGATTGCAATGTTGTTAGTATGAACTCCTTGAATATCCATAGTACTAATGATGATTGCACTAGTCATGATGAAAATATCTCCTATAAGCATGTCAATTTTTGTGGAGTGTATTAGGTTTGCAGGTACACCAAATAGGGAAGATAGATATTGCAATAGGCATAAGTACTTAGAAACTAAATGGTTGCAAGAATGGCTAGATGCGTGTGCTGAAAATTTAAACTTTATTAGCCATACCTGTGAACTTTGCAATGAACGTGATCATTTTAGTACCCAATGCAAATTGTTTCATGATCATATCGTGTCCAAAAATTGTGATGACTTGATTTCCCATGCACATCCTAATGAACTTAGTTTTCTCTTAGGTTATGAAGAAATTAAACGTATAACTAAGGACATTCCAAAATTTGCCCTTGATAGAGTTCTTTATTTTGATACAGAAGAAATATATATGTATTGTGCGGTGAATTGCATTGAAAATCCTTATATTGCCAACTACATAAAGAAAACAAAACAAATGGAAGATGAAGAGAATGCTAACTAAAGGGAACAGACTTCCCAATATTCTCCTATTATTTCTTATGATGAATCAGGTAATGAGGAGGAGCCTTCTATTCAACCAATCTCATTAATAAGGAGCTCCAAAAGGAGGATTGAACCCCCACATGATGTGAAGAATAAGAAAATAAAAAGGAAGAGAGGTAAAAAGATATATCCCCCAAATAATGTTGCTCCTATTATTGTTGTGCCTCATGAAAATGAATCAAAAATAATTGTGGAAGATGATGCACTTGATGATGATCTCGTTATGCCTATTGCTTGTTGTGATGATTATGATTCAGAAGATTATGATACTTCTTATGATCTCGAAAATCCTTTTGGCACTTGCTTGGAAGAATATGATAATTGCTATACTATTGGTGCTATCCATACTATTAATGATGAGAGTGATTATGCTTATGATATGAAAAGGCCGAAGCTTGGGGAAGCTATGTTTAATGAGGATGACATATTTGAGAATATATTTGCTGCAATTAATGTTTGTCCAAGCTTGGGGATGCTATGTTTAATGAATATGATATTTTTAGCCTCTCAAGTTTTGATATGCAAAGTTGTTATGATGATAGCATGGCTCCTATTTATGATGATTATTGTGATGACACTTATGCTATAAAGAGTAGTGATGATTATATTTATAAAATTTGTCATGATTATGATTACCCTTTTTCTGAACATTACTCTTTTAATGTCGAAACAATTTATAGTATTCAAGTCTCTTATGATACTCCCACTATCCCGAATGAGAAGAATTTTGCTTATGTGGAGAGTAGTAAATTTTCTATGCTTGTAGATCATGAAAAGAATGCTTTAGGTGCTGGTTATATTGTTGAATTCATTCATGATGCTACTGAAAATTATTATGAGGGAGTAATATATGCTTGTAGGAATTGCAATAATATCAAGTTTCCTCTCTATGTGCTTAAAATCTTGAAGTTATGCTTGTTTTACCTTCCTATGCAAGTTGATTCTTGTTCCCATAAGTTGTTTGCTCACAAAATCCCTATGAATAGGAAGTGGGTTAGACTTAAATGTGCTAGTCATATTCTTCATGATGCTCTCTTTATGTTTCAATTCTTATCTCTTATGTGAGCATCATTGAAATCGTCATGCCTAGCTAGGGGCGTTAAATGTTAGCGCTTGTTGGGAGGCAGCCCAACTTTATTTTAGTTTCTTGCTTTTTGGTTCTGTTTAGTAATAAATAATCCATCTAGCTTGTGTTAAGATGTGGTTTTATGTTTCAATTAGTTTTTGTGCCAAGTAGACCCTTTGGGAATACTTGGGTGAAGTCTTTATGATCATGCTGTAAAAAACAGAAACTTTAGCGCTCACGAGATTAGCTTAAACTTTTTACTGGAGAGTGATATTTAGTTGATTATTTTTTAATATGATTACTAGACAAATTCCTCAGGTCCACCAATTTATTTTAGAATTTTTGGAGTTCCAGAAGTTTGCGTTAGTTACAGATTACTACAGACTGTTCTGTTTTTGACAGATTCTGTTTTTTCTTGTGTTGTTTGCTTATTTTGATGACTCTATGGCTAGTAAAATAGTTTATAAACCATATATAAGTTGGAATACAGTAGGTTTAACACCAATATAAATAAAGAATGAGTTCATTACAGTACCTTGAAGTGGTGTTTTGTTTTCTTTCAATAACGGAGTTTACGAGTTTTCTGTTAAGTTTTGTGTTGTGAAGTTTTCAAGTTTTGGGTAAAGATTCGATGGACTACGGAATAAGGAGTGGCAAGAGCCTAAGCTTGGGTATGCCCAAGGCACCCCAAGGTAATATTCAAGGACAACAAAGAGCCTAATCTTGGGGATGCCCCGGAAGGCATCCCCTCTTTCGTCTTCGTTCATCGGTAACTTTACTTGGAGCTATATTTTTATTCACCACATGATATGTGTTTTGCTTGGAGCGTCATTTTATTTTATTTTTATTTTCTTTCTATTTGAATAAAGTACCAAGATCTGAAATTCTTAAAATGGGAGAGTCTTCACATAGTTGCGTAATTATTCGACTACTCATTGATCTTCACTTATATCTTTTGGAGTAGTTTGTTGTTTGCTCTAGTGCTTCACTTATATTTTTTAGAGCACGGTGGTGGATTTGTTTTATAGAAACTATTGGTCTATCATGCTTCACTTAGATTATTTTGAGAGTCTTAAATAGCATGGTAATTTGCTTAAATAATCCTAATATGCTTGGTATTCAAGATTTGTAAAACTTTGTTTTGAGTGCGTTGAATACTAAGAAAAGTTTGATGCTTGATAATTGTTTTGAGATATGGAGATGGTGATATTAGAGTCATGCTAGTGGAGTAGTTGTAAATTTTAAAGATACTTGTGTTAAAGTTTGTGAGTCCCGTAGCATGCACGTATGGTGAACCATTATGTGATGAAGTCGGAGCATGATTTAGTGATTGATTGTCTTCCTTATGTGTGGCGGTCGGGGACGAGTGATGGTTTTTTCCTACCAATCTATCCCCCTAGGAGCATGCGCGTAGTACTTTGTTTCGATAACTAATAGATTTTTGCAATAAGTATATGAGTTCTTTATGACTAATGTTGAGTCCATGGATTATACGCACTCTCACCCTTCCACCATTGCTAGCCTCTCTAATACCGCGCACCTTTCGCTGGTATCATACACCCACCATATACCATCCTCAAAACAGCCACCATACCTACCTATCATGGCATTTCCATAGCCATTCTGAGATATATTTCCTTGCAACTTTCCACCGTTCCGTTTATTATGACACGCTCCGTCATTCCCATATTGCTAGCATGAACATGTAGTTGACATAGTATTTGTGGCAAAGCCACCATTCATAATTCTTTCATACATGTCACTCTTGATTCATTACATATCCCGGTACACCGCCGGAGGCATTCACATAGAGTCATATTTTGTTCTAAGTATCGAGTTGTAATTGTTGAGTTGTAAGAAAAATAAAAGTGTGATGATCATCATTTTTAGAGCCTTGTCCCAAGTGAGGAAAGGATGATGGAGACTATGATTCCCCCACAAGTTGGGATGAGACTCCATACGAAAGAAAGAGAGAAAAAAGGCCATAAAAAAGGGAAAAGGCCCAAATAAAAAAATTAGAGAAAAAGAGAGAAGGGATAATGTTACTATCCTTTTACCACACTTGTGCTTCAAAGTAGCACCATGATCTTCATGATAGAGAGTCTCTCATTTTGTCACTTTCATATACTAGTGGGAATTTTTCATTATAGAACTTGGCTTGTATATTCCAATGATGGGCTTCCTCAAAATGCCCTAGGTCTTCGTGAGCGAGTTGGATGCACACCCACTTAGTTTCTTTTGTTGAGCTTTCATATACTTATAGCTCTAGTGCATCTGTTGCATGGAAATCCCTACTCACTCACATTGATATCTATTGATGGGCATCTCCATAGCCCGTTGATATGCCTAGTTGATGTGAGACTATCTTCACCTCCTTTTGTCTTCTCCACAACCACCATTATATCCTATATTAGTGCTATATCCATGGCTCACGCTCATGTATTGCGTGAAGATTGAAAAAGTTTGAGAACATCAAAAGTATGAAACAATTGCTTGGCTTGTCATGGGGGTTGTGCATGATTTAAATACTTTGTGTGGTGAAGATAGAGCATAGCCAGACTATATGATTTTGTAGGGATAACTTTCTTTGGCCATGTTATTTTGAGAAGACATGATTGCTTAGTTAGTATGCTTGAAGTATTATTATTTTTATGTCAATATGAACTTTTATCTTGAATCTTTGAGATCTGGATATTCATACGACAATTAAGAAGAATTACATTGAAATTATGCCAAGTAGCATTCCACAACAAAAATTCTTTCTTTTATCATTTACCTACTCGAGGACGAGCAGGAATTAAGCTTGGGGATGCTTGATACGTCTCCAACGTATCTATAATTTTCTATTGCTCCATGCTATATTATATACTATTTTGGACAATATTGGGCTTTATTATCCACTTTTATATTAGTTTTGGGACTAACCTATAAACCGGAGGCCCAACCCATAATTGCTGTTTTTTTGCCTATTTCAGTGTTTCGAAGAAAAGGAATATCAGACGGAGTCCAATTGACTTGAAACTCCACGGAACTTATTTTTGGACTAGAAGAAGCCATGGAGTACCGGAGTTGCACCAGGGGAGTCCCGGGCTGCCCACGAGGGTGGGGGGTGCGCCCACCCCCCTAGGGCGCGCCCCCTGCCTCGTGGACAGCCCGAAGGTCCACCGACGTACTTCTTCTGCGTATATATATATATATATATATATATATATATATATATATATATATATTATATCCATATACCCTAAAAACTTCGGAGAAAAGAATAGATCGGGAGTTCCGCCGCCGCAAGCCTCTGTAGCCACCAAAAACCAATCGGGACCCTGTTCCGGCACCCTGCCGGAGGGGGGAACCCTCACCGGTGGCCATCCTCATCATCCCGGCGCTCTCCATGATGAGGAGGGAGTAGTTCACCCTCGGGGTTGAGGGTATGTACCAGTAGCTATGTGTTTGATCCCTCTCTCTCTCTCTCTCGTGTTCTTGATTTGGCACGATCTTGATGTATCGCGAGCTTTGCTATTATAGTTGGATCTTATGTTTCTTTCCCCCCTCTACTCTCTTGTAATGGATTGAGTTTTCCCTTTGAAGTTATCTTATCGGATTGAGTCTTTAATGACTTGAGAACACTTGATGTATGTCTTGCCGTGCGTATCCGTGGTGACAATGGGATATCACGTGATTCACTTGATGTATGTCTTGGTGATCAACTTGCGGGTTCCGCCCATGAACCTATGCATAGGGTTTGGCACATGATTTCGTCTTGATTCTCCGGTAGAAACTTTGGGGCACTCTTTGAAGTACTTTGTGTTGGATTGAATAGATGAATCTGAGATTGTGTGATGCATATCGTATAATCATACCCATGGATACTTGAGGTCACATTGGAGTATCTAGGTGACATTAGGGTTTTGGTTGATTTGTGTCTTAAGGTGTTAATCTAGTACGAACTCTAGGGCTGTTTGTGACACTTATAGGAATAGCCCAACGGATTGATTGGAAAGAATAACTTTGAGGTGGTTTCGTACCCTACCATAATCTCTTCATTTGTTCTCCACTATTAGTGACTTTGGAGTGACTCTTCGTTTGCTGTTGAGGGATAGTTATATGATCCAATTATGTTATTATAGTTGAGAGAACTCGCACTAGTGAAAGTATGAACCCTAGGCCTTGTTTCCTAGCATTGCAATACCGTTTGTGCTCACTTTTATCATTAGTTAGCTTGCCGTTTTTATATTTTCAAATTACAAAAACCTATATCTACCATCCATATTGCACTTGTATCACCATCTCTTCGCCGAACTAGTGCACCTATAAATTTACCATTGTATTGGGTGTGTTGGGGACACAAGAGACTCTTTGTTATTTGGTTGTAGGGTTGCATGAGAGAGACCATCTTCATCCTACGCCTCCCACAGATTGATAAACCTTAGGTCATCCACTTGAGGGAAATTTGCTACTGTCCTACAAACCTCTGCACTTGGAGGCCCAACAACGTCTACAAGAAGAAGGTTCCGTAGTAGACATCAATGATGATGCTCTTCCGGTGGTGCAGGTGAAGACGACGGTATGGGAATGGAGGTGGCGCAAAAGAGGAGGGGAACGTCGGGGCAACTCCTTGGAGGTGGAGGACGGGGTGGCTGAACCGGCGGGACGATGAGATCGACGACGGATCCTCATCCGGTACGATGGATGAGGGACGTCGAGGTGTTGCTGTGGAAGACATCGTCGGGGAAGAGGCTCCGGCTGGGTGGCGTACGAAGCAAGGTGTGGGGTTTCGTCGCGGGTTTTCGCGGCCTCGGTGTGTTGAGTGGGTGGGCAGATGGGATGGCAGTGGGGTACCATGGCCTAGAGATGCGCTTGTCCGAAATGTGGGGTAAGTTACGAAAGTACTGATAACCCACAAGTATAGGGGATCGCAACATTTTTCGAGGGTAGAGTATTCAACCCAAATTTATTGATTCGACACAAGGGGAGCCAAAGAATATTCTCAAGTATTAGCAGCTGAGTTGTCAATTAAACCACACCTGGAAACTTAGTATCTCCAACAAAGTGTTTAGTATAAAAATAATATGATAGTGGTGGTAGTGGTAACAAAAGAGTAATGAAAGCAAAGTAATATTTTTGGTATTTTGTAGTGATTGTGATAGCAGCAATGAGAAAGTAAATAAGCGTAAACCAGTATATGGAAAGCTCGTAGGCACCGGATTAGTGATGGATAATTATGCCGGATGCGGTTCATCATGTAACAGTCATAACATAGGGTGACACAGAACTAGCTCCAATTCATCAATGTAATGTAGGCATGTATTCTGAATATAGTCATACGTGCTTATGGAAAAGAACTTGCATGACATCTTTTGTCCTACACTCCCGTGGCAGCGGGGTCCTAATGGAAACTAAGGGATATTAAGGCCTCTTTTTAATAGAGAACCGGAACAAAGCATTAGCACATAGTGAATACATGAACTCCTCAAACTATGGTCATCACCGGGAGTGGTCCCGATTATTGTCACTTCGGGGTTGCCGGATCCTAACACATAGTAGGTGACTATAGACTTGCAAGATAGGATCAAGAACATAATAGGTTCAGATCTGAAATCATGGCACTCGGGCCCTAGTGACAAGCATTAAGCATAGCAAAGTCATAGCAACATCAATCTCAGAACATAATGGATACTAGGGACCAAACCCTAACAAAACTAACTCGATTACATGATAAATCTCATCCAACCCATCACCGTCCAGCAAGCCTATGATGGAATTACTCACGCACGGCGGTGAGCATCATGAAATTGGTGATGGAGGATGGTTGATGATGACGACAGTGACGAACCCCCCTCTCCGGAGCCCCGAATGGACTCCAGATCATCCCTCTCGAGAGGTTTTAGGGCTTGGCTGCGGCTCCGTATCGTAAAACGCGATGATTTCTTCTTCTCTATTTGTTTCTCCCCGAAAGCCAATATATAGAGTTGGAGTTGGCGTCGGAAGGTCTCCAGGGGGCCCACGAGGTAGGGGGCGCGCCCCACCCTCGTGGACAGGGTGGGGGCCCCCTGGTCTTCATCTTTGGCGAGGATTTATTATTATTTTTTATAAGACATCCCGTGGAGTTTGAGGTCATTCCAAGAACTTTTGTTTTCTGCACATAAAACAACATGGCAATTCTGCTAAAAATAGCGTCAGTCCGGGTTAGTTCCATTCAAATCATACAAGTTAGAGTCCAAAACAAGGGCAAAAATGTTTGGAAAAGTAGATACGACGGAGACGTATCAACTCCCCCAAGCTTAAACCCTTGCTTGTCCTCAAGCAATTCAGTTGAAAAACTGAAAGAAATAAGGAAAAACTTTTACAAACTATGTTTGCTCTTGTTCTTGTAAATTTTTCAAGCCAGCATTCAAGTTTTCAGCAAAGATTATAACTAACCACATTTGCAAAAATTCTCAGGTCTCACAATTACTAATATCAATAGCATACTAGCGAGCCATAATAATAAATCTCGGATGACAACACTTTCTCAAAACAATCATTATATGATATAACAAGATGGTATCTCGCTAGCCCTTTCTGATACCACAAAACATAAATGCAGAGCACCTTTAAAGATCAAGGACTGACTAGACATTGTAATTCATGGAAAAAGAGATCCAATCATAGTTACAGCCAACATAGATTAATAGTGATGAATGCAAATGACAACCGTGCTCTCCAGCTAGTGCTCTTTAATAAGAGGGTGATGACTCAACACAAAAGTAAATAGATAGGCCCTTCGCAGAGGGAAGCAGGGATTTGTAGAGGTGCCAGAGCTCAGTTTTGAAATAGAGATAAATAATATTTTGAGCGGTATACTTTCATTGTCATTATAATAACTAAGAGATGGCGATATCTTCCATGCTACACACATTATAGGCAGTTCCCAAACAGAATGGTAAAGTTTATAATCCCCCTCCACCAACAAGCATCAATCCATGGCTTGCTCGAAACAACGAGTGCCTCCAACACACATCAGGTCCCAAGGGGAGTTTTGTTTGCAATTAATTTTGATTTAGTTTGCATAAAGCATGGGACTGGGCATCCCAGTGACCAGCCATTTTCTCGTGAGTGAGGAGCGGAGTCCACTCCTCTTGAGAATAATCCGCCTAACATGGAAGATAAGGGCAGTCTTGGTTGATACATGAGCTATTCGACCATACAAAACAGAATATTTATTTGAAGGTTTAGTGTTTGGCACATACAAATTTTCTTGGAACGGCAGGTAGATACCGCATATAGGAAGGTATAGTGGACTCATCTGGAATAACTTGGGGTTTAAGGAATTGGATGCACAAGCAGTATTCCCGCTTAGTACAGGTGAAGGCTAGCAAAAGACTGGGAAGCGACCAACTAGAGAGCGACAACAGCCATGTACATGCATTAAAATTAATAAACATTGGATGCAAGCATGAGTAGGATATAGTCCAGCATGAACATAAATATCGTGAAGGCTATGTTGATTTGTTTCAACTACATGCGTGAACATGTGCTAAGTCAAGTCACTTAAATCATTCAAAGGAGGATACCACCCCATCATACCACATCATAACCATTTCAATAGCATGTTGGCACGCAAGGTAAACCATTATAACTCATAGCTAATCAAGCGTGGCACAAGCAACTATGATCTCTAATTGTCATTGCAAACATGTTTATTCATAATAAGCTGAATCAAGAACGATGAACTCATCATATTTACGAAACCAAAAGAGGTCGAGTTCATACCAGCTTTCCTCATCTCAACCAGTCCATCATATATCATCAGAATTGCCTTTCACTTGCACGACCGAACGATGTGAATAATAATAAGAGTGCACGTGCATTGGACTAAGCTGGAATCTGCGAGCATTCAATAAACAGGAGAAGACAAGGTAATATGGGCTCTTGGTTAAATCAACAATAATGCATATAAGAGCCACTTCAACAATTTAATCATGGTCTTCTCCTACTGACCCCCAAAGAAAAGAAAAGAAATAAAAACTATTTACACGGGAAAGCTCCCAACAAGCAAAAGAAGAACGGGAAATATTTTTGGGGTTTCTTTTTAATTACTACTACAGCAAGAAAGTAAATCACTACTAATTTTTTTTGGTTTTTCTTAAGGTTTAACAAACACACAAGAAGAAAGCCGGAAAAAGAAAATAAACTAGCATGGATATTACAGTGAAAGAGTATGAGCACCGACATCTAGAAATGAGTGTGTGTGTGAACATGAATGTAATATCAGTGAGAAATACGTACTCCCCCAAGCTTAGGCTTTTGGCCTAAGTTGGTCTATTGCCAGGGATAGCCTGGCGGATACCCGTAGGTGTAGCTGGGGTCATACTGCGAAGAAGAATAGCTAGGATCATAGTGTGATGCAGCGGTTATCGCTTGCTGAGCTGCAGCGTGGAGTCGGGTTGCTTCCGCTCTCCTCTCGTACTCATCTGCCTCCTCTCTAGTAATAGTATATTTTCCATTTGCCTGGTAATCAAAGAAGGCAGGAGCAGGGAGAGTAATACGGACAACACGCCGTTTATCAAAGATTAGTCGATATAGGATATGTGATTCAGGCCTCTCGACAAACTGGTGCAAAGCCATAGAGTTATAATCTAAATATGAAGGAGACAACGCCGTATCACCCTCACGAATGTCTATCTCAAGAAAATTAGCTAAGTGGGTTGCATAAATTCCTCCAAAGAAATCTCCATTATATCTATTACGATGCAACATACGAGCTACAATGGCTCCCATATGATAAGATTGGTCTCCTAACACAGCACTCCTGAGAATGCTGAGGTCAGGGACACACATGTGACATGCTTCATCCTTAGCATTTCTGCATCTACCGATGGAGAGAGCAAAATAATGTATAGCAGGAAAGTGAATGCTCCCTATGGTAGCCTGCGTTATATATCTAGATTCCCCTACAGTTATACTAGCAAGAAAGTTTCTAAATCAGATTTAGGGGGATCCCTAATACTACCCCATGATGGAAGTTTGCAAGCAAAAGTGAAATGCTCTAAGTCCATGGTATAAGATTTGTCATAAAGATCAAACATGACTGAAGGAGAATTACGCAAAGATGAATACACAAACCTCCTCACAAACGAACTTGTGATATATGATATTGGGGGCATTTGTCTGCCTCAAAATCCTCAAGACCAGCATTACACAAATATGCGTTAAATTCTTCTTTAATTCCTGCACGATCCATAAAGTTTTCCGACGGCCATTCGCAAGGCCGCACTAGAGCGTCTCTTGGTGGTTCCTCGTCAGCATCACGCATAGCAATCCTGGGTCCTTGCTTCTTAGAAGAACCACCTTGGAACATCTTCCTAAGCATATTGCTTTTCTCTGAAAAATTTCTGAAATTTTTAGTAACTTCAAACAAAAGTGAACAAACTTCAATAAAACTGATAGCAACTACTCCTACAAGTGCCTAGAGCCTATATCAAGCATTAGAACTACTTGGAACCATATAAATTTGACATGCAAGCTCAAGAACATGGTCACCTATGCAACAAAAGTTTGCAAAGAATAGAGCACTAGAACAAAACCTAATTGGACCAATTGAGGATTCACATACCAAGGAACAATCTCCCCAAGCAGTTTTGTGAGAGGTGCTTTGAGCAAGGAGATCGAAAATCACAGGAAAGAGGGCTGGAACTCGTGCTTGAGTTGGTTTTTCGTGTTTGTGTGAGGAAGAGGAAGAAGATGGGTCCTGGGATAAGTGGAGGAGGGCCACCGTGGGCCCATGAGGTAGGGGGCGCGCCCAGGGGGTAGGGCGCGCCGTCCACCCTCATGACCAGGTGGAAGCTCCCCCCGCGGTGATTTTTGCACCATAAATACTCAAATATTCCCAAAAAAATCATATTAAATTGGCATGTCACTCTAAGGACTTTTATTTTTGGGATATTTTTATATTGCACGGATAAACCAAGAAACAGACAGAAAAATACTATTTTTACTTTATTTCTACTAAATAACAGAAAGTATAGAGAGGGTACAGAAGGTTGTGCTTCTAGTTTCATCCATCTCATGCTCATCAAAAAGGAATCCACTAACAAGGTTGATCAAGTCTTGTTAACAAACTCATTCCGATAATCATGAAACCGGAGAAATTTCGAATAACACTAAGTTACCTCAACGGGGATATGCACATCCCCAATAATAAGTATATCATATTTCTTTTTGACAGTAGGAAGGGGAAATTCAAAACCTCCAAATATAATCGATGGAAGTTTCCCAATAGAGTTGATACTGTGGACTTGAGGTTGTTTCCTCGGAAAGTGTACCGTATGCTCATTACCATTAACATGAAAAGCGACATTGCCTTTGTTGCAATCAATAACAGCCCCTGCAGTATTAAGAAAAGGTCTTCCAAGAATAATAGACATACTATCATCCTCGGGAATATCAAGAATAACAAAGTCCGTTAAAATAGTAACGTTTGCAACCACAACAGGCACATCCTCACAAATACCGACATGTATAGCAGTTGATTTATTAGCCATTTGCAAAGATATTTCAGTAGGTGTCAACTTATTCAAGTCAAGTCTACGATATAAAGAGAGAGGCATAACACAAACACCGGCTCCAAGATCACATAAAGCAGTTTTAACATAATTTCTTTTAATGGAGCATGGTATAGTAGGTACTCCTGGATCTCCAAGTTTCTTTGGTATTCCACCCTTAAAGGTATAATTAGCAAGCATGGTGGAAATTTCAGCTTCCGGTATCTTTCTTTTATTTGTAACAATATCTTTCATGTACTTAGCATAAGGATTCATTTTGAGCATATCATTCATTCGCATACGCAAAAAGATAGGTCTAATCATTTCAGCAAAGCGCTCAAAATCCTCATCATCCTTTTTCTTGGATGGCTTGGGAGGAAAAGGCATGGGTTTCTGAACCCAAGGTTCTCTTTCTTTACCATGTTTCCTAGCAACAAAATCTCTCTTATCATAACGTTGATTATTTGATTGTGGGTTATCAAGATCAACAACATGTTCAATTTCTACTTCATTATCATTACTAGGTTGAGCATCATCATGAACATCATCATTAGTATTTTTACTAGGTTCATATTCATTACCAGATTGTGTTTCAGCATCAGACATAGAGATATCATTTGGATTATCAGGTGGTTTAGCAATGGGTTTACTAGAAGTTTGCACAGTTCCATCGTTTTTCTTTTTCTTCTTTTTGGAAGAACTAAGAACATCAATATTATTTCTCTGAGAATCTTGCTCGATTCTCTTAGGGTGGCCTTCAGGATACAAAGGTTCTTGAGTCATTCTACCAATTCTAGTAGCCACTCTAACATCATAATCATTTTTCTTACTATTCATTTCATCAAGCACTTCTTTTTGAGCTTTAAGTACTTGTTCTACTTGAGTGGTGACCATAGAAGCATGTTTGCTAACAAGTTTAAGTTCACCTTTAATATTAGCCATATAATCACCCAAGCGTTTAATAATATCATAATCGTATTTCAATTGTCTACCAAAATAAGCATTAAAATTTTCTTGTTTGACAATAAAGTTATCAAACTCTTCTAAGCATTGTCTAGCAGACTTATAGTGAGGAATATCACCTTCATCAAATCTATAGAGAGAATTTACCTTTACTATCTGTGTCGGGTTATCGGGATCAGGAGGTTCTTCAATAGGTGATGGATCAAGATCATAAGTTTCTTCAATAGGAGGTAAATCAAGACCATGTATTTCTTCAATAGGAGGTAAATTCTTAACATCATCAGCTTTAATACCTTTTTCTTTCATAGATTTCTTTGCCTCTTGCATATCTTCGGCACTGAGAAATAGAACACCTCTCTTCTTCGGAGTTGGTTTAGGAATAGGATCATTAATTGGAGCAGGAGCTGGCTCAGGAGGTGCCCAATTATTTTCATTTGTCAACATATTATTCAATAGAATTTCAGCTTCATCCGGTGTTCTTTCCCTGAAAAGAGAACCAACACAACTATCCAGGTAATCTCTGGAAGCATCAGTTAGTCCATTATAAAAGATATCAAGTATTTCATGTATCTTAAGAGGATGATCAGGCAAAGCATTAAGTAACTTGAGAAGCCTCCCCCAAGCTTGTGGGAGACTCTCTTCTTTAATTTGCACAAAGTTGTATATTTCCTTTAAAGCAGCTTGTTTCTTATGAGCAAGGAAATATTTAGCAGAGAAGTAATAAATCATATCCTGGGGATTACGCACACAACCAGGATCAAGAGAATTAAACCATATGTTAGCATCACCCTTTAATGAGAACGGAAATATTTTCAGGATATAAAAGTAGCGAGATCTCTCATCATTAGTGAACAGGGTGGCTATATCATTCAATTTAGTAAGATGTGCCACAATAGTTTCAGATTCATAACCATGGAAAGGATCAGATTCAACCAAAGTAATTATATCAAGATCAACAGAGAATTCATAATCCTTATCAGGAACACAGATAGGTGAAGTAGCAAAAGCAGGGCCATGCCTCATTTTATTTCTAAGTGATTCTTTGTTCCATTTAATTAGTAGCCTTTTAAGTTCATGACGATCTCTGCAAGCTAGAATAGCGGCAGAAGATTCCATATCAAAAACATAACCCTCAGGAATAATAGGCCTATCTTCATCATCACTTTCATCATTATAATCTGATTCAATAATTTCTTTCTCTCTAGCCCTAGCAATTTGTTCATCAAGAAATTCACTAATGGGCACAGTAGTATCAGGCATAGAAGTAGTTTCATCATAAGTATCATGCATAGCAGAAGTGGCATCATCGATAACATGCAACATATCGGAACGAATAGCCGAAGCGGGTTTAGGTGTCGCAAGCTTACTCATAACATAAGGTGAATCAAGTGCAAGGTTAGATGGCAGTTCCTTACCTTCCCTCGTAGTTGAGGGATAAATTGTTGTCTTAGCGTCTTTCAAGTTCTTCATAGTGTCCAGCAGATATAAATCCCAAGTGATTCAAAGAGTAGAGCTATGCTCCCCGGTAATGGCGCCAGACAAAGGTCTTGATAACACACAAGTATAGGGGATCGCAACAATTTTCGAGGGTAGAGTATTCAACCCAAATTTATTGATTCGACACAAGGGGAGCCAAAGAATATTCTCAAGTATTAGCAGCTGAATTGTCAATTCAACCACACCTGGAAACTTAATATCTGCAGCAAAGTGTTTAGTAGCAAAGTAATATGATAGTGGTGGTAGCGGTAAGAAAAGAGTAATGAAAGCAAAGTAATATTTTTGGTATTTTGTAGTGATTGTGACAGCAGCAACGAGAAAGTAAATAAGCGTAAACCAGTATGTGGAAAGCTCGTAGGCACCGGATCAGTGATGGATAATTATGCCGGATGCGGTTCATCATGTAACAGTCATAACATAGGGTGACACAGAGCTAGCTCCAATTCATCAATGTAATGTAGGCATGTATTCCGAATATAGTCATACGTGCTTATGGATAAGAACTTGCATGACATCTTTTGTCCTACCCTCCCGTGGCAGTGGGGTCCTAATGAAAACTAAGGGATATTAAGGCCTCCTTTTAATAGAGAACCGGAACAAAGCATTAGCACATAGTGAATACATGAACTCCTTAAACTATGGTCAGCACAGGTAGTGGTCCCGATTATTGTCACTTCGGGGTTGCCGAATCATAACACATAGTAGGTGACTATAGACTTGCAAGATAGGATCAAGAACTCACATATATTCATGAAAAATAATAGGTTCAGATCTGAAATCATGGCACTCGGGCCCTAGTGACAAGCATTAAGCATAGCAAAGTCATAGCAACATCAATCTCAGAACATAATGGATACTAGGGATCAAACCCTAACAAAACTAACTCGATTACATGATAAATCTCATCCAACCCATCACCGTCTAGCAAGCCTACGATGGAATTACTCACGCACGGCGGTGAGCATCATGAAATTGGTGATGGAGGATGGTTGATGATGACGACGGCGATGAATCCCCCTCTCCGGAGCCCCGAACGGATTCCAGATCAGCCCTCCCGAGAGGTTTTAGGGCTTGGCGGCGGCTCCGTATCGTAAAACGCGATGATTTCTTCTTCTGTATTTTTCTCTCCCCGAAAGCCAATATATAGAGTTGGAGTTGGCGTCGGAAGGTCTCCAGGGGGCCCATGAGGTAGGGGGGCGCGCCCTAGGGGGGAGCGCCCCCCACCCTTGTGGACAGGGTGTGGCCCCCCTGGTCTTCATCTTTGGCGAGGATTTTTTATTATTTTTTATAAGACATCCTGTGGAGTTTCAGGTCATTCCGAGGACTTCTGTTTTTTGCACATAAAACAACACATGGCAATTCTGCTGAAAAGAACGTCAGTCCGGGTTAGTTCCATTCTAATCATACAAGTTAGAGTCCAAAACAAGGGCAGAAGTGTTTGGAAAAGTAGATACGACGGAGACGTATCAAGTACCCCCACCGATTTGAGGCGGTTCTTTCTGTTCAGGGGTACCACGGGCATTTCACGTGTCGGGATCTCACAGGAGGTGGGAGTTTTCGCGCGCGTTGTAGTTTCGGAATAGCAAGGCGCGGGTTGAGATGGAGGGAGTTGTCGGAGCACAATGAGACAAAGATATATCTTAAATATTCTAGGCTAACAAGGAGTGGGTTGAAGAGGGGGAGTTTCGCAGCACGATAGACAGAGACGCTAGCTTGAATTTTCGGCATAACAAGGCGCGGCTTCAAATTTCAGAAGAACAAGCTTAACATGTACCAAAAAAAGAAAATTTGCACCTCAGCACGCACAACACACACACAAACACCATTTAGACTAGAGTAAGGTACACGTGCATTGCATGCATGAGATTTGGCAACCAAATTATGAATAAATACCACATTATAGCATGCAAGCTTTGAGTCATATATGCATGATGTAGATGTTCGTTTAATTCATATAGTTCATTTCATTCAAAATCATCAAGTTTTTATAAGAAAGCTAATCTATTTTAAGATTCATGGTGTAACATCCCAAATTTTCAATTTGGAATGTTATGCATTAGATCATCATTGCATATCATATTTTATTGCATTTTGGTTGATCCTAGAAATTCTAAGCAACTCAAGGACCGACGGAGAGAGTTGGGGATTTCGTTAGTTTCATATGTGAGTTTTCTCGAATTATGAAAAGAGGATCGTTTGATTTAATTTTATTTCTCTGAAATATTTCTTTTATTAAAAATAAAAGAGAGGGGATAAAATGACTTCCTCAAAATAAAGAAATATCAGAGATTTAATATTAAAATCAAATAATATTTTTATTCGGAGTTTTTATTGCTATTTTATCTGAATTAGGAAAAATATGCGTTTTTCAAAATTGCATTTTAGGCCCAAATCAATGTTCACCTTGTCCGGCTTATTTTTAGAGGACGAGGAAAATTTATTTCGGGATATTTGGAGTCCGTTTAGTATTTATTTTCTTTCTTTTTCTGCACGTCCGAATTATTTAAAAAAAATGCGAACTGATCTAATAGGGCCGTGTCCGTCTAGGAATGTCGGCCCGGCCGGCCTTATAAGCCGGGGGAACCGCCCCTCAGCCCACCCAGCACCCCCGCCCGAAACCCTAGCTGCACGCCGCCGCCGCCTGAGCCGCGCACCCCGCCACCTCGCCGCTCGACCCCGCTGGAGCCACACGCCGCCGCTGCTGCCGGTAACTACCGCCGCCGCCATCGATTTTCTACGGAAAAACCGATCGATTTTTCTTTAGAACCCGCAGTTTATTTTTTAGTAGATTGGTTTATTTTTTTCGGTTTAGTTATTTAGCGGACGTTCGTCCGTACATTCGTTTTACGAACGGTTTTCACCGTTTAGCCGCAGACAGCGAACGTTCGTTCGTTAGCCTGTTCGTCAGTTTTTCTTTTTCTCGGATTTTCTACGATTATTTTCGATCGCGATTTCTGATCCGATTTTCATTTAAGTATAACTTTTCGCTCGTTTATCGGAATCAGGAGATTCAAGCGCCTAGAGTTTCGTCTCGAAACCCTCTTTTAGTTTAACCAACTTAAACAAGTTTTTGCCACTCTGAAATTTGACTTTAGTCGAGATTAGTAAATGAAGTTTGTTTCTTTTGCCGTTTGAGTTTTGTTGCTTCGTTTGATTTGATTCTTTTTGCAAATCGGAGTTCTTAAGTTGAACTTTCTGGTTAGATCTCTTATTTGAGTTTTACCCGTGTCCTTGCTTGATATCTTATTGTATGCTTGTTTGTTTGCGATAGAGTACCCGGAGTGCGAAGCATGCTACTACGAGTCTCTAGGTTTCGCGGATCATCAACAAGGCAAGTAACACTTTGATCATACCTCTTACTACCCAGTTTTATTGCATTAGATCAATCCTCAAACAATTGCATGGTTAGGATCTGAATTAAATGGTGGGTTGGGAAGTAGTTGAGGTAGTACCTATTCACCTGTTATTATCAAACCTTGGGAGTTACTTCTACGTTATGCTTATATTGCCATGCTATGCTCGTAGACATGGATTGGGTTTGAGTGTATTTCATGACAGATGTGAGATTTTTAATTAATGGTTCAACTTAAGGTGGCAACTTAAATACACATCTGGGTGGACTGAGGCACCTGTGTTTTCCAGTGATTGCCTGTATTTCTGGAAATCCCGGGGTACCGTGTGATTATCCTATAGACCGCCACCCAGGCTCAAAGGGATCATAAGATTATTCATAGTGGAAACTTCCGTGTGCAGCGACAAGCTATTATGGGCTCTAGCATAGTTGATTAAGTCGTGTGAACTCTTACAGTGGTAGACTAGCGGATGTAGGGGAAAAGTGCACAAACCTCTGCAGAGTGTACAAACTAATCATGGTTAGCCGTGTCCCCGGTTATGGACATCATGAGTATCTAGTCTTTGGATTATCATGTGGATCTCATCACTCTTAATTTAATTTCATGGGTTATTGTTAATTACTTTTAATTGGGATTGAGTTGGGTGAACCTTCTCAATGTTTATCAACCACCATGATAGTTAAATAAAACATATTCCTTTGCAGTAGGGAAAAATTGGCTTTTCGCAAAACATATTAACCCTACATCCTCCACCAGCCATATATGCATGTAGTGATAGCATTATTCTGCTCATTCTCTTTTGGTGTTACATTGCCAGCATATTCCATGTGCTGACCCGTTTTCGAGCTGCAACGTATCATGTTGCAGACTTTTCAGACGACGAGTAAGGAGCCTTAGGTCATGGTCTTTCACTCAGTGATGCCGTTGGAGTTGATGGACTCACTTTATCTTCCAAGCCTTCTGCTATTATCGTATTAGATGGCCTTAAGCCATATTTATTGTAATAAGTTCTCTCTTGAGACATTTGATGTAATAAGTGTGTGATTGCTACTCTGTTATAAATCCTTCGAGTACTGCGTGTGTCAGCATTACCGATCCAGGGATGACTCTTATGCACATATATCAGACTGTTTGAGGTCTGGTCGCTACAAAGATGGTATCAGAGCACACGCTGACTGTAGGACACGACCACTAAGCTAAAGCCCTAGATCACTACTCTCTTCTCATTTCTAACTCCTCTCCTTTTTCTACCCTTTAGGATGGCAGATGCAAGGATCAAATTCATGCAACCGGATGAAGACACCCCTTTTGGACTCCACTTGAAGGAAGTTACTAGGTACCTGAACATTGGAATACCAAGCTTCACCGGGACCTACAATGCCAATTTACCAAAAGAGGAGCGCTGGATGATTCAAGTTCAAGTTGCAGGAAGGACATTCACGCCAGTCACTGATGTCATAGCCCTAGGTTTGGCCTTTGCTTGTCTTTGCATATGCATCCATGCATCATCTTAAATTCAAGGAAATTGAATTGAGGGAATTCTTAAGCCTCAGAAATCTTTTAAAAATGATCAACATTAAAATATTTTCAAATGAGCCCAACAAAATGTTCCTGCTAATCTCTGAAAATATTGGCAAGAGCTAAAACTCAAACCAATATTTTCGGAATCACAGAAATAATTATTCTTGGGCCTTTGAATTAATTCAATATCTATTTGAATTGGGTTTATATTTACTATAAAATAGATATAAGCCCAATAATTCTGAAAGTTTGCATGTGGCTCTGAACTAGTTTCCTAAGTCCACATAATAATTTTCAGAAGCATAAAAATCGGTTTGGTTTGAAAAAAAACTCAAAACAAACTTCAAACAAAATAGAAAACAAAAACAAACAGAATAGAAGAGAGAGAGAGAGAGAGAGAGAGAGAGAGAGAGAGTTTACCTGGCAGCCCGCTTACCTTGGCCCAGCACTGTAACCGGCCGGCCCAGCCCACCAGCGCCCTCCCTGTCGTCTTCCTCGTCGAGACAGTAGGACAGGGGCGTGTGCCCGCGGCGCGCACGCACGCGCAACGCCACCTCCTGCGTACCTGCTGCCTCCCCGACGCCGCTACGGATGCCACGTGACCCCTTGGCGCCCTCTCACTCCCTCCCGTGTCTCTCCCTCGTCTGCCCCTCTCCCCCAAGCACCACCGAGCAGAGCTCGTCGCCACCGACACCATTCGCCGCGGCCACTGACCCTGCCTTGCCCATCCAGTGTATCCAAGAGCTTCGGGTTGTCCTCCTCATCCTCTCCACCAAGCCATGGAACGAAGGACGCACCACAACGTCTAAAGCATCGCCATTTCCATCACCGGCCACCGTGGCTCCCCGCCGTCGATTCAGGAGCTACCTGGCGTCCCCGACCTCGCTCTCGCGCTCATTGGACCCGCTCTGAGACCCTTCCCCATACCCCTCTTCTCCCCCTCGCGTTCGCATGCTCTAGCCCCATCCCCCTCCATGGCCGCAAGCTTGCCGCCGCCGCGCCTGTCGCCATCGTTGTTCTAGGTCTCCGTCCTCGCGTCCGAGCACGACCTTGAGCTCGTGGAGCTCACAGGAAGCCCATGCGCAGCTCAGCTTGTCCAAAACCCCACTAGGGCCTCGCGCCCATTACCACCCGAACTCCGGCGCTGCCGCGAGCTCCATTCCGGCGAGCCCCGGCGTTCCCGTAGCGTCCCACCTGCCCCACCAGATGCGGGAGTGCATGGGCCACATCCCGGTGCCCTCAGCCGCCGCGCCCATGGCCTGTGACGCGAACTCCGCCGCGACCAGTGGTCGCCGGCAACGAGCCCGTCGCCTGAGCCGCTAATCGGTGGCCCCCGCCGCTCAGGAGATTAGTTAGCGGCTAATCACCCCACTAATCAACCCCCTATGCCACTGACACATGGGCCCCGCTGCCTAACTAACCCTGGTTTACCTCCTGTTAGATTAAACTAACCACATGGGCCCCACAGGTCAGTTTAACCTTGCCACGTCACACGTTGACCAACCCCACACGTCAGTGCTGACTTGCTGACATGGCTGTTGACCCGGCCCCACCTGTCAGTGACACTAACCAACACTGGGTCACTGACTAGTGGACCCTAGTGGTCAGGTTTGACCTAGACCAGCCACTGTTGACTTGCTGACATCATCCTAACGTAGTGCTGATGCAGTAATGCTTTTTTGGATTTTAAATAAATCTATTTGATTTATTTATTTTCAGAAAATGCCCAAAACTTGTAAAAATCATAGAAAATAATCTGTAACTCCAAATGAAACAAATTATATATGAAACAAATTTCACAAAAATCCAATCTATCCATTTATGCTGTTTTCATGCATGACAAAGCAACTTAACCTTGCTGTATAGATCAAAACATGATAATGCACATTATAAATTCATAACTTGAGTTTGAATTTGAACCCTTGGTTCAAATTATCTCAAATCCTTCTAGTTCTAGTTGCATTAGCTCAAATCACATCATATTGCCATGTCATGATCATGCATCATATTGTCGCATTTGCATTGATTGTGTTCTTCTCTATTGTCGGTGCTTGTCCCCTCTCGGTAGGCATATCCCGACGATGAGTTCGATGACACCGATGAAGAGCTATAATATCTTCAGAAGTGCTAGGCAAGCAAAACCCCCTTGTTCATTCCGATACAATCCCACTCTCTCGCTCCTGCTCTCTTTTACTGCATTAGGACAACAATGTTTCAACGGTTACATGCTGCGGTAGCTGAACCCCTTTCCTCTGCATGACCTGTCATTGCCACAGTAAATAGATGAAACACACTAGCATGAGTAGGAGTTGTTTGAGCCCTGATGTGCCTACTCATTCTTGCTTGTTTGTCATGCCTGCTACTGCTTAGAGTTGAGTCAGGTCTGATTCATCGGGGATGAAATGGAATGTGGTGAACATGTCCTACTGTTGAGAGCTAAGTGTGTGAACACAATTTGGTAAAGGTAGCGGTGAGAGGCCATGTAGGAGTACGTGGTGGGTTGTCTCATTGCAGCCGTCCTCAGGAACTAAGTTCTGTGTTTGTGATCCATGAATAGTTACTACCACACATTGGGCTCCGGGCGCTCCAAGCTCTCTCGACTTGTTAATCAACCTGATCGCTGTCCAGGAGTTGCAACTAGTTTCTGGTGTTTGTAGGTAGTGTTAGTAGTCTACCAAGTGGCACCCGGTACAGGTGGGCTTGGGACAGACTAGGCACAGTGGCACGGTGTACCAAGTGGCACCCGGATGGTGGGTGAGGGAGTCCTGGATTAGGGGGTGTCCGGATAGCCGGACTATACCTTCGGCCGGACTCCTGGACTATGAAGATACAAGATTGAAGACTTCGTCCCGTGTCCGGAAGGGACTTCCCTTGGCGTGGAAGGCAAGCTTGGCGATATGGATATGTAGATCTCCTACCGTTGTAACCGAATCTGTGTAACCCTAGCCCTCTTCGATGTCTATATACACCGGAGGGTTTTAGTCCGTAGGACACAACAAGAACAACAATCATACCATAGGCTAGCTTCTAGGGTTTAGCCTCCTTGATCTCGTGGTAGATCTACTCTTGTACTACCCATATCATCAATATTAATCAAGCAGGAGTAGGGTTTTACCTCCATCGAGAGGGCCCGAACCTGGGTAAAAACATCGTGTCCCTTGTCTCCTGTTACCATCCGCCTAGACGCACAGTTCGGGACCCCCTACCCGAGATCCGCCGGTTTTGACACCGACATTGGTGCTTTCATTGAGAGTTCCTCTGTGTCATCGCTTTTAGGCCCGATGGCTCCTCCAATCATCAACAGTGATGCGGTCCAGGGTGAGACTTTTCTCCCCGGACAGATCTTCGTATTCGGCGGCTTTGCACTATGGGCCAATTTGCTTGGCCATCTGGAGCAGATTGAAAGCTATGCCCCTGGCCATCAGGTCAGATTTGGAAGTTTAAACTATACGGCGGACGACCGCGGAGACTTGATCTTCGACGGATCTGAGCCACAACCGAGCGCGCCGCACTGTCATGATGGGCATGACCTAGCTCTACCGCCGAACAGCGCCCTGGAGGCCGCGCCTGTGTCCGCTCCGACCCTTAGCTCGGAGCCGACCACACCAATCAAGGACGGGTGGTTAGACACAGTCTCGGGGGCTGCAATCTCTACGGCGATCAAGCGGAACACCAGCCTTGTCCTCTGCGAAGCCCGTGACTCCAAGGTGCCGGACTCCTCTCCAGACTCCGAGCCCTCCGCGCCCCTACCAATCAAATCTGATTGGGCGCCAATTATGGAATTCACCACCGCAGGCATATTTCAGCACTCGCCCTTCGACGACATCCTGAATTCACTCAGGTCTCTCTCTTTGTCAGGAGAGTCCTGGCCGGACTATGACCGGCAGGATTGGGATGTGGACGACGAAGAAATTCGATCCCGACCCACCACCCACTTCGTAGCCACTGTCGATAATTTAAACGACCTGCTCAAATTCGACTCTGAAGACATCGACGGTATGAACCAACACCTATAAGGCACTGGACTGCCACCTCATCTCATGACGTATACATGGTGGACACACCCAAAGGAAGCAACGACGAGGAATATAGGGATGCAACGAGGGATCGTTCACTCAAAAAGCAATCAAAGCGGCGACGTAAGTGCCGCTCCAAGACCCGCCTCGACAGAGACAACAGCCATACAGACCCAACCATAGAGCAGGATGAGCCGGCGGACGACGAACATGCCTTCGAGCAACCGTCCGAACAGGGCAACTTGGATAAACAAACCGCACAACCCGTCCCCAGCGAAAACAACAGTCCAGACGACCTCACGCCAAATACGCTCATGGAGAAGAAGAACCTCGACAAAAGGCTCGTCGCCATTGCACGTAGCCTGAAAAAGCAGAAGCGGAAGCTCAAAACTGTGGAAGATGCACTCAGAATCAGATGGAGCAAAGTACTCAACACCGCAGACAAACATGGCGGCAGTCGCCGCACAAAAAGCTATCCGAAGCGAAAGCTACTGCCTGAATTTGACGAGGAGGCCTTAGAGCCCCCATAGTCAAAAAATAAGAAAGCCACCCGGTCGGATAGACGACCCCATGGCCAGCATGGAGCGGCAAGTGGCACCGCACACAAGCCGGCACGCGATCCACTCAAGGATTCGCGTCAAAAGGACGGCCTAGCTAGATCTATCTACGGGACAAGAAAGCAAGCTCTAGTAAGCAACACAACACAACAAATATCCGAACATCACGGCACACCCAGGTACAGGGGTGCCGCACACCCCCTATGTTTCACCGATGAGGTGCTGGACCATGAATTTCCAGCGGGATTCAAGCCCGTAAACGTAGAGGCGTACGACGGAACAACAAACCCTGGAGTCTGGATTGAGGATTATATCCTCCATATACACATGGCCAGAGGAGATGACCTCCACGCCATAAAATACTTACCCCTCAAACTCAAAGGGCCAGCACGTCATTGGCTTAAAAGCCTTCCCGAAAACACCATTGGAAGTTGGGAGGAGCTCGAGGATGCTTTTCTGGCAAATTTTCAAGGGACCTATGTCCGACCTCCGGATGCGGACGATTGGAGCCATATAACTCAACAGCCCGGAGAGTCAGCCCGGAAACTCTGGAACAAATTTCTTACTAAAAAGAATCAGATACTCGACTGTCCGGACGCCGAAGCCTTAGCAGCTTTCAAACATAGCGTTCGAGACGAATGTCTCGCCAGACACCTCGGCCAAGAAAAGCCAAGAACAATGGCCACATTAACAAGCCTCATGACCCAATTTTGTGCGGGAGAGGACAGCTGGTTGGCAAGATGCAGCACCAGCGACCCAAGTACATCCGAAGTCAGGGATGGAAATGGGAAACCGCGACGCAACAAGGACCAGCGCCGGACTAAGGGAAGCAGCCCGAAGAGCACGACAGTCAATGCCGGATTCAAAAGCTCTCGGCAGAACCAGAGAAAGCTGCCCCTTAAGGATAATAGGGATGAGTTATCTAACCTGAACAAAATCTTGGACAAGATATGTCAAATTCACAGTACTCCCGGGAAGCCTACGAACCATACCCACAGAGATTGTTGGGTTTTCAAGCATCCCGGCAAACTCAACGCCGAACACAAGGGGCTCGACACACCAAGTGAGGACAATGACGAACCCCACAAGTAGAGCACCAGGAAACAAAAGGATTTCCCACAAGAAGTCAAAACAGTAAACTTACTTCACGTGATGAACAGAGTGGCGCCAACAGAGATACGCTCCATACGGCCTATCCCAAAGGAGCCTCGCCAATGGTCGTTAAAACCGATCACCTTCGACCACCAGGATTACTCTAGAGGTATACGGAACGCAGGCTGGACTGCCCTGGTATTAGATCCACTAATCGACGAATTCCACTTTACAAATGTCCTGATGGACGGCGGCAGTGCTTTAAACCTGATATATCAGGACACAATCCGCAAAATGGGAATAGACCCAACAAGAATTCGCCATAGCAATACTTCCTTTCAAGGAGTAACGCCAGGCCCGGATGCCCATTGCATGGGTTCTCTTCGGCTAGAAGTTATGTTCGGCTCCCCCGATAACTTCCGCCTCGAAAAGCTAACCTTCCATATCGCCCCATTTTCAAGTAGCTATCAAGCACTACTGGGACGAGAAGCTTTCGCCCGCTTTAACGAAAAACCGCATTATGCATCTCTTACGCTTAAAATGCCCGGTCCACGAGGCGTCATCTCACTAAAGGGCAATATTAAGTGTCCCTCGAGCGCGAAAGAATATGCGGCTGCCTTGACAGCCATGCATTAAAACAGCTTCACCAACGAAAGCATCTGCCAGGTCGTCAAGACCACGAACTCGACTAGGCGAGTTCGGGGCAAAAATATAACGGATAAAGGTTTAGTAGCCATACACCCCTATACAAGGGGCTCCGCGTATGTAAAATACACGACAATAAGGCTCCATTTCACCCGTCTTAAAATTATACATTGTTTATCTAGTACAGCTTACATTCTGCACTACTATTCCTTTTTTTTGTCAGCTAAGTTCCTCTCTTTTACAGATGAACACCATGCTACGCCCGTCCAGGACACGGCACAATAGAGACACAGGCGCAGACGTGCAGCAGGGACCCGTCTCCAGGATTATTTTTAGATTAAGACCCTGCGTAAACCTTTTTTACTGTCTCTTGTTGATACACATCCCACGGATTCTCTATACAGCCGACGAGGAGGCTGACGTTTTGGCATGTGGCCACGTCAAAGTTTTACATGTACCTGGACATCAGGGGCTTATATCCAAGGGCGCTGTTCCGCCCGTTTTCATAGAAGACCGAATACCTTAGGGAGTGTTCGGCGTCGCGAGTTTGGCCTTATATGCAACAGCTCCGAATCATGTCTTTGGTCAAATGTTGGATTTGCCCGGCTCCTGTGTTTTGCTGCCTTACGTTCCACTCTATCGTCAAAGGCGGCACCAGGAGAACTACTGCGATTGTGCCCCGGTTCAGCCAGGAGAGCACCTTAGTAGAGAAAGCCGAAAACTGACTGTCATGATATAGCGTGAGACTGGTCAACCACTCGATGACCCGCCGGAATCTTTAGGATTCCTCCGCATTAACGAAGGGCCGTTTCCCTGCCCGGCACACACGCGGCCCGAATTCGGGTAAGCGCGGCGCCACCCGGGGCTGTATTGCAGCCCCACTGTCAAACTCCTATGGCTAACTGAAAGTGATAAAGCATTGTAGTCTGGTTGCCTAGTTCGCTGTGCTATCACCTCCTTAATAGGACCAAGGCGTTGGATCAAGTGTGAAAATGTGCCTTCTGCGAACACCCCCGCATTATATGCGTGGGGGCTGAAGCCAAAGACCGCCATCTTTTAGGTTATATACACATGCACCGCACCAAGGAACTGCTGCACCAAGCTAAAATAGCTCTTCGGCTCAGGCCTTTCCGTCCATAGATGACCCACGACATACTTCATGGCGAGTACGGATAACCTACTCAGCTCAGCCCATTCGTCCAGACGATCGGTTAATGGAAGCGGATGCTCTGGATTGTGGAACTGCGACCAAAAAAGCTTTTCCACTTCGTGATCCTCCTTATCTCGGAAGTGTTCAGCCGCGTCCACGGCACTCGCTGCCAAATCCAGATAAGTGTCCGCCGTACTCCACAACCGGTCTAGCGAAGCATATTTAGGATCCCCGAACTTCCTCCGCAGCACAAAGGGCTTTCCAGCCGCGATATCTCCGGCCTGACGTAGCTCCTCTTTCATAGCTCTCATCGCAGAGCGAGCATCCTTGGCCTCGGTAATGGCGTTTTCCAGGCCCGTCCGTTCCGTTTGATCTTCTTTTTCAAGAACCTTGCAGCGGTTGGCAGCGCTCTTCAACTTTACAGCCATCTCGGCTATTTCCTTCTTGCTTCGGTAGTGAGCAGCCTGTTCGGCTTTCAGCTCTTCAATTGCCTTTCCGGCAGCCGCATCACTTTTCCTAGCTTGCTCCTTGGCTTGGGCAAGTTCCGCCCGAAGATTCTCCAAGGCAGCAGCACCTTCTGCATCAAAGCGCACACGTTGTAAGATACTGGCATCAAGCTCCTCTTACCAAGTGCCGCCGGAGAAATAACATACCTTGTGCCTCGTCAAGCCGCTTGTTGACAAGCGTGATGTCGGCATCTGCCACGTCAAGTTGCCGCTTTAGCTCGGCAAATTCATCAGTCCGGCTGGCCACTAGACACTTCGCCACCTGCATAGGAAAGGCGACATATTATACCTGGGATTATGATCCTCTGCGTGCCATCATTTTTGACAACGCGCAGAGTCTCAGGGGCTACTATCTATACAGGACGCATCTTATATACGCGAAACTGTCAAAATGTTCATCATTTTGCGTACCTCAAAACCTGTCAGCAAACTCCTGACAGCCTCGTGCAACCTGTTCTCCGCGGACCCAATCCTATCAATCACCGTACCCATCAATGCATGGTGTTCTTCCGAGATAGACGCTCGCCCGAGCAGATCCTTCAGCTCCTCCGCCCGTGCACCAGACTGTGCCGGACTCGCCCGATGGCCTTTTCCGAAGGCCGGACACGGAGGGCTTTGGGGGGCCATACGGCTGCCTTCCGGCCCTGCCGGATTTGGAGAAACCCTCCGCGACAACACCTCAGCGTCGCCGCCTCACAAGGCGGTACGGCAGGGGGAGGCGTGCCGCTCTCCATCATCTCCGGAAGAAGATTCCCTGAAGATGAGCTCTGCCGGGAAGGGCTGAGATCCGAACTACAAGGTAAAATTTCAGTTATTTTCCTCAGAAATAAAACAGGGATGTCTCTCATTTTAAGCTCCCCTCTCTACTTACGTGTAGCGACCCGACCCGAATGGGACAAGTCTCTGTGCTTACGTGTCATCCCTCGATCGGTATGTTGACACACACAGTACTCGAAGGATTTATAACAGAGGTAAATCACATGTATAAAGTAACGTAAATACTATTACCTCAATCCAATATAGCGGAAGCAACAAGGTTGTGGAATCCCATCAACATCAACAGCAAAGTTGAGTGTAGAAATCGTAACCCTAACGTATCACTTACTCGTCGTAAGAAACCTGCAACATGAGACGTTGCAGCCCGAAACTGGTCAGTACATTGAATGTATTGGCAAATTCACACCATAGAGAAAAAGATGAACAATGGCTATCACTACATGCATATATGGCTGGTGGAAAAGCTCTATGGTTACAGTTTTGCAAAAAGCCAATTTTTCCCTACTACAAAGGAATAAATTTATTTAACTATCATGGTGGTTGTTAAACATTGAGAATGGTTGACAGCATTCTCAATCCCAGTTAAAAGTAATCATTAAAACCCAATAAAATTAATTAAAGTAACATGATGAGATCAACAGGATAATCCAAGAACTAGATACTCAAAACGTCCATAACCGGGGACACGGCTAACCATGATTAGATTGTACACTCTGCAGAGGTTTGCGCACTTTTCCCCAAAAGACTCGATCTCCTCCGTTTGGTTTCTCGAACTACATGGTGTTTGAGAAACGGATGACCGAGACATAGTCTTTCAGAAGCGCTAGCACCTTACGATCGGGTAGACCGTACCAACCTACAACCCCTACATCAGCTAGTCTACCACTGTAAGAGTTCGCACGACTTAGTCAACTATGCCAGAGCCCATGATGGCTTGTGGCTGCACACGGAAGTTTCTAGCATGAATAATCTCATGATCCCTTTGAGCCTGGGTGGCGGTCCAAAAGAAAAACAGGCAAGTCCTGGAATACCCAGGTGCCTAGACAGGCAAGTCCTGGAATACCCAGGTGCCTCAATCCACCCAGATGTGTGTTTAAGTAGCCACCTTAAGTAAACCATTAATTAACAATCTCACATCTGTCATGAAATACTCTCAAAACCCAATCCACGTCTACGAGCATAGCATGGCAATATAAGCATAACGTAATAGTAACTCACAAGGGTTTGATAATAAACAGGTAATAGGTACTACCTCAACTACTTCCCAATACCCACATGTTATCAATCCTACTCATGCAATGTTTGAGGGTGAAGCTAATGCATAAAACTGGGTATGAAAAGGGATATGATCAAAGTGTGAACTTGCCTGCAATGTTGATGAAGATGATTCACACTCAAAACTCTTGATAGATCTACTCGTCACACTCCGGTCAATCTATCGTAAGCAAGCAATAGTAACCACACATAAGCAATCACTCAAAAGATTAGAAAGATCGAAGAAGACGATCCAGAAAACATCAAACCAAGCAAATAACTCTTGCAACATAAAACAATTTCTAACAGTACCAAAATTATGTGAATTTGGCCTTATCAGAAAGTTTAGGTCAATAGCTTTGATTTGCAAAAAGAATCAATTAAATCGGAGTTACGAAACTCAAGTTATGATCAAACGAAGCTTGAATTCAAATTTCATCTAATTCAATTTTTTTAACTTTCAAAAACATGTTTGAGTTGGATTACTGGATAGAGGAGATCATAATGAAGACGTGAGCATTGGTTTTGTTGGATTTGAATAAACGGGTAAAAAGTTATAGTCGTTTGAAGTACAGGGACTAATCTATGAAGAAAATTATCACGAATAGGTCCCTGGCTGAAAACTAAAATAAAAAGAAAATCCTATCGAGCGAACGCTAGCTAACAGAAACTATCTGATGAATCTGTTCATTGAAGAACATAAACGAACAAACGAACTCTAAATAAGAAAAAAAAACAAACGGTTTTAAGTCGAAAACCAAATCTAATACTACTAAAAGAAAACCGGGCGAACCGGGCGGTTCCTACCGGTTCAGGCGGGTCGGCGGTGGATCAAACCGGCGTCGGCGGTCAACTCCGGCGGCAGCGAGGCGAGGCGGCGCGGCGGTTCCGGCGAGCGCGGCGAGGCAGGGCGGCGCGGGGCGGCGGCGGCGATGCGCGGGCAAGGGGTGCAGCGGCGCGGGCGGCGCGCTGTGCAGCAGCAGCGGGCGGTGGCGCGGCGAGGCGCTGCTGCGGCGGTGTCGCGAGATGCGGGAGGGGCGGCGCGGCGCGATAGAGAGAGAGGGGCGGCGGAGCTGCGGCTTTATAGGGGGGGGTCGGCCTCGGTGCGTGGAGAAGGGGGCAGGAGGAGGCCGAGGCGGGCACGGCGTCGCCGGCGAGCCATGCGGGTGGCGGACTCCGCTCGGGGTCGGGAACGAGCTGCACGCTGGGCTGCGGCCTGGCCCGTTTGGCTGGGCCGGCCCAGTCGGGAAGTTTTTTGGTTTTTTAGGTTTTCCAGTCAGACAAAATAAATAAAACTAAATAAACAAAAAATATATTATATAGGCATATAATATATCCAAATTTGCAGAAAAAGGTTTTCTACAACATGGACATTTTTAGAATGCCAAATAAAATCCATACAAATTTAGATAATTCGAACAGTGCTACTGGTCTAATAAAATCCAATAAGAATCATTTTAAAAATACCAAAATGACATCAAATTTATTTATCTCCAATTTTCTGTTGTAGGGAATCATGTTACCCTAATTTCCATATATTTTATTTTTGGAGGAAAATAATTTGAATAAAACTCAAATAATTCCAAATTGAAAATAAATTCAAAAGAACTTTGAACTTAATTCTTTGAAACTCCCAACTCATATTTCATATGTTTTGAAGAAGTCATTTTATCTTCTCTCGTGAAAATCATTGAGTTGCATAAAGTTTCAGAATTGAAAATATTCTCAAATGAAATTCAAATATTTTCAACACCCCTTGTCATTTAAATAAATGGAAGAAGTCATGTCATCTTCTCTCCAGGGTTTTGTGATGAAAAGTATTTGAATTCACGGAGATTAGAAAGCAAAGATGAAAGTTTGGGAAAGTCCTTTTATTCCCTCTCATTTAACTTTCAAAAAGTTTCGAATTTCACTCAATCAATCACACAACAATCAAGCAATCAGTCAAATCTATCTATTTAATATAACATTCCAAAATTTAGAATTTTGGGATGTTACAAACCTACCACCCTTAAAATGAATCTCGTCCTCGAGATACGGAGAGGCTAGAAAGAAATAGGTTAGGTTTGGGGGTCTTCTGAAAAAAATCCATCAATCGTCTCCGGGGTCTGGGGTGCTACCACCCTTAGAAACATCGTTATGGTCTCATCAGTACTCTTATACTTCATCCTTATTGTTGATAGTGTCGGTCTTCTTAGATCTTCAGGATAATTCCTTCTCTGGGCTCTTCCGATAGTGGCATAACCTTTACCACAATTCTTCTGTCCTTTCCTCTTGGTAAGGTTATTCCGAGATTGGGTCTTCTTAGCTGACAGGTCTGGCGCCAAAACTAAACAACTATCGATATCTCATGGTGGTCAAAAATTTATGGTTTCTCCTGCAGGAAATAGGTCTGGTTGATCCTCACCGTATAACCTACGGTTGGCAATAGGTGCCTTGTACAAGGGGAAAAAATACCTATACCATTCTAAGGTTTAAACAAGGTTTTGATCGTCGTCTCTCTATTATAGGTAAGTCACTTAGATTTACCATCCCACATAGCAAGGCGAATAATAAGAGTAAGTCGGTATGGTGATCAATCCATCCCGCACCCAAATCATTACCTTGTATACGGTTTAGCGAATCTCGCATTCTAACACTCGGTCATCCTCACAAGCATTGCAAAATTTCTCTTGTCGACGAACCAAGTTCGGATAAATCCATAGATTCTGCAAGCCAAACAAACATCTATCGTTCCTTCCCAACCCTCAGGTTTTGCGTAAACTCCTATAAGATCATCTATCGATAAAATCATAGCTTCCTCCAGGGTTTTTCCTTCAGCAAGAGTGTGTTTGCTTCTTGGCAGGTCCTGGGGCCTGTGGGTTATGGCCCATCTCATCACTTGCAAACCTTGAACTCATCATCGGGCAACGGATCTCAAATCCAACATCCAACTTCATAGCATACTTAAATCCATCCAATTGTATTGTCCTCCTTCCTTCTATTGGCACCAAACTAGAACATGGTTACACAGACTCATCATGGAATTTCCATTGATCCATATTTCCTACATCATACCTCCTTTATATCCAATAGTAATTCATCTCTTCATCCTCGTGGGATATCCCACATACCGAGATAAAAACTTATACTTATGAAGTCCATACTCCACTTCGTAGAACATCATTATCCTTTCCAGGGTCAAGCGTCCTTACATGGGAATATTGGCCATCTCTGCATGGCACTTCTTCAACTGGGAAACGTGACACACATCATGAACGTCTGACAGTTCTTCGGGTGACTCCAATTTGTTGGCCACTTCTCCCATACGCTCCAAAACTTCGTATGGTCCTACAAATCTCAAGGCTAACTTTCCCTTAACCCCAAATCGTTTCATTCCTCGCAGAGGGGGCACACGAAGACATTCTCTGTCTCCAATTTCATAGACTACCTCCTTGCGTTTTTGAGTCTGCATAACTCTTCTGCCTGGACTGAGCTACCTTCAGTCTATCTCGAATCAACTTAACATTCTCTTCTGACTCCTTGATCACATTTGGTCCAACAACTGACGGTCTCCAATTTCATCCCACACACTCTTGGGTATCATACATATCGAGACAAAACTCGTATTCCTTTTGTCCGAAATCCACTCAGTGGGGTATCCTTATCTTTTCCAGGGGTCAACGGTTCTTACAGGGTATTACCACCCTTAAAATGCTCCAATATTCCATAGACCATATTTCTCATATCCTCGAAAATGGTCAACATCTTTCCTCATGGAGTGACTCATAAAATCCCAATCAGTACCAACACTGCTAACTTTATTGATTCTCAAATTATTACAATCTCATGTTTTTCCGTTACATGCCTCAACTCAATGTCTCAACACAGAAGAGATGTTCTCACTACTACTACTACATTTACATTGCTGCTAACTCAACTATTTAGCGCAAGTCTCCTTCTCCTTGGGACAATCCTTGGGAAAGTGCCCTGCTTCATTACAACGAAAACATAATACTTCTGACAAGTTTCGAGGTTTCCTCTTGATCACATAGCCTCCTTGGGTCCTTGGCTTCCTTTTTGGGCAAGTGTTGATGTAGTGCCCTGACTCCTTGCACTTGTAACAGGTGACATGACTCAGATCCTTCCCGGAATCCAATCTTCTTCTCTTTCTGGACTTTTCCATTCCAATCAGGGCTTCTATTTCCTGTGGGTCATACTCTACTTCCTCCGTCGGGAATTCTACTAGATTCCCCTTCGTACAATTCTGGGAGATGTGTCCTTCTTCTCCACATGAATAGCAAGACTTGGTGCAGGGTTTAATTGGCTCTTCTTTGGGTGTGTCCTCCACCTCTTCCTTCATCACAGGTTCTTCTAAACTTTCCATAAGGGCTCCTCTCTTTGCTTCTTTCTTCTGCTGGATGGTTCTTTGTACCATGGGATAAATGTGACACTGAGCAGGGTAGTGGGTAGTTCCTTCACGCAAGAAACAAGTAACCTGCCTAGTTGGGCATTCTTCAGCTGGGTGACTTCCTTCACAATTAGGGCATTCATCCTTGTGTTCCTTATGGGTGTGTCCTATTTCTCCACAGAGCTTGCTTGCACAAGGTTTCTTAATATCCTTTCCCGAAGGCTTCAATTTCTGGGACACAAACCGAGATATTAGCAAAGTCAACTTAAATTCTCCCAAGTGGTTACTCCTTACCATCCATTGATGGTTTGGTACATCCTCCACCAAGTAGCAGCAACTCTTACAAAGCACTGAAGAGCATGCTGGGCCATATCCTTTCCGACTATAGGGTTGTTCTCCGTATGATCCTCCATATTCTGAATCCATCGGTCTGTCTCCAATTGACTTATTGGTCCAGAAAAATATGAGCTCATCTCCATTCATCCTCTATTGGGTCCATGGGTTTTGGGTGGGACAAGAGAGATAGAGAGGGATGCACACAATACAAACAAAGGTTTTGAAAAGACAGATTTTATTGTGGCTGTCAAAAAAACCACAAACAAATGACAGCTCACAAACGTTGCATCTATCGTAAGTGTAACAGGGGTTTGGTCTTCTAAAGGTCAATAAATCTTCAAAGTCGCCAAACTCTTCAAGTCTTGTTCATATCTCCGATGGCTTCTTTCGACCGTGCTTGACCTTCTCAAGTTCTTTTGCCAGATCATCTCTGTTAACGCAAAGTCTCTCGTGGCGTCCTTCATTATTTCTGGAGTTGCATTCCAAACTTCTGGGTTTCATCAACCTCGACATGAACCACGATCCTTCATGACGAATCTTTAGATGTCTCAAGGTTTTGCTCCTCTAGCTTGGCTACTTTAGCTTCTTGGTCCTAAGTTCTTCACGGTATGTTTCCTTATCAAAATACTGCTTCTTGTAGGTCCATCTTAACTTCTTGATGTAATACTCTAGATCCTGGTGATACACCAGCTAAGGTTAAAACTTCATCTTGCTGATAGGTGCTCCATCAGCCTTCTACCATCCAATCCTTCCATGCATATGCATGCTTAACTCAGCACGGTGGCAATAGAATAAGTGGGCGATAACATCTTGGATATCCGTGTTTCTGCCCTTGTTATTTCCATGAGCTATCTCTCCATAGTTGATATCTCCTGCCTTAGGGTTTTCCTTGACAGAACTGTGAGATTTTAACTCTCCATGCTCCGGTCTTTCTCCGATACACCTTGATCTCGGGTATTGAAAGCTTCCTTAGTCTGCAAAGTTCCATAAGGGTAGCCTTCCTAGGTCATAAAAATCGGGGAATTCTTCAGAGCCATCAAATTCTCCTAGTCTTCGGAGTCTTCAACTGTTGTAGTTTCCATTATTCTAATGCTTGGTAAAATCCTCTTCATTCCGTAGTGGTTGTGGTTGTCTGATATCTTGTACTTCTTGGAGTGATCTCATCAGTCGAATCTTCGAGTGGTCAAAAGGGAAAGGGGTATGGTCTCACTAAAAGGGAATATTTGAATAAGCTCAGAAGAGAAGAGAGGTAAAAGATCTTTTTGAAAAAGAAAGTTCATAGAGAAAATCTTTCCTATAGGCTTGCCAGTTTCTAGGGTCACGTCCTACAGTCAACACGTGCTCTGATACCATCTTGTAGCGACCCGACCCGAATGGGACAAGTCTCTGTGCTTACGTGTCATCCCTGGATCGGTATGCTGACACACACAGTACTCGAAGGATTTATAAAGTAACGTAAATACTATTACTTCAATCCAATATAGCGTAAGCAACAAGGTTGTGGAATCCCATCAACACCAACGGCAAAGTTGAGTGTAGAAATCGTAACCCTAATGTATCACTTACTTGTTGTAAGAAACCTGCAACATGAGACGTTGCAGCCCGAAACGGGTCAGTACATTGAATGTATTGGCAAATTCACACCATAGAGAAAAAGATGAACAATGGCTATCACTACATGCATATATGGCTGGTGGAAAAGCTCTATGGTTACAGTTTTGCGAAAAGCCAGTTTTTCCCTACTACGAAGGAATAAATTTATTTAACTATCATGGTGGTTGTTAAACATTGAGAATGGTTGACAGCATTCTCAATCCCAATTAAAAGTAATCATTAAAACCCAATAAAATTAATTAAAGTAACATGATGAGATCAACAGGATAATCCAAGAACGAGATACACAAAACGTCCATAACCGGGGACACGGCTAACCATGATTAGATTGTACACTCTGCAGAGGTTTGCGCACTTTTCCCCACAAGACTCGATCTCCTCCGTTTGGTTTCTCGCACTATATGGTGTTTGAGAAACGGATGACCGAGACATAGTCTTTCAGAAGCGCTCGCACCTTACGATCGGGTAGACCGTACCAACCTACAACCCCTACATCAGCTAGTCTACCACTGTAAGAGTTCGCACGACTTAGTCAACTATGCCAGAGCCCATAATGGCTTGTGGCTGCACACGGGAGTTTCTAGCATGAATAATCTCATGATCCCTTTGAGCCTGGGTGGCGGTCCAAAAGAAAAACAGGCAAGTCCTGGAATACCCAGGTGCCTAGACAGGCAAGTCCTGGAATACCCAGGTGCCTCAATCCACCCAGATGTGTGTTTAAGTAGCCACCTTAAGTAAACCATTAATTAACAATCTCACACCTTTCATGAAATACTCTCAAAACCCAATCCACGTCTACGAGCGTAGCATGGCAATATAAGCATAACGTAATAGTAACTCCCAAGGGTTTGATAATAAACAGGTAATAGGTACTACCTCAACTACTTCCCAATACCCACATGCTATCAATCCTACTCATGCAATGTTTGAGGGTGAAGCTAATGCATAAAACTGGGTATGAGAAGGGATATGATCAAAGTGTGAACTTGCCTGCAATGTTGATGAAGATGATTCGCACTCAAAACTCTTGATAGATCTACTCGTCACACTCCGGTCAATCTATCGTAAGCAAGCAATAGTAACCACACATAAGCAATCACTCAAAAGATCAGAAAGATCGAAGAAAACGATCCAGAAAACATCAAACCAAGCAAATAACTCTTGCAACATAAAACAATTCCTAACAGTACCAAAATTATGTGAATTTGGCCTTATCAGAAAGTTTAGGTCAAGAGCTTTGATTTGCAAAAAGAATCAATCAAATCGGAGTTACGAAACTCAAGTTATGATCAAACGAAGCTTGAATTCAAATCTGATCTAATTAAATTTTTTTAACTTTCAAAAACATGTTTCAGTTGGATTGCTGGATAGAGGAGATCATAACGAAGACGTGAGCGTTGGTTTTGTTGGATTTGGATAAACGGGTAAAAAGTTATAGTCGTTTGAAGTACAGGGACTAATCTGTGAAGAAAATTATCATGAATATGTCCCAGGCTGAAAACTAAAATAAAAAGAAAAATCCTATCGAGCGAACGCTAGCTAACAGAACCTATCTGACGAATCTGTTCACCGAAGAACATAAACAAACGAACGAACTCTAAATAAGAAAAAAACAAAACGGTTTTAAGTCAAAAACCAAATCTAATACTACTAAAAGAAAACCGTGCGAACCGGGCGGTTCCTACCGGTTCAGGCGGGTCGGCGGTGGATCGAACCGGTGTCGGCGGTCAACTCCGGCGACAGCGAGGCGAGGCGGCGCGACGGTTCCGGCGAGCGCGGCGAGGCAGGGCGGCGCGGGGCGGCGGCGACGATGCGCGGGCAAGGGGTGCAGCGGCGCGGGCGGCGCGCTGTGCAGCAGCAGCGGGCAGCGGCGCGGTGAGGCACTGCGGTGGCGGCGACGGATCTGTGGCGGTGTCGCGAGATGCGGGAGGGGCGGCGCGGCGCGATAGAGATAGAGGGGCGGCGGAGCTGCGGCTTTATAGGGGGGGTCGGCCTCGGTGCGTGGAGAAGGGGGCAGGAGGAGGCTGAGGCGGGCACGGCATCGCCGGCGAGCCGTGCGGGCGGCGGACTCTGCTCTGGGTCGGGGATGAGCTGCGCGCTTGGCTGCGGCCTGGCCCGTTTGGCTGGGCCGGCCCAGTCGGAAAGTTTTTTTAGGTTTTCCAGTCAGACAAAATAAATAAAACTTAATAAACAAAAAAATATTATATAGGCATATAATATATCAAAATTTGCAGAAAAAGTTTTTCTACAACATGGACATTTTTAGAATGCCAAATAAAATCCATAGAAATTTAGATAATTCGAAGAGTGCTACTGGTCTAATAAAATCCAATAAGAATCATTTTAAAAATACCAAAATGACATCAAATTTATTTATCTCCAATTTTCTGTTGTAGGGAATCATGTTACCCTAATTTCCATATATTTTATTTTTGGAGGAAAATAATTTGAATAAAACTCAAATAATTCCAAATTGAAAATAAATTCAAAAGAACTTTGAATTTAATTCTTTGAAACTCTCAACTCATATTTCATATGTTTTGAAGAAGTCATTTTATCTTCTCTCGTGAAAATCATTGAGTTGCATAAAGTTTCAGAATTGAAAATATTCTCAAATGAAATTCAAATATTTTCAACACCCCTTGTCATTTAAATAAATGGAAGAAGTCATGTCATCTTCTCTCCAGGGTTTTGTGATGAAAAGTATTTGAATTCACGGAGATTAGAAAGCAAAGATGAAAGTTTGGGAAAGTCCTGTTATTCCCTCTAATTTAACTTTCAAAAAGTTTCGAATTTCACTCAATCAATCACACAACAATCAAGCAATCAGTCAAATCTATCTATTTAATATAACATTCCAAAATTTAGAATTTTGGGATGTTACATTACGGCTCGGTGGAGGGCTGATCCCCTTGGGGGCACAGTGCGACCGAGGCATCCTCCGGTGCAGGACCCTCTGATGAAGATTTCTTCCCCCGCTTTGAGACCATGGTCTCCGGGTCTTCAGAGGCCGTCCTCTTCTTCCCCTGCGTAGAGGAATTCTCGATTCCTCCTTTTCTGACAGCCTCCTTCAGGGAGGCGGTAGCTTCCTTGTCCCCCCCTTCGCCTTCTTCCAAAGGCGCGACCTCCAGCATTCTGGTTAACAAGGGATCTGGCGTGGTCTCCGGGAGGGGGGCCGGACACCTGATTAGCTTCGCTTTCGCTGTCCACTCCTGCTTAAGGGACAGTTCTTTTAAGGACAATTTTATGATAAAAATACGGATAGGGTGTCCGGGTACGGGGCTACTTACTTGAGTATCCGGGCGATTGCAGTTCAGACCTGCGTCCTCGGTCGAGTCCGTACACATTGCTTGTGATCCGAAGAACAATTTGTACATCTCCATGGGCGTCATGCCCATAAAATGTTGGAGAGCTCGTGGTCCCTCTGGATTGAATTCCCACTGGCGGAGGGGGCGATGTTTGCAGGGCAGGGTCCGGCGAATTAGCATGACCTGCGCTACTACGACCAGACTGATGTCTCTTTCTAGGAGATCTCGAATATGGCCCTGCAACAAAGGCACATCCTTGGACGGCCCCCAGTCAAGTCCTTTATTGACCCATGACGCTAGCTGTGGTGGGGGACCCGAGCGAAAGGCGGGTGGCGCCACCCACTTGGTGCCCCTGCGAGCGGTGATGTAAAACCACTCTCATTGCCATAAGCTGGACTCCTCTTGAAAAGAGCCCTCGGGCCATGGAGCACTAGCATTTTTGCTTATAAAAGAACCTCCGCACTCCACGTATCGCCCCTCGATCATCTTCGGCTCTACTTTAAAAGTCTTGAGCCACAATCCGAAGTGAGGAGAAGTGCGGAGGAAGGCTTCGCACACGACGATGAACGATAAGATGTGGAGGATGGACTCCGGAGCCAAGTCGTGAAATTCCAGCCCATAATAAAACATGAGCCCCCTTGCGAAGGGGTCCATAGGGAAGCCTAGCCCCCGAAGGAAGTGAGACACAAACACCATGCTCTCACCGGGCTTGGGAGTGGGAATGACCTGCCCTTGAGCAGGCAGCCTATGCGAGATTTCGCCAGTCAAGAACCTGGCCTCTCTCAACTTCAGCACGTCATCCTCCGTGACGGAGGAGGGCATCCATCGGCCTTGAAGGTCGGAATCGGACATTGTCGGAGGTCCGAAGCGCCTAAAATATGGAGCCTTGGGTGTTGGAACTCGAGGCGAAGGGCGAACTCGTTTGAGATTGAAAGAAAGGAGTAAGGCCTTGGTATCTTTATAAGAGGTTGAATACCAAGGGCCCTCCCCGTGACCGTTCGGGACTCGCCTTTGATCGAGAAAACATACCAACGGGAATGACTGGGTTACCCACGTCCGTACTGATGAGAATCCCGTAAATAAAGGGGACACGATCTCTGCTTCGACAAGACGTGGCAAGGAAACCGCCTCGCTAAACGCGCTGAGGTGGGACAATAAAACGATTCGAATAAAGGCTTGGCTGTGGTGTGATGTCATGCTACGAAATACGTCAGCAGATTAGATTTGTGTAAATATTATTCTCTCTATGGCAATATGTGGAAACTTATTTTGCAGAGCCGGACACTACCTTTGTGTTCAAAATCTTCTATGAAGTACTTGGAGGAGGAACCCGCCTTGCAATGCCGAAGACAATCTTTGCGCCGGACTCGTCGTCATTGAAGCCTGGTTCAGGGGCTACTGAGGGAGTCCTGGATTAGGGGGTGTCCGGATAGCTAGACTATACCTTCGGCCGGACTCCTGGACTATGAAGATACAAGATTGAAGACTTCGTCCCGTGTCCGGAAGGGACTTTCCTAGGCGTGGAAGGCAAGCTTGGCGATACGGATATGTAGATCTCCTACCATTGTAGCCGACTCTGTGTAACCCTAGCCCTCTTCGTGTCTATATAAACCGGAGTGTTTTAGTCCGTAGGACACAACAAGAACAACAATCATACCATAGGCTAGCTTCTAGGGTTTAGCCTCCTTGATCTCGTGGTAGATCTACTCTTGTACTACCCATATCATCAATATTAATCAAGTAGGAGTAGGGTTTTACCTCCATCGAGAGGGCCCGAACCTGGGTAAAAACATCGTGTCCCCTATCTCCTGTTACCATCCGCCTAGACGCACAGTTCGGGACCCCCTACCCGAGATCCGTCGGTTTTGACACCGACAGTGGGCTTGGGAACCCTGCTCACATTGTTTGGGGCCGTGAGCGACACCCCGGACGGATCTCCTTGCGGATGGAACCCAAATAGGCGATAAACCTGGACTAGAGACTTGTGTGGTTAGTCAGGTCGTGGCTGACTCCCTCGCCAGGCTTCTGCTTGAAGGTTGCCGAGGTACATGAAGTGTACATGGTGGTAAGTGGAGAGAGCGTGTGTGAAGAAGTACACCCGTGCAGGGTTATCATTATCTATTCGAACAGTCGGATTCCTCAGATATGGAAACTTGGACCCCTTGCATAGTTCATAGACAAGTGAAAGTGGATACTCAAAAATGCGCAAGATAAGCGTGAGTGTTATGGATGGCCTTCTCGTAGTGAGACGGGAGCGGATCCGTAGTGGTGTATTGATATGGTGAATATGTGGACTCGTGTGCGCCACCTCGAAAGAGTTACTTGCAGTCATAGTTTAGGATAGCCACTGAGTCAAAGCTGGCTTGCTGCAGTCAAACCCCACCACCCCCTTTGTTGATACTGATGCATATGTAGTTAGTTTTGATGTAAGTATTGTTGGGTACATTTGTACTCACCTTTGCCTATTTTATGTTTTGCAGAGAGACACCAGTCTCGCTAGTGGTTCCGTGTGGACTTCGACGTTTAGCTTGATACCTCAGCTACTATCTTGTGCCCTCGGCATGATCTAGTGGATAGTCAGGCTTCTCAGCCTTTTTCATTTGTAGATGTCTGTACTCAGACATGTTAAGCTTCCGCATGTGCTTGTTGCTTGTATGCTCTGTATGTTGGGTCATGAGACCCTTGTTTGTAATATCTCGCTCCTCGGAGCCTAATGAATAAATACTGGAGTCGTATAGTTATGTTGTGATGCCATATTGTATTTACACATATCGAGCATATTGTGTGTATGATTGAATTGCTTGCTATGTGTGGGATCCGACAATCTAGTTTTTTATCCTTGGCAACCTCTCTTATGGGTAAATATAGTCTAGTGCCTCCTTGAGCCATAGTAGTCCGCTACAGCCCGGTTCACCGGAGTCCTGCTAGCCCAGCACTACTGCTCTGAAACACTTGACTGGCCGGCATGTGATTCACTTCGTTCCTGTGTCTGTCCCTTTGGGGAAATGTCACGCGGTGACATCCGGAGTCCTGCCTAGCCTGCTACAGCCCGGGTTACCGGATTCTTGTTAGCGCAGTGCTACAGCCTGGATTCGCACGCTGCTGACCGACATGCTCGAAGTTGATTCATGTATGCCTGTCCCCATAGGTTAGTGCCGCTTTGGGTTCACGACTAGCCATGTCGGCCCGGGTTCTCTGTCATATGGATGCTAGCGACACTATCATATACATGAGCCAAAAGGCGCAAATGGTCCCGGGCCATGGTAAGGCGACACCCGTGGGAATACCGTGCGTGAGGCCGCAAAGTGATATGAGGTGTTACCGGCTAGATCGATGTGACTTGGAATCGGGGTCCTGACAGCAGTTGGTATCAGAGCCTGACTGCCTGTAGGATTACCAAGCCAACCTGGTCGAAGTTGAGTCTAGAAATGCTTTAGTTATGTAAGGGAATTGATTGTGGAAGGGAACGTAAGGCTCTTTTTACTCCTTTACCTTATGCCCTTCTGATCTGAGTCATCCTCTTCTTTTCTACAGGGATTAAGAACTAGGCCTTCTCATCTATCTATCAAGATGACGAGATACTATGATAGAGACTTATAGGATTGATGGATTTAAGCCCGAGTTCAGTTTCTACTACCTTCGTGTGTTCATAGTTGGTCTTGGAATCTTGATATTGTGCTTCTGAGTGGTTATGCCACTATTTTGCAGGATGTCTCAAATATTTTTGAGCATTTACAGCTGTTATGCTGTCCGAGTCATCCCAGGTTTCTAAATAGTCTGATGCATTTGCAAATCCCTTCTTTCCGTTCCTGATGTCCCTTTGGGCCAGTTCAACCACACTAATCGGTGAGTTGAGGTACTCTATTGCCTTGACATATATGTTGGAGTTATTATTACGACCCTAGGTGTCTTAGAAGATTACCTAGTAAGCTAGCCATGTTTAGTGTTCCCGGAGTGATGATTCTGGCCGTCATTCTCGAAAGCATTCCGTGATGCTACTTAGTAGTAGGTATTCTACCCCCGGGTTTCTGAACCCGAGATTCACCCTACTTACTTCATGTTGATAGTGTTTGCTCGTTCCTTAGGTTATTAGTAACCTTTGCATTAGTCCTCGAGGTCCGTGGTATTTCCTTCTTCCAAATACCATGAACTGCTTATGGCAGAAGTTCTTTCGAACCAAAAGATCACAACCAAAGTGCTCTTGATGAGTTCTCCATTTTACATTGTGAATTTGCTAGTTCTACCTTTCTACATGGGTTATCCGGAAGAAATGTTGGGCTTTGCTCGACATACTAATCTATGCATCCACAACTCAGAAAGATATATGTCCCGTTGAGTTGTCCCTCTTTAGTTGTATTCTGACCTTCGTCTATCAATAGATAGTCAAGGGTATGTGTGCATTCATGTTCATCGGTGTCTATTATTCCTATGGTTCGTCAAGCCATTCTATCTCGGAATGACTAGGAGAAACAAACTCCAGTACCTCATGCATTTCTTGGACTGGTCAAAGTAGTTGTATTTCGCAGATTAAAATGCCAATCTATCTTTTGCTCTGTTCTACCTTGGAGTGTTACCATCTTTATGTCAAGAATGTCATGAGAATCGCACCACCTCTTATGAATTCTTGACACAGTGATACTTCTCGCCATCATTATTCATTACTCGGTTTCGTGTTGTTGTAACCGGAATGTCGACAAGTGAACTATGTTGTGTGAAATCAATACTCCTAGCAACCCTTTTCTTGGTAGTTAAAGGACAATATTCTCATCCTTAGCGTGTTGGTTATTGAATCACCATCCTAGGACTGATCGTGCTACCTAGTCCATTTTTGTTGGTGCACCCTTCGATCGATGTGTCGGGGGAAATCTGCCTCCACGAACACCTATGGGGACCGAGCCCCTTTCTGGTTCGGCGGGGGGCGGAGGTCGCGCGAAGAGCGGATCGAGGCGATGCACACAAGGGGTTTACCCAGCTTCAGGCCGCACGGATGCGTAAAACCCTACTGCTGCTTTGTGGTTTGTATTGTGTTCTTGTTCGGGGGCGCTGAGTGCTACAGTACACTCAGGCAACTAATCAGACCGAGCGTGAGTGGCCTCCTTCTCCTCCTCCTTCTACGTTGTGCATGGGGCCTCCTTTTATATGCGCAAGGGGTTACCCACAGGTGGCAACGTAGGCGGGGGTAAAACTGGAAAACGCTGAGTTGGGTATAGCTGTTTGCACAGTGCTATCATACCTAACTCTGACGGCAGGGGACAATGGCATTAAATGCCCGTCTAGGTCGCCCAAACAGTGCAGAAAAGGGACCGTCAGGGGCGCCACCATATGCCACGACGGCTATCCTGTCAGCGTTGCTTCGCCATCGCATGCCCCTGGCTGCACAGCCCCTCGCCACGTACGCCTGGAATGGCCCCAGAGCGACGCGTGGGTGGATGAGATGGAACGCAGGCGCGGGGTGGTGACTTGCCGCGGCAAGCGCCTTGCCGCGGTTGATGCCTTGTCGCGCCCGGGAGCTTGTTGCTCACCGGTCCTTGCTGGGATGCGTGGCGCGTCGCAGCAAGTCTCTTGTTGTGCCCTGGTCGGCCTTCCCGGCAAGCTCCTCTTGCCGAGGCCTTGTGCTTCGAGCGGCCGTCCCGGCAAGCTCCTCTTGCCGGGGCCTTGCTCTCTTCGGGTGGCCTTCCCGGCAAGCTCCTCCTGCCGGGGCCTTGGCTCAAATACTTTGTTCTTGGATGGCCCAAAAAGGGACCATGGAGAGTTTTGGCGATCGCCTGGCAAGCCTTGCCGCGGGGTGCTACGACTGCCGTGCACAAGTTTGGGGTACTAAGGTACCCCTACTTTAGTACACCGACAAGAGCCCCCGGGCCTGGGCCATACACTGTGCCGAGCGCTATTGGGCCAGGCCCAAAACAGTGCACGGGCACGCGCGGCCTGGGTCACGCTGCATCTTCTTCTGCATCCACCGCGTCCCCCCCGAACGGCACGCGTCGAACGCGGCATCGTGGGGAGAGGTGTGCGTGACGTGGGCGGCGTGCGCGGGGCTGAGCCCCGCAGGCATGCGTCACGTCACAATAAGGGGGGGCGGTTCGCGCCATCTCCATAAGTGGAGGGAGGCGTGGAGGCGTGGCTCGTTTGCTGGGCGGGACCGAGGCACGGTTTCCGAGGCGTCCTCTCCCCACGATCACGGGGTGGGGGGAGGACGCCTCAGCCGTCGCCTCGGTCCTGCACGCCAGCCACGCGGCTTCCATGCACCTAGAGTTGCGGACGGTGGAGGCAGGAAACCGGGCCGTCGCGGGTCGAGGCAGCAGGCCGGTCCCAGTCGCCTGCTCTTCCTATGTCTTGATTGGCTGAGCGGGGCGGCCGAGCCCCCACCCTGCTCCTTTATAAAGAGCAAGAGGGGGCGACGGAAATCCACACCCCTTCATCTTTTCTTCCCTTCAGCTTCTGATCCCCTCTCTCCATTCGCCATGGAGAAAGGGAACCCTGGTCCTTCATCGGTGGCGGCGAGGGTCCCCGCTAGGCAACGCGCCCCTCCTCCCCTTGCACCCGCGGTGGCAGAGCCAGCCATAAGGGGAAGGGGTAGGGGGCGAGGTCGTGGACGAGGCCGAGGCGCTCGGGGACGAGGCGGACGGGGCGACGCGCCGGCCTCGCCTCCGCCAGCGGCTCCTCTTCTCACGGCGGTTCACATCGGGGACGACCCTTGTGAGTTCTTCGTCAGGTTGCGCCGGGCGCCTCGTCGTCGCCTCCGTCTCCCGGCTCCCTTCACAAGCGTGATGGAGATGGAACAACCCGAGACGCTAAGACTGCACGTGAGGGGCTGCGGGATCAGCGGCACGCGGGTCCACGTTGAGTCCCCAGCCCCCGGCGTGATGTATCTTGGTCGAGGGTGGAAGACGTTCGCTCGTATCCACAGCTTGACGGAGGGGTTCACCCTCCATTTTAAGTTGATGGAGGGTGATCTCCTCTCCGTCAAGGTCTTCGGGTGCTACGGGACCCGGGCCCGGTGCTGCGTGGATAGCTCCTCCGACAGCGAAGGCTCCTCCTCGAGCGAGAGCGACGAGGAGGGGAGCGACAGCGACGACGAGGGTAGCGGTCGTCGGGATGACGGGTCCGACTAGGCGCCGGTCGCGGCTCCGCGTGGCACCGGCGACCCCATCATCCGTGTCGCCGGCTCCTTGAGCTTCTCGGGGTCGTCTCCTTGGCGGCTGGCGTAGGGAGGCTGCGGAAGAGGAAGAGGGTGGGCGGCAAGGCCGTCAACTCGGAGTACAGGGGCACGGCGCCCTCGACAGCGTGCTGACGTCCTGCCGCCTCGTCGAGCCCTGCTTCCGGCGCCGCCGTCACCGTCTGGCTTTCAGACGGCCCCCAGGGTGTTCTCTTGGTGTCGTCTGCCACCCGTAGCTCTCCTAGGCGCCCCTTTTGCCCTCCTCGCCTCCTTGTCCTACCTCCTGAGGAGAGAGACAAGAAAGGGATTACGGGCACCTTATCTCTTTTTAACTTGTAAGCCCTCGGGCTTTAGTTGCATTTAAAGCTTGTAATCCCATCTCTCATGCTTTTCATTCTCTCTGAACTGTACCTGAGCGGAATGTTTTTTTAATGAAAAGGGGATGTTTGCCGGGCCATATGTCCCGCGGGTAAAACCCACGCCAAGGAGCGAATCCTTTATATCGTTAAGATAGACACTTCTTTGCCCGGCAACAGGCCCTGCCGTCTTCCCGTGCCACTCGACCTTTCTCACGCCTTTGGCGGAGGTAGGGATGAGGCGGGTTCGGGCTCCTCATTCCGTCCCTTTGCCGCCGCGGCTACTACCAGAACTGGCCCCAGGAACGCGCTCTGGAGCCCAGAGTTAAGGGAGCACGGCAGCTTTTTAGGAAGAAACAAGGTTTTCGCATTCCTCAGTCCATAAGAGAATGCATGACAAGGGATGAAACACTTATCTGGGATTGCAGCCCCCGGCAACTTTGGCTTGCCGCGGGCGAATCTTTGTACTTGTAGCCCCCGGCAACACTGGTTTGCCGGGGACCAGATGCTGGTCCGCCCTTCTTCTCTTCTTCGTCCTTAAGCGGTCTGGCCAGGATATGCAAAACCCTGCGAACCAAGGGAAACGAAAGAACAGGAAAAAAGGACGTAGACCCGACCTCTAAGCTAGGGGTTAGCAGCTGTTAGGCACTATCAACCCTAACCAAGGACGAGACTCGACTCAGCATGCATGCTAAAACTTAGGGCGCCAGCGCTTCATTTACTGCTGCTCAGGGTCTGCGCTTGGCTTTGTACAAAGGATTACATGCAACAGCGGCAAGACTTGTACAAAAGGGTGGTTGCCGGACGGGGTCCGACAACCGCGCCTTACGTGTAAAACTTACGAAGATGCTCAATATTCCAGGAGTTGCTCACCGGAGTGCCATCTTCGGTCTCAAGGTGGACAGCGCCGGGCCTCGTGACTCGTCTCACCCGGTAAGGGCTTTCCCACTTCGGCGTCAACTTGTTATGATTCTTGGCGGACAGAGCGCGCCGAAGAACAAGGTCGCCTTCCTCGAAGCTTCTGGCTTTAACTTTGCGTCTATGGTAGCGACGCAAAGCTTGCTGGTAGCGAGTGGCTCGGACAGCAGCCTTAAGACGATCTTCCTCAAGGAGCAGCGCGTCATCTTCACGCAGCCGCTCTTGCTCAAGCTCATCATAAGCGAGCACTCGAGGTGACCCGTATACGAGTTCCGTGGGGGTAACTGCTTCTGCTCCATAGACTAGAGCAAATGGTGTCTGGCGAGTGGCTCGATTTGGCGTCCTTCTGATCGACCAAAGAGCCACCGGCAGCTCCTCGATCCAGTTTCTTCCGCACTTGTGCAGCCTGTCGAAAGTTCTGGTCTTGAGCCCGCGCAGCACTTCGGCATTGGCCCTCTCTGCTTGACCGTTGCTCCTGGGATGAGCAACAGAAGCGAAGCAGACCTTGGCGCCGAGATCTTGGACGTATTGCATGAAGGCGCGGCTCGTGAATTGCGTACCGTTGTCGGTGATGATCCTGTTGGGGATCCCGAAGCGGCAAACAATCGACCTGAAGAACTTGACTGCTGACTGTGCTGTCACCTTCCTCACTGGTTCCACTTCTGGCCACTTTGTGAACTTGTCGATTGCGACGTACAAGTACTCAAAGCCCCCGACAGCTCGGGGGAAGGGGCCGAGGATGTCGAGCCCCTAGACCGAAAATTGCCAGGATAAAGGGATCGTCTGGAGAGCTTGAGCTGGCTGGTGTATCTGCTTGGAATGGAACTGGCACGCTTCACACTTGGTTACTTGTGCAGTTGCATCCTGGAGGGCTTCGGCCAGAAGAAACCTTGCCGGAACGCTTTGCCGGCAAGTGCTCTTGCGCCAATGTGGTGACCGCATATGCCTCCATGTATCTCTGCCAACAGCTTTTGTCCATCTTCCCGGGGAATACACTTCAATTTCACGCCGTTGCGCCCTCTTCTGTACAGTGTGTTGTCGATGAACTGGTACATACTTGAGCGTCGGGCTACTCTTTCCGCTTCTTCTTGTTCTTCGGGAAGTTCTCCGTTCTGGAGGAAATGGACAGTCTGCTGCGCCCATGCTGGAGCCTGTGGCTCGACAACGAGGACTGAAGGCACATCTGCTGCTGCGGGAACGTCCGCTTCTACGGCGAGGATCTGGGGCTCAGCCGGAGCTTGATGTTCCCCGGCAAGCTTGCCGGAGCAAAACTTGTCGGGAGCGCCTGCTTCTACGGAACAAACCCTGGGGTTTGCCGGAGCAGACTGCTCCTCAGCACTCTTGGCGTCGATCTTGGGGACCTTCTTGGCGGCGGCTCCGGGGAGCTCTGCCGGAAGATAGTCGCCGGAGACCAACTTCCTCTTCTTGCTCTGTCCGGTTGATGGTGTTACGGATGGCTGAGTCAGCTTGAGCACAAAGGTTCCTGGCTCCACAGGTAACTTAAGTGCTGCGCATTTTGACAGGCCATCAGCAATGTCGTTCTCAGCTCTTGGAACGTGTTCCATTTGTAGGCCGTCAAAGCGCTCTTCTAGCTTCCTCACTTCATCAACGTACGCTTCCATCAACGGACTCTGGTAATCTTTGTTCACTTGGCGGACGACAAGCTGCGAGTCACCCCTGACAATGACCTTCTTGATCCCAAGTTCTGCCGCGATCCTAAGACCGGCGAGCAAACCTTCATACTCTGCAGTATTGTTGGTTGCTTGATCCTTAGGGAAGTGCATCTGGACTATGTACATGAGATGCTCTCCGATGGGCGCGATAAGCAACGCGCCAGCACAGGCGCCTTGCAGCGAGAAGGCACCATCAAAATACATCAGCCACTCTTTGCTTGCTTCTTTGATGGGGATGCTCGTCTCTGGGATCTCTTCGTCTGGTGTCGGTGTCCACTCTGCTATGAACTCCGCCAATGCTCTGCTTTGGATAGTTGAAGTGCTCTCGAATTTGAGACCGAAGCTTGACAGTTCCAGTGCCCACTCGACAATCCTGCCTGTTGCTTCTGGATTCTGCAGTATCCTCTTCAGCGGAAAGCGGGTGACAACTGTAATCTCATGTGCTTGGAAGTAATGGCGCAACTTTCTCGAGGCCATGAGAAGGCCGAAAAGCAATTTCTGCACACCAGAGTACCTTGACCTAGCCCCCTGCAGAAGGGAGCTGACAAAGTAAACTCGGCGCTGCACCATTCTCTTCTTCTACACCTCCACTCGCTCCTGCGCAGATTCATCCTTGTCGGGGCCAGAGCTTGTCGGGGAAGCCTACTGCTTGTCGCTGGACGCGCTTGCCGCGGTTGCTAGCTCATCATCTGCCTCCCTCTCCGCTACTAACGCAGCACTGACCACTTGATTGGTTGCCGCCAGGTACAGCAGCAACTTCTCTTGTGGTTTAGGCGCGACAAGTATTGGAGCGGAGGACAGGTATTTCTTCAAGTCCTGCAGCGCAGCCTCCGCTTCCGGAGTCCATTTTACTGGACCCGCCATTTTCAAAACTTTGAAAAATGGCAGGGCGCGTTCTGCAGACTTGGAAATAAACCTGCTGAGAGCCACGACGCAGCCGGCAAGCCTTCGTACATCCTTGACGCGTGTTGGTGCTTCAATCTGCTCGATGGCCTTGATTTTGTCTGGATTGGCTTCGATTCCTCGCCGAGACATGAAGAACCCGAGAAGCTTGCCGGAAGGGACTCCAAACACGCACTTCTCGGGGTTGAGCTTGAGGCTGATCTTGCGCAGGTTCGTAAAGGTCTCTTCTAAATCTTGAATCAGGGTTGCCCTGTTCCTACTTTTGACCACTATGTCATCCATGTAGGCTTCCACATTTCTGTGGATTTGCGGCTCAAAAGCGGTATGGACAACCCTCGCAAAACGTCGAACCAGCATTCTTCAAACCGAAAGGCATCCGTACGAAACAGTACGTGCCACATGGAGTGATGAATGCGGTCTTTTCCTCATCTTCTTCAGCCATGAAGATCTGATGGTATCCTGAGTATGCGTCAAGAAATGAAAGCAGGTCACATCCGGTCGTGGAGTCAAGAATCTGGTCAATGCGCGGCAAGGGAAAGGGATCTTTGGGGCAAGCTTTGTTAACATCAGTAAAGTCGATGCAAAGCCTCCATTTCCCATTTGCTTTGCGCACGACAACAGGATTGGCCAACCACGTCGGATGGAGCACACCTCTAACAAGGCCTGCCGCTTCCAACTTCTTGATCTCTTCTGCGATGAACTCTTGGCGCTCCACCGCTTGCTTCCTGACTTTCTGCTTGACAGGCCGCGCATGAGGACAGACGGCGAGGTGGTGCTCAATCACTTTCCTGGGAACGCCGGGGATGTCAGATGGTTGCCAGGCAAACACATCGACATTCGCCCGCAGGAAAGCAACGAGCGCGCTTTCCTATTTGGGGTCGAGAGTGGCACTGATGGTGAAGGTACCACCAGTGCCGTCCTCCTTGGCGGATACCTTCTTGGTCGTTGGCGAGGCTGCCATTGACTTATTACTCTTGCCGGTGGAGCTCGATGGCGCGTCCTCGACGGTAGCGCAGCACTCCAAAGAGGTGCGCTTGCCGGAGTGGGCACCAGAGCACTTGCCGGGCTTGGTCTTCCTCTTCCCTCCGGGAGCTTCAGCGGCAAGTGGCTTGTGATCCGTTGCGGCTGCTGCTTCCCGGTAGATCTTGTTGGCACAGATAAAGGCATCCTTCTTGTCGCCGGGGACAGAGATGACGCTTATCGGGCCTGGCATCTTGAGCATGTTGTATGCGTAGTGAGAGGCCGCCATGAACTTGGCGAGCGCTGGACGGCCGAGAATTCCATTGTAGGGCAATGGAAAATCGGCAACGTCAAAAGTGATCCTCCCTGTCCTGAAGTTCAGCTCACTGCCAAATGTCACTAGCAACGTTATCTTCCCCTTCGGCTTGCTCCTTCCCGGGTTGATTCCTTGGAACGTGCCGGTCTCTTCGAGCTCGCTGTTGGGGACTTGGAGTTTCTGGAGCACAGCGGAGGAGATCAGGTTCAAGCCGGCCCCGCCGTCGACTAGCATCTTAGTGACCTTGAGGTTGCGGACTGTTGGTGAGACCAACATCGGCAAGCACCCGATCGCAGTTGTGTGGTCAGGGTGGTCCTCAATATCGAAGATGATAGGCATGCTGGACCATTTCAGAGGCTTGCGCGACTCGACAGGTGGTTCCGCTGCATTGACTTCCCATGCCCACTGCTTGAGCTGGCGGTGAGAAGTATGCAGAGAAGCACCACCGTCTACGCACAAGACCTCCGTGGCTTTCTGAAACTCCTGCTCACTGGTCTCGACATCATCCATATCTTCGTCTTCGTCGTCGTCTTCGTCCTTGTCGCGGCCGCGGGGAGGTCTGTCTGCTTGCCGCTGCTTGTCCTTGTCGCGGCGTCCTCCCTGGCCAGGGCGCTTCGTGCCGGATCCTCCGCCACCTCCCCGGGCTTTCTCCTTGTCGCATCGCTCATACTCGGCCTTTTGCAGCTCGACGAGCCGCTCGACCTGCTTGCAGCTCTGGAGGTCATGGCCCTTGGTGCGGTGGATCTTGCAGTACTGTTTGTTGGTGCTGTCCCGCTTATCGGCGACCACCACAGCCTGGCAGTTGGCGCATCCGGCAACCTCCTTGCCGGAGCTACCAGCCTGGGCCTTCTTGGCGGCGCCTTCATCGCCGGACTGCTCAACAACCAGTACTTCCTAGCTCTTCTTCTTCCTGTTGCTCCGCCGCCGGTTCTTCCTTACCGGGGCGGTATCCTCACTGTCAGATTCTCCTGCTCCAGTGTTCTCTCCGGGGAGTTTCCTTCCTTCCTCAGCATGTGCACACTTGTCGGCCAGGGCATATAGCTCGCTGACGTCTTTGATCTTGCACATCGCCATCTCCTCCCGCATCCTGCGGTTACGCACGTTCTGATGGAACGCGCTGATGACCGCGGCTGGGTGGACGTCTGGGATGTTGTAGTGTACGCGGCTGAATCTCTGGATGAACTTGCGCAAGGGTTCCCCTTCTTTCTGGACGAGCAGATGAAGGTCCCTCGCTTGGCCATGGGGTTTGTGGCCGCCTGTAAAGGCGCCAACAAACTGATGGCACAAGTCTATCCAGGAGGTTATGGAGTTGTCCGACAAGTGCATGAGCTAGGATCTGACGTTGGATTTGAGTACCAGCGGGAAGTAGTTGGCAAGGAGCTTGTCGTCTCGCCCTCCAGCAGCCTGCACCACAATGGTGTGGATGCTGAGGAACTCTGACGGATGCGACTTGCCGTCGTACTTCTCTGGTACGTCTGGCTTGAAATTCTTTGTGCTGGGCCACTGGACTTGCCGCAGCTCACGGGTGAACGCAGGGCAGCCTACCGCGTATGGCAGGTCGCCTGGTCCCCCCGGCGCATGCATGTCGACAGAGGGCCCTGCGCGCTGGTCTGATTGACGCCGCGCTTCTCTTCGACGCTCGATGCGAGTACGAGCGTCCTCTTGCTCTCGTTCATGAAGAACTTGGCGTTGATCGCGACGAGTTCGCGGATTTGACGACGTGGTGGAGTCGTTGTCGTGATGGTTCCGGCGAGTCGGCAATCTTGGCCTTTGGGGCGGGGAATGCACAGTGGTCGCACCCCCACCGGTCTTGGCGCCATCGGCTCTCGCCTGGCCGACCTACCGCGGCTGTGACGCACTATGCTGCCGCGGGGTGCCGCCGTTATCGAAGCCGATGAGACTCTGTATCGTGGCCCTCCAGTCGTCGAGCTTGTCCGCCGTTGGAGGGTAGTCTGGGAGCAGTTGAGCTCGTGCTAGAGCTTCTGTTGGAGTGGCGGGCAGCGGTGGCGAACGGCGCGTGGAGCGGGATGTGCTCGAACTTCTAACTATGTTAGAAGGAGCAACACCCGGACCAGGCAGTCGCGCCACGCTCGCGCCAGCACGTTGGTGTGTATGCTGGCCTTGAGCACCCTGGGATCCGCCAGCTTGATCTGGGTCCAGCGAGCGTATGGTACCGTGAGTGCCAAGACGCTGTTGGTCCCGTGCCTCCTGAGAGGGGCGCGGTGCATGTTCGGACGCCGTGGCACCATGAGCTGGCTCGGCGACTCCCGTTCCGCCGCCGGTGCCGTCCCCACCACCCGTTTGCTCCAGGGGCGGTGGGTTCGACGCGGACGGACCAGCAACCTCCGAAGCCTTCTTCTTTGGTGGCATGTCGATGAAGATGATGGACATCTAGCCTGTGAAGACGCCGGATCAGGTTCACACAACCTCGACGCCCCCTACCTGGCGCGCCAAAGATGTCTGGGGAAATCTGCCTCCACGAACACCTATGGGGACCGAGCCCCTTTCTGGTTCGGCGGGGGGCAGAGGTCGCGCGAAGAGCGGATCGAGGCGATGCACACAAGGGGTTTACCCAGCTTCGGGCCGCACGGATGCGTAAAAGCCTACTGCTGCTTTGTGGTTTGTATTGTGTTCTTGTTCGGGGGCGCTGAGTGCTACAGTACACTGAGGCAACTAATCAGACCGAGCGTGAGTGGCCTACTTCTCCTCCTCCTTCTACGTTGCGCATGGGGCCTCCTTTTATATGCGCAAGGGGTTACCCACAGGTGGCAACGTAGGCGGGGGTAAAACTGGAAAACGCTGTGTTGGGTACAGCTGTTTGCACAGTGCTATCATACCTAACTCTGACGGCAGGGGACAAGGGCATTAAATGCCCGTCTAAGTCGCCCAAACAGTGCAGAAAAGGGACCGTTAGGGGCGCCACCGTATGCCACGACGGCTATCCTATCAGCGTTGCTTCGCCACCGCATGCCCCTGGCTGCGCAGCCCCTCGCCACGTACGCCTGGAATGGCCCCAGAGCGACGCGTGGGTGGATGAGCTGGAACGCAGGCGCGGGGTGGTGACTTGCCGCGGCAAGCGCCTTGCCGCGGTTGATGCCTTGTCACGCCCGGGAGCTTGTTGCTCACCGGTCCTTGCCGGGACGCGTGGCGCGTCGCAGCAAGTCTCTTTTCGTGCCCTGGTCGGCCTTCCCGGCAAGCTCCTCTTGCCGGGGCCTTGTGCTTCGAGCGGCCGTCCCGGCAAGCTCCTCTTGCCGGGGCCTTGCTCTCTTCGGGTGGCCTTCCCGGCAAGCTCCTCCTGCCGGGGCCTTGGCTCAAATACTTTGTTCTTAGATGGCCCAAAAAGGGACCATGGAGAGTTTTGGCGATCGCCTGGCAAGCCTTGCCGCGGGGTGCTACGACTGCCCGTGCACAAGTTCGGGGTACTAAGGTACCCCTACTTTATTACACCGACAGATGAGTTAGGATTTTTTCAAACCCTTGCTCTTTTGATCACATCATCTTGCCTTGAAAGCAAGATCGGTCTCGAGCTTTGTAACATGTCGGTGGTTTGTGATTTTCCAAATATCTTCTCGGAAGTATTTCTAGGTTGTCCCTTGACCGCTATGTTGAGCTCGTGATCAATTTGGTTTCTTGTAACCAACCCTTCTCCAAGAATCTGTGTTGCATACCCTTGAGCCAGTTGGTTAAGCTAGACAACAACTTGGAAAGTTGGAAGATAAAAGCTTGCCCGACCTTGCTCATCCCTAAGGGATATGTTGTATCTGTGTTGAAGAAAGATGGTATTTTCATCGATTGATCCTCGTGATCAGTTAATGGACCTATCATCTTATCCAAACTTTGACTTGAGTGTGGGCTATCGTCAGGTCAAATCAGAACCAATGATATTCATAATGTTGTCTTACTCGTGGTTGATCCCTCGAGCATACACCATTATATCTTTCGGTCTGACCAATGCTATCACCGTGTTCACCTAATTAGGGAACTCCATCTATAGGGAAATCTTGGTGACTTGTTGTTGAGCCCATCAGCAACATTTTATCTCGTCCATGATTCATGTTGAACATTAAATAGTGTTGGAAACTTTTAGAGCATTGCCTTCGTGTTCCGCTCATGAAGCATATGCTCGGGTGAAATAAGTGACTTCCTCTAATACATGTGCATTGATGCAAGTTGCCGCCGTGCATTCAAGAAAGTCAATGTTGTTTCCTCTGGAATCATCCCAAGTCAGCCATGCACGTGCAAAGTATTCTGTGGTATGTTAGACTGATCATCTTCGTTCCATATGAATTCCTAGCACACAAGCCACTGAGTGATTTGTTCAAGGTAAAGAAGTCTAATTTAAGTGCACAAGACTTTGATATCCTCGATGATGGTTTCCCACCTGAACCCGGTAGTATTTTTAGTATAAGACTACTATGTGGTCATGCTTGTCTGGGACAGCGTGTTCACATGTTGTAGCAAAACCAGCTCATGTTTTGGAGCTTGCTATCGTAGTTCATCTCCCGAGAATCTCGCAATGTCATCTCGTCGATTTATGTTGCAAACTTTCATTTTTCCTTCTAGACTCGATGAGTCTGGAATATCCTGACACCAACCAGATCTGAATCTCAGGCAGATGTGATGGTTGGAACGTTTCCCAAGAGCTATAATATTGGTCTCTCTGTAACCGGTAGAGTGGATGTCGTGGTTAACGCACCCAACCGGAAGACCTATTATTGTAGTATCTTGCTTGAAGAAGTTGGCCACCTCCCCATAAGGATCTCGTAGAATTTATTCCAGTAGTTGTACCTTATGGATTTTTTGGTCCCGAAGTCCGACCTTTTTTTTGACCATGAAGACTGCAGGGCTTGTACCCCACAACATTTTATTAATAAAGCCACATGAAATACAGGGTATCCTCAAGGTGAGGATGAAGAAGGAAAAGAAAGAAAAAAACTCCCTAAAGAAAGCTATACATGGAAAGGACAAAACTATACCTAGTAGTTACAGAGAAAGAAAAGCTACTCTCCTCAAGGAGGAAGAAAGTCAATCCACTTAAGAAGGGCGTCTCTATACTTCCGTTTGATCCGATGAGAGAGCAGAGTAAGGTCGTGAATGAAACCATTCCTCCATGCCCTGAAAGACGGTTGGATGTTCCTGAAAGCTCTATCATTCCTGACCTTCCAAATATTCCACCAGGCCGTGAAAACCACCTCTCCAAAGAAAGGTTCATTGAAGTCCTTCCTAGCATGACGAGCAATGCCCACCATATCATTACCATCGATCCATTCAATTTGCAGATAATTCCACACGCGAGCACTATAGTTGCACTGAAAGAAAAGATGATTTCTGTCTTCCAGAATTCCAGTGGGGCAAAGAACACATTCTGGTCCTTCATTAATCCTCCAGTGCCTCCTCTGAATCATGTCCTTGGTGTTAACCCTGTCCATAATAACAAGCCAAGCAAACATCTTGATCGACATAGTGCAGCAACTCTTCCATATCCACCCCAGAATGGGGTTTGATATCATTGGCTGATAGACAAAATCATAGAACCTCTTTGCAGTATAATCTGATTTCTTGCCATGCCTCCATCTCCAGCTATCATGATATGTATTATCCAACTGGAAAGACCCCATTAAAGAGGAAAGTTGCTGTAATTCCTGAAAGGCTTGTTCAGTAAGGGGCAAGTAGAAAAGGTCCTGAAAGCTACTAGCCTCAAAGACTTCCTTGACTGAGAGATTTTTGTGGAGACAAAAGGAATAGAGCCTAGGAAATCGATCTTGCAGTGGGACAGAACTGCCACCAATTTGCCAATAGTCAGACCAGAACAACACCGTATCTCCAGTAGAAACCTCAAACGAAGTAACAGACCTGAAATTATCCATCAACTTACAGACACTCCACCAAAAGGAGCCACAAAGAACAGTATCATGCGGAATCCTCTGAAAGTAGTAAGAATCCCAAACTAACTGCACCCAGGGCACATCCATCTTGTTATAAAATTTATTGAGATGTTTCAGTAGAAGAGCATTGTTCTGCAAACCAAGGTTCAGGATTCCAAGCCCTCCCTTGGACTTAGGCCTACAGGCAAGCGGCCAAGCCGCCAGTGAGTGCCCCCTTTCCTGACCATACTTCCTCCATAAACACTGCCTCTGTATTCTTTCCAGTTGTTTCAAAATACCCTGAGGAATTGACAAACTGCAAATGAAGAAGATAGGCAATCAAGAAATGACAGAATTAACTAATTGCAATCTGCTCCCTTGAGGTAAAAACCAAGAGCTTGCTATTAATCTTATCTCCATACAATCCACAAGAGGAAGAAGATCCACAATTTTTGGCCTGGTGGTCCCCACTGGCAGACCCAGATAAGTGAAAGGCATACTGCCTAGATTGCAACCAAAATAGGCAGTAAGATCTGAAGCATCTTGGTCACTCACATTGATGGGATACATGGAGGATTTGCGGATATTAATTTGAACTCTAGTTGCCTGAGAAATAGAGTGTAAAACTTCTTTCAAAGGCCCCAATTGATCTATATCAGCATTTAGGAAGAGCAGTGTATCATCAGCATATTGGACCACAGGGAAATCAGGGTCATGGGTAGCCAGAGGCCTGCTAATAAGACCTTGTTGGAGAAGATCATTTATCAAGGTTTGCAAGAGATCTGCTTCAATAACAAAGAGCAAGGGAGAAATTGGATCCCCTTGCTTCACTGCACATTTGCACTTAAAGTGATTACCAGGAACTCCATTCAAAAGGACAGAAGAAGTGCCAGAGGACAGCAACTGTTTAATCCAAACAATCCATCTTTCATCAAAACCTTTTGCAATCTAAATCTTTATGATAGCCTCATGCTGGATAGAATCAAAAGCCTTTTCAAAATCCAGTTTAAGTAAAATGATGGGCCTCTTAGACTGATTACACTGGTGAATATACTCAAAAGTCCAAGCAAGGCAGTCTTGGATTGTTCTTGATTTTATGAAACCATATTGATTTTTATGCACACATTTGGTGATCTCCTGTTGGAATCTGTTAGCAGCAAGTTTTGTAAGAAACTTCAAACCAACAGAGGTAAGAGAAATTGGCCTAAAATCCCCAACACCCTCAGGTGACAACTTCTTAGGAATCAAGGTAATGTATGCATCATTCAAGTTCTCTAACTAAACTGTTCCAGCATGGAACTCATTAACCAACTGGATGAAATCAGCAGAAATTATGTGCCAACACTTTTTCAAAAAGAGTCCATTAAATCCATCAGGCCCAGGGGCCTTGTCAATGGGCATTTCTTTGATAACCTGCTCAATTTCCTTTAGATCAAACGGTTTTGTGAGCACCTCCAACCCCTGGACCCTAGGAATAAGGGATAACATGCTGTCATCCAAACAAATTGACCTCACTGTCCCCATTCTACTTCTGAATGATGACAAGAATTCGTTGGCCATTTCCTCATGGTTTGACGTTGTGGACCCATCAGACAACAAAAGGCTAGCAATAGAGTTTTTTCTGTATCTCTCAGTTGCCATGGCCTGAAAGAATTTTGAGTTTTCCTCTCCCACTTTGATATACCTGATTGTACATCTCTTCCTCCAATACAAATATTACATGTGCAGCAGACGCTCATGATGCAATTTTGTGATTTTTCTGAAATTAGACTCAGGCCTGGACAGAGATCTTCTGTCCTCAAGATTGTCCAACCAAAGAATTACCCAGTTACACTTCTCAAGCAACCTTTTGATATGAGATAAACCTTTCTGCCACTTCTTCAGAGCAAACCTCAACGCCTTTAGTTTGCCCACAATTATTGCTGAAATATGAGTCTTACGAGAGGGACGATTCCAGACCTCCTGAACACAGTCCATAAAACCATCCTGATGGATCCAAAAAATTTCAAATCTAAAGATATGTGCTTTTGGAATTGTTGTACTGATGGCCACCAGACAAGGCACATGATCAGATGCAGTCTTGGCCAAGGGGGTCAGTTGTGTCATGGGGTAAGTGTGTATCCAATTAGCCGATGTGAAAACCCAATCCAACTGCTCCAAAAGAGGTCTGTCCTGCATATTAGACCAAGTAAATTTTCGTCCTTTCAAAGGAAGTTCCAGTAGTCCCAAATGGCCAATTATCTCATTGAAAATAAACATGTTGTTTATATCCCCCCCGGGTAAGTTCCTATTATCAATGGAACAGATGAAGTTGAAGTCTCCCATCAACATCCACATCTGATCCGGATCAATATCTAAGTTGTAGATCCAGGAACAAACTCATCACGCAACTCACCCTGGCAAGGACCATATACATTAACCAGGAACCATTGCTCATTATTGTGGACCGAAGTGAACTGCATAACTATAGCATAAGGTTTAACTTCAATCAAGGTGCCACGAAACACATCTGAACGCCACACTGTCAATAGACCCCCGATGCTCCACTAGAGGGAGACTCCACGAATTGATCAAAGCCATGGGGACAAATGCTTTTAATGATTGAACGCGAGCAAACGGAAAGCTTAGTTTCCTGCAAACAAAGCACTGAACACTGACTCTCTATCACTTTATCCCTGACAGAATGCTACCTAGCGTCCGAATTCAGACCACGAACATTCCAACATAACACTTTCCAGCTACGCGTTGTAACATGATTCATAAATCAACATGGCGTAGAGTAGCAAAATAAATATGACACTTAATGCCATATCATCCAGAAAGAAAGAAAGTTCAAAACCCCAAGGTGTCACATCGCAGACCGGACTCAGTTGAACATGAAAGAAAACAGCCATGACAGGCGCCCTTGACATAGAAGATAACATAAATAACTACGCTGAAGATGCAGACAAGTCCTCCTGTGGATTAGCCATAAGCTTGTCCACCGATAGAAGCGCAGGGTCAATCTCCTGCTCCACGCCCACCGCCTGAAGAACCAGAATCGGGGTGTGAGGTGGTGCAGTAGGTACAACATCTTCAGAATCATCCACCGAAGTGGGCTGGGCCTTGTCCTCCATGGGCTTTGCTCGGGGACGCTTCTTAGATGGCTGCAGTGACAGCTGCTCAAAAACCACGTTCTTGTAGCCATCCAACTTTGCCACGCTCCGTGTGCAACGCCTTAGTGATGTGTCAACCACCGGAGCCTTCTTCTTTTCTCGCCGCTTACGCGCAGTAGACTGTTCGACAGAAAAAACCAAACTTGATTGAACTGAGACAGGAACGGCAGAATTATCAGACACAACTTCTTCAGAAACAGAAGCTTTGACATTTGCAGCAGGCAGCTCCTCAAATAAAGCTCTCGCCACCGGGCGCTTCACCATGACAGACTGTCTGGTAGCAGGTACCACATGCAGAGAGGCAGCTAAGCAAGAAATCATCCTTGATTCATCAAAGGCAATGGACCAGGACCTCTTGGAGTAAATGACTATGCCCAACGGCTTGAAGAAGATGGACCTGGGCAATCCTTAACCGAGAAATCAGCCATAAGATGCTCAAAAGATCTTCTCCAAACCATCTCCGGAGGAAGGGGAGGTCCAGCCACAATGCATGCCATGTCAATAACGATTTCATGCTGCTGAATCACCGAAGGCTGATAGGGCACAATGGAAAGTTGGTTGTCTTCAAAGACAGGATGCTGAACTTCAGGGAGTTGCAAATCATGCTGCTGCTGAATATCTACCTCCTGTTCAAGTTGCTCCACAGAAACAGACCCTTCCGGCTGATCAATGACTATAGAAACTTGATCCTGTTCGGGAGCAGCAGGGTGTGGGGCATGCTCGATCCCAGCTTCATCTCCCCACATGGCATTTCCCCAACCATGGGCTTCATCATTCACAGGCAGAGGAGGTGGAGCGAGTGGAGCATCATTCCAACCCAGCATTGGGTAGGGAGGTAAAACAAACATCAAATTATCTGGAACCAGATTACCAGGTAAAGGATGAGGATTTCCATCCAAGGGCATGGGGTCTTCGTCATTTGGCATCTGATCTGCAAAATCTGCACCTAGAACATAGCAAGCAGCAGTCCAAGAAACTTGGGCACCTCCATACTCCGCGTAATCACCAAATACAACGTCTCTTGGAACCAACAGTGTATCTGGAAAACTAGCTTCAACTAGGGTCCGAACCAAATAAGGATCCTCACTGTCCCAAGAAATAAACTTTCCAAATGTGCCTACAACCTGCGAGATGTATTCAGTGGTGCGGTAATCCAGAGGAATCCCAATGAACATTAACCAGCCCTTACGAAAACCATGTGCCCCTTTGAAATTTTCTCCCTCATCATGCTTCATAAAACTGATAAAGCGATCATTACCCAAAGGAAAAGGAGCATGCTGAACCAAGGTGTATCTCACTGACGGATCCCTGACTTGAAATAGCCCTACCCCGTGAAACCATGGCTGAGCAGATCGAACCAAAATACCTCTGTTTTGCAGAAACTGAACCACTTCTTCCCGCACTGGGCTGAGCGGCCCCTCTGGCGCCGGCATCACCTCGGCAACCATGAAGTCCTCATGTCGACGAGCGGGACGCGCCACGGGCGTGAAGAAGGAGCGAGGCAGCCGACGATCGCCACCATCAATGATGTGATGGCCCGGGGGCACAAAGCGCTGAGGATCGAGCTCATAGTTCGCCATGGAAGAAGCTTGTCAGGGGTTTTCTTTGGCTTGAGGAGAGGGAAGATGTAATGGGGGCGGCGGCGATGGGACTGGATAGTCTATCCCAATAGCTCCGGCTCTGTTCCCATGAGAAGCGGCAGATTCCGATAAACTCGTTTTTTGTTGCACCAAAATTGGCCTCCAAACCAATCCATTGGTGCGCGCGAAATCATTGCAGTCCCGGCTAGAGTGACCAGGACGAGAGCAAGCCGTGCAGACAACTCGCATTCCACACGCCGCTGACAGGTGGCCCTTTTGAGAGCAAACAGTGCAGGTAATCACACGGTCCACCATGTCATCGACCATGGCTTCACATTGCCTTGCAGCCTCTTGAGACGATGGGATATCTGGGCAGCGGCCCAAAGAAGTTGGGACCGGAGGTGTGGATGGCCCAGAGGCAGGTGGGCTAGGCGCCGAAGGTGGGCTAGTGATTGAGCGGGCCTCCAGAGCAACTGGGTCGGAAGGCGGACAATTGATTTGAATGAGCGGCAATCCCGCCCCTGCGAAACGTACGGGCGACATCCCCGCATGCACAAGGGAGAGCTCCTCCGAAACCGGATCAGACACCGGTGAAGATGATTCCGGCCGGCTCACCGCCGGCAAAGGAGTGACTGTACCAAAAACAATAGGTGGACGCGCCACCGTGCAAAACAAGTCCTCAGGTGGCGAATGATGAATAACCACACGTTCATGAGCAGGAAGATCATACCCCGCATCACGCATGGTATCAATGCACTTTTGCGTAGCCGGGTATCTATATCCCTTGCAAGCCGAGTATCGCTCAAACGTGGCAAAAGAAAGCTTTTTCTGTGCAGAATTAACAGATTTTATAGCTGACCTAGCCGGAGGCTTATTCATGGCCAAAAGGCCTAAAGATGATCAGCGCTTGGTAGGACTAACTAGAATCCATGCAGCATCACATTCCTTCCTCCAGATCCGGAGTTCTCTAGTCTAATTAGGCCCCCCGTTACCCCATAAATGAAAATAGCACTTGAACAGATCACATGCATATGAACGAAGATCCATAATAAGAAAACCAACTTGTTGGCAAGAGACATGGAAGGAATAAACCTTATCCTTGATCTGCTCAACATGAAGATCAATTGTCGAACCTCCAATTGCTGCTTCTAGGGCCGCAGCCACAGAATCTTCCGTCAGACGAAAGGCATGGCGGCTAAATGAAACCACTAATATAAATGGCCTCCTGTGCCCTGAGGGATGGATCGTATGACCAGTAGATCTGAAAACCTCATCTGCAAAAACCCTACCCTTGGAGAAATCCAAGCCAAGAGTAGATCCACCAGAAGGACCCATAGGAGATGGGTATTTTCTTGATCCAGAGAGGACGCCGGAGCCGATGATCCGTGAGAATCCACAGATTAGTGGAGAAAGAGAGAGATCGCCGGATAGGGTGGAGGCGCCGTGGTTGGGGGTAGGAGCGCCATCATTGTGAAGTCCGACCTTTTGCTTGATGATCTAGATATCAAACCATATCTATGAATGGATCATGCTAGCACATCAAGGAGAACATTAGAAGCGGAGTGCTAAATGTCTCTCGGTCAATCATCCAGATTTGCTTCTTTGGCATTGCTAAGGAAAAATCTGAGAAAGTGATGTCCTCCTTTGAATCTACATCCTCCATCACTATTTATCATGGTGGTATGATGTGTGCCAGGACCCTCGGCACGGATGCTGGTAAAACCTTGATGAATACGGAAATGCTCAAGTTCTTGAGAGCACGCTCAGTCATTGGGTTATATCCTCGATATCAATTGGAATGTGCCTTCCGTTGCCGAGTTGTCCTATAACTCTAGTTTCCTCTCCAACTAAGTATGACATTCTTTCGAATTCATTCAAATGATCAATTGTGATTTTCCTTAGGTTGGTATAGAGAGTTTCAATGATCTCTGTATCAAAAGTAATTATTTTTGCACTTTAAGGGAAAAATTCTACGAATCACCTTCCCCGAGGTGTCCCGTTATGGTATCATGGGCAACTTAACTCCTCGCTACTTTGAAACCCCCCTCACCATCTATTTAAGCGTCAAATTGTTGCCTACCAATTTGAACCTTTGTCATATGTTCGTCATCCATCATCTCTGACGTGTGTTTTGCGTCTCAGCTCGATGGATGTTTCTACGTCTCATTCCGTGAGTTGATCTTGTGTTCATTAAGATCGATGATCCATTCTTGTGAGGTTGTCTTGCTTTCTTGTCGCCATGTTGGATGAAGTTCTCGAAGGAAAGGATGTAATAATCAATATGATGTAGCGGATCAACATCTCCGAGAAGGGCAGTTGGATCATGAAGATCGTGTTATTAGCTTTGTGTCCCCTCTGTCATCTTACCTCACGTCTTGAATCTCGGGACGAGATTCTTGTTTAGTGGGGGTGAGTTGTCACAGCCCTAGCTTTGGCCTTTGCTTGTCTTTGCATATGCATCCATGCATCATCTTAAATTCAAGGAAATTGAATTGAGGGAATTCTCAAGCCTCATAAATCATTTAAAAATGATCAACATCAAAATATTTTCAAATGAGCCCAACAAAATGTTCCTGCTAATCTCTGAAAATATTGGCAAGAGCTAAAACTCAAACCAATATTTTCGGAATCACAGAAATAATTATTCTTGGGACTTTGAATTAATTCACTATCTATTTGAATTGGGTTTATATTTACTATAAAATAGATATAAGCCGAATAATTTTGAAAGTTTGCATGTGGCTCTGAACTAGTTTCCTAAGTCCACATAATAATTTTCAGAACCATAAAAATCGGTTTGGTTTGAAAACCAAACTCAAAACAAACTTCAAACAAAATAGAAAACAGAAACAAACAGAATAGAAGAGAGAGAGAGAGTTTACCTGGCAGCCCGCTTACCTTGGCCCAGCACCGTAACCGGCCGGCCCAGCCCACCAGCGCCCTCCCTGTCGTCTTCCTCCTCAGGACAGTAGGACAGGGGCGTGTGCCCGCGGCGCGCATGCACGCGCAACGCCACCTCCTGCCTGCCTGCTGCCTCCCCGACGCCGCTACGGATGCTACGCGACCCCTTAGCGCCCTCTCACTCCCTCCCGTGTCTCTCCCTCATCTGCCCCTCTCCCCCGAGCACCACCGAGCGGAGCTCATCACCACCGACACCGTTCGCCGCGGCCACCGACCCTCCCTGTGGGGACCCCGACTCATAAGTCGTGATCACCGAATGCACGTGTACAGTGATCCCAGATATCAATGCTTACTGAACACACAGAAGCTGAATAACAAGAGTCTTACATCCATACATACCGTATTACACAAGTAGGACCATTATGGTCAAGTCTTGAGTATAACATTGCAGCGGAAATCTTTGTTGATAACTTGGAGCCATGCCATCTACCTTAACCCTACAGGCATTCTGACTGGGAAGCGTCCTAGCTCGCATGTTCGTCACCGAAGTATTCTTCATCATATCCTGTTCTTTTATGCCTGGCCAATAAAATAACCAGTGGCAAGCCAATGAGTACTTTGAATGTACTCGCAAGCAATCCATGTTTTGGCTCAAGATACAACAATGCATGATATAGGTAAATTTTTGCGGAAAGCTAGTTTTGAGTGCAATGACATGTTCAACAACTTGTAAGACATGCATCAGGAGAATTCAAGTAACCATGAGGACAGGTTACAGATATCAACATAATTAGAGTGGGCACCAACACAACTCAATCATGTCAAGTCCTTGACTTGACCCAAGTAATTCTTCCCACACACACTGGGTTGTAAACAAGTGGACGTAGCCCAAGAGCGGTTACCCAACTGTCCTTGACCGTGGACACGGCTATTCGAATAGTTTTACACTCTGCAGAGGTTGCACACTTTACCCACAAGATCCGGGGAACTTCCGTGTCATCCACGACCCGCGGTACCTCAAGTACCCGGGGAAAGCACCCGATCACTATCTTTCCCTAGACGACACTAACAAGGAGTCCACTCGTTGTTCCGTATCCTCATGATGTACATCATACGAGACTCGCTCGAGATCATAACATCCGAGAGGGGACACAACAGTGTATCCGGTGCCCTGTAAAGACAGTCATGGTCGCCCTACCTGGCACGACCCCGTCCCGAGAGAGAGCACCAACTCTCCCCCGTCACTAGTAATGTGGGCTCCAAGCTAGTATCAGCCTAGGTAATCAATAATGCCCTTTCCCATATAAGGGTAGAGTGGTTGCGCATGTAAGGTTGGAATAACGGTCGCAACTTAAACCAATCCGTTTTGAAAAACAACACCCACACTTGCCTCGGTACACCACTTTGTCATCAAGTGGTTACCCAACTCATCATCTCCCTCGGGCATAAGTGGCACCCGATGGGGTTTTCGAAAAAGTCCTTTGAAGATACTTTGCCTCCATCACTATGCATATTCCCGTCCCTTTTTGCGTAGCACTACTTTAGCATCCTATCTACTCCCACCGGCATAACCCTCATAAGAAGGTAGGGTCATGCATAATGCAGGTATCAACAAGGAAGTAACGGAGGCGACCCACCAAAGTAGTTACCATCTCATCATGATTTCGAAACAACACTAATAAAGTGCTATATGACATGCACAAAAAGGGTTTCTTAGACATGGTCAAAGGGCTGCTTGCCTGGCTCAGCAAAGTCTTCTGGGTCTTCAAAATCTTCTGGTATAACTCCTTCTTCAGCAACGCAATCTATCGTCGCAAAATAATAACGAGCAAATAAGGCAATAATAAAACAGAAAAACCAAAGTGCTCAGAAAAATGTCAACTCATTTTTGTAAAATACTAAGTTGAAAACTAAGGCGGGGAAAATTCCTAGTTTTGGATTTGGAGTTATAGAATAGGAGAGATGGATTTTTAGAGGGGAATTTAAATGATCAAATTTGAATTTAAATTTGAATAGTGCACAAAAGTTTGATGGACATATATGAAAGTTACACCATTAAATAGGTGGGATTTTTCTAAGATTTTAGGAGTTGGAATTATTCCATTTGGACAAATATTTTATCCTGTGGAATTTTATAAGACAGAAAGAAAAAGGAAAAAGAAAAGTGGCACTGTGCCACTGGGCCAGAACAGCCGCAGGGCAGCAGGCCCAGCCAGCGGGCCGGCCCAGCCGAGCCAGCGCACAGCGCGCGCGCCGTCCACCCATTTCAAACCTAACGGGCGGGGCCCGCAGGTCAGAGAGAGAGAGGGGCGCGGGAACGAGGGAGAGGATGACAGGCGGGGCCCACCTGTCATCACTAACCCGTGGACAGGGGGGTCGCGGTGCTCACCGGCGACGATGCAGGCCACGACGAGCTCCGGCGAGTGCGGGGATGGCTTCAGGGGACTGCCGCACGTCGGGGGGTGGTGGACTTGGCCGGCGGGGGTGCCTGGTTCGCCGGCGATGAGGAGCCGCGGCGGAGGAGCTTCGGCATCGACAGTTCCGGCCGTTTCCGGCTGCAAAAGAAGCGGGGAAGAAGGGGGAAATGATCAGCAGCGCTCGGGGGTTCCAGATCGAGGCAGAGGAGGAGCGGGGGAGGCCTATACCTCGCGAACTCCGGCGAGCCGAAGCGGCGGAGCTCAAGCTCGATCTCGAGCTCGGGCGGCCCTGGAGAGGAACTGGGGGTGCAGGGGAAGGGTTTGGTGGTGTAGAGGGCGAGTGGCGAGGAGAGAAGGGCTCGGGGAGGCCCTTAAATAGGCGAACGGCGGTCCACCGTGGGCTCGTGCGCCAGCGGACTCGTGCTCGTCGCTACGGGCCTCGGGAGGGTGCTGCGCCGTGTCTAGGGTGCTTGTGGGGGTCGACTATGCCCAGGGGAAAGAAGAGAGGGAGCGGGGAGAGGTCAGAGACGCGCGCGTGTGAGCTCGCTCATTGGAGCTCTCGGGCGTCCATGGTGCACGTGCGAGCAGGGGCAGGGGAGAGAGAAGGAGGAGGGGGCCAGGGGCGTGGCGTGCTGCGGACATCGAGGCACCTCGTCGGGCGCGTTGGGGAAGCCCGAGGTGGTCGGGGGTGCTTGGCAGGGGGCGGCTACAGTGCGGGAGCGCACTGTAGCGCGCTCCAGAGCGTGCCTTTGGCTGCCATGGCATTGTTTAAAGGGCAGGGGCGTGTCCACTAGTGTCTGGGGCCTTGTGGGGTGAGTAAACAAAGTGGCAAAGGCCTTCGATGCCATGGAGGGCCACTGGAATGAGGAGGGAGGTGAGGAAGAGGGAGAAGTGGGCTGACCAGAGAGAGAAAGAGGGGGTTTTCACCCCCAAATAATTGAGCCATAATGCAGCCATTCTTACTGGAGGTAGAGGAGGTCTAGGAGGGGCCGTGGTAAAAAGATAGGGTCATGGAGATTAGTGGAAGTGGTCAAAAAGGTGGTTTTGGATATTTTGCAGAAGGTGTTTGTTGTTGGTTTGGGCAAGAAAATGAACTCCAATTGCTATGATACTTAACAGGATGGAATGACACTTACAAATAGGGTGTGCCACCAAATTTGAGCTCATTTGGGAAAAGTTGCCCATGTAACTTTGGTAAACCCTAGATATTAGCAGAAATGGCTTTACCAAGATTTAGTCATTCAAATAAATTCTCCTTGATGCACCACTTGGTGTAGTGGCCTCATTTGGTCATGTGAACATGCTCACAAAAGTTGGGGTCAAGAAGAAAAAGTTGGCAGTACAAACTTGTTCAAACTTGATTCTGGCCAGAGAGGGTTTTGGGGCACTTTGATCAAGATAACATTCTCTCCAACTTGTGCCATTTGGTCTAGATGCATTATTACACCATTTGAGAATGTGCACCATGCTTGAGATCATTTGGACATGTTTGCCAGTGCAAACATGTTCAAACTTGAAAAAGGATAGAAGTGGTTTTGAGAGGGTTTGATGGGGTTATACTATTCTCCATGACATGGTATTTGGCAAGATCATCAAAAATGTCATATGTGACATGTTAGAATTTTCTTGGATTTTTATGAAAATATTTCCTGTAGAAATATTTCAAATCCTTGAGATGGGCAGAAATGGTATTGGGAGGTTTTGTCCAATATTTTGATCATGACCATATGTTGAAACTCATATATATGGAAAATATATGTCCATTGAGTCTCCCTAATTTTTCTCAAATATTTTTAAAGCTTTAAAATAATTTTAACCTATTTAAGACCATTTCTGGCCTTAAGAAAAAGCCTTTAAATAAAATAGGTAAATAACTTTTAAAATTATATTTTTGTGGTTTCTGGGGATCCTATATGTAATAGGAGTCAAACATATTGCTTTAAAGATTTTTACTACCCTTAGTTAAGTACTTGTAGTGCAAACCTCAACTCAGGGGTTTTTGGAAAACTAAATTTTGAAAATACTATTTGGCCAAATTATTTTTGTAAGAAAATACTATATTGTACTATACACATGGCATGATCATTGGGAAGAGGTTTTGGATCAAGGAGAATGAGTATAAGAGTTGGAGGGTTTATTTGATTTTTAGAGCACTTGCAAACAACAGACAAAATCCAAACAAGGCAAGGTCCAAAACACTCAAAAGTTTTTGTCAAACCACATTTTATCATGATTTATTAGCTTAAGTGTTGTGGCATGAAAATCAGGGTGTGACAGACCTACCCCCCTTACAAGAATCTCGTCCCCGAGATTCCCAGACTAGGTGTGGAAAGGGATACAGAAACTTGGATCTGGGGTAGTCTTCAAGTCCTCATGTTGCTTCTGCTTCCTAATGGTGCTCCATTGAACCTTGAAGTACTTGATGGTGTGGTTTGTATTTGTCGTCCTGCTTGATCCATATTGCAATTGGGGCTCTCGCATAGGTCAGGTTGGGCTGGGGGTCAATGGTTCAGTGACTGATGCCCTGGTAGGGATCGGGCTAGTTAGGAAGTTGGAAACACTTTTGGGGTGTGTCGCGTGGAAAACACTGTGCACAGTGGGTAACTTAGGCGGTAACTCTAACTGGTAGTCATCTATTCTTCGTCTTGCGGTGATCTTGGAGAGGGCCGATAAATCTTGGGGTGAGCTTTCCTTTGCCATGGAAATGCTCGGTTCCTTTGAGAGGGGTGGCTTGTAGATACATCTGGTCTTCGACGAGAAAGTTCACTTCTTGACGATGGTGGTTGGTGTAATTCTTCCTCCTTGGCATGGTAGTCTTCAGGTGTTCCTTGACTTGCTGAACGGCTCTTCTTCCGTCTTCGGGTAGGCAAGTATATCACCAAAGAGAGATGGCAACTAACTTGTCTGAGTACTCCGTGAAGACTTGACCACGGGGTACATAGGGTATAGGTTGGGGTATCGGCCAAGGTGTCCTTTTCCTAGAGCCAAAGCCCCTGGTTGTGATTCTGACCATATCGTGGCTTGGTGGGGCTTAAGGGTTTCAAGGATTTTAGTGTGTGAGCAAACGTTTGTCATCTTATCCTTGAGCACGGTTCCTGAGATGCCAATTGCCCTATCTAGTCCTTTAAACAAATAACCTTATACCACCGAAAGCATCAACTCTTGTAGGTTAGCTCCAATCATCACCATGCTATTATTATCCTCATGACTCCCAAGGGGAGGTCTAACAAAACCATATATCTCTACAATCCCCAAACTCATATGTATGGCTACCCTAAAAATCCATGGGTAGAGCATACAAGCTGCTAAGCTTGAATTTAATCACCACAATCCAAGTGCTCAGTCTATTGATCCAAGGTCCATAATAAAGCATCGCTATCCTAAGGAAACACGTCGTAAGCCACTCCAAGATCTTGTTTCCTTCCTATGAATCAACTCCAATAGCCTATTAACTTCCATTAATCGCTACATAACCCATTAATTCTACAAATCCAATGTCTATGGTGTCTCACATGAATCTTCTAATGTCCTATATCCGTCAAATACTTGAAAAGGGTTATCTTTACTATAGTTAGTCCATCAATTCCCATTATCATGGTCAAGTAAACTCCAAGGTCAAGCTTATATCAGCTCCGACAATTAATCCATTCTCCTAGTTTATTGTCCAACGAGAAACATGGTATCACGATCAAGATCATCAGTCTAAATCCAATTTACTCCGGACTATGTAGACTTACTCAACATCTATACTCAACTAGGATCACCTATTTAAATCCAATCTCATGCCCAACGAGAATTTCTACACTTTCCCCAAGTCATTATTGCAATATCAACCGTCTCCTATCAATATCCTCTGGCTAAGTCAAATCCTCATACTTCCAAGAATTCAGCTTGCGATCTTAATTGTCCCACTAAATCCAATTTATCCAGGGGTAATGAAAGCTATGCTACTCTATATTAATGATCCCACCAAGTTCATCTACCAACATGAAAGCCTCATAATCCACCAAATAGTCTCATATAATCCCTCAAGTCATAGATATAAACTCATATAGTCATTTGACCTCAATTCCTATATCCTTAAACTGGTCTTCCCTATGGCATCGTTAGTTTTGGTGCTATCTTAGGATGATAATGTGCTTGTTCACTATGTCCACTAGCTCCATAATGAACCCAGTTGATAAGCAAGGCTTATTGAGGCTTAACTGGTTCTCTTGCAAGTATGTGGGTTAAGCACATGGTTAAGGATTCGAGATGGGGTATCTCATGAAGTCTCGAAGGGTCTAGGAATGGGTTTCTAGTCTGGAGGGTTAAACATAACTCTACGGGGTTTCACTTGGTCGAGGAGGCTGCAACAAAAAGTCTTCAGTGCTAGTTGGCTGCCGAGGTGGAATTCTTGGTGCATCTTGTCTTGCTAGCCTTCAGTTGATGAGAGAGATGAGAGGGAGAAGTAGCATAGAGGAGGGGAATGCCTAAAAGGGGGTTCTATAGTGCAGGTGCAAACAAACAAGTGCCAAAAAGGGGCCAAAGACAAACAACAAAATAAGGCAGGTGATATAGTCACGTACTTGTTGCCTAGGGCAAAAGTTGTGACCTATCTTAAAACACAAACGAATAAAAACAAGCAACACACAATCATGGTTCTATTTGAACCACCCTACGGACCCGACTGCGCATAGGGGGTACACGACTCATCCTACCCTAGGGGTTCTCGGATCTAGTAATCGTGCCTTGAGCCTCATGCAGTCTTCTGAGTTTTCCTCAGGTGTTGCTACATCTCTTGTAGTTGTTCGATGAAACGATCCAGGTTGAGCCTGAAGATTCTTCAACAACTTCTCGCCTGTTGAAGTGATAGGGTGAAGGTGGCTCCTCGTAGCTGGCATTGACTTGGTCTTCCATTGTCTTCTTAATCATGACGATCCCGTTTTGTCTTCTAAGCCGTCGATGGTACCAGGTAGGTAATCCTTTATGCAATGATATTAACAAGGCATAGTAGAGGTCCAACATGTAGGTTATGTTGATGACAACATCGACACCAAGAGCGGGGGATGAAGAGAACCGTTTTTCCTGCTCACTATAGTGAGGCGGACCAAATGGCTAGGTTCTCATCCATCGGTGGTTGCCGATACAACAATAGAAGTGACAGGGTTACCCTATTAGCGATGTATATCATGATCTTGCATATCCTATGCCCTGATCATCGTAGGCTAAGGTTGCATCATCTGGGGGCAGTGTCAAGGGTGTCACCATCTCCTGGGCCTTCAGGTTCTCATCCCTCGAGGATGTATCTTCTGTTGGTATCGTCTTGTTGTGATGTCGCCAATCTTGTGTTCAGGAGATGTGGGTGAATGTCTGGCAAGGCATCTTCCTTCTAGATTATCCACGAGGATTACAAGGAATCCAGTGGTCAGGGGCATAAGGGTTAGCGACCAGAGGTTCTGAAGGGGAAGATATCAAATAAGGAAAGTATGCCTTAGTTTTCGAAAAACTAAGAAGAGAAGAGAAGTATAGATAGTTTTGAAAACTAGTAGTAGTTTTGGAAATAGTTTTACCCTAACTAACGACCATGCTAACTAAGGCTTCCTACAGTCAGGATGGCTCTGATACCAGCTCTGTGGGGACCCCGACTCATAAGTCGTGATCACCGAATGCATGTGTACAGTGATCCCAGAGATCAATGCTCACTGAACACACAGAAGCTGAATAACAAGAGTCTTACATCCATACATACCGTATTAGACAAGTAGGACCATTATGGTCAAGTCTTGAGTATAACATTGCAGCGGAAATCTTCGTTGATAACTTGTACCCATGCCATCTGCCTTAACCCTACAGGCATTCTGACTGGGAAGCGTGCTAGCTCGCATGTTCGTCACCGAAGTATTCTTCATCATATCCTGTTCTTTTATGCCTGGCTAATAAAATAACCAGTGGCAAGCCAATGAGTACTTTGAATGTACTCGCAAGCAACCCATGTTTTGGCTCAAGATACAACAATGCATGATATAGGTAAATTTTTGCGGAAAGCTAGTTTTGAGTGCAATGGCATGTTCAACAACTTGTAAGACATGCATCAGGAGAATTCAAGTAACCATGAGGACAGGTTACAGATATCAACATAATTAGAGTGGGCACCAACCCAACTCAATCATGTCAAGTCCTTGACTTGACCCAAGTAATTCTTCCCACACACACTGGGTTGTAAACAAGTGGACGTAGCCCAAGAGCGGTTACCCAACTGTCCTTGACCGTGGACACGGCTATTCGAATAGTTTTACACTCTGTAGAGGTTGCACACTTTACCCACAAGATCCGGGGAACTTCCGTGTCATCCACGACCCGCGGTACCTCAAGTACCCGGGGAAAGCACCCGATCACTATCTTTCCCTAGATGACACTAACAAGGAGTCCACTCGTTCTTCCGTATCCTCACGATGTACATCATACGAGACTCGCTCGAGATCGTAACATCCGAGAGGGGACACAACAGTGTATCTGGTGCCCTGTAAAGACAGTCATGGTCGCCCTAGCTGGCACGACCCCGTCCCGAGAGAGAGCACCAATTCTCCCCCGTCACTAGTAATGCGGGCTCCAAGCTAGTATCAGCCTAGGTAATCAATAATGCCCTTTCCCATATAAGGGTAGAGTGGTTGCGCATGTAAGGTTGGAATAACGGTCGCAACTTAAACCAATCCGTTTTGAAAAACAACACCCACACTTGCCTCGGTACACCACTTCGTCATCAAGTGGTTACCCAACTCATCATCCCCCTCTGGCATAAGTGGCACCCGATGGGGTTTTCGAAAAAGTCCTTTGATGATAGTTTGCCTCCATCACTATGCATATTCCCGTCCCTTTTTGCGTAGCACTACTTTAGCATCCTATCTACTCCCACCGGCATAACCCTCATAAGAAGGTAGGGTCATGCATAATGCAGGTATCAATGAGGAAGTAACGGAGGCGACCCACCAAAGGGGTTACCATCTCATCATGATTTCGAAACAACACTAATAAAGTGCTATATGACATGCACAAAAAGGGTTTCTTAGACATGGTCAAAGGACTGCTTGCCTGGCTCAGCAAAGTCTTCTGGGTCTTCACAGTCTTCTGGTCCAACTCCTTCTTCAGCAACGCAATCTATCGTCGCAAAATAATAATGAGCAAATAAGGCAATAATAAAACAGAAAAACCAAAGTGCTCAGAAAAATGTCAACTCATTTTTGTAAAATACTAGGTTGAAAACTAAGAAGGGGAAAATTCCTAGTTTTGGATTTGGAGTTATAGAATAGGAGAGATGGATTTTTAGAGGGGAATTTAAATGCTCAAATTTGAATTTAAATTTGAACAGTGCAGAAAAGTTTGATGGACATATATGAAAGTTACACCATTAAATAGGTGGGATTTTTCTAAGATTTTAGGAGTTGGAATTATTCCATTTGGACAAATATCCTATGGAATTTTTATAAGACAGAAAGAAAAAGGAAAAAGAAAAGTGGCACTATGCCACTGGGCCAGAACAGCCGCAGGGCAGCAGGCCCAGCCAGCGGGCCGGCCCAGCCGAGCCAGCGCACAGCGCGCGCGCGCCGTCCACCCATTACAAACCTGATGGGCGGGGCCCATAGGTCATAGAGAGAGAGGGGCGCGGGAACGAGGGAGAGGATGATAGGCGGGGCCCGCCTGTCATCACTAACCCGTGGACAGGGGGGTCGCGGTGCTCACCGGCGACGATGCAGGCCACGCTGAGCTCCGGCGAGTGTGGGGATGGCTTCAGGGAACTGCCGCATGTCGGGGGGTGGTGGACTTGGCCGGCGGGGGTGCCTGGTTCGCCGGCAATGAGGAGCCGCGGCGGAGGAGCTTCGGCGTCGACGGTTGCAGTCGTTTCCGGCTGCAAAAGAAGCGGGGAAGAAGGGGGAAATGATCAGGGGCGCTCAGGGGTTCCAGATCGAGGCAGAGGAGGACCGGGGGAGGCCTATACCTCGCGAACTCCTGCGAGCCAAAGCGACGGAGCTCGAGCTCGATCTCGAGCTCGGGTGGCCCTGGAGAGGAACTGGGGGTGCAGGGGAAGGGTTTGGTGGTGCAGAGGGCGAGTGGCGAGGAGAGAAGGGCTCGGGGAGGCCCTTAAATAGGCGAACGGCGGTCCACCGTGGGCTCGTGCGCTGGCGGGCTCGTGCTCGTCGCTACGGGCCTCGGGAGGGTGCTGCGCCGTGTCTAGGGTGCTTGTGGGGGTCGACTATGCCCAGGGGAAAGAAGAGAGGGAGCGGGGAGAGGTCAGAGACGCGCGCCTGTAAGCTCGCTCATTGGAGCTCTCGGGCGGCCATGGTGCGCGTGCGAGCAGGGGCAGGGGAGAGAGAAGGAGGAGGGGGACAGGGGTGTGGCGTGCTGCGGACGTCGAGGCACCTCGTCGGGCGCGCTGGGGAGGCCCGAGGTGGCCGGGGGTGCTTGGCAGGGGGCGGCTAAAGTGCGGGAGCGCACTGTAGCGCGCTCCAGAGCGTGCCTTTGGCTGCCATGGCATGGTTTAAAGGGCACGGGCGTGTCCACTAGTGTGTGGGGCCTTGTGGGGTGAGTAAACAAAGTGGCAAAGGCCTTGGATGCCATGGAGGGCCACTGGAATGAGGAGGGAGGTGAGGAAGAGGGAGAAGTGGGCTGACCAGAGAGAGAAAGAGGGGGGTTTCACCCCCAAATAATTGAGCTGTTATGCAGCCATTGTTACTGGAGGTAGAGGAGTTCTAGGAGGGGCTGTGGTAAAAAGATAGGGTCATGGAGATTAGTGGAAGTGGTCAAAAAGGTGGTTTTGGAAATTTTGCAGAAGGTGTTTGTTGTTGGTTTGGGCAATAAAATGAACTCCAATTGCTATGATACTTAACAGGATGGAATGACACTTAGAAATAGGGTGTGCCACCAAATTTGAGCTCATTTGGGAAAAGTTGCCCATGTAACTTTGGTAAACCCTAGAAATTAGCAGAAATGGCTTTACCAAGATTTAGTCATTCAAATAAATTATCCTTGATGCACCACTTGGTGTAGTGGGCTCATTTGGTCATGTGAACATGCTCACAAAAGTTGTGGTCAAGGAGAAAAAGTTGGCAGTACAAACTTGTTCAAACTTGATTCTGGCCAGAGAGAGTTTTGGGGCACTTTGATCAAGATAACATTCTCTCCAACTTGTGCCATTTTGTCTAGATGCATTATTACACCATTTGAGAATGTGCACCATGCTTGAGATCATTTGGACATGTTTGCCAGTGCAAACATGTTCAAACTTGAAAAAGGACAGAAGTGGTTTTGAGAGGGTTTGATGGGGTTATACTATTCTCCATGACATGGTATTTGGCAAGATCATCAAAAATGTCATATGTGACATGTTAGAATTTTCTTGGATTTTTATGAAAATATTTCCTGTAGAAATATTTCAAATCCTTGAGATGGGCAGAAATGGTTTTGGGAGGTTTTGTCCAATATTTTGATCATGACCATATGTTGAAACTCATATATATGGAAAATATATGTCCATTGAGTCTCCCTAATTTTTCTCAAATATTTTTAAATCTTTAAAATAATTTTAACCTATTTAAGCTCATTTCTGGCCTTAAGAAAAAGCCTTTAAATAAAATAGGTAAATAACTTTTAAAATTATATTTTTGTGGTTTCTGGGGATCCTATATCTAATAGGAATCAAACATATTTCTGTAAAGATTTTTACTGCCCTTAGTTAAGTACTTGTAGTGCAAACCTCAACTCAGGGGTTTTTGGAAAACTAATTTTTGAAAATACTATTTGGCCAAATTATTTTTGTAAGAAAATACTATATTGTACTATACACATGGCATGATCATTGGGAAGAGGTTTTGGATCAAGGAGAAGGAGTATAAGAGTTGGAGGGTTTATTTGATTTTTAGAGCACTTGCAAACAACAGACAAAATCCAAACAAGGCAAGGTCCAAAACACTCAAAAGTTTTTGTCAAACCACATTTTATCATGATTTATTAGCTTAAGTGTTGTGGCATGAAAATCAGGGTGTGACACTCCCTCACCCATCCAGTGTATCCAAGAGCTCCGGGTCATCCTCCTCATCCTCTCCACCAAGCCATGGAAAGAAGGACGCACCACAACGTCGTCAGGATCGCCGTTTCCATCGCCGCCCACCGTGGATCCTCGCTGTCGATTCGGGAGCTACCGAGCATCCCTGACCTTCATTGGACCCGCTGCGAGCCCCTTCACCGTACCCCTCTTCTCCCCCTCGCGTTCGCATGCTCTAGCCCCATCCCCCTCCATGGACGCAAGCTTGCCGCCGCCGCGCCTGTCGCCATCGTTGTTGTAGGTCTCCGTCCTCGCGTTCGAGCACGGCCTTGAGATCGTGGATCTCACAGGAAGCCCATGCGCAGCTGAGCTTGTCCAATACCCCACTAGGGCCTCGCGCCCGTTAACACCCGAACTCCGGCGCTGCCGCGAGCTCCGTTCCAGCGAGCCCGGCATTCCCGAAGCCTCCCACCTGCCCCACCAGATGCGGGAGTGCACGGGCCACATCCCGGTGCCCTCAGCCTCCGCCCCCATGGCCTGTGACGCGGACTCCGCCGCGACCAGTGGTCGCCGGCGACGAGCCTGTCGCCTGAGCCGCTAATCGGTGGCCCCCGCCGCTCAGGAGATTAGTTAGCGGCTAATCACCCCACTAATCAAGCCCCTATGCCACTGACACATGGGCCCCGCTGCCTAACTAACCCTGGTTTAGCTCCTGTTAGATTAAACTAACCACATGGGCCCCACAGGTCAGTTTGACCTTGCCACATCACACGTTGACTAACCCCACACGTCTGTGCTGACTTGCTGACATGGTTGTTGACCCGGCCCCACCTGTCAGTGACACTGACCAACACTGGGTCACTGACTAGTGGACCCCAGTGGTCAGGTTTGACCTGGACCAGCCGCTGTTGACATGCTGACACCATCCTAACGTAGTGCTGATGCAATAATGCATTTTTGGATTTTAAATAAATATATTTGATTTATTTATTTTCAGAAAATGCCCAAAACTTTTAAAAATCATAGAAAATAATCTGTAACTCCAAATGAAACAAATTATATATGAAACAAATATCAGAAAAAACCAATCTATCCATTTATGCTATTTTCATGCATGACAAAGCAACTTAACCTTGCTGTATAGATCAAAACATGATAATGCACATTATAAATTCATAACTTGAGTTTGAATTTGAACCCTTGGTTCAAATTAGCTCAAACCCTTCTGGTTCTAGTTGCATTAGCTCAAATCACATCATATTGCCATGTCATGATCATGCATCATATTGTCGCATTTGCATTGATTGTGTTCTTCTCTATTGCCGGTGCTTGTACCCTCTCGGTAGGCGTATCCCGACGATGAGTTCGATGACACCGATGAAGAGCTATAATATCTTCAGAAGTGTCAGGCAAGCAAAACCCCCTCGTTCATTCCGATACAATCCCACTCTCTCGCTCCTGCTCTCTTTTACTGCATTAGGACAACGACGTTTCAACTGTTACATGCTGTGGTAGCTGAACCCCTTTCCTCTGCATGTCCTGTCATTGCCACAGTAAATAGATGAAACACACTAGCATGAGTAGGAGTTGTTTGAGCCCTGATGTGCCTACTCATTCATGCTTGTTTGTCATGCCTGCTACTGCTTAGAGTTGAGTCAGGTCTGATTCATCGGGGATGAAATGGAATGTGGTGAACATGTCCTACTGTTGAGAGTTAAGTGTGTGAACACGATTTGGTAAAGGTAGTGGTGAGAGGCCATGTAGGAGTACATGGTGGGTTGTCTCATTGCAGACGTCCTAAGGAACTGAGTTCTGTGTTTGTGATCCATGAACAGTTACTACCACACATTGGGCTCCGGGCGCTCCAAGCTCTCTCGACTTATTAATCAACCTGGTCTCTGTCCAGGAGTTGCAACTAGTTTCTGGTGTTTGTAGGTAGTGTTAGTAGTCTACCAAGTGGCACCCGGTACAGGTGGGCTTGGGACAGACTAGGCACAGTGGCACGGTGTACCAAGTGGCACACGGATGGTGGGCTTGGGAACCCTGCTCACATCGTGTGGGGCCGTGAGCGACACCCCGGCCGGATCTCCTTGTGGATGGAACCCGAATAGGCGATAAACCTGGACTAGAGACTTGTGTGGTTAGTCAGGTCGTGGCCGACTCCCTCGCCAGGCTTCCGCTTGAAGGTTGCCGAGGTACATGACGTGTACATGGTGGTAAGTGGCGAGAGCGTGTGTGAAGAAGTACACCCCTGCAGGGTTATCATTATCTATTCGAATAGCCGGATTCCTCAGATATGGAAACTTGGACCCCTTGCATAGTTCATAGACAAGTGAAAGTGGATACTAAAAAATGCGTAAGATAAGCGTGAGTGCTATGGATGGTCTTCTCATAGGGAGACGGGAACGGATCCATTGTGGTTTATTGATATGGTGAATATGTGGGCTCGTGTGCGCCACCTCAAAAGAGTTACTTGCAGTCATAGTTTAGGATAGCCACTGAGTCAAAGCTGGCTTGCGGCAGTCAAACCCCACCACCCCCTTTGTTTATACTAATGCATATGTAGTTATTTTTTATGTAAGTCTTGCTGGGTACATTTGTACTCACGTTTGCCTATTTTATGTTTTGCAGAGAGACATCAGTCTCGCTAGTGGTTCCATGTGGACTTCGACGTTTAGCTTGATACCTCAGCTACGATCTTGTGCCCTCGGCAGGATCTAGTGGATAGTCAGGCTTCTTAGCCTTTTCATATGTAGATGTCTGTACTCAGACATGTTGAGCTTCCGCATGTGCTTGTTGCTTGTATGCTCTGTATGTTGGGTCATGAGACCCATGTTTGTAATATCTCGCTCCTCGGAGCCTAATAAATAAATACTGGAGTCATAGAGTTATGTTGTGATGCCATGTTGTATTTACACATATCGAGCATATTGTGTATATGATTGAAATGCTTGCTATGTGTGGGATCCGGCAATCTAGTTGTTTATCCTTGGCAGCCTCTCTTATGAGGAAATGTAGTCTAGTGCCTCCTTGAGCCATAGTAGTCCGCTACAGCCCGGTTCACCGGAGTCCTGCTAGCCCAACACTACTGCTCCGGAACACTTGACTGGCCGGCATGTGATTCACTTTGTTCCTGTGTCTGTCCCTTCGGGGAAATTTCACGCGGTGACATCCGGAGTCCTGCCTAGCCTGCTACAGCCCGGGTTACCGGAGTCCTGTTAGCCCAGTGCTACAGCCCGGATTCGCACGCTGCTGACCGACATGCTCGAAGTTGATTCATGTATGCTTGTCCCCATAGGTTAGTGCCGCTTTGGGTTCACGACTAGCCATGTCGGCCCGGGTTCTCTGTCATATGGATGCTAGCGACACTATTATATATGTGATCCAAAAGGCACAAATGGTCCCGGGCCATGGTAAGGCGACACCCGTGGGAATACCGTGCGTGAGGCCGCAAAGTGATATGAGGTGTTACCGGCTAGATCGATGTGACTAGGAATCGGGCTCCTGACAGCTGAACCCATAGAGCTTCCTTTCGATGCACCCACCTGGAGTCTAGGAAAGAGTATGGCAGCTCACATCACCATAGGACGCATTGGTGAAGTCTACCACAATGATCTCAAGGACACTATCTACCAGATTTGTGGGCGCCGAGATGAGCAATGGGAGGTGATCAGCACCAGGAAGGATAGATCGATTGCCTCTTTCATCCAGGAGTTAAACCAGCACATTCGTCGCCAGGAGAACCAGATGTGCGCAGGCATGATGGATTTGAAGAAAGGAATGACAAGAATCTCAGAACTGGAGGAAGAAATCAAGGCTACACGGGAGGATTATATGGAGGAAATCATCGCACTAGTGGAGAATAATGGTGACCTGACCAAGAAGCTAGGAGTTTTCATGGGAGACCCTGTGCCAGGAGGAGAAGATGGTAGTTCCACTTGCCCGGAGAACTACATTATCATCGATGACACTGACTCGGACCCTGGCGATAGTGATGATGATTATGTTGATGAAGCTGGAGCAGATATCATGGAGTCTTCGACCGATCAATTTTTCTAGTAGTCCACCAAAACAGTAGTAGAATTCCACCATGTATATAGCATAGTCCAAGCACTTTTGTGAAAGATAGTTCTAGACCTATTGTATGCTTTGTTTGATTGATTGAGTGATATGTTTGTGTTTGTCTCATGTGCATATGGGTAGTGTTTTCCCTCTAGACCTCATTTCTATTCTGTTTTCTCGTCTTTTCTAAACCCATCAGATGCCTCCGAGACGCGACAATGGATTTTCTTTCCCATCAGAACTCACTCAGTTGATCCAGCAGCAGAATGCATTGATAGACCATAATCAGAACCAGGGGAACAACAACAACAATCCACCACCACCACCACCAGTTGACCACTTAGCCCGTTTTCTTAGGCTGAATCTGCCGGTGTTCTCCAGTAGCACCGAGCCGATTGTTGCAGATGATTGGCTCCGCAAGATTGAGAGGGAGTTGACTACTGCGGGATGCACAGATGTGGAGAGGGTGTGTTTCGCCGCACATCAACTTGATGGACCCGCAACATCTTGGTGGGAGAATTTTATAGTCACTTACCCTATTGACAATGTGACATGGGACCAGTTCCAGCAGGCTTTTTGCACTGCCCATGGTTCAGCAGGAGCTATGGCCATGAAGAAGTGTGATTTTCGCAACTTACGCCAAGGAGGGCGCACTGTTGGCCAATATGTGGATGAGTTTAGTAAGCTAGCACGTTATGCCCCGGATGACGTTGCTACAGATGCTGCTAAGAAGGAGAACTTTTCGGAGGGACTGAATGATGAGCTAAGCATGCAGTTGATGGTGGAAAATTTCAATAACTACCAGGAATTGGTAGATAGAGCTCTCATGCTTGAAGGGAAGCAGCAGCAGAATGACAACCGCAAGAGGAAGTATGGACAGGGGAAGTATAATTCTGGAGCCCATCAGAGACCACGTTACACCCCGAACTTGGGAGGACTTGTTCATAACCATGGAGGCCATACTCATAATGGAGGAAGTTCGCACAACCATAGTGGCCCCAAGAATGGTAATGGTAATGGAGGAAGCAGCGGACATAATTGTTCCAACCCGGCAACACCCGCTAAGAAGGATCTAAGACACGTGACTTGCTACAAGTGCAAGAAGACCGGAGATTACGCTAATGAATGTCCTGAAGCTAAGAATGGAAATGGCAATGGAAGCTCTGGGAAGAAGCCCAACCCTTTTAACAGGTGACAGGTGAACCACGTTAACGTGGAGGAGGTTGAATCACAGCCAGATGCAGTGATAGGTAAGTTTTTGGTTAAGTCAATTACTGCAGTTGTACTTTTCGATACTGGTGCATCGCATTCATACATATCAAGGGGATTTGTGGATAAATATAAGTTGCCCACTAGAGTTCTTAAGACACCCATGCTAGTAACCTCACCCGGAGCATAATATATGGCAAGCCATGGATGTTTTCAGATGCCATTAGCCATAGGTAGGCATGTTTCCCCTTCCGATCTGATAATATTGGAGTCGCAAGGTTTGGATGTGATTCTGGATATGGATTATCTGTCGATGTATGGAGGAAACATCAATTGCGCCAGTAAGACAATTTTACTCACCACCCCAGAGGGAAGAAGGATCAAGTATGTATACCGGCATGTGCCGAATAGGACTCAAGTAAATTCCTTATCAGGAGTTGTATAGGAGGAAGTACCGGTGGTAAAGGATTTTCCGGATGTATTTCCAGAAGAGTTGCCAGGCATGCCACCGGATAGAGACATTGAGTTTTTTTATTGAACTTTTGCCACGCACCGGGCCAATATCTAAGAGACCGTACAGAATGCCTGCAAAGGATTTGGAAGAGATTAAGAAGCAGATTAAGGAGTTATTGGATAAGGGATATATTCGCCCAAGTTCGTCACCTTGGGGATCACCAATACTTCTAGTGGGGAAGAAGGATGGATCGTTAAGGATGGTTGTTGATTATCGAGGACTGAATGAAGTGACGATCAAGAACAAGTACCCACTGCCGATGATCAATGATTTGTTTGACCAGTTGCAAGGAGCTAAAGTGTTTTCCAAGATCGATTTGCAATCAAGGTATCACCAGTTGAAGATTCGAGAGCAGGACATACCTAAGACAGCTTTTACCACAAGGTATGGGTTGTATGAGTATACCGTTATGTCATTTGGTCTGACTAACACACCTGCTTATTTTATGAACATGATGAACAAAGTGTTTATGGAGTTTTTGGATAAGTTCATCGTAGTGTTCATTGATGATATTCTGGTTTACTCAAAGAATGAGGAAGAACATAGAGAACATTTGCGTTTGGTACTTGGGAAGCTCAGAGAACACCAGTTATACGCCAAATTCAGCAAGTGTGAGTTTTGGCTGAAGGAAGTTGGATTTATTGGACACGTTATATCCAAAGAAGGAATAGTAGTAGACCCACCAAGGTTGTCACTGTGACAAATTGGGAATCACCCACGACTGTTGGAGAGATCCGGAGTTTTCTTGGACTTGCAGGATACTACCGAAGGTTCATTGAGAATTTCTCAAAGATTGCAAAACCCATGATGGAGTTGTTGAAGAAGGACACCAAATTCAATTGGACTAAGGAATGTGAGGCCAGTTTTCAGGAGTTGAAGAGACGCTTGGTTACATCGCAAGTGTTGATTCTTCCAGACCAACGCAAGGATTATGAAGTGTATTGCGACGCATCATGTCGAGGACTTGGAGCCGTGCTTATGCAGGAGGGAAGAGTTGTTTCATATGCCTCACGACAGCTTAAACCCCATGAGTTAAACTATGCTACGCACGATTTGGAGTTAGCAGCCGTAGTGCATGCATTGAAGACATGGAGACATTTTCTCATCGGAAACCATTGTGAGGTGTACACGGATCACAAAAGTTTGAAGTATATCTTCGCGCAGAAGGAGTTGAATCTCAGACAGAGGAGATGGTTGGAGCTCATCAAGGATTATGATCTGAGATTGCATTATCATCCCGAAAAGGCTAACGTAGTAGCCGATGTGTTGAGCCACAAAAGTCATGTAAATACTCTCATGACCGGAGATTTGCCCAAGGAGTTAGCAGAAGACCTTCGCGAGCTATGTTTGGAGATAGATCTGAGAGGCTATGTAGCAGCATTGGAAATTCAGTCTACCTTGATGGATAAGATCAGAGAAGCTCAGAAGACGGACAAGGATATTGCCGAGATAAAGGAAAGGATGAGTAAAGGAAAGGCCAAGGGATTTCGTGAGGATGAGCATGATACTTTATGGTTTGAGGACCGCGTATATGTGCCCAATGATCAGGAGATCATGAAGTTGATTCTGCAAGAGGCCCGTGATTCCCCATATTCGATTCACCCAGGAAATACCAAGATGTATCTGGATTTGAAGGATAGTTTCTGGTGGACCGGTATGAAGAAGGATATTGCGGAGTATGTAGCAGTTTGTGATGTATGTCAGAGAGTGAAGGCAGAACATCAGAAGCCAGTGCCAATACCCGAATGGAAGTGGGATAAAGTAGGCATGGATTTTATCACGGGATTGCCCAGAACTCGTTGAGGCTATTGACTCTATATGGGTTGTAGTCGATCGACTGACGAAAGTAGCTCATTTCATCCCAGTGAAGACCACTTACACCAGTGCTAAGTTGGCAAAGATATATATGACCAGGATGATATGTCTGCATGGAGTTTCGAGGACCATAGTATCAGATAGAGGAACCCAGTTTACCTCAAAGTTTTGGAATCAGTTGCATGAAACTTTGGGAACCAGGCTAGAATTCAGTACAACTTTTCACCCGCAGACAGATGGACAGACTGAGAGAGTCAATCAGATTCTGGAGGACATGTTGAGAGCTTGTGCGCTAGACTATGGATCTAGTTGGGATGAGAATTTGCCTTATGCAGAGTTCTCTTATAACAACAGTTATCAAGCCAGTCTGAAGATGGCCCCTTCTGAAGCACTGTACGGAAGGAGGTGCAGAACACCGTTGTTGTGGGATGAAGTTGGAGACCGACAATTGTTTGGACCAGAATTGATTAAACAGTCTGAGGAGAAGGTTAAGCTGATTCGCGATAGACTCAAGGTAGCCCTGTCTAGGCAGAAGAGTTATGCGGATTCTAAACGCAAGGAGACGATTTACAAAGTCGGAGACAGAGTGTACCTTTGAGTATCACAACTTCGAGGAGTGAAGCGCTTTGGAGTTAAGGGAAAGTTAGCGCCACGTTTTGTGGGACCATACAGAGTTTTGGAACGTATGGGAGAAGTGGCTTACAAGTTGGAATTACCCGAAGTATTGTCCGGAGTTCACGATGTGTTCCACGTTTCACAATTAAAGAAGTGCCTCACGGAGATGGCTGATATTCCAATGAGAGATACAGTGTCGCTTGAAGGGATACGGTTGGATAGTGATTTGACGTATGAGGAGAAACCAATCAATATACTCGAGTTTGCCAGCCGAGTTACGCGCAACAAGGTTATCAAAATTTCCAAGGTTCAGTGGAGTCACCATACCAAGGATAAAGCCACTTGGGAACGAGAGGAAGACTTACGGAAGGATCACTCTCACCTATTTTCTAGCCAACCCGAATCTCGAGGGCGAGATTCATCTTAATGGGGGTAGGTTTGTAACATCCCAAATTTTCAATTTGGAATGTTATGCATTAGATCATCATTGCATATCATATTTTATTGCATTTTCGTTGATCCTAGAAATTCTAGGCAACTCAAGGACCCACGGAGAGAGTTGGGGATTTCGTTTGTTTCATATTTTAGTTTTTCTCGAATTACAAAAAGAGGATCGTTTGATTTAATTTTATTTCTCTGAAATATTTCTTTTATTAAAAATAAAAGAGAGGGGATAAAATGACTTCCTCAAAATAAAGAAATATCAGAGATTTAATATTAAAATCAAATAATATTTTTATTCGGAGTTTTTATCACTATTTTATTTGAATTAGGAAAAATATGTGTTTTTCAAAATTACATTTTTGGCCCAAATAAATGTTCACCTTGTCCGGCTTATTTTTATAGGACGGGGAAAATTTATTGTTGGTTTTGTGGAGTCCGTTTAGTATTCCTTTTATTTCTTTTTCTACACGTCCGAATTATTTAAAAAAAACACGAACCGACCTAACCGGGCCGTGTCCGTCTAGGACTCTCGGCCCGGCCGACCTTATAAGCCGGGGGAGCCGCCCCTCAGCCCACCCCGCACCCCGCCCGAAACCCTAGCCGCCGCACGCCGCCGCCACCCGAGCCGCACGCCGCCGCCGCCGCACGTCGCCGCCGCCACCCGCGCGCCCCGCCGCCTCGCCGCCCGACCCCGCCGGAGCCACACGCCGCCGCCGCTGTTCCCCCGCTGCCGCTAACAGCCGCCGCCGCCGTCGGTTTTCTACGGAAAAACCGATCGGTTTTTCTTTAGAACCCGCGGTTTATTTGTTTACTAGATTGGTTTATTTTGTCGGTTTAGTTATTTAGCTGACGTTCGTCCGTACATTCGTTTTATGAACGGTTTTCACCGTTTAGCCGCAGACAGCGAATGTTCGTTCGTTAGCCTGTTCGTCAGTTTTTCTTTTTCTCGGATTTTCCGCGATTATTTTTGATCACGATTTCTGATCCGATTTTCGTTTTAGTATAACTTGTCGCTCGTTTATCGGAATCTGGCGATTCAAGCGCCTAGAGTTTCGCCTCGAAACCCTCTTTCCGTTTAGCCAACTTAAACAAGTTTTTTCTACTGTAAAATTTTACTTTAGTCGAGATTAGTAAATGAATCTTGTTTCTTTCGCTGTTTGAGTTTTGTTGCTTCGTTTGATTTGATTCTTTTTGCAAACCGGAGTTCTTAAGTTTAACTTTCTGGTTAGATCTCTTATCTGAGTTTTACCCGTGCCCTTGCTTGGTTGCTTATTGTATGCTTGTTTGTTTGCGATAGAGTACCCAGAGTGCAAAGCGTGCTACTACGAGTCTCTAGGTTTCATGGATCATCAACAAGGGAAGTAACACTTTGATCATACCTCTTACTACCCAGTTTTATTGCATTAGATCAATCCTCAAAAAATTGCATGGTTAGGATCTGAATTAAATTGTGGGTTGGGAAGTAGTTGAGGTAGTACCTATTTACATGTTATTATCAAACCTTGGGATTTACTTCTACGTTATGCTTATATTGCCGTGCTATGCTTGTAGACGTCGATTGGGTTTGAGTGTAGTTCATGACAGATGTGAGATTGTTAATTAATGGTTCAACTTAAGGTGGCAAATTAAATACACATCTGGGTGGATTGAGGCACCTGGGTTTTCTAGTGATTGCATGTATTTTTGGAAATCTCGGGGTACCATGTGATTCTCCTACGGACCACCACCCAGGCTCAAAGGGATCATAAGATTATTCATACTGGAAACTTCCATGTGCACCCAAAAGCTATTATGGGCTCAAGCATAATTGATTAAGTTGTGTGAACTATTACAGTGATAGACTAGCAGATGTAGGGGAAAAGTGCACAAACCCTTACAGAGTGTACAAACTAATCATGGTTAGCCGTGTCCCCGGTTATGGACATCCTGAGTATCTAGTCTTTGGATTATCATGTGGATCTCCTCACTCTTAATTTAATTTCATGGGCTATTGTTAATTACTTTTAATTGGGATTGAGTTGGGTGAACCTTCTCAATGTTTATCAACCACCATGATAGTTAAATAAAACATATTCCTTTGCAGTAGGGAAAAATTGGGTTCTCGCAAAACATATTAACCCTACAGCCTCCACCATCCATGTATGCATGTAGTGATAGCATTATTCCGTTCATTCTCTTTTGGTGTTACATTGCCAGCATATTCTATGTGCTGACCCGTTTTCGGGCTGCAACGTATCATGTTGCAGACTTTTCAGACGACGAGTAAGGAGCCTTAGGTCAAGGTCTTTTACTCAGTGATGCCGTTGGAGTTGATGGACTCACTTTATCTTCCAAGCCTTCCGCTGTTATCGTATTAGATGGCCTTAAGCCATATTTATTGTAATAAGTTCTCTTTTGAGACATTCGATGTAATAAGTGTGTGATTGCTACTCTATTATAAATCCTTCGAGTACTGTGTGTGTGTCAACATTACCGATCCAGGGATGACACTTATGCATAGAGATCAGACTGTTTGAGGTCTGGTCGCTACACACGGAATTGTGCATCGTAAAACATAAAGTAAAAACAAATAATGGCAAATCATGTAGAAAAACATTTGGGCAATTTTGATACGGAAGATTCTAGAACAAATAAGAAGTGCTTGTGTTTTGATGTTTGTGCATTATGCTTAAGTTCAACCATGGAGTCTTCTAGATTATACATGTGGCGAAATATGGTGGAATCTAGATGATATCCAACGGCCAGTAGTGCTCAAATTTGCCATCTTTGGACCATCATATTCGCCTCATCCAACGACCATCTTTCAAATTTCAAGTTATCCGCAGACAATATAAAAAAATATAAAATATAAAATATGTATATAGGGGTATAGATATAGATATGTGATGCAAAAGCCGCCCATCATCTCCAATTAGAATAGTGTGTCCATGCACGGATGCGACGTGGCCAAATGATGTTTGGCATCGGTATCTCAAATTCAAATCAGTCTAACCTTGTTCAATGTGTATACATTACAACATGCTCGTTTCCAAACCACACCGCGCAGATCTCCGTTATATTCATGCATGCATGGGTTTCAAACATCAGGATCTCTTATTCAAATATTTGAATTCAACTTTACATTGATTATGACCTCACCTATTCTTTTACACCCACACAGTAGTCTTCTCTTTATAATTGTACCACTAACTTTCTCTCGTGCATGCATGCACACACACTACCAGTCGACATTATCCATCGCACACATGCAATCTTTTTCTTTAGGTCGGTCTCCCATGAAAGCACACACCCACACACATCCCCCTCTCCATCATATCAGGCATTCTTTATCTCTCACGTGTGCATGCGCAATGATAGATGTTCCTCTATGTATGTGTGTATATAGCTAGGTCTCTCATAGTTTTCCACACAAACCGATCAATCGATATATCCAGTGAGGTCTCACCCTCTTTCCCACGTCCACATCGATCAATCTATACCTCTCTATATGGAATTAACATATATAGCTAATACACCCACATTAATTATATATCCAACTTCCCCCTCTCATCATCCATGCCTTCCGCTTCATCTCTCAGACGCGTGCACAATGGCGAAGACAGGGGCAGTAAGGGCCCTGCCCCCTCCCCCCTAACATCACTATATATCGAGGCTAATATGAATGTGATCATTAGACAATTGCTACTAAAAATGGTTTAAGTTCATGAATTGACCCTCCTCGTAAAGGATTAGCAATGCTTGGCCCCCTAGCTCATTTATTTTTCATGGCTCCGCCACTGCACGCAATAGCGCACGTGTTCGCCCCCTCTCTCTAAATATCGATCTCGCACTTGTGCATTCCTTCATAGTCTCCCTCCACTCGGCCCCTAGCACCATCTTCTAGCCCCCCACCGGATTTTGCCACATGTACAATCTAGCAGACTCCATGGTTGAACTTAAGCATAATGCACAAACCTTAAAACAACAGTGGTTCTCTTTTGTTCTAGAATCTTCCATATCATAACTGCCCAAACTTTTTTTCTAGTTGAATTGCCATTATTTGTTTTTACTTTATGCTTTACAACGCACAATTCCATGAATCATAAAATAGATTAAGGGCTTCTTTGATTCAAAGGATTCTCAAAGGAATTTTGGAGGATTCTAATCATTAGAAATTTTTCCTATCTTGGTTGTTTGATTCGTAGGATTGTAAACCATAGGAATCTTTCCATATGATTCATTTGCACTAGATTTCATAGGAAAGATCCCGTCCACTCAAACCTCTTTGAAAGAGTTCTGCGGTTTTTCTATGCACAATCAAACACTCGTACAATCCTGTAGGATTCAAGACGACATTCCACTATAATCCCATGTTTTTCCTATTCCCGCGTTCTTAGCTTTTTGTAAAAACTAATTGATTTTGAATGAGATGAACTATAAGAATTAAACGAAGGGCTAGATTAGGCATATATGACTCAGAGCTTACATGCTATAGTGTGGTATTTATCCATAATTTGGTTGCAAAATCTGATGCGTGCAATGCACGTGCACCTTACTAGTACTTCGAGTATGTGCAAAACACGTAAATTAGAATACCAATGGCACGCTACACAGTGTCTCTCTTACAGTTCATGAAGCCACGTGGCACATGTGGAGGCGTTGTCGAGACCTCCTTGCGTGGATTGATCACAGTGACGTGCTGCTGGTTCCAGAAGAATGTACTCGTCCTCCCTGGGCCATACTGGCGGTACATGCACGAAGCGAAGATGTGCACGCATGCCACACACGCACTCATTCCCTCGCACGCACACGCGGGTACACGGGCGGACGCAATTTTGTGCCAAGATCCACCCCATGTGATAATTTGATGCATGTAAAGTCATTCACTTCATTGATGGTCAATTAATACAGCGCATGCAAATTGAGTGGACGTGAGGGCGGAAGAAAGACATTATTACTCCACTGCGCGCATGCGAGTAGTTAAATCGTGGGTTGCTAGTAGTACTTCCATTGGTCTCCTTCGTATTTTGTGCCAATTTTTGATAGTAACATAATATTTACGCATTTGAGCAGTGTAGTACTTGAAATTTATGTTCCGCTAAACTCACCGGGAGCCGTTTCGGGCCTTGAAACCAAAACCATCAATTAATCTTTACCTTGTTCCCATCACATTCGAAAGCCTGCTCACACCTACTAGTACGTACCAAATCTGAACGTGTTCCCACTATGCAGGTATTAGTACTAGTGCTAGTACTTAGGTTATACAAAGGGGAACTACCTAACCGAAAATTACTCTACCTTTCCTCCTCATAAGTGCTTCTTCTTCTTCCGTCGTTGCCATGGCCGATGAGCAGAGCTCTAGGTCGAGAACTACTCGTAACAAGGGAGCGGCAACCAAGGCTGCGAAAAAAAGAGAGGGCTTGCCGCCACGCAGAGACCTCGAAAGATCTCTCACGGGCAGGTGATGGCTCCTAGGAGCGCCCTAGCCATGGAGGCGAACATGCCGAGCCGGCGGAGCTGGAGTCGTTATCCCTCGACGGCATGCCCGATCAGCTCAATAAGCACCTCAATAAGCAGAAGGAGTTCATCCAAGGCTTGATGGAGTTGCTGAAGGAGAGCCTCGATGACATGCCCGCTGAGCACAATCAGCAGGGGGAGTTGACCGCTGGCTTGGTGATGCTGCTGAAGAAGAGCATTGTCTCGGAGAAGAAGGCGACCGGCGAAATCTTGCGACTTCAGGAGGACAAGGCGAAGCTCTGCCACGGGATCGACCTGTTAAAGGAGAAGAATGCCGGCTGGAAGAAGCTGCATGAGAATAGTAGTTCCTTGATGAAGATGCTGCAGGCCCTTGTCATGGAACAGAAGGAGGAGTTGGCGAAGCTCCGCATCCAGCACCCGACTGCTGTCAAGGTACGTAATGCGGCCGTGGAACAGATGATGAAGGCTCGCGTTGAGAAATCCCGTGTCATGGATAGAATGAAGAAGATGGCGGAGGAGACGCGCAAGGAGATGCAGGTCGTGGAGGCGATGAAGAAGCAGTTGCGACTCCATGGCGAATTAGATCATTTGGGGTGATAATCTTCCTTCTTCTTTTGCTCCTGTGTTTCATCTTTTGCTTCGGGTGTTTCGCCGCACGTGTCACGTTCTCTGCGAGGCATGTATAGAACAATGATTTTTTGAGGAATGAATAGAACAATGCTAACAATGAGATGACTAGAAAATTAGATCATTTTTTATCGCCATATGGCACTAGGCTGCCGTGTTTCGTGCTCCTCTGCCGCAGTACTACTCCAGTGGAAAACTTGAGTATCCGCACGGTTCTTTGCTCCTCCTCGATCAGGTCGTCGGCGCATTTATACGAGTAGTCAAATCACAAGGCCCCGCCTTCCAGCAGTAATGAGCCGTCAAATCACAAAGGCCCTCGCCTCTCGTGAAACCGACCAAGCTAGACTGCCCCACCCTCTAGCCTTTAAAAAATGTATACTTTTGTATAGCAGTAGTATCGATGGATTGCGCCATGGAGCAAAACTTGAAATTAAAAAAAAGGTCGTACATATAGAGAGCGCTCGTCGCCAAATTATGCATATAGTACTATTAAAAAGGCTAGTCACAGTAATGGTGTCCAGCACAACCCACCCCTCAAATAAAACTAAGAGGGTGCTTGGATACGTTTTAGTCCCATGAGTAAAAGTAGTGGGACTAAAACATGCTAGCCTCACCCATGCTTGGATCCAAATACTAAAAAGGCTAAAATCAAGTTAATGAGCATTTATTATCCTCCAAACCCTCCAATCCAGAACTCGCCTGTGTTAAAGGAGAGGAGCTAAATGAGTAGAGAGAGGATTAATCCACATTTTAGTAGGGGTACCTCTGACTAAAAAATTTGAGTCTCAAGACTAGTTTTAGCCCCTCTTTAGTCAGGGGTGCTTGGAACTTTAGCCTCTTAAAGAGACTATTTTTAGTCAGACTAAAACAAGCCCCTTGGATCCAAGCACCCTCTAAGGATCCTGGAATTCTTTGACAAAACTAAGCACCCTGAAATTCTTTGACAACTAAACTGCTGGCTATGTGATGTTGGCCATATATATTGTACGTATATAATGTGAAGAAACGAGTGGTAGTACTATACCAACTAAAAGATGAAATATAAGAAATACTAGTATGTATGTACTGAAGAGTTAAAGTAACATGAAGAAACATAACATAGTTCTGCTGGGGACTCAGCACAACACACCCCTCAAATTAAATTAAGCACACCTGAAATTAAACTTTGCAACTATTCAGGTAGACACTGCATTAGAACCACCATGAGCAACGACACTGCCACCTTACTCGGAGTCCTCGTCCACGTCCTCTACTTCGTCCTTGTCCCTCTTCCTCTTGGCCAATACTTCTTTGCTTGAACCACACACTTGGCTGTTGCTCATCATCCAACACTTGTAGATATTGAAGCAAAGGTAGCCATCCATTGCAGCGTAGTGCATGTGGTCTATATCTAGTACATTCTGTTGCCATGCATGATGGTGAAACATGTATGGAGGTTTCTCCAGTTTACTGTACGAAGGATGAACCATGGCTCCTGCCAGGGTGAGCATTGAAGGCTGACGAGAGGACACCAGCCGGTTCTTCTGGAGGTCGAAGGTGTTGCCTACAACGAGGCCTATCCGACGCAGGACTTCTTTGTCGTTACCAAAGTCTACAGTAACGAATATGACTAGGTTGCTCTCGAGGAAGCCCTTAAAATCCTGGCACTCAACGTCGGCATGGCATATGTGGTAGACCAAGCATGAGTCATGCATGCAAACCTGGATCACGGCGGGCTTCTTCCTCTCTTCGTACTTTAGATCCTTCTCTCGTCCCAGGACTGTGGTGTACTCAACATCTAGCCCAGTGACCCACTCATCATCTGAGTCTTTGAACATGCGTCTGAAGCGAGAAAGGTATCCTTTCACCGTCGCGGAAGAATGGGTGTAGATGACATCGAACTCATCACCGGTGATGGTTCTAACCTTGTACTCACCGCCGATAGGGAGATTTGGGACGCCATGGATTTGGGAGGAGGGTTAGGATTAGTGGAACTGCCGTAATGTGAATGGACGGGACGACTAGGAGCGAACCGTCGTAGTATTGAAGGACGTGCGGGGACGAGTAGGAGCGAACTGCCAGCGTGCGAACGGCAGGGTAGTGGCTTTCCATTCTCCCATGATACGGGCTTCCGAGAGCCCTTGGATCCGAGATCGAACGGTTGCATGGCGTGATTCTAGACCTATGGGTGAATATCCTATCCTGGAGGGTTATTCTGCAAATTTTTAGCAACTTAGCATGCGACCGTTTGATCTCAGATCCAAGGGCTGCCAGTAGCCCGTATCATGGTCGTGCCTACCACGACCGTCGCGTCGCTCGTGCGGTCGCGCCCTTGGAGATTTAACACGGTGCGTTAGGCTATCTGATGTTGGCATGTCATACATAGTCATCACTTAGTCACTCATGCTACAACAAGGTTTTGGCTATAAGTGTATTTTTTTACTTCTCTCTATCTCTTTCTTCGTACTCCCTCCGTCCCATAATATAAGAACGTTTTTGACACTAGTGTAGTGCCAAAAATGTTCTTATATTATGGGACACAGGGAGTACTAGTATTTATTGCATTTGCCAAGGAGTGACCTCTTCCAATGAAATGGTGTTGCTAAGTTTGCTTCATTTAATTAGCCATAGACTCAAAATTGTCTTTTCACCTAGGTACACGTGCTTAGCACCGTTTCTTCCTTGGGTCACCAAACTAGTCTCTCTCTTCTTGATTAACCTGCCACATCAGACTTTATGCCTATGTGGCAAGCTTAAGCACCTGTAGGAGCAAGTAAAAGTAAGTACAATAGTGCGCTTTACATGACATTTTTGCATATGTGGAGGAAAGAGAGGCAAGGAAAAAGTGGAGAAGTGGGCTCTCATGCAAGAGCCAGCCTCTACTACATGGTGGAGCATTGGGAGAGGCACCTGTATGGAGGTGGTCAGCAATCGGGAGACTCACGCCGGTCGTAGCGCCGCAGTTAAAATGATAATGGCAAGTCAAATCACGGGGCCCCACCTGTCCAGCAGTAACTCTATGTCAAATCAGACAGCCCTACGTTTGCAGCAGCCTACTCCCTCGTCTTCTCGCGTCTCTCTCGAACCGACTAGGCGGAACTGCCCCGCCGCCTACCGCGCAGGAAAAGCCCCGCCCTCGACTTTTAAATAGTATACAATATACTAATTTTGTATCCATCGATTGCGCCCGCGCCATGGAGCAAAGCGTCTATAAGACGGCCATACACATGTATAAAGTATACTGAAGGAAATATGCCCTAGAGGCAATAATAAAGTTATTATTTATTTCCTTATATCATGATAAATGTTTATTATTCATGCTAGAATTGTATTAACTGGAAACATAATACATGTGTGAATACATAGACAAACAGAGTGTCACTAGTATGCCTCTACTAGACTAGCTCATTAATCAAAGATGGTTATATTTCCTAGCCATGAACAAAGAGTTGTTATTTGATTAACGAGATCACATCATTAGTTGAATGATCTGATTGACATGACCCATTCCATTAGCATAGCACCCGATCGTTTAGTATGTTGCTATTGCTTTTTGTCCATGACTTATACATGTTCCTTTAACTATGAGATTATGCAACTCCCGTTTACCGTAGGAACACTTTGTGTGCTACCAAACGTCACAACGTAACTGGGTGATTATAAAGGTGCTCTACAGGTGTCTCCGAAGGTACATATTGGGTTGGCGTATTTCAAGATTAGGATTTGTCACTCCGATTGTCGGAGAGGTATCTCAGGGCCTTCTCGGTAATGCACATCACATAAATCCTTGCAAGCATTGCAACCAATGAGTTGGTTGCGAGATGATGTATTACGGAACGAGTAAAGAGACTTGTCGGTAACGAGATTGAACTAGGTATTGGATACCGACGATCGAATCTCGGGCAAGTAACATACCGATGACAAAGGGAACAACGTATGTTGTTATGCGGTCTGACCGATAAAGATCTTCGTAGAATATGTAGGAGCCAATATGGGCATCCAGGTCCCGCTATTGGTTATTGACCGGAGACGTGTCTCGGTCATGTCTACATTGTTCTCGAACCGTAGGGTCCGCACGCTTAACGTTACGATGACAGTTATTATGAGTTTATACATTTTGATGTACCGAAGGAGTTCGGAGTCCCGGATGTGATCACGAACATGACGAGGAGTCTCGAAATGGTCGAGACGTAAAGAATGATATATTGGAAGCCTGTGTTTGGACATCGGATGCATTCCAGGTGAAATCAGGATTTTACCGGAATACCGGGAGGGTTACCGGAACCCCCCAGGAGCATAATGGGCCAACATGGGCCTTGGAGGAGAGGTGAGAGGGCTGCCCTCATGGGCTGCGCGCCTCCCCCCTTCCCCTAGTCCTATTAGGACTAGGAGAGGTGGGCGCCCCCTCTCTCTCTCTCCCCCTTGGAGAATCCTAGTCCAACTAGGATTGGGGGGGGGGGGAATCCTACTCCCAGAGGGAGTAGGACTCTCCTGGCGCGCCAGGCTTGGCCGGCCAGCCCCTCCCCCTTGACTCCTTTATATACGGGGGCAGGGGGCACCCCAAAGACACACAAGTTGATCTACGGATCGTTCCTTAGCCGTGTGCGGTGCCCCCTTCCACCAAATTCCACCTCGATCATATCGTTGCAGTGCTTAGGCGAAGCCCTGCGCCGGTAACACATCAAGATCGTCACCACGCCGTCGTGCTGACGGAACTCTTCCTCGACGCTTTGCTGGATCGGAGCCCGGGGATCGTCATCGAGCTGAACGTGTGCCAAGAACTCGGAGGTGCCGGAGTAACGGTGCTGTGATCGGTTTGATCGTGAGGAGAACGTACGAATACTTCCGCTACGTTGTGTCAACGCTTCCGCTTCGGTCTACGAGGGTACATAGACAACACTCTCCCCTCTCGTTGCTATGCATCACCATGATCTTGCCTGTGCGTAGGAATTTTTTTGAAATTACTACATTCCCCAAAAGTGGCATCTGAGCCTAGGTTTTTATGGTTTGATGTTATTTGCACGAGTAGAACACAAGTGAGTTGTGGACGATACAAGTCATACTGCCTACCAGCATGTCATACTTTGGTTCAGCGGTATTGTTGGACGAGACGATCCGGACCAACCTTACGCGTACGCTTACGCGAGACCGGTTCCCTCGACGTGCTTTGCACATAGATGGCTTGCGGAAGACTGTCTCTCCAACTTTAGTTGAACCGAGTGTGGCTACGCCCGGTCCTTGAGAAGGTTAAAACGGAGTCTATTTGACAAACTATCGTTGTGGTTTTGATGCGTAGGTAAGATGAGTTCTTGCTTAAGCCCGTAGCAGCCACGTAAAACTTGCAACAACAAAGTAGAGGACGTCTAACTTGTTTTTGCAGGGCATGTTGTGATGTGATATGGTCAAGACATGATGCTAAATTTTATTGTATGAGATGATCATGTTTTGTAACCGAGTTATCGGCAACTGGCAGGAGCCATATGGTTGTCGCTTTATTGTATGCAATGCAATCGCGATGTAATGCTTTACTTTATTACTAAGCGGTAGTGATAGTCGTGGAAGCATAAGATTGGCGAGACGACAACGATGCTGCGCTGGAGATCAAGGTGTCGCGCCGGTGACGATGGTGATCATGACGGTGCTTCGAAGATGGAGATCACAAGCACGAGATGATGATGGCCATATCATATCACTTATATTGATTGCATGTGATGTTTATCTTTTATGCATCTTATCTTGCTTTGATTGACGGTAGCATTATAAGATGATCTCTCACTAATTATCAAGAAGTGTTCTCCCTGAGTATGCACCGTTGCGAAAGTTCTTCGTGCTGAGACACCACGTGATGATCGGGTGTGATAGGCTCTACGTTCAAATACAACGGGTGCAAAACAGTTGCACACGCGGAATACTCAGGTTATACTTGACGAGCCTAGCATATAACAGATATGGCCTCGGAACACGGAAACCGAAAGGTCGAGCGTGAATCATATAGTAGATATGATCAACATAGTGATGTTCACCATTGAAACTACTCCATCTCACGTGATGATCGGACATGGTTTAGTTGATTTGGATCACGTGATCACTTAGAGGATTAGAGGGATGTCTATCTAAGTGGGAGTTCTTAAGTAATATGATTAATTGAACTTTAATTTATCATGAACTTAGTCCTGGTAGTATTAGCATATCTATGTTGTAGATCAATAGCTCGCGTTGTTACTTCCCTATGTTTATTTTGATATGTTCCTAGAGAAAATTGTGTTGAAAAAATGTTAGTAGCAATGATGCGGATTGGATCCGTGATCTGAGGTTTATCCTCATTGCTGCACAGAAGAATTATGTCCTTGATGCACCGCTAGGTGACGGACCTATTGCAGGAGCAGATGCAGACATTATGAACGTTTTGCTAGCTCAATATGATGACTACTTAATAGTTTAGTGCACCATGCTTAACTGCTTAGAATCGGGACTTCAAAGACGTTTTGAACGTCATGGAGCATATGAGATGTTCTAGGAGTTGAAGTTAATATTTCAAGCAAATACCCGAGTTGAGAGATATGAAGTCTCCAACAAGTTCTATAGCTAAAAGATGGAGGAGAATCGCTCAACTAGTGAGCATGTGCTCAGATTGTCTGGGTACTACAATCGCTTGAATCAAGTGGGAGTTAATCTTCCAGATAAGATAGTGATTGACAGAATTCTCTAGTCACCATCACCAAGTTAGTAGAACTTCGTGATGAACTATAATATGCAAGGGATAACGGAAAATATTCCCAAGCTCTTCGCGATGCTAAAATCAGCGAAGGTAGAAATCAAAGAAAAACATCAAGCGTTGATGGTTGACAAGATCACTAGTTTCAAGAAAAGGGCAAAAGGAAAGAAGGGGAACTTCAAGAAGAACGGCAAGCAAGTTGCTGGTCAAGTGAAAAAGCCCAGGTATGGTCCTAAGCCTGAGACTAAGTGCTTCTACTGCAAAGGGACTGGTCACTGGAAGCGGAACTACCCCAAGTGATTGGCGGATAAGAAGGATGGCAAAGTGAACATAAGTATATTTGATATACATGTTATTGATGTGTACTTTACTAGTGTTCATAGCAACCCCTTAGTATTTGGTACTAGTTCAGTTGCTAAAATTTAGTAACTCGAAACGGGAGTTGCAGAATGAACAAAGACTAGTTAAAGGACAAGGTGACGATGTGTGTTGGAAGTGGTTCCAAGATTGATATGATCATTATCACACACTCCCTATACTTTCGGGATTAGTGTTGAAACTAAATAAGTGTTATTTGGTGTTTGCGTTGAGCATGAATATGATTTGATCATGTTAATTGCAATACAGTTATTCATTTAAGTTAGAGAACAATTGTTGTTCTGTTTACATGAATAAAACCTTCTATGGTCATACACACCAATGAAAATAGTTCATTGGATCTCGATCGCAGTGATACACATATTCATGATATTGAAACCAAAAAGATGCGAAGTTAATAATGATAGTGCAACCTATTTGTGGCACTGCCGTTTAGGTCATATTGGTGTAAAGCGCATGAAGAAACTCCATGCTGATGGGATTTTGGAATCACTTGATTATGAATCACTTGATGCTTGCGAACCATGCCTCTTGGGCAAGATGACTAAAAACGCCGTTCTCCGGAACAATGGAGCAAGCAACAGATTTGTTGGAAATCATACATACTGATGTATATGATCCGATGAATATTAAGGCTCGCGACAAGTATCATTATTTTCTAACCTTCACAGATGATTTGAGCAGATATGGGTATATCTACTTGATGAAACATAAGTCTGAAACGTTTGAAAAGTTCAAAGAATTTTAGAGTGAAGTGAAAATCATCATGACAAGAAAATAAGGTTTCTACGATCTGATCGCGGAGACAAATATTTGAGTTACGAGTTTGGTCTTCAATTAAAACAATGTGGAATAGTTTCACAAATTCATGCCACCTGGAACACCACAGCATAATGGTGTGTCCGAACGTCATAACCGTACTTTATTGGATATAGTACAATCTATGATGTTTCTTACCGATTTACCAATATCGTTTTGGGATCATGCATTAGAGACAGCTGCATTCACGTTAAAAGAGGCACCATCTAAATCCGTTGAGACGACACCGTATGAACTATGGTTTAGCAATAAACCTAAGCTGTCGTTTCTTAAAGTTTGGGGCTGCGATGCTTATGTGAAAAAGCTTCAACCTGATAAGCTCGAACCCAAGTCGGAGAAATGTGTCTTCATAGGATATCCAAAGGAAACTGTTGGATACACCTTCTATCACAGATCCGAAGGCAAGACTTTTGTTGCTAAGTTCGGAAACTTTCTAGAGAAAGAGTTTCTTTCGAAAGAAGTGAGTGGGAAGAAAGTAGAAAACTTGATAAGGTAATTGTACCTTCTCCCTTATTGGAAAGTAGTTCATCACAGAAATCTGTTCTTGTGACTACTACACCAATTAGTAAGGAAGCTAATGATGATGATCATGTAACTTCAAGATCAAGTTACTACCGAATCTCGTAAGTAAACCAGAGTGAGATCCGCACCAGAGTGGTACGGTAATCCTGTTCTGGAAGTCATGTTACTAGACCATGACGAACTTGCGAACTATGAGGAAGCGATGATGAGCCCAGATTCCGCGAAATGGTTAGAGGCCATGAAATCTGAGATATGATCCATGTATGAGAACAAAGTATGGACTTTGATGGATTTGCCCGATGATCGGCAAGCCAAAGAAAATAAATGGATCTTGAAGAGGAAGACGGACACTGATAGTAGTGTTACTATCTACAAAGCTAGAATTGTCGCAAAAGGTTTTCGACAAGTTCAAGGTGTTGACTACGATGAGAGTTTCTCACTCGTATCTATGCTTAAGTCTGTCCGAATCCTGTTAGCAATTGTCGCATTTTATGAAATCCGGCAAATGGATAAACAAAACTACATTCCTTAATGGATTTATTAAAGAAGAGTTGTATACGATGCAACTAGAAGGTTTTGTCGATCCTGAAGGTGTTAACAAAATACGCAAGCTCCAGCGATCCATCTATGGACTCGTGCAAGCATCTCGGAGTTGGAATATACGCTTTGATAAGTTGATCAAAGCATATAGTTTTATACAGACTTGCGGTGAAGCCTGTATTTACAAGAAAGTGAGTGGGAGCACTACAGCATTTCTGATAAGTATATGTAAATGACATATTATTGATCGGAAATAATGTAGAATTATTCTGTAAAGCATAAAGGAGTATTTGAAAGGAGTTATTCAAAGAAAGACCTCGGGGAAGCTACTTACATATCGAGCATCAAGATCTATAGAGATAGATCGAGACGCTTGATAAGTTTTTTCAATGAGTACATACCTTGACAAGATTTTGAAGTAGTTCAAAATGGAACAGTCAAAGAAAGAGTTCTTGCCTGTGTTACAAGGTGTGAAATTGAGTAAGACTCAAAGCCCGACCACGGCAGAAGATAGAAAGAGAATGAAAAGTCATTCCCTATGCTTTGGCCATAGGTTCTATAAAGTATGCCATGTTGTGTACCAGACCTATTGTATACCCTACCCTGAGATTGGCACGGGAGTACAATAGTGATCTAGGAGTAGATCACTGGACGGCGGTCAAAATTATCCTTAGTGGAATAAGGATATGTTTCTCGATTATGGAGGTGACAAAAACGTTCGTCGTAAAAGGTTACGTCGATGCAAGTTTTGACACTAATCTAGATGACTCTAAGTCTCAATCTAGATACATATTGAAAGTGGGAGCAATTAGCTAAAGTAGCTCCGTGCAGAGCATTGTAGACATAGAAAATTGCAAAATACATAACGGATCTGAATGTAGCAGACCCGTTGACTAAGCCTCTTCCACGAGCAAAACATGATCAGCACCAAGACTCCATGGGTGTTAGAATCATTACTTTGTAATCTAGATTATTGACTCTAGTGCAAGTGGGAGACTGAAGGAAATATGCCCTAGAGGCAATAATAAAGTTATTATTTATTTCCTTATATCATGATAAATGTTTATTATTCATGCTAGAATTGTATTAACTGGAAACATAATACATGTGTGAATACATAGACAAACAGAGTGTCACTAGTATGCCTCTACTAGACTAGCTCATTAATCAAAGATGGTTATGTTTCCTAGCCATGAACAAAGAGTTGTTATTTGATTAACGAGATCACATCATTAGTTGAATGATCTGATTGACATGACCCATTCCATTAGCATAGCACCCGATCGTTTAGTATGTTGCTATTGCTTTTTGTCCATGACTTATACATGTTCCTTTAACTATGAGATTATGCAACTCCCGTTTACCGTAGGAACACTTTGTGTGCTACCAAACGTCACAACATAACTGGGTGATTATAAAGGTGCTCTACAGGTGTCTCCGAAGGTACATATTGGGTTGGCGTATTTCGAGATTAGGATTTGTCACTCTGATTGTCGGAGAGGTATCTCAGGGCCTTCTCGGTAATGCACATCACATAAAGCCTTGCAAGCATTGCAACCAATGAGTTGGTTGCGAGATGATGTATTATGGAACGAGTAAAGAGACTTGCCGGTAATGAGATTGAACTAGGTATTGGATACCGACGATCGAATCTCGGGCAAGTAACATACCAATGACAAAGGGAACAACGTATGTTGTTATGCGGTCTGACCGATAAAGATCTTCGTAGAATATGTAGGAGCCAATATGGGCATCCAGGTCCCGCTATTGGTTATTGACCGGAGACGTGTCTCGGTCATGTCTACATTGTTGTCGAACCGTAGGGTCCGCACGCTTAACGTTACGATGACAGTTATTATGAGTTTATACATTTTGATGTACCGAAGGAGTTCGGATTCCCGGATGTGATCACGGACATGACGAGGAGTCTCGAAATGGTCGAGACGTAAAGAATGATATATTGGAAGCCTATGTTTGGACATCGGATGCATTCCAGGTGAAATCAGGATTTTACCGGAATACCGGGAGGGTTACCGGAACCCCCCAGGAGCATAATGGGCCAACATGGGCCTTGGAGGAGAGGTGAGAGGGCTGCCCTCATGGGCTGCGCGCCTCCCCCCCTTCCCCTAGTCCTATTAGGACTAGGAGAGGTGGGCGCCTCCCCTCTCTCTCTCTCCCCCTTGGAGAATCCTAGTCCAACTAGGATTGGGGGGGGGGAATCCTACTCCCAGAGGGAGTAGGACTCTCCTGGCGCGCCAGGCTTGGCCGGCCAGCCCCTCCCCCTTGACTCCTTTATATACGGGGGCAGGGGGCACCCCAAAGACACACAAGTTGATCTACGGATCGTTCCTTAGCCGTGTGCGGTGCCCCCTTCCACCAAATTCCACCTCGATCATATCGTTGCAGTGCTTAGGCGAAGCCCTGCGCCGGTAACACATCAAGATCGTCACCACGCCGTCGTGCTGACGGAACTCTTCCTCGACGCTTTGCTGGATCGGAGCCCGGGGATCATCATCGAGCTGAACGTGTGCCAAGAACTCGGAGGTGCCGGAGTAACGGTGCTGTGATCGGTTGGATCGCGAGGAGAACGTACGACTACTTCCTCTACGTTGTGTCAACGCTTCCGCTTCGGTCTACGAGGGTACGTAGACAACACTCTCCCCTCTCGTTGCTATGCATCACCATGATCTTGCGTGTGCGTAGGAATTTTTTTGAAATTACTACGTTCCCCAACATATACAACACGCCCTCGCGTTCGCGTCGCACCCCAGACGGTCGGTCGGTCTGGCACGCTGCTCTCCAAATGGAACACGCGTCATATTGCGTTTTTACACACATGTGGGATGACAATTGAGAACCGACCATAGGCACACTCCCCGGCCCCGCATGTCGGGTGACTTAATAGAAGAGGGAGACGAGCGATAGTACTAGAGAAGTGTTGTACTACGTTGGTGCCTGGACGATCCCTGCAAGACACGGAAGATCAGTTCGTCCATGCATGTGACCAAACTCCAGCAGACACGCCTGGATTGGCTATCGTCTACATATCGTGCAGGCTGTGTTGTACATGGCTGTAGTTGTGGTGAGAAATCTAAAAAAGGTTTCTTGTCATCTCGCAAAATTAGGTGTCATGTGCTTCGGATCACTACGAGGGTTAAACAGCGACAACTGAGTTGGGCTAGTCATTGGGGGCACATGCACGAACAGTAACTACTCGGCTGCCATCTAGGTTAAGACGACTATGTTAATTAGGGCATCTATCGACGGACCCCTTTTGTACGAGTTTATCTCTAATTTGAGATTTGTTCCTCGTCTAGTTTGTCCGTCTGGATTCATGTTGTCTCCTTTGGGCAGTGATGTTATGATTTCTTGTCATGTGGCATTTTTTCGTGTTATATGTTATAATCCAGCGCTTTAGATCAAAATGATGACAACTGCGCCTCTGGGCCACGTGCATGAAGACTTCTCGACAGTCATTGACAAGGTCAAGCCAGCTCCGGTAGACAAAAGAAAACTAGTACTACTCCACTATATAGGCAGGAGCCTCCGCGCTTGCTTGCTAGTGTTGCTCTCTTCACCCTGTCTCGGCCTCTCCAGATCTAAACACGACAGCGATGGCCACACACACACTCTCTCTGCTCACCACTGGTCACAGATCCAGCCGGATCCTCTCCGCCGGGGAAGGTGAGAAGGTGCAATGTTCACGCAGTCGTCCTTGGGGACGGCTCTTACCCACTGTTGGGCGCGTCCGGATCAGGTTGCCTTGCCGTTTTCTTCCAAGCACCGCTGGCGAGGGAGGGCCTCCGACCCCGTCTTCCTTGCTGCCGTAGTGTGGGCAGATCCAACCTCCCGCCGCCCACCTAACGACATCCCGGCGACCATCAGGTATAACTTCCTTTGAAACCATCCTTGCTCTACTTCCCGAGCTCCTGACGTCGCTGCATTTGCATCTTTTACTATTTCTCATGCCCCCTCGTAGATAGGATCGATCGGCTGTTCGAAAACCACCTAATTTTTTTACGTTTAACAGGTAAAACTAGTTCATGCACTCGAATCTAGTACTACTTGGTTCAAACAAGGAAGAAAGGGGTGGGGGTGTGGGGGAGGATTTGTTACCTGAATCTAGGACTTGGTCGAAAGAGGAAATAATGGGGGCGAAAAGTAGCAGAATCTGGCTATCCAACTGGTCTCTAGGTCTAATAGGGAAATAAAGGGAAACACAGTACAAACTCAATATAAACCCGATCATTGGTTGAAAAAGGAAAGAAAGTGGGGACTGGGGGACAAGTCAACAGAGTAAGTCCAGCACTAGATTTTCTAGCCTCACACAGTATAAGGTGGCTATACCGAACAAAAATGGAACCAACCCAGATATCCTGTTCTGATGTTTGTTGCCCCGAGCCACTTTTATGTAATGCCACTGGTAAAATGTAGCAGTCGCACTGTTAAACGTAAGGACCCGTTAAACTAATGTTGTTTTCAATGTAATGCCTCTAGTAATATGAATCAATGGCACTTCTTTACATGTCCTGCTAAAATTTCCCATTAAGATAAGTTGGTTCTTTTTGTTAGAAATGAACCTGTCCTGGTCCGCCTACTCTCCCGTGCCCAAAGTAATGTCGTATTTAACGTTTGTCATAGTTAATCCTAATGCCCACACTAATATCTAGCAATGCCAGTGCTTTAGAAATTACTACTGTCCTTGTTGGATTGCCATTCAGATAAGGAACATGCTTCTTTTCATTTGATGCATGTTTCATCACTTGTTAGTCACCCTCCTTTCCACCTTTTTTGTGCAAACACAGATATACATTTCATGCTCGATCTTAGTTGAACTGCACAAATGATATCCAAATTATAGTTGAGAATTCCAGGAGCTTCACAACCAACCTTGATGTTGCTCAATTTTATTGCATTAATGAAGAAGAAGCTCTGTGGGTTTCGTTTTCTGATGGAAATGAAACTGGGGCTGGAGCCCTTTTCTTAAAAAAAATTGAAGAAGAAGCTGCTAGCTCACAGGACATTGCTTCATTTTAGGTGAACTGCACCAAAAGGTCCCATGAATTGAATCATCCATGTTGGTGACTGAAAGAGCCAGCTTTAGCATCCCAGTCTAAGCACCCCCGGCCTCCATCCTTCTGATGCATGGTACACCTCGTTTGCCACCTGCTCGACCCTAGTGTTAGTAATAAAATGAAGTAATAATACAGTTAAAATAGAGCGAGTGTCATCTCTATAATTTCATTTCCAATGTAGATAAAGAAAGTGCTTCTCTTTGTTAATGTATGTTTCATCAACTAGTCCCATTGTTAATGTTTAAGCATTTCTGCAAACTGGGGTGCTTAATTTTAGTTGATATGTACAAAAATAGAGATTTGAATGTCTCAAGGAGCCTCCTCGTACTACTGCTGTACACTGATGTTCATCACTAGCAGAAGGTGTATCTGGGAGACTTGGGATGATGTCCAGTATGAGGCGTACCGTATGAGGCGTCACAGGGCCCATCTCGCCCTCGCAGCATGGCATATTATGATACTATCGCAATATTTTCTTCTATTTATTTTGTGTGTTTCATCAACTAGTGCCACTATAATGTAATCACGCTTTTTCATTATCTGTGCAAACAGGGTTATTCAGCTGCATTTTACTAGAACTACAGAAATGTACGTATGGAACCGGCATATATGCAGAGTGCAAGGTGTGCCAAGTAAAAAATTACCGACACCAACCATGCTGCATGCACGCATTGGCATCCACCACCACCAGTGGGATGTGTGGCACTCTCTGTGGACGGATCTTTCTCGACAGCAAATCATCTAACCAAATACTAGTAGCTTATATTGGCAGTTTTCTAGGGAGTACTCTTTTATGAAAGAAGCACCAATCTAGTTTTCTTTATTTGTACATTGTGTCACAACATTGACCCAAAGGTCCAGAGCTATTTTAGGGTGATTGGCGTAGTACTCGGAGACTGATTGTAAGCATGATTTTCATTAGCTATCACACTGATTGTAAGCATGAGCAGGTGGAAGATTAGGTTAGTGCGAAGATTACCTTAAACCCTACCGCCGCCATTGAAACGAGGCGAGCGTCGAGGGAACCGTGGAGAACGGCGGGGAAGCGATGTCACGCCATCCGGCCTCCTCTTGCGGTGGGAGAACAAATACTCATGTGGCTCCGGCGAGCTCTGCACCCTCACGAATGGCACACCATACTCGATCGATTCGTTATCCTCTGGGTGCTTGACCTTCAACCTGTAAGCCCACCATCTCCGCCTGACTATCGCCTCGGGCGAATTTGTCTGCTCCATCGCCCATAGGAGATACTTGCTGAACTCGGAGGACTGCGGTGTGACTGCCGCTGAGGAGTACATGTACATCGCCGCCCTCATCGCCGTCGTCTTGCTCTTTCGCATACATTGCCACATGGCCCGCACCGTTCTTGAAATCTCCCACTCATTGTCAAACCAACTAAGGATCTCCTTCAACCTGGATTACTTTGCCTGGTCGCCGCTGGTGATCTGCCTGATTCGCTGCTGCATCCTCTCCATAGATGTCCTTCTGAGTGGTCCGGTGCTAGCTTTGGAAGATGGGAGGAGATACGGTGGTCTTGGAATAGAGAAGAGGGAGAGGAGAGATGGTGGTTTTGGAATGGAGATGATGGAGAGGAGAGGAGAGGAGGTGGTTTTGCAATGGAGATGATCAGAAGAGGGAGAGGTGAGGCGGTGATTTTGGAATGGAGATGATGGAGAGGAGAGGAGGTGGTTTTGCAATGGAGAAGAGGGAGAGGAGCGTGCGGCAACGATTTAGGATTGGACGAGAGGGCCGGCGCGCTGTGACTGGATCAAAATCAAAATCAATTTACCCTTCAATTAAGAAAGTGACCCCACATTAACTAGTCTTTTTTTTATTCTAGGTCATAATTGACCATGATTTTCGCACATAAAATATATGTTATACGTTGCAAAAATAATATAATTTGAAAGTACATTTAGATACGAACCAAACGATACAATTTTTGGTGACATGCATTCACATTTTGCTTGTCAAATACAGTACGTGGTCAAACTTTGACCCAAAATACGCAAAACAACAAAAAAATACTTCCAAGACCAGCGCCGCTCTTCCGCTCTTCTCCTCTTAAACCACCGCCGCTCCTCTCCTGTTCCAATCTAAATGTAGCGCCGCTCCTCTCCTCTTACATTTTAAAACCACCGCCCCTCCTCTCATGTTCCAGTCCAAAACTAGTGTCGCTCCTCTCCTGTTCTAATCCAAAACCAGCGCTGCTCCTCTCCTCTTCCATTCAAAAACCACCGCCGGCGAGTGAAGGTGCTGTGGAGAAGTAGATCGATGGAGGAGTACAACCGATACATGAGGATCGCAGACGGCAACCCTGTGAAGCTAGCTAGGATGTTGGAGATACAGTCTTGGTTTGACAACAAGGACCAACTAGCAGCGACAGCGACATCGATGGCCAAATATCTGCAACAGAGCGAAAAGGCGGCGATACTCCCGGAGGGAGTCACCCCGGAGTACATAGAGCTTCTCCTCTGGGCCATGGAGCAAACAGATTCACCGAATCCGACCGTGAGGGAGCGGTGGTGGGAGTATCGATCCCAGATGGAGCATCCACCTGAGATTGAAGGATCGAGCATCTACAGGGTGCCGTTTGTAAGGGTGTCCTGCCAGAGCGAGCCGGTGGAGTCTTCGTCGACCGAACCCAACTGCAAGAGGAGAAAAGTAGTTGGCCCGACGATGCTTCCCTGCCGTCGTCTCCCTCGCCGTTCACATCGTCTCACGGGGCAGCTTTCTGCCGCCGAGGAATAGGAGGGGGCTGCCCCCCCAGCCCAATAGTCGGGCAGGTTGTGAATTGTCAGGAGGAGCTTACGGTTGTCAGTATTTGCAGGTTGTGAATTGTGTTTTGTGTTGTGTATTTTGAGAGTACTTTCAGATATGAATGTCTTTTGAATTTCCGATTTGTAGTATTGAGCATATGAAGTATTTTATGAATTCTAGAGAAGAAACTGCAAGTTTCAGTTTCAGATAAGAAACTGCAAGTTCAATTTCAGATAAGAAACTGCAACTTTCAGAGGCAGAGCATTTATATTAACACAGCCTTTTCAAACAGGGTTAACATCATGTTGGAAGTTTTATTCATGGTCGAAAATGGAACTACCAGCCGGTTAACATCATGCTGATCAACATTCATGCAAAGCACATCTTCATATGATGCACAGTCAAAATGACCACACAATGTCGAGTGTGCGAAACACAAAGAAAACGAGGGACGAAGTTTTGGCAAGTGTTAGACATGGTATTGGGCTGCCCCGTCTAGGCTTTCATTTTTAACATGCGTAGCCCACGACCTCGGATGGGAGGTGCATAGGCCTGTTTGTAATTGGTTAGGGCCGTCATGTATCGACCGGCCTATGGACCTCCCATCCGAGGTTTTATTTTTGGCAGCCCAATTTATGTATTTTTTTGAAGAAAAGGCAAAGGTCTGTTCTATTTTTCTATATAAGAATAGGAACGCCAGGTCCAACTTATGTTTCCCTTCTAACTATATTATATATATTTAAATTATTTTATATGTAATTATATATTATTTTTATTGTCATCATATATTTGACAGATACTTACATATGTAAGAAAACAATATCCCACATCTTATTAACTTATAAAAATGATTTCTTAACAAATAAAATCCTGGATTGTTTTGGCACGAAAATCCTAGTGATTGTGTACAAAAGCTTGGTAAGATTTAAGGACGAATGTAATAATATCACTTATTATTTAAATATATTTTATAACAAAATGCTCAGCCCCTTTTTATTTTTTGATAACATTGCTGGCCCAACCCAACATTATAATTAGAATCAGCCCAACAAAATCGTGTATTTCAAGAAAGTGCAAATGGCCTGTAAATTTTTAGGAAATAAAATAAATGGGCCGCGTGGACGCTACATTATTTGTTCACCCATCCTAGCTAATGGATGTAATTCAAAAAAAAAGATCAAATTGACTATAAATTATACCGCGCAAAAAAAGACTGTAAATTCTGAAAAAATGGGTTGAATACGTGCCACATTTTTGGAGGCTGAAATGTGGGCCAATAGGTCGAAGCTAACGCAAGTCGTTGTCAATTTAGTCAACAAAAGATTCTGACATGTTAGCCATTGGATTTACATCCAACGCCCGGCATCCATCTTCAATCTCTCGTCTTCTTCCTCCAGCGCCGCCGGGACCACCTCCCGCCTCCTGCTGCTAGCAGCTCTGCTTAGCACGCTTCGCTATGAAGCGCTACTCCACCATTGGCCAGGCCATCCCTCCACCCCTCCACACCTCCTATTCTTCTCCACCGACTGCCGAACCACACCGCACTAGAACCAGTTAACCCTCGTACACCTCTCCATCTGCGACTCTACTCCCGCGTCTTCCCATCTCCGGCTCATTGCTGTCCGGGGCCTCACCGTCGTCCACCACCTTGGATGCGCTCGGGGCGGCGTGGTCAACAAACGACACCATCGGAAGTAGACTGTGCGTGGAGAGGCTGACAGCTGGGTCCACGGCCGCACACAAGGAAATGCCTCCTTATTACGCGTAAAATAATGATTCCTCCACCTGACATTTGGGACCCACCGGACGGGCCTCTGTATTTCATGAAAATAATGTGTCCCCCACTGACATGTCGGACCCACCAGCTATCTTCGCACGCAAGGAAGTGCCTCCTTGTTACGCACAAAAAATGAATATTCCCCCTGCCAGCTGGAACCCATCATAGTGGAAGGTTGACTTGTGGGCCTACCAAGTTGTCAGCGTACTGGGAACCAGGGTACCCAGACTTGCCTGTCTGCGGCCCACGTCGCGTTCCTGGTATGGCCCGGTAGGGCCCAGCTGATCGACCAGCTGCTCAAGACCCTCGCGAGGGGGCCAACCATCGCGAGGAGAACGACCAAGACCTCCTCAGGGAGCGGCCTCACATAGGCTGCTCCGGAGGGGCGACCAAGACCTCTCCCCAAGAGTGGCCTCAGCTAGGCTGCTTCGGGAGGGCAGAGATCTCAAGGCAAGGGATGCCTCAGGAGGAGGCAGTGACGCAAGCCATGACGAACCATGCCAGCAGGCGCCAGCGCGCGCCAGCGGGTGCAGTTTCCATATCGGTGCAAAGGAGCAAGAACACCAACCTCCTCATCCTTCTTGGGCTCACCTCCTGAGCTCGGGAAACCACTGTACTTGTTCATACTCGTGCCCTCGTGAGGCCAATCCACCAAAGCAGGAAGTAGGGTCTTACACCGCAAGGTGGCCTGAACCTGGGTAAACTCTTGTGTGTTCTACTTATTTGCTTGCTTGCTTGAATCCCCTTCCCACCACCAGGAGAAGAGCGAGGCGCTAGGTAGATGTGTAGTGGGAGAGATCTTCGTCACACCCAAGTGTTCGAATCTTAAGGGTTTTGCGGAGCCTGAAATCCGACACAAGTTGACGGGGAACGGAGGGCTTTGTCAACTTAGTAAATATGAACGATTCTAGCTCCTGTTACCGTACGATGTTCATCCAACGGCCGTAGTGCTTCTTCAACCTCTGGTCTTCTTGCTCCAGCTGCCCAAACCAGCGCCGGTCGTGCCGCGTGCTCCTGCCTCCCGTGGCTGGCTGTGATGCCGCGGAGGCCTCACCGCCCCCTACTACTCCCACCGCTGGCCAGGCCATCCCTCTACTCACCCACACCCCCTGTTATTCTGCGACGACAGCAGCCTCACACCGCAGCCAAAGCAGTGAACCCTCGTACTCCTCTTTGCGTGGGCATCCACTGCTATGTCTTCCCCAGCTCCGAGTCGTCCCCTTCCTAGTCCTCTCCATCCTCCACCGTCGTGGTGCTCTCGGCGCGGCGTGGTCAACGTGGTCAAGGAACGACTTCCATCGGACGTGGACTATACGTGGAGAGGCTGACGGCTGGGTCCACGCCCGCAGTAAGGAAGTGCCTTCTTATTACGCGCAAAATAATGATTCCTCCACCTGACAGCGGGGACCCACCGGATAGGCCACTGTATTTCGCGAAAAAAACGTTTCCCCCTGACTGCTGGGACCCACCAGCTACATCTTTGCACGCAAGGAAGTGCGTCCGGGCAAAAAAAATGGATTCGCCCCCTGACTGCTGGGACCCACTAGCTACATCTTCGCACGCAAGGAAGTGCGTCCAAAAAAAACGATTCGCCCCCTGACTGCTGGGACCCACCAGCTACATCTTCGCACGCAAGGAAGTGCCGGACAGTCGGGACCCACCTGGTCGAAGCGTACGTAGCATTGTCATTCTGGTCGCGAACGTGTACGTACATATATACTGGTGGATGTAGAGGCGCGCACGTGTCGTAGTAGAGGCGCGTATGTGTCGTAGTAGAGGCGCGCACGTAGCATGTACACGTACGTACAGCAGCCAGGGTGCATGAAGGAAAATATGGCAACATATGTGTAAATACGGGCGGGGTTTCGAACGCCTACTCGCGCATACGTACGGCCAGGGCTCATGTACATGGCTGGGTCACAACGTAAAAACAGCGTCGTCGTCGTGTTGATGGGGAGGCAACGGAATGTGTCGTGTTCATGGGGAGGGGTGTGGCGTATAGCAAAACGGAGGAAACGGACCTCCTACAGTCGTAACGGGGGTCCTGTTGACCGGGAGGAGTGTGGCGTACCACAAAATGGAGGAAACGGACCTCCTACGGTCGAAACGGGGTTCCTGTTGATCGGGAGGGGTGTGGCATACTGCAAAACGAAGGAAACGGACCTCCTAAGGTCGAAACGGGGGTCCTGTTGGCCGCGACGGGTGTGGCGTACCGCAAAACGGACGAAACGGACCTCCTACGGTCGAAACTGGGGTCCTGTTGATCGGGAGGGGTGTGGCGTACTGCAAAACGGATGAAACGGACCTCCTACGGTCGAAATGGAGGTCCTGTTCATCGGGAGGGGGTGTGGCATACCGCAAAACGGGACTCCATAGGATACTGTTCATCTCCACCGTCGACCACCTACAGCCTCCACGGGCTACCGTTCACCTCCTCCAGCCTCCACGGGCTCCTGTTCATCCAGCCTCCACCGCGCGCTACTCCACCAGCTACTGTTCAACCACCCCTCCACGGGCACCCCTCCACTGTCTACTGTTCATCTAGCCCTCCACACCACGGCGTCCTGTTCAACCAACCCTCCACGGGCACCCCTCCACCGTCTACTGTTCATCCAGCCCTCCACCACACCATGGGGTCTGGTTCATCCAGAGGCAGCATCGGTCAGCTTCAGTTAGAAGCAGTAGCGAAGGAATCGCTCGGTCAGGTTCAGCTAACAGCCATCGATCGATCGCTCGGGTTCAGTAACGCATAGCCTGCAGTGCAATCGCTCGGGTTCAGTTAGAGCCCAACGCCTTGCTTGGGTTTAGTTAGAGCCAACTCCTCGCACACACGCGCGTACATGTACGAGAGAAACACGCATCGCTCGGCCCCCGACCTCGCACTGTAACCGGGAACTCCACAATATTTTCCTCGCCCTCGCTTCTACCATGGTTTTTTCTGTCATGGACGGCCCAAAGAATGTCATGCAGCTGCGTCTCCGGCCCACCAAGGACGAAAAGCCCATTTTCTGTCATGATTTTTTGTCATTGAAATAGGAGCCCAACACATCTATGATGATACCGGGTTTTGTCACGATTATCATCATAGAAGTGTCATATGTATGACAGAAAAATTTTCGTTCGTCCCAAAATGTCACGGATGTGTCTTTTTTTTGTAGTGCCGCTGCCCCAATCAGCGACGGCCCGGTTTCCCGCCCCCACCGCCTGCCACCTGCATGGACGGCACATGGCGAGCGAGGAGAGTCGAGGGGATGGGTGAGGCGACCGTTCCCTGCCCCGTGATCATGGGGCATGGGCGCCTTGAGGACCGCAACCCGAGTCCACCCAGTAAATGAGCAGCGCCTCCACGCCTCCCTCTTTTTATGGGGAAGGAACGAGCCGCCTCTTTACTGCAATGTGACGCATGCGTGCGGGAACTGCCCAATGCATGACCCCCATGTCATGACGCCCCCACGTCACGCGTTCAACGTGGGTCGTGGGGAAGCGCAGCAGACGAATAGTTACTGCGGTAAAATCTGCCCCACCTGCCCGCGCACCATTCTGGGCCAGGCCCAATAACGTGTCACGCTTATGTGTGGCCCAGGCCCGAGGGATCCTGTTGGTGTACAAAAGTATGGGATCTCCTTTTGACCCCTTACTTGTGCACGGGCAGTCAGAGCCACGCACCATGGCCACACGTAGCAGGGCAAAGGAGGGAAGCCGTAGATAAGCCGAAGCACAAGACAAACAAGACAACGCCAAGACCAGAAACACCAAAGATCAAGAGGGCGAGGTGGACTCCCCTGGCAAGTCCTTTGCCGGGGCGGCCTCCGCAGCCCCGGCAAGAGCCTTGCTGGGGCAACTTGCCCAACACCAGCAGAGCGGGCCAGCCTCGAGCCCAAGAGTTCCAAATGCCGCCAACAACTGTACTGGAACTAGGGCTCGGGAGGCACCTCCGCGGTGGCATGCCAATCTTTTTCAAGATCATAAACATGTGAGATCAGATGATGGCCGGAAGACGGCGACCCTCGGCGGGATCCTAGCCGAGGTAATCCACAAGACCCCCGGCAAGAGCCTTGCCGGGGACGACTGCAATGCCACGGCAAGACCCTTGCCGGCCCCCCGGCAAGGTCCTTGCCAAGAGCGTCAGCGGGGCCATAGCCAGGCCTGCGTCGATCAAGACTCCACCACCGTCCGCAAGTAGCTGCTAGCTCAACCAGCTAGGCAGGCACCTGCGTGGCGGCGGGTGGCCACTACACCAACTCGACAAGCACCTGCATGGTGGCATGAAGATCTTCATGAAGACCCTGCCACCACGCCACCTCAGCTGCCTGCCTGCCTACATGGCGCCGCACGCATAGCTGGCCTGGGTGCGTGTCGAAGCAAGGCGAGGCGGTGAAGGATGGGACGGGCCTCGTTCTCGTCCCCGATAAATCTAAGGGACACCTAAGCGATGCATTAAATGTGTCCTGCCTGTAATACGGGCGACAAGCTCGCAACATTGTAGACCTTTCCACCTCCTGTGTGCCACTATGGCAGCCCCTTTTGACTATAAAAGGAGGCCCATGGCATACTGGAGAGGGATTCGGCTCTTTCGGGCAAGTTGCACCCCGTAGCTAGCTCAAGAACACTCAATACATCCACCAAAGCAGGACTAGGGTATTACGCATCCTCACGGCCTGAACCTGGGTAAACAATCTGTGTGCTTCCTATTAGACCTGCTCTTCTCACGACGCCGTGCCCGCCAACCGTAGAAGGGATTCCAGTGATCCCATAGGTGTCGTTTCCACCGATATTTGGTATTTCTTGTTGAGGACCGTTTCTCTAAAATGGCACACTTTATTCCATGTAAAAATATAGAGATGCTTCACGTGTTGCAAATTGTCGGATTCAGAGCTCCGCGGACCCAAGAAATGTTTGAACTCTGGGGCGTGTGCGAAGAACTCAACCTATCCAGCCAACCAACTCATCGCCCCACGTGCTAGCTCGATGAACAAGGAAGAAGATGGACTCGGCAGTTTACCCAGGTTTGGGCCACCTTGCGTGTAAGACCCTACTCCTTCTTTGTGGTGGATTTGCCTCACCAGGAGCTGAGGATGAACAAGTACAAGGGATGAACAACCTCGCGAGGTCTGCTCTGGTGAGGGAATGAGTCGAGAGGTTCCGATCCCTCTCTATGGTGGTGGCTAACCTATATTTATGGTGGCCTCGGTCCTCTTCCCCCAAAACGTAGGCGGCAAGGGATTCCAAAGTGGCCAATTTCAAAGGGTACAAGTGCTGCATCTTATCCTGATGAAAGGTGGTCTTCTCCTGCAAAGCTTCTAGTCGTGATGCTGCGGTGGGCTCGGCGATGACATCAGTCCTGCCGTCCTGGTGGTCTTGGTCTTGTTGCACCAAAATGGAAACCTTTTCCAGATTCCTCGGGAACCCATGCCGGTGCTTGCCTCCTTAGCACCAAGGAGGAAACTGTCCTCTCTGCGCCCGCTGGCATCCACCTGGCTTTGGTCATCATGGCTTGCGTCACCGCAACCTCATGGGGTTGGGTACTCGCATAGGAATCTCCGCTCCCAGGAGGCAGCCCTCTGGAGGTCTTGGCATCGTCTTACTCGCAAGGCTTGACCCCTCGCGAGGGTCTTGTCTTGATAGTCTGTGTAGATGGACCATACCAAGCCGTTGATGGAGCCACGCCGTGGGCTGCAAGTAGGCAAGTCTGGGTACCCTAGTTCCCAGAACGCCAATAGTAGCCCCCATGTCCCAAGGCATGCTCGGACTTGGCTTCGAGGCGAATCCAAAGGGCAAGGGCAAAGCACCGCGGGCCCCAATCGCCTGCGGTCCAGGTTGGCGCCTGGTGCTTGATGGGACGTAGGCATCTCCACTTCCCCACGCTGCCACGGCGATTGCCCAGGCTGACAAAAGACTGGTGCCCGCTATCAAGCCATCATTGCCCTCTCTGCACCTCCCCAGATATCCTTTCTTTGTTCCAAGAGCATCTCCAGATCTGGTCGAGCTCCTCCTCACTTCTACAACTCTTCTTCCAAGATTTCGCGAATGGCATCCGGGAAGGTAAAACCTGTCGCGCCAGCCATGAGCTCCTCCTCCTCTCCTATGCTGGCCCTCGGTACATCCTCCATTACCGAGGAGAAGCACCTCGCCGCTGCACTCCTGCTGATGGCGGGCGGGACAATGAATGGGGCAGGACCATCCTCCGGGCCAGCTCCACCGAGCAAAGGACCTTGGCACGGAGAGTTTATCCCTTCTTCCTGTTGGGGAACGTTGCAGAAAAGAAAAATTTCCCTACGGTTTCACCAAGATCAATCTATGAGTTCCTCTAGCAATGAGTATTCAGATTGCATCTACATACCTTTGTAGATCGCGTGCGGAAGCGTTCACTAGAATGTGGATGATGGAGTCGTACTCGTCGTGATCCAAATCATCGATGACCAAGCGCCGAACGGACGGCACCTCCGTGTTCAACACACGTACGAAGCGGATGACATCTCCTCCTTCTTGATACAGCAAGGGGAAAGGAGAGGTTGATGGAGATCCAGCAGCACGACGGCGTGGTGGTGGATGCAGTTGTCACCTGCAGCAGGGCATCGCCGAGCGTCTGCGGGAGAGGGAGAGGTGTGACAGGGGAGAGGGGGGCGCCAGGGGTCAAGGGTGCGGCTGCCCCTCCCTCCCCCCCTTTATATAGGCCCCCTGGGCGGCGCCGGCCCTGGAGATCCAATCTCCCAGGGGGGCGGCGGCCAAAGGGGGTGGAGTGCCCCCCAAGGCAAGTGGGGCGCCCCCCCCCCCACCCTAGGGTTCCAACCCTAGGCGCAGGGGGTGGGCCTAGGGGGGCGCACTAGCCCACTAAGGGCTGGTTCACCCTCCCACTTCAGCCCATGGGGCCCTCCGGGATGGGTGGCCCCACCCGGTGGACCCCCGGGACCCATCTAGTGGTCCCAGTACAATACTATGACCCCCGAATCACTCCCGATGGCCGAAACTGCACTTCCTATATATAATTCTTCACCTCCGGACCATTCCAGAACTCCTCGTGACATCCGGGATCTCATCCGGGACTCCGAACAACTTTCGGATTACTGCATACTCATATCTCTATAACCCTAGCGTCAGCGAACCTTAAGTGTGTAGACCTTACGGGTTCGGGAGACATGCAGACATGACCGAGACACCTCTCTGGCCAATAACCAACAGCGGGATCTGGATACCCATGTTGGCTCCCACATACTCCTCGATGATCTCATCAGATGAACCACGATGTCGAGGATTCAATCAATCCCTTATGCAATTCCCTTTGTCAATCGGTATTTTACTTGCTCGAGATTCGATCGTCGGTATCCCAATACCTCGTTCAATCTCGTTATCGGCAAGTCACTTTACTCGTACCGTAATGCATGATCCCGTGATCAAACACTTTGATTACATTGAGCTCATTATGATGATGCATTACCAAGTGGGCCTGGTGATACCTCTCCGTCATACGGAGTGACAAATCCTAGTCTCGATCCGTGTCAACCCAACAGACACTTTCGGAGATACCCGTAGTATACCTTTATAGTCACCCAGTTATGTTGTGACATTTGGCACACCCAAAGCACTCCTACGGTATCCGTGAGTTACACGATCTCATGGTCTAAGGAAAAGATACTTGACATTGGAAAAGCTCTAGCAAACGAATTTATACGATCTTGTGCTTATGCTTAGGATTGGGTCCTGTCCATCACATCCTTCTCCTAGTGATGTGATCTCGTTATCAATGACATACAATGTCCATAGTCAGGAAACCATGTCTATCAGTTGATCAACGAGCTAGTCAACTAGAGGCTTACTAGTGACATATTGGTGTCTATGTATTCACACATGTATTACGATTTCTGGATAACACAATTATAGCATGAATAAAAGACAATTATCATGAACAAGGAAATATAATAATAATGCTTTTATTATTGCCTCTAGGGCATATTTCCAACAGTCTCCCACTTGCACTAGAGTCAATAATCTAGTTACATTGTGATGAATCGAACACCCATAGAGTTCTGGTGTTGATCATGTTTTGCTCTAGGGAGAGGTTTAGTCAACGGATCTGCGACATTCAGATCCGTATGCACTTCACAAATTTCTATGTCTCCATCTTGAACATTTTCACAAATGGAGTTGAAGCGACGCTTGATGTGCCCGGTCTTCTTGTGAAACCTGTGCTCCTTGGCAAGTGCAATAGCTCTAGTGTTGTCATAGAAGACTTTGATCGGCCCCGACGCATTGGGTATGACTCCTAGGTCGGTGATGAACTCTTTCATCCAAATTGCTTCATGCGCTTCCTCCGAGGCTGCCATGTACTCCGCTTCACATGTAGATCCCGCCACGATGCTCTGCTTGCAGCTGCACCAGCTTACTGCTCCACCATTCAACATATACACGTATCCGGTTTGTGACTTAGAGTCATCCAGATCTGTGTCGAAGCTAGCGTCGACGTAACCCTTTACGACGAGCTCTTCGTCACCTCCATAAACGAGAAACATGTCCTTAGTCCTTTTCAGGTACTTCAGGATATTCTTGACCGCTGTCCAGTGTTCCTTGCCGGGATTACTTTGGTACCAACCTACCAAACTTACGGCAAGGTTTACATCAGGTCTGGTACACAGCATGGCATACATAATAGACCCTATGGCCGAGGCATAGGGGATGACACTCATCTCTTCTATATCTTCTGTCGTGGTCGGGCATTGAGCTGAGCTCAATTTCACACCTTGCAATACAGGCAAGAACCCTTTCTTGGACTGAACCATATTGAACTTCTTCAATATCTTTTCAATGTATGTGCTTTGTGAAAGAACTATGAGGCGTCTTGATCTATCTCTATAGATCTTGATGCCTAATATATAAGCAGCTTCTCCAAGGTCCTTCATTGAAAAACTCTTATTAAAATAGGCCTTTATGCTGTCCAAAAGTGTCACATCCCTAGCTTTACCCTGGCCTTGGACTTGCTTGGTTGCTGCATCATGTTTAAATTCAATTGAAATTTGAATTGAGGAATTTTCCAAGCCTTAGAAAACCTCTAAAAATAACCAACATTTAAATCTCATCAAAGAAGCCCGAGAAAATGTTCCTGTTAAACCTTGAAAAATATTGGCAAGAATAAAATTCAAACCAATATTTTTGGAGGCTTTAAAATATTTATTTTGGGCCTTTGAATTAAATTAATAACATATTTGAGCTGGACTTATTCTTGTTATATAAGAGATAAAGATCAAATAATTTTTGTAAGTTTGCATGTGGCCTTGGGCAAGTTTCCTGAGCTCGCATAAAAATTTACAGAAAGTTCTAAATGATTTGATGCTTCAAATCAAATCAAACAAATTACAGAAAATAGAAAACAGACAAGAAATAAAAGAGAGAGAGGAACCTCACCTGGGCTTACCTGTCAGCCCAGCAGAGGCCCAGCCCACCCCCACCTTGCCAGTTATCCCTCTCCTCGGGACAGAAGGACGTTGCGCGTGTGGCCGGCGCGCGCGAGCACGCGCCCGGACACCTCCTCTCTGCCTGCTTGCCCCGGCCTTCCCTGAGATGCCACACGACCCCTGGAGCCGTCTGGACCCCCTCACTCTCTCCCTCTCCCCCGTTCCCCTTCTCGGTCTTGCTCTCTCACGCCCACCGAGCACGCCCATCACCACCGTCACCACCGTCGCCGTCCACCGTGGCTACCGAGATCCCCTGGTCCAACCACTGTATCCCCGAGCTCCGCCGTACCGCTCTTCTTGTCCTCGTCGACGCACGCAACTCCAGGAGCAGCAGAGCGCCGCCCCGTCGTCCCCATCGCCGCCTCTGCTCCGTCACCGCCGCCGTCGATTCGCGGGCTCCAGTGCGTCCCCGCCCTTACCGCTGGCTCCTTCCGAAGCGCTGTGAGCTTCTGCTCCTCCCTATATGCTTGCCCCCTCCATTCCCGTCCGCTAGCTGCCATCCCCACCATTCCCGTAGCTCCGGCCACCGCCATGGTTGCCGTGGCCATCGTCTCCGGCCACCCCGCAGCCTCCCGTGTGATCCCCTCGATGCGCGCGAGGATGGGCATCCCTCTGGTGCCTCCAGCGCGTCGAGCTGACCCCTGTAGCGCCGTCCCGAGCAACTCCGGCGATCCTCCGCCGTCGGGTTTGGTCGCCGGCGCCTAACTCCGGTGCGCTGACGTGGCGTCATTAGCCTGAGGCTAATTACCGCGTTAACCTCGCCCTGTGTCACTGACAGGCAGGCCCCACTAGTCTAATTAACCACGGGGTAACCCCTGTTTACTTTTAACCTAACCATAGTGGGCCCACGTGTCAGCTTTGACCAAGCTGACATGGCTGTTGACTTGGCCCACATGTCTGTGACACAAACCAGCCTGAGAAACTGACGTATGGGACCCACAGGTCAGGTTTGACCTGACCGACCCAGTTGACTTGCTGACGTCACACCTATGTCATGCTAACGCAATAAAGCATTTTTTGGATTTATTTTTATAGAGGAAATTCCAGAAAATACTACAAACTTCAAAAATTCATAGTAATTCAACCGTAACTCCAAATCAAACAAGTTATATATGTAAAATTATCAGAAAAATTCAAGGAATCCATCTGTAAGATTTTCATGCATGTTTGAGAAATGTTTGTCCTCTGTTTTGGACAAAACAAATAAAGGGCATTTAAATAGTCATATATGGAGTTGGAATTTGAATCATGTATTCAAACCAACTTCATTTAAATCATAGCTAGATGCATTAGCTCAAATCACAGCATATTGCCATGTCATGATCATGCATCATATTGTTGCATTGCATTGATTGTGTCCTTCTCTGTTTGCCGGTAACCGTCCCCTCTTAGTCAACAATGTTTCCGACGATGTGATCGCTAACACCGATGAAGAGCTATATTATCTTCAGAAGTGCCAGGCAAGCAAAACCCCCTTGTTCATTCCGATACAATCCCACTCTCTCGCTCCTGCTCTCTTTTACTGCATTAGGACAACAACGATTCAATGTTACATGCTGCGGTAGTTGAACCCCTATCCTCTGCATGACCTGTCATTGCCACAGTAAATAGATGAAACCCCCTAGCATGAGTAGGAGTTGTTTGAGACCTGATGTGCCTACTCGTTCATGCTTGTTGTCATGCCTGCTACTGCTTAGGATTGAGACGGGTCTGATTCATCGGGAATGAATTGGAATGTGGTGAACATGTCTTACTGTTGAGAGCTAAGTGTGTGAACACGATTTGGTAAAGGTAGTGGTGAGAGGCCATGTAGGAGTACATGGTGGGTTGTCTCATTGCAGCCGTCCTCAGGAACTGAGTTCTGTGTTTGTGATCCATGAACAGTTACTACCACACATTGGGCTCCGGGCGCTCCAAGCTCTCTCGACTTATTAATCAAGCTGATCTCTGTCCAGGAGTTGCAACTAGTTTCTGGTGTTTGTAGGTAGTGTTAGTAGTCTACCAAGTGGCACCTAGTACAGGTGGGCTTGGGATAGACTAGGCACAGTGGCACGGTGCACCAAGTGGCACCCGGTTGGTGGGCTTGGGAACCCTGCTCACATCGTTTGGGGCCGTGAGCGACACCCCGGCCGGATCTCCTTGCGGATGGAACCCGAATAGGCGATAAACCTGGACGAGAGACTTGTGTGGTTAGTCAGGTTGTGGCCGACTCCCTCGCCCGGCTTCCGCTTGAAGGTTGCCGAGGTACATGATGTGTACAGGGCGATAAGTGGCGAGAGCGTGTGTGAAGAAGTACACCCCTGCAGGGTTATCATTATCTATTCGAATAGCCGGATTCCTCGGATATGGAAACTTGGACCCCTTGCATAGTTCATCGACAAGTGAAAGTGGATACTCTAAAACACGCAAGATAAGCGTGAGTGCCATGGATGGCCTTCTCGTAGGTAGACGGGAGCGGATTGTCGGTGTACTAAAGTAGGGGTACTCTAGTATACCGAACTTGTGCACGGGCAGTCGCAGCACCCCGCGGCAAGGCCCGCCAGGTGATCACCAAGGCTCTCTATGGTTCCTTTGAAGCCATTTCGAGAACAAAATATTTAAGTCAAGAAGACAAGTCCCTGGGAAGAGGAGCTTGCCGGGAAGGCCATTCAAGGTACGAGACCCCAGCAAGAGGAGCTTGCCGGGAAGCCCAACAAGAGTATCTCAAAGAACCCGCCACGGCACGCCACGCGTCCCGGCAGGACCCGGCGAGCGATAAGTTCCCGGGCGCGACAAGGCAACGGCCGCGGCAAGGCACTTGCCGCGGCAGGCAGTCACTCTGTACCCGCACTCCAGCTCACCCACCTACGTGTCGCTCCGGGACCCTTCCCAGCGTACGTGGCGGGAGGCTGTGCAGCCAGGGGTACACTGTGGCATGCAGCACTGACAGGATCGCCATCGTGGCGAGCGATAGCGCCCCTGACGGCCCCTTTTCTGCACCGTCTGGGCGACGTAGACGGGCATTTAATGCCTTTGTCCCCTGCCGTCAGGGTTAGGTATGATACACTGTGTAGGTAGCTGTACCTACCGCATCATATTTACACTTTTACCCTTACCTATGTTGCTACCTGTTGGAGACCCCTTGGACATATAAAAGGAGGCCCATGCACAACGTAGGGGGGATCGATCCTGAGAGAAGCACTCGGTCTTGTTAGCTGCTCGAGTGTACTGTAGGACTCGGCGCTCCCGAGCAAGAACTCAATACAATCCACAAAGCAACAGTAGGAGTGTTATCTCTCTGGAGAGCTCCAAAGCTGGGTAAAAACCCCTCGTGTGCCTCGCCTCGATCCGCTCTTTGCGCGGCCTCCTCCCCTCGCCGAACCGAGAAGGGGCTCCGTCCCCATAGGTGCTCGGGGAGCCCAGGAAAACCCCGACATCTTTGGCGCGCCAGGTAGGGGGCGTCGAGGTTGTGTGAACCTGATCTGGCGTTCACGCGAGATGAATCTTCATCGACTTCATCGACATGCCGCCGAAGAAGAAGGCTTCGGAGGCGGCTGCGCCGTCCGCATCGAATCCACCGCCGCCGCAGCAAACGACCGGCGGGGAGAACGTCGGCGGTGGAACGGGCGCCGACGAGGGAGCCCACTATGCCAACAAGTCCAAGGACAAGACCGCGTTGCCCGCTGGCGGCGTAGTCGGCTCCCCCGACGACCGGGCGTCCGTAGACGCACCGCGCCCATCTCAAGAGGCGCAGGACCGGCAGCGTCGTGGTACTCACGGTACCATACGCTCGCTGGACCCAAATCAAGCTAGCGGATCCCGGGACGCTCAAGGCCAACATGCGCATCGACGTGCTGGCGCGAGCGAGGCACGGTCGCCTGGATGGAATACTGCTCCTTCCAACATCGTTGGGAGCCCGAGCATATCCCGCTCCTCGCACCGTTCGCCACCGCTACCCGCCACCCCAGCAGAAGCTCTAGCGCGAGCTCAACTGCTCCTAGACTTCCCTCCAGCGCCAGACAAGATCGACGACTGGAGGGCCACCATTCAGAGTCTCATCGGCTTCGCCAAGGGCGACACTCCGCAGCCAGCGACCACATCGCAGTCGCGGCAGGCCAGCGAAGTGTGAGCCGATGGCGACAAAACCGGTGGGGGTGCAACCACCGTGCACTCTCCGCCCCAAAGGCCAAGATCGCCGACTCGCCGGGTCCGCCACGATAGCGACTCCACTGCTTCCTCAAATCCGCGAACTCGTCGCGATCAGCACCACGTTCTTCACGGACGGCAGCAAGAAGACGCCCGCGCCCGCATCGGGCGCCGGAGAGAAACGTGGCATCAATCAGACCGACGCACTGGCCCCACTGTCGATATGCAAGCGCCAGGGGAACCAGGCGAACTGCCGTACACGGTAGGTTGCCCTGCGTTTACCCGTGAGCTGCGGCAAGTCCAGTGGCCCAGCACGAAGAATTTCAAGCCAGACGTACCAGAGAAGTACGACGGCAGGCTGCATCCGTCGGAGTTCCTCAGCATCTACACCATTGCGGTGCAGGCTGCCGGGGGGCGGGACGACAAGATCCTCGCCAATTACTTCCCTCTGGTGCTCAAGCCCAACGTCAGGTCCTGGCTCATGCACTTGCCGGAAAACTCCATATCTTCCTGGGCGGACCTATGCCATCAGTTTGTCGGCGCCTTTACAGGCGGCCACAAACCCCATGGCCAGGAGAGTGATCTTCACCTGCTTGCCCAGAAGGAAGGGGAGCCTCTGCGTAAGTACATCCAGAGATTCAGCCAAGTGCAACGCAACATCCCAGACGTCCACCCTGCTGTGGTCATCAGTGCGTTCCATCAGAACATGCGCAACCGCAGGATGCGGGAGGAGATGGCGATGTGCAAGATCAGAGACGTCAGCGAGTTGTATGCCCTGGCCGACAGATGTGCACGTGCTTAGGAAGGGAGGAAACTCCCCGGAGAGAACGTAGGAACCGCAGGATCTAACAGCGACGATGCCGCCCCGGCAAGCAAAAACAGGCGGTGGAACAACAGGAAGAGGAAGTTGATTTCTGGCGACTATCTTCCAGCTGAGCTTCCCGAAGCCGCCGCCAAGAGGGTCCCCAAGATCAACGCCAAGAGTGCTGAGGAGCAGTCTGCTCCGACAAGCCCCAAGGTTTGTTTCGTTGAAGCAGACGCTCCCGACAAGTTTTGCTCTGGCAAACTTGCCGAGAATCATCAAGCTCCGGCTGAGCCACAGGTTCTCGCCGTAGAAGCGGATGTTCCCGCAACAGCAGTTATGCCTTTAGTCCTTGTTGTCGAGCCGCAGGCTCCAGCATGGGCACAACAGATCATCCGTTTCCTCCAGTCAGGAGAACTTCCCGAAGAGCCAGAAGAAGCGGAAAGAGTAGCCCGGCAGTCTAGTATGTACCAGTTCGTTGACAACGCATTGTACAGAAGAAGGCTCGACGGAGTGAAATTGAAGTGTATTCCCCGGGAAGATGGACAGAAGCTGTTGGCAGAGGTGCGTGGAGGCATATGTGGTTATCACATTGGCGCCAGAGCACTTGCCGGCAAAGCGTTCTGGCAAGGTTTCTTTTGGCCGACAGCCCTCCAGGATGCAACTGCACAAGTAACCAAGTGTGAAGCGTGCCAGTTCCATTCCAAGCAGATACACCAACCAGCTCAAGCTCTCCAGACAATCCCTTTATCCTAGCCATTTTCGGTCTGGGGGCTCGACATCCTCGGCCCTTTCCCCCGAGCTGTCGGGGGCTTTGAGTACTTGTACGTTGCAATCGGCAAGTTCACAAAGTGGCCAGAAGTGGAACCAGTGAGGAAGGTGACAGCACAGTCATCAGTCAAGTTCTTCAGGTCGATTGTTTGCCGCTTTGGAATCCCTAACAGGATCATCACCGACAATGGTACACAATTCACGAGTCGCAACTTCATGCAGTACGTCCGAGACCTTGGCGCCAAGGTCTGCTTCGCTTCTGTTGCTCACCCCAGGAGCAACGGTCAAGCAGAGAGGGCAAATGCGGAAGTGCTGCGTGGACTCAAGACCCGGACTTTTGACAGGCTGCACAAGTGTGGAAGAAACTGGATCGAGGAGCTGCCGGTGGTTCTTTGGTCGATCAGGACGACGCCAAATCGAGCCACTGGCCAGACACCTTTCGCTCTAGTCTATGGAGCAGAGGCAATTACCCCCACGGAACTCATATACGGGTCACCTCGAGTGCTCGCTTATGATGAGCTTGAGCAAGAGTAGCTGCGGTGAGATGACGCGCTGCTCCTTGAGGAATACCGTCTTCAGGCTGCTGTACGAGCCGCTCGATACCAGCAAGCTTTGCGCCGCTACCATAGCCGCAAAGTTAAAGCCAGAAGTCTCGAGGAAGGCGACCTTGTTCTTCGGCGCGTTCATTCCGCCAAGAATTCCAACAAGTTGACGCCGAAGTGGGAAGGCCCTTACCGGGTGAAACGAGTCACGAGGCCTGGCGCTGTCCGCCTTGAGACCGAGGATGGCTTTCCAGTGAGCAACTCCTGGAACATCGAGCATCTTAGTAAGTTTCACCCGTAAGGCGCGGTTGTCGGACCCTGTTCGGCAACCAACATTTTGTACAAGTCTTGCCGCTGTTGCATGTAATCCTTTGTACAAAGCCAGGCGCAGACCCTAAGCGAAGATAAAGCGCTGGCGCCCTGAGTTTTAGCATGCATGCTGAGTCGAGTCTCGTCCTTGGTTAGGGTTGATAGTGCTTAGTAGTGGCTAACCCCTAACTTAGAGGTCGAGTGTGCGTACCTTTGCCGTTATTTCGTTTCCCTGGTACGCAGGACTCACCATATCCTTGCCGGACCACTTGAGGACGAAAAGGAGAAGGAGGACGGACCAACATCTGGACCCCGGCAAGCCAGTGTTGCCGGGCTCTGCAAGACCCCGGCAAGCCAGTAATGCCGGGGGCTGCAAGTGCAAGGATTAGCCCACGGCGAACCAAAGTTGCCGGGGGCTGCTATCTTAGATAAGTTTTTCATCCCTTATCATGCATTCTATTATGGATTGAGGTGTGCGAAAACCTCGTTTCTTCCTGAAAGTTACCATGCTCCCTTAACTCTAGGCCGTAGGGCCCGACCCCAGGGCCAGGTAAGGTCGTAGTCGCGGCAGCTAAGGGACGAAGCGAGGAGCCTGATCCCGCCTCCTCCCTGCCTCCGCCAAGAGCGTGAGAAAGGGCGCGCGACGTGGGAAGAAGGCAGGGCCTGCTGCCGGGAAAGAAAGTGTCTATCTTAAGAGATATAAAGGATTCGCTCCTTGACGTGGGTTCCACCCGCGAGACAAGTGACCCGGCAAGCATCCCCTTTTCATTAAAAAGCATTCCACTCAGGTACAGTTCATAAGAGGATAAAGAACATGAGTAATGGGATTAGAAGTTTTAAACGCAACTAAGGCCCGAGGGCTTACAAACTAAAAAGAGATAAGGTGCCCGTAATCCCTCTCTTGTCCCTATCTTCAGGAGACAGGTCAAGGACGCGAAAAGGGCAAAAGGGGCGCCTAGATGAACTACGGGTGCCAGAAGACACCAAAAGGGCATCGCGGCAGCATGGTGATGGCGGCGCCGGAGGCAGAAGCTTGAAGACGAGGCGGCAGGACGTGAGCACGCTGTCGAGGGCGTCGTGCCCTCGTACTCCGAGTTGACGGCCTTGCCGCCTGCCCTCTTCCTCTTCCGCAGCCTCCCCGAGAAGCCCCAGGAACCAGCGATGCAGATGATGGGGTCGTCGGTGCCCCGCGGAGCGGCGCCCAACACCTAGTCGGACCCGTCATCCCGCCGCCCGTTACCCTCGTCGCCGTTGTCGCTGTCCTCCTCGTCACTCCCGCTCGAGGAGGAGCCTTCGCTATCGGAGGAGCTCTCCACGCAGCACCGTGCCCGAGTCCCGAAGCACCCGAAGACCTTGATGGAGAGGAGACCGCCCTCCATCAGCTTAAAATGGAGGGTGAGGACCGCCATCAAGCTGTGGATGCGGGTGAACGTCTTCCACCCTCGACCAAGATACATGACGTCAGGGGCCGGGAAGTCGACGCGGACTCGCGTACCGCTGATTCCGCAGCCCCTCATGTGCAACCTCAGTGTCTCGGGCGGATCCAGCTCCATCGCACTCGCAAATGGAGTCGGGAGACGAAGGCGACGACGAGGCGGCCGGCGCAGCCTGACGAAGAACTCACAAGGGTCGTCCCCGATATGGTCCGCCACCGGGAGAGGATCTGCTGGCGGAGGCGAGGCCGGCGAGCTGCCTCGTCCGCCTCTTCCCCAACCACCTCGGCCTCGCCCTCCTCGTCCGCGGCCTCGTCCCCTCCCTCTTCCCCTTGCGGCTGGCTCTGCCGCCACAGGTGCGGAGGGAGGAGCAACGCGTTGCCTAGCGGCGACCCTCGTCACCACCGTCGAAGGACCAGTGTTCCCTTTCTCCATGGCGGATGGAAGAAAGAGGAGCAGAAGCTGAAGAAGGAAGAAGATGAGAGAATGCGGGCTTCCGCCCCCCCCGTCCCGCTCCTTATAAGGGAGCGGGGTGGGGGATCGGTCGCCCCGCTCAGCCAATTGAGACGCAGAAGGCGCAGGGAACTGGGCCCGACCTGCTGCCTCAACCCATGGCGACCCGGTTTCCCGCCTCCACCGTTCGCCACTCCAAGCGCATGGAAGCCGCGTGGCGGGAGGGCAGAGTTGAGGCGACGGATGAGGCGACCTCTCCCCACCCCGTGATAGTGGGGGGGTGGACGCCTCGAAGACCACGCCTCCACGCCTCCCTCCGTTTATGAGGAAGATACGAACCACCAGGGGGCGGACGTTTCGCCTTTCTGAGTAAAGGAACCACCCACGACGTCCCCCACGACGCCGCAATCGACGGGTGTTGTTCGGGAGGGCGTGGTGGATGTGGAGCCGGGTACAACGCGACCCAGGCCGTGCGTGCTCGTGCCCTGTTTTGGGGCTGGCCCAACAGCGCTCGGCACCGTGTGTGGCCCAGGCCTGGGGGCTCCTGTCGGTGTACTAAAGTAGGGGTACTCTAGTATCCCGAACTTGTGCACGGGCAGTCGCAGCACCCCGCGACAAGGCCCGCCAGGTGATCACCAAGGCTCTCTATGGTTCCTTTGAAGCCATTTCGAGAACAAAATATTTAAGTCAAGAAGACAAGTCCCCGGCAAGAGGAGCTTGCCGGGAAGGCCATTCAAGGTACGAGACCCCGGCAAGAGGAGCTTGCCGGGAAGCCCAACAAGAGCATCTCAAAGAACCTACCACGGCACGCCACGCGTCCCGGCAGGACCCGGCGAGCGACAAGTTCCCGGGCGCGACAAGGCAACGGCCGCGGCAAGGCACTTCCCGCAGCAGGCAGTCACTCTGTACCCGCGCTCCAGCTCAACCACCTACGTGTCGCTCCGGGACCCTTCCCAGCGTACGTCGCGAGAGGCTGTGCAGCCAGGGGTACACTGTGGCCTGCAGCACTGACAGGATCGCCATCATGGCGAGCGATAGCGCCCCTGACGGCCCCTTTTCTGCACCGTCTGGGCGACGTAGACGGGCATTTAATGCCTTTGTCCCCTGCCGTCAGGGTTAGGTATGATACACTGTGTAGGTAGCTGTACCTACCGCAGCATATTTACACTTTTACCCTTACCTACGTTGCCACCTGTTGGAGACCCCTTGGACATATAAAAGGAGGCCCATGCACAACGTAGGGGGGGATCGATCCTGAGAGAAGCGCTCGGTCTCGTTAGCTGCTCGAGTGTACTATAGCACTCGGCGCTCCCGAGCAAGAACTCAATACAATCCACAAAGCAGCAGTAGGAGTGTTATCTCTCCGGAGAGCTCCGAAGCTGGGTAAAAACCCCCCGTGTGCCTCGCCTCGATCCGCTCTTTGCGCGGCCTCCGCCCCCCGCCGAACCGAGAAGGGGCTCCGTCCCCATAGGTGCTCGGGGAGCCCAAGAAAACCCCGGCACAGATCCATAGTGGTGTATTGATATGGTGATTATGTGGACTCGTGTGCGCCACCTCAAAAGAGTTACTTGCAGTCGTAGTTCAGGATAGCCACCGAGTCAAAGCTGGCTTGCTGCAGTCAAACTCCACCACCCCCTTTATTGATACCGATGCATATGTAGCTAGTTCTCATGTAAGTTTTGCTAGGTACATTTGTACTCACGTTTTCCTATTTTATGTTTTGCAGAGAGACGTCAGTCTCGCTAGTAGTTCCGCATGGAATTCGACGTTTAGCTTGTTACCTCAGCTACGATCTTGTGCCCTCGGCAGGATCTGGTAGATAGTCAGGCTTCTCAGCCTTTTTCATTTGTAGATGTCTGTACTCAGACATGTTAAGCTTTCGCATGTGCTTTGACTTGTATGCTCTGAATGTTGGGTCATGAGACCCATGTTTGTAATATCTCGCTCCTCGGAGCCTAATGAATAAATACTTGAGTCGTAGAGTTATGTTGTGATGCCATGTTGTATTTACGCATATCGAGCATATTGTGTGTATGATTGAAATGCTTGGTATGTGTGGGATCCGACACTCTGGTTGTTTATCCTTGGCAACCTCTCTTATGGGGAAATGTAGTCTAGTGCTTCCTTGAGCCATAGTAGTCCGCTACAGCCCTGTTCACCGGAGTCCTGCTAGCCCAGCACTACTGCTCAGGACACTTGACTAGCCGGCATGTGTTTCACTTTGTTCCTGTGTCTGTCCCTTCGGGGAAATGTCACACGGTGACATCCGGAGTCCTGCCTAGCCTACTACAGCCAGGGTTACTGGAATCCTGTTAGGCCAGTGCTACAGCCCGGATTCACACGCTGTTGACCGACATGCTTGAGGTTGATTCATGTATGCCTGTCCCGATGGGTTAGTGCCGCTTTGGGTTCATGACTAGCCATGTCGGGACGGGTTCTTTGTCATATACATGCTAGCGACACTATCATATACGTGAGCCAAAAGGCGCAAACGGTCCCGGGCCATGTAAGGTGGCACCCGTGGGAATACCGTGCGTGAGGCCGCAAAGTTATATGATGTGTTACATGCTAGATCGGTGTGACTTAGGATCGGGGTCCTGACAGCTTTGGTATCAGAGCCTGACTGCCTGTAGGATTACCAAGCCAAACTGGTCGAAGTTGTGTCTAGAAATGCTTTAGTTATGTAAGGGAATTGATTGGGGAAGGGAACGTAAGGCTCTTTTTACTCCTTATACCTCATGGCGTTCTGATCTGAGTCAACCTCTTCCTTTCTACGGGGATTAAGAACTAGGCCTTCTCATCTATCTATCAGGATGACGTGTTACTAATCCATAGACTTATAGGATTGCTGAATTCAAGCCTCAGCTCAGTTTCTACTACTTTTATTATGTTGTCAGTTGAACCAGAACCTTGTTATGGTGTTGTTAAGTGACTATGCAAATCCTTGTGAATGTCTCAAATCTTTTTCTGAGCATTTACAGCCGTTATGCTGTCCGAGTCATCCCAGGTTTCTAAACAGTCTGATGCATTTGCAAGTCCCTTCTTTCCGTTCCCGATGTCCCTTTGGGCCAGTTCAACCACACTAATCGGTGAGTTGAGGTACTCTATTGCCTCGACATATATGTTGGAGCTATTATTATGACCCTAGGTGTCTTAGGGAGTCACCTAGTAATCTAGCAATGCTTTGTATCCCTAGTGTGATGATTCTGGCCATCATTCTCGAAAGCATCCCGTGATGTTATTTAGTTAGTAGGCATTTCATCTCTGGGTTTTTGAACCCGAGCTTCACCCTACCTACCTCATGTCGATAGTGTTTGCTAGTTCCTTTAGGATATTAGTAACCTTGTGATAGTCCTCGAGGTCCGTGGTATATCATTCTTTCAAATACCATGGATCAATGTGGCAAAAGTTCTTTCAACCAAAAGATCACAATAGGAGTGCTCTTGATGAGATCTCGATCCTATATTGTGAACCTACCAGTCCTACCTTTCTGCATGGGTTATCCGGAAGAAACATGTTGAGTTTATTCAACATGCTAACCGATGCATCTACAACTTAAGAAATTATATGTTCCTCTGAGTTGTCCCCTTTTAGTTGTATTCTGACCCTCTTGTATCAATTGTTGGTTAAGAATAGTTGTGCATTCGTGTTATCGACGCCTATTATTCTTATGGTCCGTCAAGCCATTCTATTCCGTAATTACTAGGAGAAACAAACTCCAGTACCCCATCCATATCTAGGGTTGGGTCAAAATAGTTGTATTCCACAGATCAAATTGCCAATCCAGCTTTTGTTCTGTTCTACCTGGAGTGTTACCATCTTTATGTCAAGAGTGTCATGAGAATTGCACCACCTCTTATGAATTCTTGACGCAGTAATACTTTTTTTCCATCTTTGTTAATTCCTCGGTTCCCGTGTTATTGTAACCGGAATGCCGACAAGTGAATCGTGATGTGTGAAATCAATACTCCTAGCAATTGTGTTGCTTGGTAGTAAATGGACAATATTCCCATCCTTAGCGTGTTGGTTATTGGATTACCATCCTAGGGCTGATCGTGCTACCTAGTCCATTTCTGTTGGTGCACTCTTCGATCGATGAGTTAGGATTTTATCAAACCCTTGCTTTGTTGATCACATCGTCTTGCCTTAAAAAGTAAGATTGTTCTCGAGCTTAGTAACATATCGATGGTTCGTGATGTTCCGAATATCTTCTTGGAAGTGTTACCAGGTTGTCACCTGACGGTTATGTTGAGCTCGCGATCAAGTTGGCTTTCTTATAAATCACCCCTTCTCCAAGAATCTGTGTTGGATATCCCTGAGCTAGTTTGTTAAGCTAGACAACAACTTGGAGAGTTGGAAGGTAAAAGCTTTGCTTAACTTAGTTCATCTCTAAGGGATATCTTCTGTGTGTGTGTCGAAGAAAGATGATATCTTCATCAATTGGTCCTCGTGATAAGTTGTTGGACCTATTGTCTTACCCAATCTTTGATTTGAGTATGGTCTATCGTCAAATCAAATCAGAACCAACGATGTTCGTAATGTTGTCTTACCCGTGGTTCATCCCTCGAGCATACACCATTACATCTTTTGGTCTGACCAATGATATCACCGTGTTCACATGATGGTGGAAGTACAGTGATATGGAAATTCCGATGAGGTGTTGATGAGCTCATCAGCAGCATTTTGTCTCCCCCATGATTCATGTTGAACATCAACCTAGTGTTGAAAATTTTGTAAGCAATGCCTTCGTGTTCCGTTCATGAAGCTTATGCTTGGATGGAAGAAGTGACTTCCTCGAATTCATGTGCATTTGGTGCAAGTTGCTGCCGTGAGTTCGAGAAAGCTAGTTTTTTGCTTCCTTTGGAATCATCCCAAGTCAGTCATGCATTCGTGCGAAGTACTGTATGGTTTGGTAGATTAATTACCTCCACTCCATATGTGTTCCTAGCACACCAAGCCACTGATTGATTTGTTCACGGATAATAAGTTTGAAGTGCTAGACCTGAAGGTACCAGACATATTTGTACAAGATTCTGTTATCCTCGATGATGGTTCCCCACCTGAACTCGGTAGCGTTTATTATAAGACTACCACGTGGTCATGCTTGTCTATGACAACGTGTTCACATGTGTGTAGCAGAACTAGCTCATGTTTTGGAGCTTGCTATCATAGTACATTTCCCGAGAATCCCGCAACTCCATCTCGTCGAATTGTGTTGCAAACTTTCTTTTCCAGACATGTTGTCTGAATTATCCTGTTACCAACCAGATTTGAATCTCAGACAGATATGATGGTTGAAACTTCTTCCAATAACTATGATATAGATTCCAGTGAAGTGGACGCACCTAGCTGGAAGCACTATTATTGTGGTATCTTGATTAAGCCGTTTGGTCACTTCCCATGAGGATATCGTATGACTTATGCCACAAGTTGATCCTTATGGATTTTTGTGCTCCAGAAGTCCGACCTTTACTTGATGGCCATGTTGATGCTTTCAAGCATTGACCGTGGTACCTAGTACATCAAGGAAAACATTAGAAGCGGAGTGCTAAATGTCTCTCGGTCGATCATCTAGATTTGCTTCTTTGGCATTGCTAAGGAAAATCTGAGAAAGCGATGTCCTCCTTTGCATCTGCATCCTCCATCACCGTTCATCATGGTAGTATGATGTGTTGCCAGGATCCTCGGCACGGATGTTGGTAAAACCTTGATGAATACCGAAATGCTCAAGTTCTTGAGAGCACGCTCAGGCACTAGGTTATATCCTTGGTATCAACTGGAATGTGCCTTCCATTTGCCGAGTTGTTCTATAACCGTAGTTTCCTTTCCAAACTGAGTATGCCATCCTCTCAAATTCTTTCAAACGATCAATTGTGATTCGCCTCAGGCTGGTATGAAGAGTTTCAATGATCTCTGTATCAAAAGTAATTCCTTTTGCCACTTAAGGGGATAATTCTACGAGTCACCTTCCCTAAGGTGCCCCGTTATGGAATCATGGCAATTAACTCCTTGCTACTTTGAAACCTATGCACCATCTTACTCAAGCGTGGTATTGTTGCCTACCAAATTGAAACCCTCGTCTTCTAATTCCCTCCATCACTTGGATGTATGTGTTGTGTCTCAGCTCAAGAGATGCTCCAACATCTCATTCCATGAGTTGGTCATGACCCGCTCGATCTTTGTGAAGATCAAATCCTATAGAGTTTTCCTCTCTTCCATTGTCATAACCGGATGAAGATCTTGAAGGCAAAGATGTCAAGATCAAGATGATGCAATGAATCAACATCTTCGAGAAGGACAGTTGGATCATGAAGATCGTGTTATTAGATTTGTGTTCCCTCTGTCTTCTTACCTCACGTCTTGAATCTCGGGACGAGATTCTTGTTTAGTGGGGGTGAGTTGTCACATCCCTAGCTTTACCCTGGCCTTGGACTAGCTTGGTTGCTCCATCATGTTTAAATTCAATTGAAATTTGAATTGAGGAATTTTCAAAGCCTCAAAAAACCTCTAAAAATAGTCAGCATTTAAATCTCATCAAAGAAGCCCGAGAAATTGTTCCTGTTAAACCTTGAAAAATATTGGCAAGAATAAAATTCAAACCAATATTTTTGGAGCCCTTAAAATATTTATTTTGGGCCTTTTAATTAAATTAATAACATATTTGAGCTAGACTTATTCTTGTTATATAAGAGATAAAATTCAAATAATTTTTGTAAGTTTTCATGTGGCCTTGGGCAAGTTTCCTGAGCTCACATAAAAATTTACAGAAAGTTCTAAATGATTTGATGCTTCAAATCAAATCAAACAAATTACAGAAAATAGAAAACAGACAAGAAATAAAAGAGAGAGAGGAACCTCACCTGGGCTTACCTGGCAGCCCAGCAGAGGCCTAGCCCACCCGCACCTTGCCAGTCATCCCTCTCCTCGGGACAGAAGGACGTTGCGCGTGTGGCCGGCGCGCGCGAGCACGCGCCCGGACACCTCCTCTCTGCCTGCTTGCCCCCGCCTCCCCTGAGATGCCACGTGACCCCTGGAGCCGTCTGGACCCCCTCACTCTCTCCCTCTCCCCCGTTCCCCTTCTCTGTCTCGCTCTCTCACGCCCACGGAGCACGCCCATCACCACCGTCACCACCGTCGCCGTCCAGCGTGGCTACCGAGATCCCCTCATCCAACCACCGTATCCCCGAGCTCCGCCGTACCGCTCTTCCTCTCCTCGTCGACGCACGCAACTCCAGGAGCAGCAGAGCGCCGCCCCGTCGTCCCCATCGCCGCCTCTGCTTCGTCACCGCCGCGGTCGATTCGCGGGCTCCAGTGCGTCCCCGCCCTTGCCGCTGGCTCCTTCCGAAGCGCTGTGAGCTTCTGCTCCTCCCTATATGCTTGCCCCCTCCGTTCCCGTCCGCTAGCTGCCATCCCCGCCGTTCCCGTAGCTCCGGCCACCGCCATGGTTGCCGGGGCCATCGTCTCCGGCCACCCCGCAGCCTCCCGCGTGATCCCCTGGATGCGCGCGAGGATGGGCATCCCTCTGGGGCCTCCAGCGCGTTGCCGACCCCTGTAGCGCCGTCCCGAGCAACTCCGGCGATCCTCCGCCGTCGGGTTTGGTCGCCGGTGCCTAACTCCGGTGCGCTAACGTGGCGTCATTAGCCTGAGGCTAATTACCGCGTTAACCTCGCCCTGTGTCACTGACAGGCAGGCCCCACTAGTCTAATTAACCACAGGGTAACCCCTGTTTACTTTTAACCTAACCACAGTGGGCCCACGTGTCAGCTTTGACCAAGCTGACGTGGCTGTTGACTTGGCCCACATGTCTGTGACACAAACCAGCCTGAGACACTGACGTATGGGACCCACAGGTCAGGTTTGACCTGGCCGACCCAGTTGACTTGCTGACGTCACACCTATGTCATGCTGACGCAGTAGAGCATTTTCTGGATTTATTTTTATAGAGGAAATTCCAGAAAATACTACAAACTTCAAAAATTCATAGTAATTCAACCGTAACTCCAAATCAAACAAGTTATATACGAAAAATTATCAGAAAAATTCAAGGAATCCATCTGTACCATTTTCATGCATGTTTGAACAATGTTTGTCCTCTGTTTTGGACAAAACAAATAAAGGGCATTTAAATAGTCATATATGGAGTTGGAATCTGAATCATGTATTCAAACCAACTTCATTTAAATCATAGCTAGATGCATTAGCTCAAATCACAGCATATTGCCATGCCATGATCATGCATCATATTGTTGCATTGCATTGATTGTGTCCTTCTCTGTTTGCCGATAACCGTCCCCTCTCAGTCGACGATGTTTCCGACGATGTGATCGATGACATCGATGAAGAGCTATATTATCTTCAGAAGTGCCAGGCAAGAAAAACCCCCTTGTTCATTCCGATACAATCCCACTCTCTCACTCCTGCTCTCTTTTACTGCATTAGGACAACAACGATTCAATGTTACATGCTGCGGTAGTTGAACCCCTTTCCTCTGCATGACCTGTCATTGCCACAGTAAATAGATGAAACCCACTAGCATGAGTAGGAGTTGTTTGAGCCCTGATGTGCCTACTCGTTCATGCTTGTTGTCATGCCTGCTACTGCTTAGAGTTGAGTCGGGTCTGATTCATCGGGAATGAATTGGAATGTGGTGAACATGTCCTACTGTTGAGCGCTAAGTGTGTGAACACGATTTGGTAAAGGTAGCGGTGAGAGGCCATGTAGGAGTACATGGTGGGTTGTCTCATTGCAGCCGTCCTCAGGAACTGAGTTCTGTGTTTGTGATCCATGAACAGTTACTACCACACATTGGGCTCCGGGCGCTCCAAGCTCTCTCGACTTATTAATCAAGCTGATCTCTGTCCAGGAGTTGCAACTAGTTTCTGGTGTTTGTAGGTAGTGTTAGTAGTCTACCAAGTGGCACCTAGTACAGGTGGGCTTGGGACAGACTAGGCACAGTGGCACGGTGCACCAAGTGGCACCCGGTTGGTGGACTTGGGAACCCTGCTCACATCGTTTGGGGCCGTGAGCGACACCCCGGCCGGATCTCCTTGCGGATGGAACCCGAATAAGCGATAAACCTGGACGAGAGACTTGTGTGGTTAGTCAGGTCGTGTCCGACTCCCTCTCCCGGCTTCCGCTTGAAGGTTGCCGAGGTACATGACGTGTACAGGGCGATAAGTGGCGAGAGCGTGTGTGAAGAAGTACACCCCTGCAGTGTTATCATTATCTATTCGAATAGCTGGATTCCTCGAATATGGAAACTTGGACCCCTTGCATAGTTCATCGACAAGTGAAAGTGGATACTCTAAAACACGCAAGATAAGCGTGAGTGCCATGGATGGCCTTCTCGTAGGGAGACGGGAGGGGATCCATAGTGGTGTATTGATATGGTGAATATGTGGACTCGTGTGCGCCACCTCAAAAGAGTTACTTGCAGTCGTAGTTCAGGATAGCCACCGAGTCAAAGCTGGCTTGCTGCAGTCAAACTCCACCACCCCCTTTATAGATACCGATGCATATGTAGCTAGTTCTGATGTAAGTCTTGCTGGGTACATTTGTACTCACGTTTGCCTATTTTATGTTTTGCAAAGAGACGTCAGTCTTGCTAGTAGTTCCGCATGGAATTCGACGTTTAGCTTGTTACCTCAGCTACGATCTTGTGCCCTCGGCAGGATCTGGTAGATAGTCAGGCTTCTCAGCCTTTTTCATTTGTAGATGTATGTACTCAGACATGTTAAGCTTCCGCATGTGCTTTGACTTGTATGCTCTGAATGTTGGGTCATGAGACCCATGTTTGTAATATCTCGCTCCTCGAAGCCTAATGAATAAATACTTGAGTCGTAGAGTTATGTTGTGATGCCATGTTGTATTTACGCATATTGAGCATATTGTGTGTATGATTGAAATGCTTGGTATGTGTGGGATCCGACACTCTGGTTGTTTATCCTTGGCAACCTCCCTTATGGGGAAATGTAGTCTAGTGCTTCCTTGAGCCATAGTAGTCCGCTACAGCCCGGTTCACCGGAGTCCTGCTAGCCCAGCACTACTGCTCAGGACACTTGACTGGCCGGCATGTGTTTCACTTTGTTCCTGTGTCTGTCCCTTCGGGGAAATGTCACGCGGTGACATCCGGAGTCCTGCCTAGCCTGCTACAGCCTGGGTTACCGGAGTCCTGTTAGCCAAGTGCTACAGCCCAGATTCACACGCTGTTGACCGACATGCTCGAGGTTGATTCATGTATGCCTGTCCCCATGGGTTAGTGCCGCTTTGGGTTCACGACTAGCCATGTCGGGCCGGGTTCTTTGTCATATGGATGCTAGCAACACTATCATATACGTGAGCCAAAAGGCGCAAACGGTCCCGGGCCAGGTAAGGTGGCACCCGTGGGAATACCGTGCGTGAGGCCGCAAAGTTATATGATGTGTTACATGCTAGATCGGTGTGACTTAGGATCGTGGTCCTGACAAAAAGTTCTATATCATTTCCCATCAAAAGTATGTCATCTACATATAATATGAGAAATGCTAAAGAGCTCCCACTCACTTTCTTGTAAACGCAGGCTTCTCCAAAAGTCTGCGTAAACCCAAATGCCTTGATCATCTCATCAAAGCGAATGTTCCAACTCCGAGATGCTTGCACCAGCCCATAAATGGATCGCTGGAGCTTGCATACCTTGTTAGCATTCTTGGGGTCGATAAAACCTTCCGGCTGCATCATATACAGTTCTTCCTTAAGATAGCCGTTAAGGAATGCCGTTTTGACGTCCATTTGCCATATCTCATAATCATAGTATGCGGCAATTGCTAACATGATTCGGACGGACTTCCGCTTCGCTACAGGAGAGAAAGTCTCATCGTAGTCAAACCTTGAACTTGCCGATAACCCTTAGCGACAAGTCGAGCTTTATAGATGGTAACATTACCATCCGCGTCCGTCTTCTTCTTAAAGATCCATTTGTTTTCTATCGCTCGCCGATCATCGGGCAAGTCTGTCAAAGTCCATACTTTGTTTTCATACATGGATCCTATCTCGGATTGCATGGCCTCTAGCCATTTGTTGGAATCTGGGCCCGCCATCGCTTCTTCATAGTTCGAAGGTTCACCGTTGTCTAACAACATGATTTCCAGGACAGGGTTGCCGTACCACTCTGGTGCGGAACGTCTCCTTGTGGACCTATGAAGTTCAGTAGTAACTTGATCCGAAGTTTCATGATCATCATCATTAACCTCCTCTCTCACCGGTGGAGGCACCACAGAAACATTTTCTTGAGTTGTGCTACTTTCCGGTTTAAGAGGTGATACTTCATCAAGGTCCACTTTCCTCCCACTTACTTCTTTCGAGAGAAACTCTTTCTCTAGAAAGGATCCGTTCTTGGCAACAAAGATCTTGCCTTCGGATCTTAAGTAGAAGGTATACCCAATGGTTTCCTTAGGGTATCCTATAAAGACGCATTTTTCTGACTTGGGTTCGAGCTTTTCAGGTTGAAGTTTCTTGACTTAAGCATAATGGTGTGCGGTCCAAACTTTTAGAAATGACAGCTTAGGTATCTTCCCAAACCATAATTCATACGGTGTCGTCTCAACGGATTTAGATGGTGCCCTATTTAAATTGAATGTAGCTGTCTCTAGAGCGTATCCCCAAAATGATAGCGCTAAATCAGTAAGAGACATCATAGATCGCACCATATCAAATAGAGTGCGATTACGACATTTGAACACACCATTACGTTGAGGTGTTCCAGGCGGCGTGAGTTGTGAAACGATTCCACATTTCCTTAAGTGTGTGCCAAATTCGTGACTTAAATATTCTCCTCCACGATCTGATCGTAAGAACTTTATTTTTCGGTCACGTTGATTCTCTACCTCATTCTGAAATTCCTTGAACTTTTCAAAGGTCTCATACTTGTGTTTCATCAAATAGACATACCCATATCTACATAAGTCATACGTGAGAGAGAGAACATAACGATATCCTCCGCGAGCCTCAACACTCATTGGACCGCACACATCAGTATGTATGATTTCCAATAAGTTGGTTGCTCGCTCCATTGTTCCGGAGAACGGAGTCTTGGTCATTTTGCCCATGAGGCATGGCTCGCATGTGTCAAATGATTCATAATCGAGAGACTCTAAAAGTCCATCAGTATGGAGCTTCTTCATGGGCTTGACACCAATGTGACCAAGGCGGCAGTGCCACAAGTATGTGGGACTATCGTTATCAACTTTACACCTTTTGGTATTCACACTATGAATATGTGTATTATCACGCATGAGATTCATTAAGAATAAACCATTGACCATCGGAGAATGACCATAAAACATATCACTCATATAAATAGAACAACCATTATTCTCGGATTTAAATGAGTAGCCATCTTGCATTAAACGAGATCCAGATACAATGTTCATGCTCAAACTTGGCACTAAATAACAATTATTGAGGTTTAAAACTAATCCCGTAGGTAAATGTAGAGGTAGCATGCCGACGGCGATCATATCGACCTTGGAACAATTCCCGACGCGCATCGTCACCTCGTCCTTCGCCAGTCTCCACTTATTCCACAGCTCCTGTTTTGAGTTACAAATATGAGCAACGGCACCAGTATCAAATACCCAGGAGCTACTACGAGCACTGGTAAGGTACACATCAATTACATGTATATCACATATACCTTTAGTGTTGCCGGCCTTCTTGTCCGCTAAGTATTTGGGGCAGTTCCGCTTCCAGTGGCCCTTCCCTTTGCAATAAAAGCACTCAGTCTCAGGCTTGGGTCCATGCTTTGACTTCTTCCCGGCAACTGGCTTACCGGGCACGACAACATCCTTGCCGTCCTTCTTGAAGTTCTTCTTACCCTTGCCTTTCTTGAACTTAGTGGTTTTATTGACCATCAACACTTGATGTACCTTTTTGCTTTCAACCTCTGCTGATTTCAGCATAGCAAATACCTCAGGAATGGTCTTTACCATCCCCTGCATATTTTAGTTCATCACAAAGCTCATGTAGCTAGGTGGGAGCGACTGAAGGATTCTATCAATGACCGCCTCGTCTGGGAGGTTAATCTCAAGCTGAGTCAAGCGGTTGTGCAACCCAGACATCTTGAGTATGTGTTCACTGACAGAACTATTTTCCTCCATCTTACAACTGTAGAACTTGTCGGAGACTTCATATCTCTCGACCCGGGCATGAGCTTGGAAAACTAGTTTCAGCTCCTCGAACATCTCATATGCTCCGTGATGCTCAAAGTGCTTTTGGAGCCCTGGTTCTAAGCTGTAAAGCATGCCGCACTGAACGAGGGAGTAATCATCAGCACGAGACTGCCAAGCATTCATAATGTCTTGGTTCTCTGGGATGGGTGCTTCACCTAGCGGTGCTTCTAGGACATATTGTTTCCTGGCAGCTATGAGGATGATCCTCAGGTTCCGGACCCAGTCCGTATAGTTGCTGCCATCATCTTTCAGCTTGGTTTTCTCTAGGAACGCGTTGAAGTTCATGTTGACATTAGCTTGGGCCATTTGATCTACAAGACATATTGCAAATTTTATTTAGACTAACTTCATCATAATTAAGTTCATCTAATCAAATTATTTAATGAACTCCCACTCAGATTAGACATCCCTCTAGTCATCTAAGTGTAACATGATCCGACTCGACTAGGCCATGTCCGATCATCACGTGAGACGGACTAGTCATCATCGGTGAACATCTCCATGTTGATCGTATCTTCCATACGACTCATGTTTGACCTTTCGGTCTCTTGTGTTCCGGGGCCATGTCTATACATGCTAGGCCCGTCAAGTCAACCTAAGTGTTTGCATGTGTAAATCTGTCTTACACCCGTTGTATGTGAACGTTGGAATCTATCACACCCGATCATCACGTGGTGCTTCGAAACAATGAACTGTCGCAACAGTGCACGGTTAGGGGGAACACTTTCTTGAAATTTATTATGAGGGATCATCTTATTTACTACCGTCGTTCTAATTAAACAAGATGCAAAACATGATAAACATCACATGCAATCAAATAATAATAGTGACATGATATGGCCAATATCGTATAGCTCCTTTGATCTCCATCTTGGGGCTCCATGATCATCTTGTCACCGGCATGACACCATGATCTCCATCATCATGATCTCCATCATCGTGTCTCCGTGAAGTTGCCCGCCAACTATTACTTCTACTACTATGGCTAACACGTTTAGCAATAAAGTAAAGTAATTTACATGGCGTTTCCATTGACACGCAGGTCATAAAAAATAATGACAACTCCTATGGCTCTTGCCGGTTGTCATACTCATCGACATGCAAGTCGTGATTCCTATTACATGAACATGATTTCATACATCACATATATATCATTCATCATTCATCACAACTTTGGCCATATCATATCACAAAGCACTTGCTGCAAAAACAAGTTAGACGTCCTTTAATTGTTGTTGCAAGTTTTACGTGGCTGCATTAGGGTTCTAGCAAGAACGTTTTCTTACCTACGTAAAAGCCACAATGTGATTTGTCAACTTCTATTTACCCTTCATAAGGACCCTTTTCGTTGAATGTGCTCTGACTAAAGTGGGAAAGACAGACACCCCCCAGCCACCTTATGCAACTAGTGCATGTCAGTCGGTGGAACCGGTCCCACGTAAGCGTACGTGTAAGGTTGGTCCGGGCCGCTTCATCCCACAATACCGCTGAAGCAAAATAAGACTAGTAACGGCAAGAAAGTTGACAACATCTACGCCCACAACAATTGTGTTCTACTCGTGCAAAGAGAACTACGCATAGACCTAGCTCATGATGCCACTGTTGGGGAACGTTGCAGAAAACAAAAATTTTCCTACGGTTTCATCAAGATCCATCTATGAGTTCATCTAGCAACGAGTATTCAGATTGCATCTACATACCTTTGTAGATCACGTGCGGAAGCATTCACTAGAACGTGGATGATGGAGTCGTACTCGCCGTGATCCAAATCACCGATGACCAAGCGCCGAACGGACGGCACCTCCGCGTTCAACACACATACGGAGCGGATGACGTCTCCTCCTTCTTGATCCAGCAAGGGGAAAGGAGAGGTTTATGGAGATCCAGCAGCACGACGGCGTGGTGGTGGATGCAGTTGTCACTTGCAGCAGGGCTTCGCCGAGCGTCTGCGCGAGAGGGAGAGGTGTGACAGGGGAGAGGGAGGCGCCAGGGGTCAAGGGTGCGGATGCCCCTCCCTCCCCCCCTTTATATAGGCCCCCTGGGGGGGCGCCGGCCCTGGAGATCCAATCTCCCAGGGGGGCGGCGGCCAAAGGGGGTGGAGTGCCCCCCAAGGCAAGTGGGGCGCCCCCCCCCCACCCTAGGGTTCCAACCCTAGGCGCAGGGGGTGGGCCTAGGGGGGCGCACCAGCCCACTAAGGGCTGGTTCCCCCTCCCACTTCAGCCCATGGGGCCCTCCGAGATGGGTGGCCCCACCCAGTGGACCCCCGGGACCCATCTGGTGGTCCCGGTACAATACCGGTGACCCCCGAATCACTCCCGATGGCCGAAACTTCACTTCCTATATATAATTCTTCACCTCCGGACCATTCTAGAACTCCTCGTGACGTCCGGGATCTCATCCGGGACTCCAAACAACTTTCGGATTACTGCATACTCATATCTCTACAGCCCTAGCGTCACCGAACCTTAATTGTGTAGACCTTACGGGTTCGGGAGACATGCAGACATGACCGAGACACCTCTCTGGCCAATAACCAACAGCGGGATCTGGATACCCATGTTGGCTCCCACATACTCCTCGATGATCTCATCAGATGAACCACGATGTCGAGGATTCAATCAATCCCTTGTGCAATTCCCTTTGTCAATCGGTATTTTACTTGCTCGAGATTCGATCGTCGGTATCCCAATACCTCGTTCAATCTCGTTACCGGCAAGTCACTTTACTCGTACCATAATGCATGATCCCGTGATCAAACACTTTGATTACATTGAGCTCATTATGATGATGCATTACCGAGTGGGCCCGGTGATACCTCTCCGTCATACGGAGTGACAAATCCCAGTCTCGATCCGTGTCAACCCAACAGACACTTTCGGAGATGCCCGTAGTATACCTTTATAGTCACCCAGTTACGTTGTGACGTTTGGCACACTCAAAGCACTCCTACGGCATCCGGGAGTTACACAATCTCATGGTCTAAGGAAAAGATACTTGACATTGGAAAAGCTCTAGCAAACGAATTTATACGATCTTGTGCTTATGCTTAGGATTGGGTCTTGTCCATCACATCATTCTCCTAATGATGTGATCTCGTTATCAATGACATCCAATGTCCATAGTCAGGAAACCATGACTATCAGTTGATCAACGAGCTAGTCAACTAGAGGCTTACTAGGGACATATTGGTGTCTATGTATTCACACATGTATTACGATTTCCGGATAACACAATTATAGCATGAATAAAAGACAATTATCATGAACAAGGAAATATAATAATAATGCTTTTATTATTACCTCTAGGGCATATTTCCAACACTTCCTCCACAGCGTCTTCGTGGGGCTCGTCCCGCCTTTCTCCGGGTTCTTCATCGCTGTCCTCGACCACTACCAGGTCCTGTATCTTCAGCCTAACTCCATCCTCCTCCTGTCCATCTTCGCCTTTTACTACGAGGCATTCATGGGCGTGAGGCCATTCGTTGCCCTCCTCCGCCACTTCTTCTATCTGCGGATGCACGATCCAACCCAGCGCTCTAGCTGCGTATCTTTCGGCGCGGTCCATAAGGGCAACACACTCATGAGGGTCGGGAAGAAAGTGGAGAACTTCCAGCGCCGGTGGGTCTTCATGGATGCCAAGGGTCTCAACATGCGGCTGGAATTACCAATCGAGCTGCCGGAGAAGCTTGATAGGTGGGGTCACGAGAAGCTCTCTGACCCCCGGGCGGCACCGGTCCTGAGGAAGATGATTGCATACATGGATGTCGGGGTGCTGAAGGGGCGCATGCTTGTCAAGTAGTTCCTAATGAAGTGCCTGACCATGCTCCAAGCGCAAACACGCACCATGTGAGAGTTCAAGGGCAAAGAGGACGACATCCGGCTGCGCTCGGGGAGCTTGACGGGCGAGGAGCTGGACAAGGCCATGAGCACCCTGCTCGAGGGGGATCCGGGCAACCTCCCAGTGGCCTACATCCCGCTATACCAGTGTGCCGACAGGGTGGCGCTGGTCGCCGCCATGCCTGTCTTCAACGAGCTGGGGCTCATGCCGCCCGAGCTCCTAAACTCCCTGGTGCTGGTGTCTTTTGGTGACAACACCGGCGAAGAGGGCGAAGAAGACTCGGAGGTGACTGTGGACGATGTGGCGGAGGCCTCTCCACCATCTTAGAGCGAGCTTCTCCGCGGCCTCACATATGATGATGACGCCGTAGATCCCCCGATCGTGGAATCCCGCGCTCCATCGGGGTCGTCACAAGCTCTGGGGCCACTCCCCCGGGCCCGCGGAGGCTAGGCTGAGCGACCCCAAAGAAGAGCGGGGCGGCGCCCCCTCCTCGAGGTGACACCTCCACCTCGACTATCGTTGTCGCGCCGAAGCCAGCCGATGCACGCCCCGCCACCCCCAAGATGCGGCAAAGGCCGCACCCAGGAAAATCGGAGGCGCCCTGACCCCGTCTAGGAAGAGGGCGCATATTGCCCCTGATGAGTAAGTACCTTACCTTGTTTTGTTTGTCCCCCTTGATGTCGTGCCCACAGTACTCCCCTCCTGGTGACCAGGATGGGCATCGTGGTGAAGAAGAGGAAGGAGGATGTCGGGATCTTTGAGGTGCCACCGCTCACCAAAGCCGTGGCAGCTCTGACGCAGACGGAAGAGGTCGTCCCGCACTCCCTCGCGACGGAGCGGGCCCCCATAGGCATGGTGGAGGAACCTTGGGAGGAGTTTGCTTCCGCGGGCCAGCGGGCTTCGGAGCCGCCCATCCCCGTCGCGCCCGCGGGGGGTTCGGTGACTCCAGTGCCCCAAGTTGCCCTTTCTGCTGGCTCCCTGGCGGTGACGCCAGCCCACGCGCCTATGCCGCCTCCTCCCCAGGCCCTTGCATTAGCGGACTGCGGCCCCCTCGTTTGGCCTAGAGCTCTGGAGGAAGCCTACGCCATGCTAGATCAGCTCCGGACCGATCTCCAAGACGCCGACAGGTGCCTAGAGAGGGAATGCATGGGGCTAATCTCGGGGTGGCTCTAGGCCGACACGTCCGCTAGGACGGCCTGGGGCCCATGAAGGAGGCCAATGAAGCCACGGGAGCCCATGACGCGGCGCTGGCCGACATAGCATCCGCCAAGGAGCGCTACAATAAGGAGGAGGCTGAATTGAAAGCTCTCCGTGAGGAGCAGGCTGCCCACACCCAACGGCTTCAGCAGCAAGTGGAGGAGCCCAAGGCCCATGAAGCGACGCTTGCAGATCGTGATGCCAAGCTGGCCCAGGCGACCACCAACCAAGCCGCGGAGCGGGACCTCCTTGGCAAGCTGAAGGAGGAGGTGGACAAGGCCCAGGCGTCCCATGCCCAGCTCTTCTCTAAGGCGGCGGCCGAGCTGGTGGCCAGGGAGAAGACCCTCGTCGCCACTGAGAAAATGGCGGCCGTGGAATGCGAACCTCGAGCTCAGGTCTCGCGAGGCGCTGCGCTCCATTTATGGGGGAGGGTATGAAGGACCGCTGGCGACTCCGGAGGGCAGCCTTGCTGGGCTTCTCCCCGAGCTTGCTAAGGAACTTGAGGGCGTCGCCACTGGAGTGGACTCCTGGGTGGAGGGGGAGTTCCGCGCGCTTTTTAAAGCGGCCACGACATGCGTCTTCAACCACCTCCACCTCCACCTCCGGGACCCAGGTTTCGACCTCGGCGCACTGATCGAGCCGGTGGCCCTTGAGTCCCCCACCACTGTTGCTGAGGCTGTGAAGAAGCAGGTGGAAGCCCTGTTAGGGAAGTCCCACTGCATCCCCGACCCCGCGGCTGCGGCGGCAGAGGCCAGCGGCGAAGATGGTGGCAGTGTCATCAACGACGGGCTTCCCAAGGCGAGCGGTGACGGCAACCAAGGCGACGATGACGCTTCTTCCTAGTTGACGCTGCAACATTCAGCGTGCCTCGCGGAGGCATGAGAACTTCTGTTTGAACTTGTGGAACACTATGTTTTCTAATAACTTGCCGGGACTCCACGACCTCTTTTCTGTGCTCGGTTTCCTTTCTGTTTGCCTTAGTGTTCTACCTTGGCAGGGACCGACCCCCCGCATACCTTAACCGCCATTGGGGCGTCCGGATCACCAAGACGAGGCCAAGGGGTGAGGGGCTATGTGACCAGAGTGGCCCCCGAGTCGCAATGCGCAGGGGTCCCCCTTGACGTACGAACAACCCTCATGAAGGAAATGTGAGCAGCGTCTGAGTCAATCCGGAGTCCTCCATACCATCCCTTGCCAGGTTTTGCCTAAGAAGGACGCGAGAAAACCAGATAAGGTGGCGTGCGCCAGGCGTGGCCTAAACGTAGCCCCCGTGCCCAGCCCCCTCGCGCTGGCCTCCAGTATGGAAAGCTACGCACCGGGACCGTACATGAGGCCTACAGGCCCTCCTAAGCTTGTTGCGGCCACTAGGGTGCCCTCAGTCGTTTATTCACCTGTGCGGAGCATGGTGCTTCCACTTTAGCGTGGGCATAGCCGCTCCTGGACCGTGTTGTCTGCCAGCGCGGAGCATGGGGCTTCCACTGGTGCGTGGGCATAGTCGCTCCTCGACCGTGTCATCCGCCAGCGCGGAGCAAGGGGCTTCCACTGGTGCGTGGGTGGGAGTTCCCTCGGGGGGAGACTCTAGGGCATGTACAGCCCCATTCGTACACATGGCTTGAATGGCAGAACTAGAGGAGGTGTATCTGGGCACTCGTGAGCCAGCACGAGACTCACGAGGCCCTACCTCAACACTACAAAAAAATACACTTCTGTGATGATACGTGTTCGTCACAGTAGGTCACGTTTTCTGTCATGCATGACGATTTTATGACAGAATTAAGATAGTCATACCTATGTTGTCGTAGAAGTGTTCCATGACATTACCAAAATTATCATCACGGAAATGTGCACTTCCATGACGATAAATCACGCGCCATAGAAGTGCTTTCGTCAAGGGTGACTGACACGTGGCATCCACCGTAATGGGTCGCCGTTAAGATACCGGGTTCCGGATTGGATTCGATAACCCATTAACCGCCCGAACCAATGGGGATTTTTCACGTGTAAAATTCTGATTCGCCTTAGTATCGACGTGTTAGCTCCGCGTTGGGACAAGTGTCATCAAGCGAGTGGACGGTACGAGCCTATGGTACGTCGACACATGGCTCGGCCCAATGGTGGCCCATTTAGGTTAAAAGGCTAGGCCTGTCAAAATAAGCGGGCCGACCCATTAGCAGCCTACTTGAGTCAGGCCCACTCACAACCACGGTCCACACAAGTTACATAGAATCAGCCCATCAAAGGCCCATTCTAGATTTGACAATTTCCAGCCCATCGTTAGTTCCAGCCCATTAACGGACCGCTACGTCTTTGGGCCCAATTACGACCCAAGCTTCTTTCGGCCTGCTAGCAGCCCATCGTCAGTTCTAGCCCGTTAATGGCCCGGAACGTCTTTCGGCCTTTTCTCGGCCCATTCTGCAGTTGTGCCAACTTCTAGCCCGTCGTGACTTTAGGACTTTCCTCTGCTCATTCGGTAAATGGGCCAATTCCTAGACCATTTTGTCTTTCGGTCTATTAATGGCCCTCGCAACAGTTGGGCCTTTGATTGTGCAACCTAATTTTGGGTCCATTAGTGGCCCATGTTCCGGATGGCACAATTTCAGCCCAATGCGACTTTCGGCCTGTTAAAAGCCTAGTTTGCAAATTGGGCCACTTCTGACCCAAAACACTTTCGGCCTCTTACTGGTCTGTAAAGTAAAAGGGCCAAGACAAAATTCCCATTTATTTCGGCCTGCTAGAGGCCTGTGGGCCATTTCCATTTATACGGCCTTATCTAGCTTTTGGCCTATTAACGGCCTGCTAACAGCTGTTGTTACGGTGGGCCACATCATTTAGGATCCACTAAATATTAATTTGACCATCCCAATTAAGGACCGCTTTGACTACACATGTTTGTTCGTTCGGATGGCGTCCAGGTAATGTTTGGGCGTGTTGGCCCCCGTTTCAACGATATAACACATTCAAACAATTATCCTACTCTACACTATCGCCTCTAAAAAGCATATAAGAGACTAAGGCATAGAAACATAGAATAATCCTACACTATACAATAAAGGAATTACAACCGATTATACCCACTGGCATTATAGTTCGGCACCAGTGATAATAAAGCCTACACAAACAACAAATTACATACACTGGGCAAATAAAGCTCATACATCATGGACACACATCAACATAACTTACCATTTGAACTATAATCTCTTCAAAAAATAGGATTGGCCGACTTCAGATAGCACAAAATTTCAGTCTACATAATCTCCAATTCCTTCGTGGTTACCTCAGTGTCTCGTTTCATTTTTTGACTCCTACATCTAATACATGCAAGTCCAGTCTCAACTTGCTGATTGCACGTTGAGAATCATGTACACGTTGTTTTGCCACCTCTAGTTGATGCTCGAGAACATCAGCACATTCCAATTACAATCCATAATCATTTGGTAATGGCTATGCCACATTGCTCACAGATCTTTGTGTTGATGTCACTTCATCCTGAAATGTTTCTGTAAGTACACATGACTAGGGAAAAATATAGTTACAACAGGGAAGCGAGCAAGACAGACTATTTTGTACATGGTAAAACAGGACTAACAATAATTTTACACGTCATGAAGCATAAGCAGGTGTTATTTTAAAAATTACAAAAATACTAGTCTGTGCAGCCCGCATACAGAAATCTCTCTTAGGTCGCGAGAGGAGAATGATGTTGGGGCCAAATCCAAAACACAGACATGTTACAAATTTAGACCACATGTTGCGTATAAGTAAGCAAGTAGTTGGCCATTATGTAGCTCAATTAAAGTCTTAGGGAGCATAATGAACAGCTGAGGGATTCATACAAACCTACTACAACAAGCAAAACTAAGCAATTGGTAGCCTAGTATAAACTAGATTGTGAGCCTCATGCAGTAATAGTTGGTTAATTGACTTCGAAGCTTCAGGCACACTTGGCCAGAGTAATTAAATGGTAGGGCCTTTAATTATGTAAACTAATAGTTATGCAAGTACCCAACATCAGGCATCATTGTTTGGGCATCTCATTAACTGAGGACAAATAAAGCAATTGAAAAGAGCAATTTAGCTATGCCTGACACAAACAAGTAATTGAACTGTTGAGTTGGCAGCATGCATACATGCACGCCTCAATAACATCCATGGCCTAGCTACATTTACTATACAAAGGAACAAGTAATGTAATATTGTTTGCCCCCTATGAAGTATCTCGACTAGTATGTAATCAATATCGTAGTAATGATAGGGAGGCTAATGATGTGAATATGCGTTTGGTTATGACATTTATGACATCGACAACTCTACCATGGTAGGAAGCAGTTTCACACTGTTCACTACTATAAGATGTTTCAGATATTTAAAAGTAGACAACATCCGCAATGAGTGAACAGACACATTAAAATTTCTTTACATACATTTGATTACAAAAAGTTAGAACATCATATAGTAGTGAGCGGAGGGTTTTTCAATCAATGGCCCAATTATTGGGTTACAGGTGAAGACCCCTACGCAAGCACAATGTCAGACAAATAGGATGTCCTGGTAATTCTAATACAGTGACTTACCATAACTGGTTGAACAGGCTCAACGCTGCTCTTCCTTCTCTTGCAAGGCTCCTTCCTAACATCTTGTACTTGGAAATCCTCAATCTTATCTTCATTGCACCCCCTCTGCAAGGTGACACAAACTAGATACTGGTCTCCTTGGAAGACAAATATGCATACTTTCCAGTCTGTGAACAACACAAAAGGATGAGTTTATAAGAAAATAACACCACATAATGAAACATGCCACATCTCTTGCACACAATGAAATGAGCATTTACTATGTGTGCACTGTGTAAAAATTAGGCATACCTTCGAATTAGATCTCCAGGTATTCTTGGAGAGCCTACTTTAGTGTACAACCAAACCTTTATGTCACCTATGAGTTATACAAGCCCCCAATACAACAGCCCTTAGTGTTTAAATTGTTGACAAGCTCTGTTAGGTCAAGAACAACAAGTAATCAAAGCAAACAGTCCTAGTATGTCTGGCTGATACAAACAAGCAATTGAACAGATGTGTGAGAAAATCTTACATATCAAGAAAAGAAGCATAGAAGGAGGCTTAAAGACCATCACCTGACTGACCAGATTTAAGGGGCATTTAAACATCATGTGCAACGTATGAACTAACATAAACGTTGCATATTTCAGATTCTATAATGAAATGCACATGTATTAGGTTATGCCATGTACGATGCCTAAATGTACACTATGGCAGGCAGGAGTGATTCATCATTCCACGCACAATTTAATTGCAGGTTAAGGACTAGTTCTATTCTGCCTTTTCAGAACTTATTGTCAGAATAAGCCATAAAAGACGTAAAGAAGTCATTTTGAGTTATGGGCTTGGGCTTAACTTATTTCGCTTTGGAGGGGGTTATTTCGTGTAGAAGCTCAATAAAAAATGAAGGAAAGGGGAATAGTGAAATGACACTATTGTTTGCCTATATTACACTCAAAATGCCAGTGCTTATGCCCGTCACACTTGACCCCCGTGTAAAAAAACACGCAAGCGTTCATTGACTTGCCCGCTTGCATCTCCTCTCCCCTTTCCCTCTAACTCGATCCCCTGCGTGCAGCGCTAGGGTTCCTCCGGCGAGCCGTCGCCACTGGTCCCACCTGGCCTGGTCCTCGACGATGCTCTGTCCAGCTAGGCTACATGGCCGGTGGGTAGGGCCAAATCTCCCCGACTGCTCCTCCCTCTGGCACCGCCCCTCATTCTCATGGTCTCCATGTCAAGACCCAGATCCTAAGTCACACCGATCAAGCATGTAACACATCATATCACTCTGCGGCCTCACGCACGGTATTCCCATGGGTGCCACCTTACCTGGCCCGGGACCGTTTGCTCCTTTTGGCTCACGTATATGATAGTGCTTCTAGCATCCATGTGACAGAGAACCCGGGCCGACATGACAAGTCGTGAATCCAAAGTGGCACTAACTTATAGGGACAGGCATACATGACCCAACAATGAACGTGTCGATCATCAATGTATGAACCCAAGTCGTAGAAAGCTACAAGGACTTAAAGGAATAATGCGTGATATTTCCCCGAAGGGACAAACATAGGAACAAAGAAGGACACATGCCGGCCAGCCTAAGTGTTCCGGAGCAGTAGCAAGCTACCATGGCTTAGTGGAAGCACCAGGAGACATTTCTCCATAAGAAAAGCTACCAAGAATAAACAACTAGGTGTCGGATCCCACACATAGCAATACACATTACACGTATGCATAACATGCAAGTAAGTGTTGTGCAACATGGCGTCACAACACAACTCAACAACTCATATAGATAAAGGCCCAGAAGAGCCAACATAGCATTATATTACAAACAGGGGTCACATGACCCATCATTGAGAGCATACAAGCAATGGAAGCATAACATGTCTTGATGAGGACATCAATACCATTGTTACACCCACATCCCCGACTACTACATATACTGGACCAATTACTAGAGCTCGCGCACGCCAATTAAATTTTCAGGTACTTTCGTTTCTTGGAAATAATTCTAATGTTCATGAGAATATGATGGTGCCTAAATTGGATACATTTGTTTTGCTTACAAATGAAGGGCCTGGCATGGATAAGAAGGATGAATACTGGAGCAAGACCAAGCATGGAGAGGATGGCATGCGCAAGGGGAACAAGAACAGAGTTACAAGTCATGATTTCAAGACTTTCAAGCCAGCATAACGAGTGCAGGAACCTTGGACGAAATATACAAGATTCCACTTCATAAATTTCGTCCAAAGGCTATTCTAGGTGCTGCGTCACCTTATAATTGGGCCAGGCCCATGTAATTTCGAAATACATAAGTATAGGCTGTTTTTACAGTCCCTATGTGTGGGGAAACAAGTGATAGGGTTAGTTTCAGACCCCTTCCCCAAGGGCCACGAAATCCCCCCCTTCCTCCATATATACAACCCTTAGGGCACCGTTTAGACTTTGAGTTTTATTTAGATTAAAACTTTGCCATAGCTGCAACTTCGCATACTTCGTTTGTGTTCAACGACCAGACAAAGGCGTCACACAACCCCACCTTGATCAATAAAGCTTTTGCATAATCTTTTTAGGGTATTTTCTTTGTTGAATTTGCGGTTGCATGATCGTGTAAAGTTGCTGGTCTTAGAGTCTAGTCTTTTAGAGTTTCGAGTTCTGGTCATAAGTTGTCACGCCGCCGCCGCACCATCATCATCGCCCCTGCCATCTACCACCACCGCTTATCCGCCACCGCCACACCATCATCATCGCCCCTGCCATCTACAACCACCGCTTCTCTGCCACCGCTCTGAATCCGTATCCATATACCACCACCAATCCGTATACATATACCACCACCGATCCGTATCCATATACCACAACCGCTGCCATATACCACAACTGCTACCATATCCTACCACCATATATCCACCACCAATCCGAGTTCTTTTCATATTAGGTTTGTTTTCGAGATCCATCTATTTTCCGTTTTGTGTTTCCTTGCCTGAGTAGGTCTCGGAAAAAAAGAAAAAAAGAGTCTGGAGACCCCCGGGCAGTTTTTAGGCCAAAATTTCGGCGACCAAAAATAGTTTTTCCCTATCCTAGTTTTAGGATTTTCTGAGTCTTTTGAGCCACGTGCCATCATAGTGTTTTTTTCGCACTTTTTCGTCGTCGCTGCCCTGATTTCGAAAAAAAAATAGTCGAAAAAATTTCGTGCCCATCCTGTCATTTGAACCTGGGAAGAGTTTTGAGACACTCGCCATTATAGTGATTTTTCGCAAAAAAAAGAGGAGCGCAAAAAAAACAAAGTGATTTTTTTCCAGTGTGCTTTTCCCTTGTTTACGTGCAGCGCCATCATTTTGATCGTGTTCTAGGCTCGCATCTCTAGTACGGTCTAGCCTAGGACCAGCACAACACTGTTGTTGAGCGTTTATTCAACTTTGCATCTCTGAATTGATTATTGCTGACCCTTTTTACTACCATATTATAAGCCTTCCCAGCTCCACAAACATTGACATCGTGCGTTTGACTCTTCCTAGTAATCGCTCTATCCAAGCTTTGAGAGTTTTGACTACAACGGTTGCCGATCACCACCTGCTGCTTGGTAAGAACCGGTAAGAATTTGAGATTTGCTTGACGGACTTGTGACGCCCCACCACCACCATTTTCTTGTAGTCTGTAGGATCGTATTCTTGTGTGTGTCTATTGCTGCTAACCATGGCAGGATCACAAGTCGATGAGACTAACTGGGAGAACATGAGAATAAGGAGTTGCATGATAAATTTCAGCAAATGATGACTGAACAGGTGCAAGATGTGCTGAACAATTTTGAAGAGGCCATGGATAAGATAACTGGCTTTGAGAAGACGTTCGAAACAAAGCTCGATAACAAATTTAAAGAAGTGCTTGCGCGTCTTCCACAACCACCACCGGCTGCACCTGCCGCACCTCTCCCACAACAAAACCAACAACGACTACCTCCACGTCGCGAAACAGCCCTCTGCCGAGCGAGCCGTGTCCCTCTTGAGCCTGGCCAAACTGTTGATGCTGCTGTTGATACTTTTGTGGCTCCTGCTGCTGATGAGGAGGAGAATGATTATGCGAGAGATTACGAGGATGAAGTTGATCAAAATTAGAACTACGTGCAACCACTAGCACCCGGTCGTTCACATGCAAATAATCGCAATGGTAGGGCTGCATTACCAGCTCAGGTACGAGATCATGGCCATCTTCCTAAACTGAAATTGAATATTCCACCATTTGAGGGTAGATATGTTCTTGATATATATCTTACTTGGGAGTTAGAAACCGAACAACATTTTACATGTTTAGAATATCCCGAGGAGAGACGTGTTGCTGTTGCACTTTGTGCTTTCACTAGTTTTGCTTGTGTGTGGTGGTCTGAACATCGTATATTATATCCGAATAATATTCCAACTACATGTACTGCTTTGAAAACTGCTATGCGTACTCGTTGGGTTCCACCATATTATCAATGTGAATTACTTCAAAAATTTCAGCGTTTAATACAAGGAAAAAATTCTATAGAGGAATATTATCAGGAATTACAAACTGGCATGATTAGATCTGGTATTGTTGAGGATAATGAATCTATGCTTCCATGTTTTATGGGTGGATTAAATAGACAGATTCAGACCAGTCTTGAGTATAAGGAGTACAATAATATCACTCCTTTATTCCATCTTGCTTGTAAAGCTAAATGTGAAGTGCAGGATCGACAGGCATTGGCGTGAACTAACTTTTCTGCAGGTCGACCTTCATCATGGACACCACATGCATCCTCTACTTCCACTGCACCATCACCTCCATCAGGTGCCACCTCCAACCGTGATACAAGAAAGCAAGCACAACCACCACTATCTGCCAAGAGCAGACCTGCCGGGCCTACGCAGAGCTCTTCTTCTTCCTTGGCATCAACAGGGCACACAGGTGATATTATTTGTCATCGTTGTAAGGGAAGAGGTCATTATGCGAGAGAATGCACATCTCAGCGTGTGATGATTTCTACTGAGGATGGTAGGTATGAGTCCGCTAGTGACTATGATGAGGAGACTTTGGCTCTTATTACACATGTAAAACACGGTGGAGATGATTCTGATCATGAGATGCAATACATGACTCCTGAAGATGCTGACATGTATGAATGTTTGGTTGCTCAACATGTTTTGAATGTCCAGGTTACACAAGTTGAGAAAAATCAGAGGCATAATTTGTTCGATACAAAGGGAGTTGTGAAGGAACGTTCTATTCGCGTCATCATAGATGGAGGGAGCGGCAACAACTTCGCTATCATAGAGATGGTGGAGAAGCTATGTCTCACCACAAGACCACATCCACATCCTTACTACATCCAATGGTTCAACAACAGCGGCAACGTTAAGGTAACACGTACTGTTCGTGTGCATTTTAGTATCTCTACATATGCTGATTATGTTAATTGTGATGTGGTACCTATGCAGGCATGTTCCATATTACTTGGTAGACCATGGAAATTTGATAAAAATTCTGTACACCATGGTAGAAACAATCAGTATACTCTTGTTCATAAGGATAAAAATATTACTTTGCCTAATAAAGCTAATATTAATAGAGCTAATAAAGCAAAACAGGAGAAAGATAAGAGTGAAAATCAGATTGTGGCAAAAGAATTTGAGCAACAAATGAAGCCTAATAATAAACCATCTAGTGTTGCTTCTGAAATTGAATTGAAAAGTGCATTTTTACTTGCCACCAAATCTGATATTGATGAGCTAGATTTTAGCAAATTTGTTTTCTATGCTTTTTTGTGCAAAGAGGCATTATTTTCATTCGAGGACGTGCCTTCCTCTTTGTCTCCTGCTGTCACTAACATTTTGCAAGAGTTCGCTAACGTCTTTCCACAAGACGTGCCATCGGGATTACCACCTATTCATGGGATTGAGCATCAAATTGATTTAATTCCCGGTGCATCGCTACACAACCGTGCACCATACAGTACCAATCCAGAGGAGACGAAGGAGATTATGCGTCAAGTACAAGAGCTACTCGACAAAGGTTATATACGTGAATCTCTTAGTCCTTGTGTTGTTCCTATTATACTAGTGCCTAAAAAGGATGGTACGTCGCGTATGTGTTTTGATTGTAGAGGCATTAATAATATTACTATTCGTTATCGTCATCCTATTCCGAGGCTAGATGATATGCTTGATTAATTGAGTGGCTCTACAATATTCTCCAAAGTTGATTTGCATAGTGGATACCATCAAATTCGTATGAAATTGGGAGATGAATGGAAAACAACATTTAAAACTAAATTTGGTTTATATGAGTGGTTAGTCATGCCTTTTGGGTTAACTAATGCACCTAGTACTTTCATGAGACTAATGAACAAAGTTTTACATGCTTTCATTGGACGATTTGTGGTAGTCTATTTTGATGACATACTAATTTATAGAAAATATTTGGAAGAACATTTGGAACATTTACGTGATGTTTCTATTGCTCTACGTGATGCACATTTGTTTGGTAACCTTGGGAAGTGCACCTTTTGCATCAACCGAGTATCTTTTCTTGGCTATGTTGTTACTCCACAGGGAATTGAAGTTGATAAAGCCAAGTTCGAAGCTATTGAGTTGGCCACAGCCGAAAACGGTCACACAAGTGAGGAGTTTTCTTGGACTCACTGGTTTCTATAGGCGTTTTGTGAGAGATTTCAGCACCATTGCCGCACCTCTCAATGAGCTTACAAATAAGGATGTGCCTTTTGATTGGGGTACCGCACAGGAAGAAGCCTTCACGGTATTGAAAGCTAAGTTGACACATGCTCCTTTACTCCAACTTCCTGATTTTAATAAAACTTTTGAGCTTGAATGTGATGCCAGTGGAATTGGATTTGGAGGTGTGTTATTACAAGATGGCAAACTTGCTGCATACTTTTCTGAAAAATTGAGTGGGCCTAGTATAAATTATTCTACTTATGATAAAGAATTATATGCTCTTGTTCGGACTTTAGAGACATGGTAACATTATTTATGGCCCAAAGAATTTGTTATACATTCTGATCATGAATCTTTGAAACATATTATAAGTCAAGCTAAACTAAATCGTAGACATGCTAAATGGGTTGAATTCATTGAGACTTTCCCTTATGTCATTAAACACAAGAAGGGTACATAAAATGTTATTTGCTGATGCATTGTCTCGTCGCGATACTATGCTTTCACAACTTGACTTCAAAATATTTGGTTTGGAGACCATCAAAGATCAATATGTGCATGATGCTGATTTTAAAGATGTAATGCAGAATTGTAAAGAAGGAAGAACATGGAACAAGTTCGTTATTAATGATAGCTTTGTGTTCCGTCCTAACAAGCTATGCATTCCAGCTAGCTATTTTCATCTTTTGTTGTTGCAGGAGGCGCATGGAGGAGGATTAATGGGACACTTTGGCATGAAGAAGATGGAGGATGTACTTGCTACGCATTTCTTTTGGCCACAGATGAGATGGGATGTTGAGCGTTTTGCTCGCTGCACTACATGTCAAAAGCTAAGTCCCGACTCAATCCTCATGGTTTATATATGCCTTTGCCTGTACCTAGTGTTCCTTGGGAGGATATATCTATGGACTTTGTTTTAGGTCTACCTCAAACAAAGAAGGGGAGGGATAGCATATTTGTTGTCGTGGATAGGTTCTCGAAAATGGCACACTTTATACCATGTCATAAAAGCGATGATACAGTTAATGTTGCAGATTTGTTCTTTTGTGAAATTATTTGCTTGCATGGTGTGCCAAATACTATTGTTTCAGATCGTGATACTAAATTTCTTAGCCACTTTTGGAGATGTTTATGGGCTAAGTTGGGGAGTAAACTGCTTTTTAGTACTACTTGGCACCCCCAAACTGATGGTCAAACTGACGTAGTCAATAGAACATTGTCTACTATGCTTAGGGCTGTTTTGAAGAATAATAAGAAAATGTGGGAAGAATGCTTGCCTCATATTGAATTTGCTTATAATCGTTCGTTGCATTCTACTACTAAGATGTGCCCTTTTAAAATTGTGTATGGTTTCCTACCTCGTGCACCCATTGATTTGTTGCCTCTTCCATCTTCGGAGAAGGTTAATTTTGATGCTATACAACATGCTAAATTGATCTTAAAAATGCATGAGTTAACTAAGGAAAACATTGAGCGTATGAATACTAAATATAAACTTGTTGGAGATAAGGGTAGAAAACGTGTTGTCTTTGCAGCTGGAGATCTTGTTTGGTTACATTTGCGTAAGGATAGATTTCCTGATTTACGCAAATCAGAGCTCATGCCACGTGCTGATGGTCCATTTAAGGTGTTAGAGAAAATAAATGATAATGCATATAAACTTGAGCTGCCTGCAGATTTTGGGATTAGTCCCACTTTTAACATTGCAGATTTGAAGCCCTATTTGGGTGAGGAAGATGAGCTTCCATCGAGGACGACTTCATTTCAAGAAGGGGAGGATGATGAGGATATCAATACCATTGTTACACCCACAACCCCTACTGCTACATATACTGGACCAATTACTAGAGCTCGCGCACGCCAATTAAATTTTCAGGTACTTTCGTTTCTTGGAAATGATTCTAATGTTCATGAGAATATGATGCTTCCTAAATTGGATACATTTGTTTTTCTTACAAATGAAGGGCCTGGCATGGATAAGAGGGATGAACATTGGAGCAAGACCAAGCATGGAGAGGATGGCATGCACAAGGGGAACAAGAACGGAGTTACAAGTGATGATTTCAGGACTTTGAAGCCACCATAATGAGTGCATGAAGCCTTGGACGAAATATACAAGATGCCACTTCATAAATTTCGTCCAAAGGCTATTCTAGGTGCTGGGTCACCTTATTAGTGGGCCAGGCGCATGTAATTTTGAAATACATAAGTATAGGCTGTTTTTAGAGTCCATATGTGTGGGGAGACAGGAGATATGGTTGGTTTCGGACCCCTTCCCCAAGGTCCACGAAATTGCCCTCCTCTTCCTCCATATATACAGCCCTTAGGGCACCATTTAGACTTTGAGTTTTGTTTAGATTAAAAGTTCGCCATAGCTGCAACTTCGTGTAATTCGTTTGTGTTCAATGACCGGACAAAGGCGTCACAGAACCCCACCTTGATCAATAAAGCTTTCCTCTTATATTCGCAATATCCAGATTGCAATCTTAGATTCTTGCTTGTTCTTCGTTTGCCTGAAGGAAACAGACCTTCGTGGTCAGGTTGATCATGCTCCGGCATGGTCAATAACCTCTCGGAGTTGGTTTAGCGATTGCTAAGGTGCGGCGTCCTCGCACGTTCGTAGTCGGATCATCAAAGTCGACTTCCTCTAAAACGATAGCCACCATATCATCGAAAGACGGAACACCTTTGCCTCTTCATGTCTGAGTACAGACAACTACAAATGAAAAGGCTGAGAAGCCTAACTATCTACAAGACCCTCCCAAGGGTACAAGATCATAGCTGAGGTAACAAGCTACTCGTCGAAGTCCATGATGAACTACTAGTGAGACCGATGTTTCCTCCGTAAAACATAAATAAAGCAAATGTGAGTACAAAGGTACTCAGCAAGACTTACATCAGATCCTATCATACATGCATTAGTATCACGAAGGCAATGCGGGGTTTGGCTGCAGCAAGCCAGCTTTGACTCAGTGGCTATCCTGTTCTACGGCTACGAGTAACTTCTTTGAGGTGAGAAAGCGCACACGAGTCCATTAACCACCACATCAATACACAACTATGGATTCATTCCCGTCTCCCTACGAGAAGGCCATCCATAGCACTCACACTTGTATTGAGCATTTTAAAGTATCCACTTCAAGTTGTCTATGTACTACGTAAGCATCCAAGAAGTCCATAACCGAGGACGCGGCTATTGGAATAGATCATGATAACCCTGCAGGGGTGTACTTCTTAAAACACGCTCTCGCCACTTACCGCCATGTACAGGTCATGTATCTCGGCAACCTTCAAACGGAAGCCTGGCGAGGGTGTCGGCCACGACCTGACTAACCATGCAGGACTCTAGTACAGGTTTATCGCCTATTCGGTTTCCATCCGCAAGGGAGTACGGCCGAATTTTCCATCATGGCCCAAATGATGTGAGCAGGGTTCCCAAGCCCACCATCCGGGTCCCACTTAGTACACCGTGCCACTGTGCCAAGTCTGTCTCAATCCCACCCTGCTGGGTGCCACTTGGTAGAAAAATAGCACTACCTACAAACACTAGAAACTAGTTGCGACTCCTGGACAGAGATCACTGCAGTTAATAAGTCGAGAGAGCTGGGAGCGCCCGAAGCCCAATGTGTGGTAGTAGCTAGTCATTGGACAACATACACAGAACTCAGTTCTTAAGGACGGTTCCTGTGAGATAACCCACCATGTACTCCTACATGGCCTCTCACCGCTACCGTTACCAAATTGTGTTCACACACTTAACTCTCAGCATTAGAATATATCATAACACTCCAATCCATTACCAATGAATCAGACCTGACACAACTCTATGCAATAGCAGGCATGGCATGGTAGGAACACAACATGGCTCAATCAACTCCTACACATGCTAGTGAGTTTCAACTATTTACTGTGGCAATGACAGGTGATGCAGAGGAATGGGTTCAACTACCGCAGCATTAAGCAGCAGATTTTGGATCGTTGTTGTCCTAATGCAATAAAAAGGAGCAGGAGCGAGAGAGTGGGATTGTATCGGAATGAATAAGGGGGTTTTGCTTGCCTGGTAGATCAACAGGGGGACAACTCCTCTGACAGGTACTCTGGAACAGTCTCCGGAGCTGGACCTATCGAGAAGGACGGTGTCGGCAATCAATACACAAGCATATGCAACAATATGATGCATGAACATGGCATGAAGATGTGATGTGGTTTGTGCTAACACATCTAGCATTTCACTTGGAAGAAGTGCATTTGAACCAAAGGTTCAAATGCAACTCTAACTTAAGTCTCTTTAAAAGCCATTCATGTGTTTTTACATATACAGCAAGTATAAGTTGGTTTGTCATGCATGAAAATTGTGCAGATGGATAGATTGCATTTTTTGATAATTTTTCATATATAAATTATTTCAAATTGAGCTACGGTTGAACTTCTGAGATTTTTTAAAGTGTTGAACATTTTCTGGAATTTCAAAAATAGAAATAATCCAGAAAACCATTTATCGCGTCAGCACTATGTCATGCCTGCGTCAGCAAGTCGATAGCAATGACCAGTCAAACCTGACGTGTGGAGTCCACACGTTAGTGACACAGGGTTAACAGGGGGTTTATTTAGCCTAGCTAAACATTAGTGGGTGCTGGGACCCACTGTCAGTGTCTCTAAAGGGGGATTAGTCGTAAACTAATCTCCTCGTCGGTGGGGTCCACGTGTCAGGCCAGCGAGGTCGTCGCCGGCGACCATGGGACACGGCGGTGTCCCCGTTACGGGCAACGGGGGGCGGCGTCTGAGAGCACCGGGGCGTAGCCCGGGCTCGTCCGCATCCAGGGGAGCAAGCGGGAGGCTGCGGGGGCGCCGGAGCTCGCCGGAAACAAGCTCGGGGCGGCGGCCGGAGCATGGCCAGGTGCACGCGCGATGCTGCAGTGCACGGCAGGTGGTGCGGGCGGCGGTGTTGGCCTTCTGGGAGGCTGGTGAGCATGGGAACATGCGCGGGTGCAAGCTACGGTGGCCTGGCTACGGTGGCGACATGAACGACGGAGAGGAGCTACGGACATGGCGGGGAACGGAGCTAGAGCGCACAAAAACGAGGGGGAAGAAGAGGGGTTCGGAGCAGGAGCTCACAGCGGATCCAGCGGTGTGCTCAGCGGGCTCGCGGAAGGACGTACGGTGATGGGGCGTTGACGGCGATCTCGGGCGGCCGGCGATGAAGAAGATGGCGGTGACGGCTCCACGGGGCGTCCGGCATCGCGTGGCTTGACGGAGAGGTAGCAAGCGACGTGGCGGAGCTCCCAAGCACGACGGGCGGTCGAGGGGATGGCTGGGAGTGCGTGGGCAGCGAACGGTGGCGACAGCGACGTTCAGAGAACAATCCGCCAAAGCAGTTTTGTGAATGGAGCTTTGAGCAAGGAGATCGAAGATCGCAGCAAAACGAGGTAGAACACGAGTTTGAGCTGTGTGGTGATTTTTTCTGGAGGAAGACGAAGAGTGTGGGTGCTAGAATAAGTGGAAGGGGGGCCACATGGGGCCCATGAGGCAGGGGGCACGCCTAGGGGGTGGGCGCGCCCTGGACCCTCGTGGCCAGGTGGTGGCTCCCCCTGATGTGTTCTCAGTGCCATATATTCTTAAATATTTTAAAAAAATCATATTTCAATTTCAGTACATTTGGTGAACTTTTATTTTTAGGGTATTTTTTATTGCACGGATAATTCAGAAAATTGACGGAAAATACTATTTTTGCTTTATTTTATCTAAATAACAGAAAGTAAAAAGAGGGTACAGAGAGTTGTGCTTTCTAACTTCATCCATCTCATGCTCATCAAAACAAATCCACTAACAAGGTTGATCAAGTCTTGTTAACAAACTCATTCCGGATCGCATGAATTCGGAGAATTTTCGAATAGCACGAGGTTACCTCAACGGGGATATGCATGTCCCCAATAATAAGAACATCATATTTCTTTTTGACAGTAGGAAGAGTGAGGGAGTCCTGGATTAGGGGGTGTTCGGATAGCCAAACTATACCTTTAGCCGGACTCCAGGACTATGAAGATACAAGATTGAAGACTTGATATTCGAGATCTCCTACCATTGTAACCGACTCTGTGTAAACCCTAACCCTATCTGGTGTCTATATAAACCGGAGGGTTGTAGTCCGTAGGACAACCATCATCATACACAATCATACCATAGGCTAGCTTCTAGGGTTTAGCCTCCCTGATCTCGTGGTAGATCCACTCTTGTACTACCCATATCATCAATATTAATCTAGCAGGAGTAGGGTTTTACCTCCATCGAGAGGGCCCGAACCTGGGTAAAATAAAGTGTCCCTTGTCTCCTGTTACCATCCGACCTTGACGCACAGTTCGGGACCCCCTACCCGAGATCCGCCGGTTTTGACACCGACATTGGTGCTTTCATTGAGAGTTCCTCTGTGTCGTCGCTTTTAGGCCCGACGGCTCCTTTGATCATCAACAATGATGAGGTCCAGGGTGAGACTTTCCTCCCCGGACAAATCTTCGTCTTCGGCGGCTTAGCTCTGCGGGCCAATTCGCTTGGTCATATGGAGCAGATCGAAAGCTACGCCCCTGGCCATCAAGTCAGGTTTGGAAGCTTAAACTACACGGCTGATATCCGTGGAGATTTGATCTTCGACGGGTTCGAGCCACAGTCAAGCGCGCCGCGCTATTTCGAGGGGCATGATATAGCTCTGCCTCCGAATAGCACACTGGAGGCCGCACACGCTCCGGCCCCGATCTTTGACTCGGAGCCCGCTGCGTTCTCTGAGGATGAACGGTTGGACGTCACCTCGGGGGCTGCAATCTCAAAGGCGATCGAGCCGAACGCCAGCCCCGTACTCCGCACGGCCCAGGACTCCAAGGAGCCGGACTCTTCTCCGAACTCCGAGCCTTCCGCGCCCCCGCCGATCGAATCTGATTGGGCGCCTGTAATGGAGTTCACCACCGCGGACATCTTTCAGTGCTCACCTTTCAGTGATATCCAGAACTCTCTCAAATCTCTCTCTTTATCAGGAGAGCCCAGGCCGTACTATGGTCTGCAAGATTGGGATTCGGACGACCAAGAAATTCAAAACCCACCCACCACCCACTTAATAGCCACTGTCGACGATTTAACCAATATGCTTGATTTCGGCTCCGAAGAATTCGACGGTATGGAGGACGAAGGAGGAGACGAACAAGAACCATCACCTGTAGGGCGCTGGACCGCCACCTCGTCATATGACATATATATGGTGGATGCTCCAAAGGATGCGGATGGCGATGGAACAGCGGAAGACAACAACTCGGAAAAACCGCAAAAACGCCGGCGCCAACGGCGCTGCTCTAAATCCCGCCACAGCAGAAACGGTGATTTCGGCACGGGAGATAATACTACCCCGGACAGCGCCGAAGAACACCAGAACCAGCAAGATTCAGCGTAGGAAGATGGAAAAGCCAGCCCTCAGGAGAGAGCGGCAGAGCAAGAGGTTGAGGATGATAACTACATGCCTCCCTCCAAAGACGAGGCAAGCCTCGACGACGACGAATTCATCGTAGCATCAGACCCCGCTGAACAAGAGCGTTTTCAACGCAGGCTTCTGGCCATGGCCAACAACCTAAAGAAAAAGCAGCAACAGCTTAGAGCTGATCAAGATCTGCTAGCTGATAGATGGACTGAAGTCCTTGCGGCCGAAGAGTATGAACCCGTGCGCCCCTCCAAAAATTATCCTAAGCGCAGGCCGCTATCCCAATAAGAGGGGGAAGCATATGACATGGCAGACCGGCCACCCCGTGGCCGCGACAGAGAGGCCTGTCGAGCCCCTAAGCAAGCCATGCCCCGGTGCCGCTCGAACAAGGCACGGGAGAACGAGCCAGACCTGCGAGACGTACTGGAGGATAAAGCAAAGCAAACAAGGTCAATCTATGGATCGCGCGGACGCCCGACGACACGTGATGATCTTCACTCCGGACATAATAAATCCGGTCGGGCCGAACACAGCAGGCACAACTCTTCCGAACTGCGTCGCGACATAGCCCAATACAAGGGCGCCGCACACCCACTATGCTTCACAGATGAAGTAATGGATCATAAAATCCCAGAGGGTTTTAAACACGTCAATATCGAGTCGTACGATGGTACGACAGATCCGGCAGTATGGATTGAGGATTATCTCCTTCACATCCACATTGCACGTGGCGATGATCTGCACGCCATCAAATACCTACCCCTTAAGCTTAAAGGACCGGCCCGGCACTGGCTTAATAGCCTACCAGCGGACTCAATCGGTTCTTGGGAGGACCTGGAGGCTGCATTCCTCGACAACTTTCAGGGGACCTATGTGCGGCCACCGGATGCCGACAACCTAAGCAACATAATTCAGCAGCCAGAAGAATCGGCCAGGCAATTCTGGATACAGTTCCTATCAAAGAAAAATCAGATAGTCGATTGTCCGGACGCAGAGGCCCTAGCAGCCTTCAAACATAACATCTGTGACGAGTGGCTTGCCCGGCACCTGGGACAGGAAAAGCCAAAAACCATGGCAGCCCTCACGACACTCATGACCCGCTTTTGCGCGGGCGAAGATAGCTGGCTAGCTCGCAGCAACAACTTATCGAAGAAGCCCGGTAATTCGGATACCAAGGACAAAAGTGGCAGGTCACGTCGAAATAATCAAAAGCGTTGTGTTAGCAGCGACATCAATGAGGATACGACAGTCAATGCCGGATTCAGAGGCTATAAATCCGGTCAGCGGAAAAAGCCATTTAAAAAGAATACCCAGGGCACGTCCAGTTTGGACCGGATACTCGACCGCTCGTGCCAGATTCATGGCACCCACGAAAGGCCAGCCAATCACACCAATAGGGATTGTTTGGTGTTCAAGCAGGCAGGCAAGTTAAGAGCCGAACACAAGGACAAGGGGCTGAACAACGACGACGAGGAGGAGCCTAGGCCGCTGAACAACAATGGACAGAAAGGGTTTCCCCCACAAGTGCGGACGGTGAACATGATATACGCGACCCACATTCCCAAGCGAGAGAGGAAGCGTGCGCTACGGGACGTATACGCGATGGAGCTAGTCACCCCAAAGTTCAACCCATGGTCCTCCTGCCCGATCACTTTCGATCGAAGGGACCATCCCACTAGCATCCATCACGGCGGTTTTGCCGCACTGGTCCTCGACCCAATCGTGGACGGATTTCATCTCACAAGAGTCCTCATGGACGGCGGCAGCAGCCTGAACCTGCTTTATCAGGATACAGTATGGAAAATGGGCATAGATCCATCAAGGATCAAGCCCACAAGGACCACCTTTAAAGGCGTCATACCAGGTGTAGAGGCCAATTGCACAGGCTCAATAACACTTGATGTGGTCTTCGGATCTCCGGATAACTTCCGAAGCGAAGAGTTAATCTTCGACATAGTGCCGTTCTGCAGTGGCTATCACGCCCTGCTCGGACGAACCGCATTCGCTAAATTCAATGCGGTGCCGCACTACGCATATCTCAAGCTCAAGATGCCATGCCCTCGAGGAGTAATTACGGTCAGCGGAAACACAGAACGCTCCATCCGTACAGAGGAGCACACGGCGGCCCTCGCAGCGAAAGTACAAAGCAGCCTTTCAAGGCAACTCTCCAGTCCGGCCGTTAAAAACCCGGACAATGCAAAGCGCGCCCGGAGTAACCTGCAACAAGACCACCTGGCACGATCAGAGCAAGCGTAGCAATACGGCCCCGACCCCAGCCATCGCAACATAGCGGAGCAAGTACCTCGAGTACACAATTACGCCCTTAAAATTCCAAGGGCACAGGGGGAGGGGCACATTAACGGTATGCCTACAACACGGCGTCAAGCGTACTAGGGGCTGCCGGATTTTTCTTTTTTAATTTCAGGACTCCATACTCTGGATAACCTGTTCGGCAGTGTTGCCGCACAGATGATGCAAGATCCAGGAAAGCAGACAAAGCTACGCCGCATTCCGGAACTCTCAGGTGGTCTCTATTTCGAGCGATATATCTGTTTCTAAATTCCATGGCCTGTGCCTGGTCAGGACATGTAAAAAAGTCTAGTATCTTTTTTGCTTATCACACTACTTGTATCGTTCGGCTTTGATAAATAGCCTCTTTATAAACAATGCATAGCTTTTTGTCTATTTTTTGCATTATCCCCTTTGAATATATGTGTTTATTACATAACATGATCGCACTCGTACACCATGGTACGGCAAGCCACGCCAGGGGCTTCATTACCCTTTTATCTGGTGTGAGAAGTCCGTACACTTTCACAAGTGCGGCACCCCGAACTTATAGCACTATATGCATCGGCTCCGAGTCATGATTTTGGTCACAAGTTGGGTTTGCCCGGCTCCTATGTTTTGGTACCTTACGTTCCGCTCTATCGGCTAAGGTAGCACTAGGAGAACCACTGCGATTGTGCCCCAGATAAGGTGGGTTAAGCACCTCAGTGGAGAAAGCTAAAATAGACTGTCATGATAAGGCGTGAGACCGGTCGCTGTTCGAGAGGTTTTTCGAGTCCTTAAAGTCTTATGCCGCTTTGAGCGAGGAGCTGGCTATGTCCGGCTAAAGGCGTGGATAGCGCCCCGAATTCGGCCTTCCGAACTAGGGGCTTCACCGAAATTTAAAATTATAACGTTCTATGGCTAAGTGAGAGTGTTCAAGCATTATAGTCCGATTGCCTGGTTCGTTGTGTTGAGCGCCTCCCTCGAAGGACCCAACTATGGGAACAAGAGCCCTCAGGTTTATCTCGGACACCCCAGCACTAGTGGCATGGGGGCAGAAGCCGACGACTCGCCATCTCTCAATTTTTGGTAAACGGCCGCACAGAAAATAATATTTTAAATTAAACAAGCATTGCTTTGCGCATATGAACAAGTTTTCAGCGCACAGGATACAAACGAGCGAGTTCACTCAAATATTACATCTTTAGCTCATTCATCCGCGACAAGGCGGGCTCCGGCAAGAACGTCCTTGTAGTAGTTTTCGGGCTTGCGATGCTCCTTCCCCTGCGGCGGCCCGTCCTTCACCAGCTTATCTCCGTCCAGCTTACCCAGTGTACCCTTACATGGGCAAGGGCCCTCCAGGCACCTTCAATGCAGACGGAGCGCTTGATGACCTCAAGCCGTGGACAGGCCTCCACCAGCCGCCGCACCAGCCCCGAAATAGCACCCAGGCAGGGCCTCTCCAGGCCACAGCCGAACCAGTAAGCCCTTCATGGCCTGTTCGGCCGCCTTGTGGAGCTCGACTAGCTGTTTCAGCTGATCGCTTAAGGGCACAGGGTGTCCGGCCTCAGAATACTGAGACCAGAACACACTCTCCGTCGAGCTTCCCTCTTCAGCTCGGTAGAACGCGGCGGCGTCGGATACACTGCGGGGAAGATCGGCGAACGCCCCTGGAGAACTCCGGATTTGGGTAAGTAATAGGTAGTTTACTTTTATATTCCTACTCTGCATTGAGAATGCCTTACCCGTTGCTATCCTTTTCACATCCTCCAACTCTTGGAGGGCCTTTTGGGCTTCGGCCTTGGCACTCTTGGCGGTCTCGATGGCCGACGCGGGCTCGGATGCTTGCGCTTTCGCCTCAAGCTCCAAACCCTCATGTTTTTTCATGAGAGTTTGCAGCTCTTGCTGCAACTCGCTGACCTGAACCCCAAGCCTCTCTCGCTCGGTGCGCTCCTCGGCCGTTTTCTTTTCGGCCTCAGCTAGCGCCTGCTTCAGGGTTGTCACCTCGGTTGTGGCCCCTACAATAAGCAGTACAATCCTGTTAGTTCTTTCTGCAATCAAGCCTCTCTATAGGCACCTTTTTTCTTATTTTTCTTTTTTTAGGTATCTCTTACCTTCCTTCTCCTCGAGCTGCCGTTTGGCAAGGCCGAGCTCTTGCTCGGTCTGCCCGAGGTCCTTTTTAAGGACATCCACCTGCGCAGTCAGTGCGGCGGTGGATAGCAGCGAAGCCTGCATACGCATATTTGACCTTTTTTGTGAGACTCCTGCGAAAACTACTAGATCCTCTATCCGGCTTTTCTTTCCGAACACCGAACAGAGCATCAGGGGCTACTGTCTATGCGGTAAATAATTTGACATATTTTTACTTACCTCGAAGCTTGTTAGAAGGCTAGCGCAAGCTTCATTCAGTCCGCTCTTGGAAGACTGAATCCTTTGGATCAACGTACGGTGCTCCTCATTGATGGCGGCGCCCTTAAGCACCTCCAGCAGATTGTCCGGCGCCTCCGGTTTGACGGAGGCCGCTGGCTCAGATGGCTTACTCCTCTTGGAAGGAGTTCGCCCACCGCGGACCGGGACTGTCAAGTCCGGCGCGGTGTCCGGCACAAAGCCGGACTTGGAGCCCTGGGGTGTTTCATTCCCTTCACTCCTGGGGTCCCGAGGATTGCCTTGTGGCTCCTCCAGGACCATCTCCTCCTGCCCCAAAGCTTGGCGGGGCGCCACTTCGGCGTCGTCCGCCCCGCGGGGGTAGACCGCGGGCGGAACAGAGTTCACATCCGACGAATCCAAGGAGCCGCTCGATGAGTCGTCGAGTTCGGCCCGGGGCGGACTGCATAAAATACGTGCGATATCAGGGAAAGCCGCACACTAAAAGAATATCATGAATCACTCTGGTATATAAATACTTACGATTTCGCCGGACGCTTGGTTCTGTCCGGCCACTCCTCTCCGCCCTCTTCGGCGTCGTGGGAGTAGTCCGGCGGAGGGGTCTTCCTTTTCCTTGACCCCTCGGCCTCCCCCGTTGGGGTGGCCTTCTTCTTCTTTGCTCCCCTCGCTGGAGGGGGAGAGCTTCCTTGTTCCTCCTCCTCGTTTTCACGAGAGGAGGGCGTGGCGGACTCGTCGGATGACGAGTCCGACACCACCATGTTGCGGGAACTTTTTCGAGTCCCGGTGGTTTTCTTCTTCTTGGCCTTCCTCTCCGGCACCACGTAAGGTGTCGGAGCCATTAGCTTCACCAAGAGAGCTGGGGCCTGGTCTTCGGGCAGAGGAGCCGGACAGTTAATCGGTCCGGATATCTCCTGCCAAGCCTGTCAAAGGTAAAAGGGAGTTTAGATCCTGCATAGAGATAATCTACGAAGAAGAGCTTAACGAACCTGTCAAAGGTATAGATAGCTTACCTCACCAGCGTTACGCTGCGAGCTGTATCCGCGATCCTCGGAGGCGGATGTGGGGGACTCGGCGACTTTGGTCAGCACCTTCCAGACGTCTTCATACGTTGTGTCGAAGAGCCTACTAAGGGTCTGGTGCTGCGCCGGGTCGAATTCCCACAAAGTAAAGTCCCGTTCTTGGCACGGGAGGATCAGACGAACGAGCATGACCTGGACTATGTTGGCAAGCCGGATTGGCTTGTTCACCAGGGACTGGATGCATGTTTGCAACCCAGTCACTTCTTCCTCGTTGCCCCACGACAGGCCTGTCTCTTTCCAGGACATGAGCCGCGTGGGGGGTCCGGATCTGAACTCGGGGGCCGCGACCCATTTTGGATCGCGGGGCTCGGTGATGTAAAACCACCCAGCCTGCCACCCCTTTAGGGACTCCACGAGGGAGCCATCGAACCAGAGGACGTTGGCTATCTTGCCAACCATAGCGCCTCCGCACTCCGCCTGGGTGCCAGACACAACCTTGGGCTTGACGTTGAAGGTGTTGAGCCAGAGGCCGAAGTGGGGGCGGACGCGGAGAAAGGCCTCACACACGACGATAAACGCCGAGATGTTGAGAACAAAGTTCGGGGCCAGATCGTGGAAGTCCAGGCCGAGCCCCCGGACAAATGGGTGAAGTGGAAAGCCCAGTCCGCGGAGGAAGTGGGGAAGAAAAACTACCCTCTCATGGGGCCTTGGGGTAGGAAGAAGCTGCCCCTTATCAGGAAGCCGATGCGGGATGTCCTTGGACAAGTATCCGGCTTTCCTTAGCCTTTTTACTTGAGCCTTCGTAACGGAGGAGGCCATCCACTTGCCTCCCGCTTCGGACATTGTTGGAGAAGGTTGAGGAAGGAAGAGCGGACTTGGGCGCTGGAGCTTGAGTGCGCGAGAGATGGATTGGCAAAGGAGGAAGAAGGCGTAGGTTAAAAAGGTGAATCCTTATCCCTTTATATAAGCAGGTACGGTTAGGCGTCCTCACCTACCTAATAAAACTCACTTGCCTCCCAAACGCCGTGGTAAATGGCGTGGTTGGGTTACCCACGTCCGTATTAATGAGAATCTCGTTAAAAGGTGCACACGATCTCTGCTTCAACAAGATGTGCCAAGGAAACCGCCTCGCTAAACGAGCTGCAATTTATATAGAAGGCTTGGCCGCAGTGTTGTGATGCACTGCGGGATACGTCAGCAGATTTGATTTGTGTTAATATTATTCTCTGTATGGCAATATGTTGAAATTTATTTTGCAGAGCTGGACACTATTTCTTGGTGTTTATAATCTTCTTGAAGAACTTGGAGGAGGAACCCGCCTTGTAATGCCGAAGACAATCTGCGCGCCGCACTCGTCGTCATTGAAGCCTGGTTCAGGGGCTACTGAAGGAGTCCTGGATTAGGGGGTGTTCGGATAGCCGAACTATACCTTCAGCCGGACTCCAGGACTATGAAGATACAAGATTGAAGACTTCGTCCCATGTCCGGAAGGATCTTTTCTTGGCGTGGAAGGCAAGCTAGGCGTGCGGATATTCGAGATCTCCTACCATTGTAACTGACTCTGTGTAAACCCTAACCCTATCCGGTGTCTATATAAACCGGAGGGTTGTAGTCCGTAGGACAACCATCATCATACACAATCATACCATAGGCTAGCTTCTAGGGTTTAGCCTCCTTGATCTCGTGGTAGATCCACTCTTGTACTACCCATATCATCAATATTAATCTAGCAGGAGTAGGGTTTTACCTCCATGGAGAGGGCCCGAACCTGGGTAAAATAAAGTGTCCCTTGTCTCCTGTTACCATCCGACCTTGACGCACAGATCGGGACCCCCTACCCGAGATCCGCCGGTTTTGACATCGACAAAGAGGAAATTCAAAACCTCCAATAGTAATAGTTGGAATTTTTCCAATAGAATTGAAACTTTGGACTTGAGGTTGTTTCCTCTGAAAGTGTATCGTATGCTCATTACCCTTAGCATGAAAAGTGGCATTGCCTTTTTTGCAGTCAATAACAGCCCCTACTGTATTCAAAAAGGGTCTGCCAAGAATAATAGACATACTATCTTCCTCGGGAATATCAAGAATAACAAAGTCTGTTAAGATAGTAACGTTTGCAACCACAACAGGCACAACCTCACAAATACCGACAGGTATAACAATTGATTTATCGGCCATTTGCAAAGATATTTCAGTGGGTGTCCACTTATTCAAATCAAGTCTACGATATAAAGATAGAGGCATAACACTAACACCGGCTCCAAGATCACATAAAGCAGTTTTAACATAGTTTCTTTTAATGGAGCATGGTATAGTTGGTACTCCTGGATCTCCAAGTTTCTTTGGTATTCCACCCTTAAAAGTATAATTAGCAAGCATGGTGGAAATTTCAGCTTCCGATATCTTTCTTCTTTTTGTAACAATTTCCTTCATGTATTTAGCATAAGGGTTCATCTTAAGCATATCAGTCAAATGCATACGCAAAAAGATATGTCCAATCATTTCAGCAAAGCGCTCAAAATCCTCATCATCCTTTTTCTTGGATGGTTTAGGAGGAAAAGGCATGGGTTTCTGAACCCATGGTTCTCTTTCTTTACCGTGCTTCCTAGCAACGAAGTCTCTCTTATCATAATGTTGATTCTTTGATTGTGGGTAATCAAGATCAACAACAGGTTCAATCTCTATATCATTGTTATTGCTAGGTTGAGCATCAACGTGAACATCATCATTAACATTATCACTAGGTTCATGTTCATCACCAGATTGTGTTTCAGCATCAGAAATAGAAATATCATTGGGATTCTCAGGTGTGTCAACAACAGGTTCACTAGAAACATGCAAAGTCCTATCATTTTTCTTTTTCTTCTTTTTAGAAGGACTAGGTGCATCCACATTAATTCTCTGAGAATATTGCTCAATTCTCTTAGGGTGGCCCTCAGGATACAAAGGTTCCTGAGTCATTCTACCCCCTCTAGTCACAACTCTAATAGCATTATCATTTTTCTTATTATTTAATTCACTGAGCAAAGCATTCTGAGCTTTAAGCACTTGTTCTACTTGAGTGGTAAGCATAGAAGCATGTTCACTAATAAGTTTGAGTTCACCTTTAACACTAGACATATAATCACTCAAGTGTTCAATCATATAAGCATTGTGTTTCAATTGTCTACCAACATAAGCATTGCAGTTTTCTTGTTTAACAATAAAATCATCGAACTCATCCAAGCATTGGCTAGGAAACTTAGTAGACAGGATTTAAGCTTTAACATATATATAGAGAGAATTTACCTTTACTACCTGTGTCGGTTTATCAAGACCATGTATTTCTTCAATAGGTGGTAAATTCTTAACATCTTCAGCTTTAATACCTTTTTCTTTCATAGATTTCTTTGCCTCTTGCATATCTTCGGGACTGAGAAATAGAATACCCCTTTTCTTCGAAGTTGTCTTTGGAATTGGTTCAGGAAGTGTCCAATTATTTGCATTAGTCAACATATTATTCAAAAGCAATTCAGCTTGATCAACAGTTCTTTCCCTGAAAACACAACCAACACAACTATCCGGTGGTCTCTAGAAGCATCAGTTAGTCCATTATAAAAGATTTCAAGTATTTCATTTTTCTTGAGAGGATGACCAGGCAAAGCATTAAGTAATTGGAGAAGCCTCCCCCAAGCTTGTGGGAGACTCTCTTCTTCAATTTGCACAAAAATATATATTTCCCTTAAAGCAGCTTGTTTCTTATGAGCGGGCAAATATTTAGCAGAGAAGTAATAAATCATATCCTGGGGACTACGCACACAACCAGGATCAAGATAATTAAACCATGTTTTAGCATCACCCTTTAATGAGAACAGAAATAATTGAAGGATATAGTAGTAGCGAGTTTTCTCATCATTAGTGAATAGGGTGGCTATATCATTTAATTTAGTGAGATGTGCCACAACAGTTTCAGATTCATAGTCATAAAAAGGATCAGATTCAGCCAAAGTAATTATATCATGATCGACAGAGAAATCATAATCCTTATCAGAAATACAGAGAGGTGAAGTAGCAAAAGCAGGGTCATATTTCATTCTAGCATTCAAAGATTTTTCTTTCAGCTTAGCTAATAATTTCTTAAGATCATATCTATCATTGCAAGAAAGAAAGTCTCTAGCAGTTTCTTCATCCATAACATAACCTTCGGGCACAACAGGCAATTCATATCTAGGGGGAGAATCTTCATCGTCACTTTCATCAATATTATCAGTTTCAATAATTTCATTCTCTCTAGCCCTAACAAGTTGTTCATCAAGAAATTCACCTAGTGGCACAGTATTATCAAGCATAGAAGTAGTTTCTTCATAAGTATCATGCATAGCAGAAGTGGAATCATCAATAACATGCAACATATCAGAATTAATAACAGAAGCAGGTTTAGGTGTCGCAAGTTTACTCAAAACAGAAGGCGAATCAAGTGCAGAGCTAGATGGAAGTTCCTTACCTCCCCTCGTAGTTGAGGGATAAATCTTGGTTTTTTCGTCTTTCAAGTTCCTCATAGTGATCAACAGATATAAATCCCAAAAATAACAGCGTCAGTCCAGGTTAGTTTCTGCACAAAAATAACACCAAGGCAATTCTGCTAAAAACAGCGTCAGTCCAGGTTAGTTCCATTCAAATCGTGCAAGTTTGAGTCCAAAACAAGGGCCAAAGTGTTTGGAAAAGTAGATACAATGGAGACGTATCACCCCTCTGCCTTCAAGAGTATTACATGTGGACCAGCCACCTATTGGGTCCACATGTTATTGACTCAAAGGCAGGTGTAGTAAGGCGTCGAAGCTCAGTCCCATGGGCCCCGAGAGGGAAATGTAACTCCTGCGCCAGGCCTTGTGGTGCTACCGCTGCATGAACTCGTGCCAAACTCGAGATTTGTTTCTTACTAGCAAGATGCATGTGCCTTGCATGGGACATCAAGATGCATTTTTATGTGTAGTTTATCTTATGGGAGAAAAAGATGAACGAGGGAAGGCCTTATTGTAAATGTGGAGAGGGGTGCCGGTATATTTTTGCAAAATTGTCATAGTTTCCTTCCATGGACATCTACGCCTCATAACGCCCCGACGTACAGCTGTGGCACCCTCACCGCGGCCAGGCCACCACCGGCCGGTTCATCTCGAACGAGCGATTCATGAACGCCGCCGCGACAATGTCCAGCCGGGCATCTCGAACCACACTGATGCCGCTTCCCCTTAACGGACCTACGTTGGCACGTGGTTGCACGCAGTTGAGCCGCCCGTCAACGTACGACGGTAGCAACGCCTCCAGGCTCACTGGCTCAACTACGTCGAGTACATCACGTCCGCAAACCGGTATTCGCGCCCACGAGTACACCCCTATATGTATCCAGCATTCCAGCCTCGTTGCTGAGTGGTACATCCTCGGAACGATGCAAGCGGTCGGAATCTTGAGCCCAAGTCGAGCTATGTGCCCTGGGTAGATCACTGGCTCCCGCACGAGCACCCACCTGGCCATCGTTGCCACTGCACCACTGACCATCGGGAGCAGCACCCTGCCGCTCATCTAGAGCGTGAGCTAGTAAATGTCGTGCGGTATATCACAACAGTCAAGCACCTCGACATGCGTCGGCCGGGAAAAGACTTCTCTTAGCCACAAGCTCCATGGTCTCGTCCAAGATCAGTGTGGTACTGCAGTCGAACATGCGGGTAAAATACTATGGGAGCAGCTGCATGTGCATGGCCCAGACGCCGATGTTGGCGTGCAGGAGGTGGTACTCGCTGGCGCCGCAGCATGCTACATGGCTTAGGCAGGCACCTGTTGCGACACTCTGGCGTTGGCACCGACATTGTCAATGCAGTTGGTGATTCGGAGGAGGACGAGCAGGAAAGGAAAGAGTCTTGCATGTGTGTACAGATTCATGCAGGAAATTATTTCCTGGAAATACGGCCTTTGTTTACCTTTCTTTGAGGCTATAGATGACCCACACGAGGAAATCTATTATAACCGTTGGATGAAAATTAGTGGTGCGGGTGTACGGATCGGAGCATGGGAGGGGAGTAGGCAAGCCTCGTCCGACGCCGCTCGAACCCATGACATCACACAATGATATGTCTCCAACGTATCTATAATTTTTGATTGCTCCATGCTATATTATCTACTATTTTGGACTATATTGGGATTTATTTTACACTTTTACATTATTTTTGGGACTAACCTATTAACCGGAGGCCCAGCCCAGAATTGCTGTTTTTTGCCTATTTCAGAGTTTGGGAGAAACAGAATATAAAACGGAGTCCAAACAAAATGAAACCTTCGGGAACGTGATTTTCTCATCAGATAAGACACAGGAGACTTGGACCCTCCGTCAAGAAAGCCGCGAGGAGGTCACGATGGTGGGGGCCGGGCCCACCCCCCTAGGGCATGCCCCCTGCCTCGTGGGCCCCTCGGAGCTCCACCGACGTACTTCTTCCTCTAATATATACCAACATACCCCCAAATGATCAGATACGGAGCCAAAAACCTAATTCCACCGCCGCAACCTTCTATACCCATGAGATCCCATCTTGGGGCCTGTTCCGGAGCTCCGCCGGAGAGGGCCATCATCACGGAGGGCTTCTACATCATCCTAGCCCCTCCGATGAAGTGTGAGTAGTTCACCTCAGACCTACGGGTCTATAGTTATTAGCTAGATGGCTTCTTCTCTCTTTTTGGATCTCAATACAATGTTCTCCCCCGCTCTCGTGGAGATCTATTCAATGTAATCTTCTTTTTGCGGTGTGTTTGTTGAGACCGATGAATTGTGGGTTTATGATCAAGTCTATCTATGAATAATATTTGAATCTTCTCTAATTCTTTTATGTATGATTGGTTATCTTTGCAAGTCTCTTCGAATTATCAGTTTGGTTTGGCCTACTAGATTGGTTTTTCTTGCCATGGGAGAAGTGCTTAGCTTCGGGTTCAATCTTGCGGTGTCCTTTCCCTGTGACAGAAGGGGCATCAAGGCACGTACTGTATTGTTGCCATCGGGGATAACAAGTTGGGTTTTTTAACATATTGCATGAAACTATCCCTCTACATCATGTCATCTTGCTTAAGGCATTACTCTGTTTTTAACTTAATACTCTAGATGTGTGCTGGATAGCGGTCGATGAGTGGAGTAATAGTAGTAGATGTAGGCAGGAGTCGGTCTACTTGTCTCGGACGTGATGCCTATATACATGATCATACCTAGATATTCTCATAACTATGCTCAATTCTGTCAATTGCTCAACAGTAATTTGTTCACCCACCGTAGAATATGTATGCTCTTGAGAGAAGCCACTAGTGAAACCTATGGCCCCCGGGTCTATTCTCATCATATCAATCTCCATCACTTTATTATGGCTTTGCTTTTTGACTTTGCCTTTTACTTTTCACTTTGCATTTCTATACCAAAAATACCAAAAATATTTTCTCTATTAGATCTCACTCCCGTAAGTGACCGTGAAGGGATTGACAACCCCTAATGTGTTGGTTGCGTTGAGCTATTGTTTTGTGCAGGTACGAGGGACTTGAGCGTAGCCTCCTTCTGGATTGATACCTTGGTTCTAAAAGACTGAGGGAAATACTTACGCTACTTTGATGCATCATCCTCTCCTCTTCAGGGAAATCCAACGCAGTGCTCAAGAGGTAGCAAGAAGAATTTCTAGCGCCGTTGTCGGGGAGGCTTACGCAAGGTCAAGTCAAGATCTAGACACCCGACGACGAGCCATTTCTGGCGCTGTTGCCGGGGAGTCTGCGCAAAAGTCAACATACCAAGTACCCATCACAATTCCTTATCTCTTGCACTACACTATTTTCCATTTGCCTCTCGTTTTCCTCTCCCCCACTTCACCCTTGCTGTTTTATTCGCCTTCTTCCCGTATGTCCTTTTGTTTGTGTTTCCATGTACCTTCTATTTGCTTGCATCTTTGCTTGCTAAAAATCTATTGATATGGATCCACTTAAAGTGTTCTACTTGGATCATCTTTGATCCTTATGCGCTCGTGCTGAAACCCCAACTAGCCTAGTTGATGGGAAATCTTTAGATGAGCATGCTCATTTTGTGCGTCACCGTTTGTCTGAAAAGGGAAACTCTTATGGAGTCAAATAAACAGATTTTTGTGTTATGCTTGGAATCTTTGTGAAATTTATGATTTTACTTGTTGCTCTAAGAACCCTAAAAAACACCTTCCCTACCTATGTGAGTTTAATGAAAATGAAATCTTATCTTCTTATGCAAAGGGTGTTTATAGTTACTATGATATCAAACAAACTGAAGTATTTGTTGCTTTTAAGGGTGCTTTTGAAGTTGCTTCTTTGATTGAAAAGTATGATATTACTCTCTACGAATCTGAAAATTTTGACATACTGAAATATTGCTATGAAAACTATGCTCATAATGTCTATATCAAAGAATTTATTGAGAGAATGACTGTTGCTTTGGAAGAAAATAGTGATATGCATGAATCTATAGATAATGATGATTTCGATGATTTGATTGAAATATCCCTTGATGAACATGATGCTTGCTATTCTTGTGGCCATGATGCCAATAATTATAAAGATGAATTTGCTATAGTTCCTTATGTTAAACATGAGATCGTTGCTATTGCACCCATACTTGGTAGTTCCTTCGATGAAAAGCATGATTGCAACGATGTTACTATAAATTCTCTTGATGTCAGTTGTGCTAATAATATGCAAAACCCTAAGCTTGGGGATGCAAGTTTTGCTATGTCTACTACTTGTTGCAATGATCATGATTGGGATGATTCTTCTTATGATCTTGAAAATTTATTTAAGCCCCATGATGAATATGAGATTGATAGTAGTGTTTGCAATAATATTGAAAGTGGGTTCGGAAGAGTGTCAACTTTAGATCCCACATATTTGGAGAATGTTCAATATTATGATATTTTTGATAAAAGTGGGTTTGGAGAGGTCATGACTTTAGTTAATGTTAATCCCACTATTTTGGAAGAGCGTCAACTTTGCATGCATGTGGATCGTGTTGAAAATATTTTATGTGATAGCTATTTTGTTGAATTTGCTTATGATCCCACATGTAATTATTATGAGAGAGGAAAATATGGTTGTAGAAATTTTCATGATAATTGTCGGGTGGTTGGTGCGACATATGCCAACGGGTGGCTTATCTTTGTGGGAGCCAGTAAGACGTCGCCGGTGCCTGGAAGCGGGATGAGGCGAAGACATACACGCCGGCGGATCTTACCCAGCTTCGGGGCTCTCCGTGGAGATAACACCCCTACTGCTGCTCTGCGGGGTGCCCGCGTGATCACTCGATGAACAAGTAGCTACAAGGTGCTCCTCGAGCTGTTTGGCGAGAGGTAGAAGAAGGGCAAGGCTAGCTCTACTCTTCTCTCTATGTGTGGTAAAACCTAGATGAGATCAACCATTTGCATGGGTGCCCCGGGGGGTTTATATAGGCCTACCCCCCGCGGGTACAATGGTAATCCGGCTGGGCGCGGGTCCCAGCCGTCAGTGTCTACGCTCACCGGCTTCCACGCCGGCTGCTGGGGCCCGCCGGCTGGCGGGCCCTGCCGGCTGCCGGCCTCTTGGTCGACAGGTAGGCCCTACTGCCTAGGGCCCTGTCGGTGGCTGGTTACTGTTGCCTCAATCCTGATGATGAGGGCTTTATCGAGGTAAGTGTGGCTACAGTGCCGCCGCCTAGTAGGCGATCGTTGTAGCCTCACGTCGTCTTGTCTTCTTAATGGGGCGCCTTCTTCGAGGGAGGGAGCAAGCCGGCTTGGGAAAGCCGGCCATGTCTTGGGCCGACTAGAGGAGGCCTGGACGCCTTCGGGTATCTCTCTGCCCAAAGGGGCCCACCGCCCGTGGGCCGTGCTGACAGCCCGCCGTGGATGGCGCCATAGTCAACATGGCAACAGTGCCGCGTCGGACGGGTCAGGGCTACCCTGTATGGCGCACTATGCCAGGCGTGCTCCGGGTTTTGGGGGTGGCAGGCTTTACTGTAGCCACGCCCTGTCCCATCACCGTTATGTGGACGCGGACTTCGAGGGTACGATCTTGACCGTGTCATGGGAGCCGGCTTCTTGGAGTCGGCCTTCTCGTGGCCGGCTTCTTGGAGCCGGCCCTCCCGCGGCTTTCTTCATGAGGGTTAAGGCCGGGCCGCCTTCCGATAGTCGGCTTGAGAGCCAGCCGGCAGGGGGAAGGCGGCCCCTCGTCTTGAATCCTCGGAGGCCGGATCGGCTCGTAATTTTTTCTGAAGTGCCAAGGGGAGCCGGCTAGGCTACCCGTGGTCATTTACCCCAAAAGTAGTCCCCGAACCTGGTCGAGCTTCGAGGTTGGCAGGGGGACGAGAAGCTCGGTCAGCTTCCTATTTTGAGGAGCCGGCAGCTGGGAGCCGGCTCTGCTTATGCGTGCCGCCTTGGGGGGCGCCGTGGTCTCGTCAACAAAAACGTGGGCCAACTCACGCGCTGATCGCGCGCCTCCCCGCGTGTCACGTGGCGGAAAGGGCCTGCCATTGCGCGTGCACGACGGGACGTCACCATAGGCCCGGGCCCGCCACTCCTGGCCTCGGCCCAGGCGCGGATCTTCTACGGCCCAAGGTGGGCTGTTTGCCTTCCCGCGGCGGTTTCACCCCGCCGTCAAGGCGCAGTTATAGCGGGACGTGGGGGAGTAGGCGCAGTTAATCCCACGTCCCCCACACCACGCCTCCTCGGCTCCGCCACGAGGGTCTATAAGTAGGGGGAGGAGAGGGAGCGGCAAAGACTCGCACGCTCTCCCTCGCTCCAGCCTTTCTCGCTTTCCTTCCTTATTCTCTCTACCACCGCAGCGCCTCTTCGCCGCGCCGTTCCGCCGTCGGGCCTCTCGGTTCGCGGTTGCTCCGCCGCAGCGGGGTCGCACGCGCCTCCGCCGCCGCCGCACCTTTCTCCTCGCCGTGCCGTCCTAATGGCGTTGTCGAGCTCGTGGGACGGCTCCAACGTTCTTGACGAGCACATCGAGTTCCTTCGCCGGACGCGGCGCCTACCCGGCGAGAACTACGTGCGGGTTCGGCGTGCGCCAGAGAGGGAGATCTCGCCGACACGGGAGGAGGGCGAGCGGGTGGTCTTCCGCTCGCACTGCCCGCGCGGCTTCGGCCTCCCGGTGAGCGGGTTCCTTCGCTCCTTCCTCGAGTTCTACCATCTCCAGCCGCATCATCTCACCCCCAACGCAGTGATGCTGCTGTCGGCCTTCGTCACCCTCTACGAGGGCTTTCTTGGCGTTCTCCCCACACTGGAGCTTTGAGGAGAGTTCTTCCAAAGCAAGCTTCGCACCGTCGTCGCGGGCGTGCCCGCCCCATGCGGAGCATTCATCGCCATGAGGCGGACGGGCGAGAACAATCCGTTCCTGTCCATCCCGCTGATCCAGTCGGTGAAGCTCTGGCAGAAGTCCTACTTCTACGTGAGGAACCTCGCCCCGCAAGGCGACTTTGTCAACCTGCCGGCTTACGTAGTCGACCCGCCGGCTGCGAGGCCACCCTCATGGAGCTACCGGGCCCGGACGCTGTCCCACGCCGGGAACGCCGCCATCGCCCGACTCCGGGTGATGGTCCAGTCGGAGGGCCTGGTCGGAGCCGACCTGGTGGCCGCCTTCGTGGAGCGCCGGGTACTCCCGCTCCAAGGCCGGCCGCACATGATCTACCAGATGAGCGACCGCTTCGACCCATGCCGGCTGAGCACCAGGGAGATGCCCCATGTCGAGGTGTTCTACCTTGTGAACTACATCACCAACTGCAAGCTCCCCGAGGATTGGGGATACGGCAAAGAGCCGTACTCTCGCGCCAACCCTCCGCCTGCCGTAAGTCTTTCTTCTCTCCTTTCTTTTGTGTTGCCGGCTTCGATATGACCAGCCTCTGATCCGCCGGCTTGTTTTTTGCAGAATCCCCTACTTCCGCCGGCGGCAAGGGCCGTAGGGGCAGAGTGCTAGTTCCTCCCCGACCGCATGGTAGATGGCATCGACGATCTGGATCTTGGGGTGGCCGCCATGGAAGACGCCGCCGCGGGGCAATGCGGCGAGGCAGGCGGCGCGGGGCTCGGAGCCGACCTCGAGGACCGGGCGGACGACGATGAGGTCGAGGTTGTCCCGCACCGCCAGCCGGCGCCTGATTATCAAGGCGCGGGCCCTTTCGCCGCGCTAGCCGCCCGTGGCGGCGGACCGAAGCGCCGGGCCGTGTCGACCTACTTCGGCAGCCGGCCAAAGAAGCCCAGGGGCACCGCCGCAGCAACCAAGCGGGATGAGGCGGCCGCGAAGGCGGCCCGCTTCCAGAAGGTCGTGAAGCGGCCGCAGGCGGTTTCGGTGTAAGTGTTAAGCGTCTTGTACTCTTGTCGTGTTCTTCGATTGAAGTTCTTCTAAATTCCTCTTGGTTGATCGGCCATGGCACCGCTTTCCCTTGAACGGGGTCCTGCCGGCTCCATGATTGAATCAGCCGGAGGGTCGTCGAGCCCCCGCCGCGTGGACCCCTGCGCCGACCTCATGGAGGCTACGGAGCGGAACGCGCGGGAGGCGCAGGAGGAGCGGGAAGCGTCGGAGTGGAGGGCCGCCCAGGCGGCGAAGGAGTTGGCCGACTCGGCGGCCAAGGCCCAGGTGCAGGCGACGGCCGCGGAGAGGGAGGCAGAGGCCTCGCGCAACCAGCCTCCACAGCTCATCATCCCCCTCCACAGTGTGGCTCCCAACGTCCCCGTGCCTCCGTCTGAGGAAGCCAACCGCGGCCGGTCGGAGGCGGAGCGGAGGGAGGATGATGTGATTGTCTTGGAGGAGGTGCCGCGGACAGCGCGGACTGGGGCAGGCCAGAGCGGTCAGCCGGCTACGACACCGGTGCAGCCGGCGGGGAGCGAGCCCGCAGCAGGAGCCGGCCTGGTGGTGCAGCCGGCATCACGCCGGCGCGCGGGGGAAGCCTCCCCCGTGCCGGAGCCGGACAGAGTTGCGAGCGCCAGCCGGACGGCGGAGGCCTTGGAGGCGGCCAGCTCCAGCACGTCCGAGTGGACACCAAGCAGGGGGCCGGCCGAGCTGAATGCGGCAGCCCAGGAAGTCCGGGGCCGGCCTCAGGCTCATGCCACCACGCTGCAGCGATATACCCGAGATTTCCTTGCGACGCGGGCCGTCATCCGGGTGAGTCTTCTGCCCTTGGTTGTTTTGCTCTTTTGATTTCTTCTGTGGGGGCGCGTTAGTGCACCCACTGGGTGTAGTCCCCGAGTTCCGAGTCGGCTGCTGAGCAGGCGGCTTGGAACTTACTAGGTCCTGACAGTTATCTTATTCCCGCATCCTGTCTGATCTTCCAAGAGTACCATAACCAGAGTACCGCCGCCTTCGACTCCCAGGCTCAGGAGCTGCGCCAGAAGAGCGAGGATCTGACCGACAGCCGGAGTGCGTGCTCTGTTTTGTTCATATCCTGTGGGGGCGCGTCAGCGCACCCACTGGGTGTAGTCCCCGAGATCCGGGCCGACTACTGAGCAGTCGGGTCGGATCTTTCCCGACGACTTCTTCCTTATTGTTTCTTCCTTTGTCTTCATGCTTGCAGGGGCCAATGCCGACCTGAGGGAGCAGCTCGGCGGGGCCCAGACCGCCTTTCGCGCCAAGGAGGCCGAGCTCAATGCCCTAGTCCTGGAGCGCGACCGCCTGGCCAAGAAGTTGGCCGACCAGGAGGAGAGCCACAAGGCGGCCCTGAAGAAGGCGCAGGACAGCGAGGCCGCCCTCAAAGCTGAGTTCGAGACCGAAGCGGCGGGCTGGGCTCAGGCGAAGCAAGCGCTGAGCGAGGGTTACAGCCGGATCGAGGATCTGATCGATGGTAAGCCGCCTTCCTCATTCCTTGCTCGCCCCGTTGCCCTCTGATTCGTCTTCTGATTTGTGCTGCTTTTGTTCTTTGCGCAGACTACTTCCCCCGCCACTTCGTCGTTGCCACCCAGGCCATCGGGGCCCACCGCGAGGCACGCCGGCAGGCGGGGGTTGAGATCACGCCGGACGCGAGCCGGACACTTGAGGAGCAGCTCATGGCGATCCAAGCCCGGCTGCAGCCAGCACACCGCATGCTCCGCCGCCTCCAGCGTGCTGGGGCGCAGGTGCTGGCCGCCCTCTGGCCAGGCGAAGCGATTCCCCTCACCCCGAGCCGTACTACCGACTGGCTGGAGGTGGCAGTCGGCCGCTTTGAGGCCTGGAAGGCCTCCGCTGCTCGATCCGGAGCCAGGCGGGCGCTGGAGTTCGTCCGGGCCTGGTACCCCGGGCTGAATTTGGAACAGCTGAGGACTTGGCGGGAGGAGGCTGACGAAGAGCTGGTGGAGGAGCGGCCGGCTATCATCCAGTGTGCTTCGGCTCTTGCCGAGTTTACTGACACCAGCGTCTTCGCTCCTGAGGTGGACGACAACGGCGTCGCCCAGCCGGAGGAGTGGTTCGGGCTGAACCCGGCGGAGGGTGAAGACTCGGCGGTGAAGGTGAAGACGAAGAAGGGAAGGAGGGCGAAGACGTCGTGCCGACCGGTGAAGCAACCAGCCAGCCTCAGCATGACCGTGCCTCCAGCAACGAGGCGCGTGCTAGCGCGCCCTCTGCGAGAGGCGGTGATCATGCCGAGGTTCACCAGCCTCCCACTCCTCCAGCCGGCGCTACTGTCTCCACCGACCTGCCCGACTCGCCAGTCGTTCCCTTGGCTTGATCTGCCATCCTTGCTTTTCCTGCTTGTTACTCTTTGAACAATTCTTATTAAGCTTGCGCAGTTCCACCCACTAGGGGTGTATTCAAACTATGTTGAATGTTGGTCTTTTCAAGGCCTTTTGTGTAAATACAATCATGCATATGTTTGGCTTCCACTCTCGTATGCTTTTTATCCTTAGGCTGTTTCCTTTGCTGCCTTCCCCTGATTGCTACCTTCCCAGCCGGCAGCTGCTCTGCAGTCTGTGGCTAAGGAAGGACTCGGCTATCTTTTTTGGGGAAGGCAAGTACTCGAGCTTTCTTAGATTGTAGCGAAGTGAATGGAAACCGGCCGGCCGGCTACTCTTGTAGTCGGTCGGCGGTGGGAAAAAACCGGCTTTTGTTATATTAGTCTGTTAGTCCCTAGCCGTTTTTCGTGTGGGCGTCCTTTCCTGCCTTTGGCTCTTGCCAGCCGGACAACCGATTCTTCGAACTGCGACTTTTGCCAAGAGAGGGATTTGGAGCCGGCACACTACTTGTCTGACCGCGGGTAGGACTTCTAACATAACTCAAGGCGGCCAGTCCCCGGGCCGACTAGTCGAACCCGGTGCCGGACGAGAGAAGTGAATGTAATGACATAATCATAAGCATGATACTCTTCATTCATAGATGAAAGATGGCAGTCCCCGAGTTCTCCTTGGGGGGCCTATTGTCTCGTACTTAGTACAAAAGTTAGCGTGATACATACTGCATTTCAACTGTAAAATCTTCGGAGGAGGTTGGCGTCCCATGGTCGTTCCGACTCCTTGCCGGAGTCATCTCTCTTTCGTGCCTTCGGCTTCTGTGCGTCGATCAGGTAGTAGGAGTCGTTTCCTAGCGCTTTGCTGATGACGAAGGGGCCTTCCCAAGGGGCCGAGAGCTTGTGTTGGCCGGCTATTCGCTGGATCAGCCGGAGCACAAGGTCGCCCTCTTGGAAGGATCTTGGCTTAACCTTCCGGCTGTGGTAGCGACGCAGACCCTGCTGGTAGATGGCGGACCGGCTGAGGGCTAATAGCCGGCTTTCTTCCAGCAGGTCGAAGTCGTCTTCTCGTGCTTCCTTGGCCTCCGCCTCCGTGTACATGGTCACCCGAGGCGAGTCGAACTCGATGTCGGTTGGGATGACCGCCTCGGCACCATATACGAGGAAGAAAGGAGTGAAGCCAGTTGACCTGTTTGGGGTAGTGCGGAGACTCCAGAGGACGGCCGGCAGCTCATCGAGCCAGCAGCCGGCCGAACGCTCCAGTGGCACGACCAGTCGGGGCTTGATGCCGGAAAGGATGAGGCCGTTGGCTCGTTCGACTTGGCCGTTCAACTGCGGGTGGGCAACGGACGCTAAGTCCAGTCGGATGCCCTGCGTCGCACAGAAACGTGCCAATGCTCCCTTGGCAAAATTTGTGCCGTTGTCGGTGATGATGTTGTGCGGCACTCTGTACTGAGTTGTTATGTCTGTGATGAATGTCATGGCAGTCAGCCCATTCAGCCTTTTGATCGACTTTGCTTCGATCCACTTGGAACTTGTCCACGGCCACAAGCAGATGTGTCATGCCGCCGCGCGCCGTCTTGAATGGGCCCACCATGTCCAGACCCCAAACGGCAAAGGGCCAAGTGAGGGGAATAGTCTTGAGTGCCGAAGCCGGCAGGTGTTGCTTGGAGCTGAAGACTTGGCACCCTTTGCAATGTTTTACTAATTCCTTGGCGTCGTCCAAAGTAGTCGGCCAAAAGAATCCATGGCGGAAAGCCTTGGCGACTAGTGATCTTGAGGCCGCGTGGTGGCCCCATTCACCTTGGTGGATGTCTCTGAGGATTGCTATGCCCTTCTCTTGCTCAACGCATTGCTGGAAGACTTCAGTGACGCTGTGCCTGACGAGCTCTCTGTTGACGATTGTGTATGCTCCGGCTGGGCGTTGGACTTGTCTTGCCTCTGTCTCGTCAGCCGGCAGTTCTTGGTTTGTCAGGAAGTTGAGGATGGGCTGGGCCCATGATGGAGCTGTGACTTCTTCTATTGCCAATGCGGCTACTGCGACCAGGGTGGGCGGGCTGGGTTGTCAAATGCTGGAGTTGGCCACCGCCTGCTGTGCTGGTGCAGTCCCCGGGCCGACTACCGCAGTCCCCGAGCTGGGTTCAGAAGTCCCCGGGTCGGGTGCGACTACGGAAGTCCCCGAGCCGCCTGCTGAAGTCCCCGCGCCGCCTATCGAAGTCCTCGGGCCGCCTGCTTGGCTCTTCAAGCCGGAGCCGGCTGCATCAGGGCTAGGCGGCACGAAGAGGAATCGGACTCTGGAGACGGCTTGAGGAGGCGTTGTAGAGAGACGCCGGTTGGTATTGCTTGCCGAGTGGAGCCTATTCGAGCCAGGGCATCTGCTGGCCCGTTGTCGGCTCGTGGTACGTGGAGGAACTCGCATCCTTCAAAGTACCCGCTGATCTGCTGGACGAGGAACCGGTAGCTTGCCATGTTTGCGTCCTTGACGTCCCAATCGCCGGATGACTGCTGGACTATCAAGTCTGAGTCGCCGTAACACAGGATCCAGCGTATGCCGAGCTCTTTGGCAAGCCGGAGCCCGTGTACGAGCGCCTCATACTCGGCCTCGTTGTTGGAGGCGGCAAAGTGAATTTGCAGCGTGTATCTGAGCTTGTCGCCTTTGGGAGAGGTGAGGATGACGCCGGCTCCCAAGCCGGTGAGCATCTTGGACCCGTTGAAGTGCAGGCGCCAGTGAGTGGAGTTGGGAGCCGGCGGTAGGTACTGGGTTTCGGCCCAGTCGACGAGGAAGTCGGCCAATGCTTGGGACTTGATGGCGGTGCGGGGCTGGTAGAAGATCGTGTAAGGGGACAGCTCGATGGCCCATTTCGCCACCCGGCCGGATGCATCCCGGCTGCCTATGATCTCGGCGAGCGGGGCGGTGCATACGACCGTGATGGGGTGCTCTTGGAAGTAGGGCTTCAGCTTCTTGGCGGCAAAGTACACGCCGTAGCACATCTTCTGGTAGTGCGGGTAGTTCTGCTTCAAGGTAGACAGCACCTCGCTCAAATAGTACACCGGCTTCTGGACCGGCTGGGCTCGGCCCTCTTCTGGGCGCTGGACTACGATGACGGTGCTGACCACCCGGCTGGTTGCAGCAATGTAAAGGAGCATGGGATCTTTCTCAGTCGGCGCCGCCAGGACAGGCGGCGTGGTTAGTATCTTCTTCAGTTCGTGAAAATCTTGGTCGGCTTGGTCATTCCACTTGAAGTGAGTGGTCTTCTTCATGAGGCGGTAGAGGGGGAGAGCCTTCTCTCCGAGTCGGCTGATGAAGCGGTTCAGGGAAGCCAAGCATCCGGTGAACTTCTGGACGTCTCGAAGTTTGGTGGGAATCGCCATTCTCTCAATGGCCTTGATCTTCACTGGGTTGCATTCGATACCGCGTTCGGAGATCAGGAAGCCTAGGAGCTGGACGGCTGGCACTCCGAACACGCATTTCTCAGGGTTGAGCTTGATCCGGAATCGGCGCAGGTTCTCGAATGTTTCCTTGAGGTCTTCCAGCAAGGTGTTGCGCTTCTCCGTCTTCACCACAATGTCGTCCACGTAGACGTGGGCATTCCTGCCGAGCAGCTTGAGGAGGCGCTTCTGCATGCAACGCTGAAAGGTGGCACCGACATTTCTCAAGCCCAATGTCATAGTCAGGTAGCAGAAAGCTCCAAAGGGCGTGATGAAGGCGGTCTTCAGGCGGTCGGTCGGGTCCAACTTTATTTGGTGGTACCCGGAGTAAGCATCCAAGAAACTCAGCAGCTCGCATCCGGCTGTGGAGTCTATCACTTGATCTATCCTTGGCAGGGCAAAAGGATCTTTGGGGCAGGTTGTCGGCATTCTGGGAACGGGGGTCCCCAGACTTGCTTGCCTGCGGCCTGCGGCGTTGCTCGAGTGGGGGCCCAACGTGGCCCATCTTCATCAACACAAGGCTCAAGACCCTCGCGAGGGGCCAAGCCTCACGAGGCGGACGACACGGCGCTTCCTCAAGCACGGCCTCCTTAGGCTGGCTCGCGAGGAGGCGGAGAGATCAAGGTGGGGTACCTCACGAGGTGCCCATGACGCAGGCCATGACGACCAAGGGTGCCAGGCGGGCGCCAGCCCGCGCAGCGTTTCCCTTTCCTCTTTGGTGCAAAGGGGGCAAGCGTAGGCGAGGGGATCAAGAAAAGGTATCTATTTCGGTGCAACGAGACCAAGACCAGTCCAACGGTGGGAAGGAGGTCACCATGGATCCCAGGACGACGTCACCACAGGGCCTTTGGCAGGCGAAGACCAACTTTAGTCAGGATAAGTGTACCAGATGTTCCCCTTCAAATTGGCCAATTGTTGGCGCCCTTCCCGCTCAATATTTGGGAAGAGGCCCAGGGCCTTTGCCTATAAATAAGGCCAGCCACCCCCAGGGTAGGGGCATCTAGAACCTGAGGTAGAATCCCGCATCCAAAGGAAGAGAGAAGGGCGATCGAACTCCTCCTAGCAGTTCATCCCCTAACCAAGAACAGACCCTCGCGAGGTCGTTCTTCCTTGTACTGTTCTTCCTCATCAGCCCAAGAGGCAATCCACCCACCACAAACTAGAGTAGGGTATTACACCACAATGGTGGCCCGAACTAGTATAAACCCTGTGTCTCATGTGTCGTTCTTGTAGTAGTTTAGATCCTTACGAGACGGAGAGGTAGAAGGGCACGATCTCTGCGCGCACCGCAGAGTTCGAACCTTAAGGGTATGCCGGAACCCGTGATCCGACATTTGGCGGGCAAGGTAGGGGTGCGCCGGAATTTGTCTTCCACCGCTCCGCTCTCCTCCGACCGTCGCATCCATGTACGGCGGACGTCGAGCTCGCGTCACGTCGGCGGCCCTCGCTGGTGGACGTCCTCGCCGCCCCCCGTCGCACGCCGCTAACACCACCAGCAGCCCAGCGGGAGGCGAGCAGCAAGCACCACCCCGGCACCTGTCAATGCGACCGGGCTGCCGCACCACAACGTCGACGCTCCCGGTTGTCACGGCCCTCCTGGGCGGCTCGCAGGCGCCGCCCACAAGCCGCCACGTCAAGCCGTTTGCCCGCCAGATCGGCGTCGTTTCTGCACGGCAGGGGGCTCCCGCGGACCGAGCGGCGAGCGAGGCTGGCCTGACCTTCAGCTCGGAGGACCACCATGCCAACTTGGCCGGCTCGGGCGCGCTCCCCCTGTTGTGCACCCCCACCATCTGCCAGGTGGCCGTCACCAGAACCCTCGTCGATGGTGGCGCGGGCCTCAGCGTGCTTTCGGTCGAGACCTTCAACCTCCTCCGCATACCCCGGGAGAGGCTGCAACCCAGCCGACCCTTCTCCGGTGTCGGGGGCGGGTCGTCCGACTCCTTGGGACAGATCCGGCTCCCGATGACCTTCGGCACCTACGACAACTTCCGCACGGAGATGGTCGACTTCGACATCGCCCCCATCGGCCTCCCTTACAACGCCATCCTCGGCTACCTGGCGCTGGCTCAGTTCATGGACGCCACGCACCCGGCATACAACCTCTTGAAGATGCCCGAGAGCAACGGTACCCTCACCGTGCGCGGAGACACCGGGGACGCCCTGTGGGTACTCAAGCTCGCCTTCAAGACGGCGGCATCGGCACAGCCCGTCAACGTGGGGACACCTGAGCCCAAGGGGCCTGCGCCTACTAAGAAGAAGCAGTTGTTCACCCAGGACAAGGCAGAGACAAAGCAGATACCCGTCGACGAGGACGGGTCCTCCAGCGCCACTTTCACCATTGGCGCCAACCTGGGGCTTGAGCAGGAAGAGGCCCTGGTCAAGTTCCTGCGTGCAAACAAGAAATTGTTTGCTTGGGAGCCCGATCAGTTGGCAGGGATCCCCAGGGACGTCATAGAGCACCACCTCAACGTGTGCCCAAATGTGCGTCCCGTGAAGCAGGAGGCAAGGCGGCAGTCCGCAGAGAAGCAGGCCTTCATCATCCAAGAGCCCCGGAAGTTGGAAGCCGCTGGAGTCATTCGCGAGGTCCGGTGCCCAGATTGGTTGGCCAACCCTGTCGTTGTGCCCAAGAAAGGGGGAAGGAACGCATGTGTGTCGACTTCACCAACCTCAACAAGGCATGCCCACAAGATCCGTTCCCGCTCCCTCGCACCGACCAGATCGTCGATTCTACCGCCGAGTGCGACCTGTTGTGCTTCTTAGATGCCTTCTCCGGATATCACCAGATCAAGATGGTGATAGAAGACGTTGAGAAGACCGCCTTCTTGCCCCCGTGCGGGGTGTACTGGTACACATGCATGCCATTTGGACTACGCAACGCAGGGGCAACCTTTCAGCGGCCGATGCACATCACCTTGGGCCCGCAACTCGGGAAGAATGTGGAAGCATACGTCGATGACATTGTGGTGAAATCTTGAGAGGCCAGGACCCTGATACGAGACCTGGAGGAGACCTTCGCGAGCCTCGACGCAGTGAACCTGCGGCTCAACCCGGAGAAATGTGTGTTTGGCGTTCCCTCAGGCAAGCTTTTGGGGTTCCTCGTGTCTCACCGTGGCATCGAGGCGAACCCCGGGAAGGTCAAGGCGGTCGAGGACATGAGTCTGCCAAAGACCCTCAGAGAGATGCAAAAGCTCACTGGGCGTGTGACCGCGCTGGGGCGCTTCATATCCAAGCTGGGGGAACGGGCGCTGCCTTTCTTTCAGCTGATGAAGAAAAAATGACCCTTTGAGTGGACTGAAGAGGCAGATAGGGCGTTTCAAGATCTCAAGAGATACCTAACCAGTCCCCCAGTCATGGTGGCTCCGCGCCCTCAAGAGCCTCTGCTGCTTTACCTTGCCGCCACCCCCTACTCTGCCAGCGTGGCACTAGTGGCGGTTAGGGAGGAGCGCCAGCCCAAGACCAAAGCGGCAGCCCGAGGCTAGACAAGACGGGAACAGGGAAAGCTCGAGGGAGCCGAAACTACAGCTGAAGAGAGTCAGCTGCCGAGGGACGCACTAGAGATAGGAGAGGCAGCATGCCCGGATGGTCAGCCTCCTAAGGCCACAACATCACGCGAAGTGCCCTCACCTCCCGAGGGCGCCGCGACCCAAGCTGCCCTCAGCCTTGTTGAGCACCCGGTCTACTTCGTTAGCATGGTGCTACGGGACGCGAGGGCATGATACCTGATGCCTCAGAAGCTCCTCCTCGCGCTGCTGGTGGCCTCGCGCAAGCTGCGGCACTACTTCCAAGCTCACCCGATCAAGGTCGTCTCATCGTACCCCCTGGAGAGGGTGCTCAGGAGCCCTAACTCAGCCGGAAGGGTCGCAGAGTGGAACATAGAGTTGCAAGCGTTTCAGCTCGAGTTCAGCACAACTAGGGTCATCAAAGGAGCCGCGTTGGCTGATTTCGTGGCGGAATGGACAGAGGCGCCGGGCCTCAAGGATGACGAGGATCGCTCCCTCTCCCCAGGGAGCGAGGCGCCAGAAGGCTGGGTCATGTACTTCGACGGGGCATTCTCCAGGCACGGCGCGGGGGCTGGTGCTGTGCTGATATCACCCTCTCAGGATAAGCTTTGCTATGCCGTACAACTTTGTTTCCAGCAAGGAGAAAAGGTCTCCAACAACATAGCAGAATATGAGGGATTGATAGCCGGGTTGAAGGCCGCAGCGGCCCTGGGAGTGAAGCGCCTCACGGTCAAAGGAGACTCGCAGCTCCTAGTCAACTTCTCCAACAAGGTGTACGAGCCGAAGGATGAGCATATGAAGGCCTACCTAGCAGAGGTCCGCAGGATGGAAAAGCAGTTCTGGGGGCTGGAGCTGAAGCACGTGCCCCGTGGCACCAACCAGGAAGCTGACGACATAGCCGGACGGGCGTCCAGGCGGCTGCCGCAGAAGCCCGGCATCTTTGAAGAGCGGCTCTTCAAGCCTTCAGCGCAGCCAACGCTATCAAGCACAGCTCAGCCTCGAGAGGAGCTCCCTCAGCCGCCAGCCTCGGGAGCTCCGGGCTGCGGGCCGACCTCAGGAGCACGTTTGCTCCTGGCGATGGAACCTTAGGAGGAACGCTGGATCACCGAGCTCCGGAATTACCTGATACATGGGACCCTGCCAGATAAGGAGGAGGAAGCAAAGCGTGTGGCGCGGCAGGCCACGGCATACTGCATCAGAGACGGGGAACTCTACCGGAAGCGACCCAACGACGTATCTCTGCGCTGCATCTCTAGGGAGCAAGGAAGGGAACTACTGGGGGACATACACGGCGGAGACTGCGGACACCACTCGTCATCACGAACCCTCGTCGGCAAAGCATTCCGTAGTGGGTTCTATTGTTCCACCGCGCTCAACGACGCGATCGGATTGTTAAAGGCTTGTGAGGCCTGCCAGTTCCATTCCAAGCAGATCCATCAGCCAACGGGGAGCCTGCAGACTATACCCCTCTCGTGGCCATTCGCAGTTTGGGGGTTGGATATTCTGCGCCCGTTCCCTCGGGCGCCAGGGGGCTACCGTTACCTCTACGTCGCCATTGACAAGTTCACCAAGTGGGCGGAGGTGGAGGTTGTCCGTACCATCCCCGCAGTCTCCGCGGTCAAGTTCATCAAGGGAATCGTGAGCCGGTTTGGGGTGCCGAACCGCATCATCACAGAAAACGGTTCGCAGTTCACCAGTAACCTCTTCAAAACATACTGTGCTAACCTTGGAACGCAGATATGCTACGCTTCGGTGGCACACCCGCGAAGCAATGGGCAAGCTGAACGAGCCAACGCGGAGGTCCTGAGAGGCCTCAAGACCAGGACGTTCAAGAAGAAGCTGGAGGCCTGTGGCAGAGGTTGGTACGATGAGCTCCAATCCGTGCTGTGGTCCATCCGCACGACCGCGACCAAACCAACCGGGGAAACTCCGTTCTTCCTAGTCTACGAAGCCAAAGCAGTCCTTCCTCACGATGTCAGGCGTCGCTCCACGCGGGTCCTGGCGTTCGACGAGGCACAGCAGGATGCCATGCGGGGGATGGACCTCGTGCTGGGGGAGGAACGCCGCCGGGAAGCCGCGCTGCGAGCGGCAAGGTACCAACAAGCGTTACGACGATATCACTGCCGCAACATCCGCCCCAGGACCCTCGAGGTAGGAGACCTCGTACTCAGGCGGGTCCTCTCTAGGGAAGGGTTGCACAAGCTCTCTCCCATGTGGGAGGGCCCATTCAATGTTGTTCATGTTTCCAGGCCTGGTTCCGTGTGCTTGGAGACTCAAGAGGGGGAGCCGATCCAGAACGCGTGGAACATCCAGCACCTCCGGAGGTTTTACCCCTAAAAGGCCCTGAGCCTGTGAAGAAGGCGAACGCCTGTGAAGATCATCTCTTTTGGACAAGGCCCTGAGCCTGTGAAGAAGGTGAACGCCTGTGAAGGTCATCTCTTTTTGGAAAAGGCCCTGAGCCTGTGAAGAAGGCGAACGCCTGTGAAGATCATCTCTTTTTGGAAAAGGCCCTGAGCCTATGAAGAAGGCGAACTCCTGTGAAGATCATCTCTTTTTGGAAAAGGCCTTGAGCCTATGAAGAAGGCGAACGCCTGTGAAGATCATCTCTTTTTGGAAAAGGCCCTGAGCCTGTGAAGAAGGCGAACGCCTGTGAAGATCATCTCTTTTTGGAAAAGGCCCTGAGCCTGTGAAGAAGGCCAATGCCTGTGAAGCTCATTACCCCTAAGGAGAAAGGCCCGGAGCCTGTGAAGAAGGCCAATGCTTGTGAAGCCCATTACCTCTAAGAAGAAAGGCCCGGAGCCTGTGAAGAAGGCCAATGCCTGTGAAGCTCGCCGCCCCGTGACACTCTCACGTAATAATGAGTGGGGCTGTACACGCCCCGGAGTCTCAGGAGCGCCGGCCTCAGGCCCTGGGGCTCCCTCCCACACCCAGTGGCAGCACTTAGCTCCGCACTGGTGAGAAGACATCGAAGACTAGACTAGGTGCCGGACGCGGCTTTTTCATTTGCTTTCCGCATTTGACGTGTTTTACTTGCATTTGAAGTCTTATCGAAGCTATCGCCGTTGTTGATTTGTGGTTTGTCTACTTTCGCTCCTTGTTTTGATTTTCTCTCATGAAGGCCTCGCGAGGGATGGGGCTCGAACGCCCTCGCGAGCGTTTTTGCTCAAGCCATTTAAAGGTTTCACGGCCCGGGCTCTCTACAGGAGCACCCCTCTAGTCCGTGCCCCTCGGGCACCGCGACATACACAGGGCCTGGGTCGGTCGCCCCCCTGCTGGGGCCGCAAACTACCTACGCGAGGGCAAATAGTTGAGATGCGCAACAACAAAATTAAGGTAAAGGCTACAATGGCAATAATTCTCAACACACCCCCACGGGGCTCCACGCAGCTGTCTTATCTTACACAGGAAGAAAAAGGAAAAGGAAAGGGCGAGCCCGGCGCGGCCCGCCTCGCATCAGTCTACGGAGGCGACACCAGAAGCCTCCGGAGCTCAGGCGGACTCCCTCTCGCGCTTCAACGGAGCGCGATGACGGGCGGCTGAACAGCCACCCACCAAGCAGGCGCGGCGGCGAGGGGGCTGGCTGCGGCCACCGCTGGAAGAGCCGCCTGAAGGGGAGTAGGCGAGGCTTGGGGAGCCTCGGGCGCCGCCAGCAGAGCGGGCACTGTCTCCTTCGTTGTCGTCCTCAGGTCAGCATCCTGCATGGCGACCGTCTTCCCCAAACACCCTCACGTAGAGGGTGCTGTCGCCGTCGAACTTGAAGTGCAGGGTGCACCGCTTGCCCGGGCCGCGCGCGCGGGCAAACGTTTGCCAGCCGCGGGTCAGGGCCCCATTCCCAGAAGGGGAGACCTCGAGCGAGACCCAAGAGGCCCTAATGGAGCAGCCGTCAACCTGGGGCCAGAAGCCGCACCGGGCGCCGGCCGGCAGCTCGCTGATGAAGAAGCGAGGGAGCTGGAGCCAGGTGCTTGTCGGGTCCGCCGACCACACGACGAACTCCGGCAGCACCTCCGCCGAGCGGAAGCGCGGCCTGGGAGGCCGCGCAGCCACAGCCTGCCTCTCCATGGCAGCCGAGCGCTCACCACCGCGCGGAGAATCACCCCCGTGCCCACGGGGAGCCACAGCAGGGACCGCGGGATGCTTGCGGGGACAACCCCGGCCGCGCTTGGCCAGAGGGGAGTCGGGCCCCGCCCGACTAGCCTTCCCCTTCTCCGCAGCTGAGAACCTCTTCGGAGCCATGCGAGCGGCGGCGGCGAAGGAGAGGAAGAAGAAGAGAAGCGGGAAGGGATGGACTGGCGGAGCTTGTGCGGCCTCGCACTTATAGCCGGAAGAGGCCAACCATCAAGCACCACGATAGCAGGTAATAATGACCCGTATCTAGGCATGCAGGGACTAGTCAAGTCACACAGTTGCCGAGGCGTCGTGGGGAAGTGGAGACGCCCACGTCCTGTCAAACCGCCACGCGGCGCCCAAGGCCGCAGGCTGTTAGGGCCCGCGGCGCTTCGCCCTTGCCCTTTCGCCTCTCGGCACGACCAAGTCCATGCGCACCTTGGGCCCGGGGCCTACTGTCGGCGATCTGGGAACGGGGGTCCCTAGACTTGCCTGCCTGCGGCCTGCGGCGTGGCTCGAGTGGGGGCCCAACGTGGCCCATCTTCATCAACGCAAGGCTCAAGACCCTCGCGAGGGGCCAAGCCTCGCGAGGCGGATGACATGGCGCTTCCTCAAGCACGGCCTCCTTAGGCTGGCTCGCGAGGAGGCGGAGAGATCAAGGTGGGGTACCTCACGAGGTGCCCATGACGCAGGCCATGACGACCAAGGGTGCCAGGCGGGCGCCAGTCCGCGCAGCGTTTCCCTTTACTCTTTGGTGCAAAGGGGGCAAGCGCAGGCGAGGGGATTAAGCAAAGGTATCTATTTCGGTGCAACAAGACCAAGACCAGTCCAACGGTGGGAACGAGGTCACCATGGAGCCCAGGACGACGTTACCACAGGGCCTTTGGCAGGCGAAGACCAACTTTAGTCAGGATAAGTGTACCAGATGTTCCCCTTCAAATTGGCCAATTGTTGGCGCCCTTCCCTCTCAATATTTGGGAAGAGGCCCAGGGCCTTTGCCTATACATAGGGCCAACCACCCCCAGGGTAGGGGCATCTAGAACCTGAGGTAGAATCCCGCATCCAGAGAAAGAGAGAAGGGCGATCGAACTCCTCCTAGCAGTTCATCCCCTAACCAAGAACAGACCCTCGCAAGGTCGTTCTTCCTTGTACTGTTCTTCCTCATCGGCCCAAGAAGCAATCCACCCACCACAAACTAGAGTAGGGTATTACACCACAATGGTGGCCCGAACTAGTATAAACCCTGTGTCTCATGTGTCGTTCTTGCAGTAGTTTAGATCCTAACGAGACGGAGAGGTAGAAGGGCACGATCTCTGCGCGCACCCCAGAGTTCGAACCTTAAGGGTCTGCCGGAACCCGTGATCCGACACAGGCCTTGTTGAGGCTTGTGTAGTCTATACACATGCGCCACTTGTTGTTCTTCTTCAGCACGAGGACCGGGTTGGCGAGCCACTCCGTAAAGAAAACCTCCATAATGAAGCCGGCGGCCAGAAGCCGGGCTATCTCTTCTCCTACAATCCTTCTCTTTTCCTCCGACAGTCGGCGGAGGGGTTGTTTGACTGGTTTTGCACCTTCTCGGACGTGTAATTTGTGCTCGGCGAAATCCTTCGGAACACTCGGCATGCCCTTGGGGGACCATGCAAAGATGTCCCGATTCTCAGGGAGGAAATCGGCGAGCTCGCCTTCCTATTTGCTGTTTAGGTTTGCCCCAATGACGGCAAACCTTTCCGGGTGCTCGGGGTCAAGAGGTATCTTCTTCGTTTCCTTGGCCGGCTGGAAGGAACCTTGGGCATCACATTCTTTGGGATCGGGGGACAGGGCCGGCTGCTTGCCAGCCATGGCCACGACCCGGTCCAACTTCTTCTTCTCTTCGGCAATCACAAGGGACTCAGCCAACCGGCTGCTGGCTGTTGCGCACTTAGAAGATTTCTTGTAATCTCCGACTATGGTGATGATGCCCTTGGTGCTCGGCATCTTCATCTTGAGGTAAGCATAATGGGGGACAACCATGAACTTGGCCAGGGCCGGACGGCCAAGCAGTGCATGGTAAGAGCTCTCACGGTCGATCACTTCAAACCAGGTGGCCTCCCTGCGGAAATGATCCTTGTCCCCAAAGAGAACATCAATCTTGATCTTGCCAATGGGGGCACAGAACAGGCCGGGTACGATGCCGTGGAACACAGTTCGAGTAGGCGTGAGCTGCTTCGTCTTGACGTTGAGCTTCTTCAGGGTGTCAAGGTACAGGATGTTGATGCTGCTCCCGCCGTCTATCAACACGCGGGAGAAACGGGCTGCGCGTCTGTCTGTTGCAAGGGTGGCATCCAGAACCAGCGCATAAGAGCCGGGAGATGGCATCACCTCTGGGTGGTCGGCCCGGCTCCAGTTGATGGTTTTTTCTGACCAGTGCATGTGCTCGGAGGGGTTGGCGGCAACCGCGTTGACTTCCTAGTGTTCTCGGCGCCTGCTGCGCCGGTCTTCAGGCTAGCTTGTAAAGATGACGTAGGCGGCGTGCTCGTCGGGGAACTCATCGTGCACGGCTCCGACTGCTGGCGGAGCAGCTGGCTGCTGTGGAGCCGGAGGCGGCGGACCAGCAGGCGGAGGCGGCACGAGCCCTTCGCCTTTGGAGATTCGGGTGAGCCAGTGGCACTTCCGGGTTGTGAGGTTGGACGGCTTCGCGCCGCTGTGGAACTTGCATGGGGCGTCGAGGGTGTTGATGCTGCTCCCGCCGTCTATCAACACGCGGGAGAAACGGGCTGCGCGTCTGTCTGTTGCAAGGGTGGCATCCAGAACCAGCGCATAAGAGCCGGGAGATGGCATCACCTCTGGGTGGTCGGCCCGGCTCCAGTTGATGGTTTTTTCTGACCAGTGCATGTGCTCGGAGGGGTTGGCGGCAACCGCGTTGACTTCCTAGTGTTCTCGGCGCCTGCTGCGCCGGTCTTCAGGCTAGCTTGTAAAGATGACGTAGGCGGCGTGCTCGTCGGGGAACTCATCGTGCACGGCTCCGACTGCTGGCCGAGCAGCTGGCTGCTGTGGAGCCGGAGGTGGCGGACCAGCAGGCGGAGGCGGCACGAGCCCTTCGCCTTTGGAGATTCGGGTGAGCCAGTGGCACTTCCGGGTTGTGAGGTTGGACGGCTTCGCGCCGCTGTGGAACTTGCATGGGGCGTCGAGGGTTTGCTTGTAGGAGAAGGCCGGCTGCCAAGCCGGCCTGCCGCCTTTCTGTTTCTTGGGTGTGGGCCACCCTTCGAGCTGCTCGCCCTCGACCGTGGCCACCTGCCGACTGGTGGAAGGCGGCATGGGGCCCTTGCGTTTGTGGTTGTTTTGGTACGGGCGTCAGCCGGAGTCCCCGGCCGGCGTCTTGGGCGCCAGGTTGAGTACCTTCCCGGACGCGTCAACCCAATGTTCGGCCTTCATTGAGGAGTCGGCGGTGGCGTACTTGTCCGCTATGATAAGAAGCTCGTCGAGGGTAGTCGGCTCGTCGCAGAGGAGCTTGTGCTTGAGGAGGGTGCCTTCTCGGCATCCGGCTGTGAAGTACTCTATGGCTTCCACCTCGTGCACTCCTTCGCAAGAGTCGCGGAGCTTGGCCCAACGCGTGAGGTAGTCGCGAGTGGACTCGGCGGGGCCTTGCACGCACAAGGAGAGCTGTCTGGGTTTGGGAGCCAGCTTGTAGGTGTTGGTGAAGTTGCGGACGAATGCTTCTGTGAAATCTAGCCAGCTGTTGACGCTGTATGGCTTGAGGCTGTTGAGCCTGGTCCGCGCTGTGCCTTGGAGCATGAGGGGCACGTACTTCACGGTAACGCGCCTGTTGCCGTTCGTGATGCGTACCGCGGTTGATTAGTCGATCAACCAATCTTCCGGCTTCATGGAGCTGTTGTATTTGGGCGTGTCTCTTGGGAGCGAGAACCCTTCGGGGAAGGGCTCGTCGCAGATGCGGGGGCCGAAACAAGGCGGGCCGACATCATCTTCTTCTTCTAGCGCCAGGGATCGCGCTAGGCGGTCGATCCGATGGCGGGCGTCGTTCTCGCCGACTCCTTCGCGGCGACCTAGTCGCCCGCTGAGAGTCGGATGCGTGACAGGCGGCGGGGTGGGATATCTTTCGCCACGAGGCGGAGGCGGAGGCGGGTTGCCCCACCGCTCCACGGCTCGAGGGCGGCCTTCTGCGTCTCGCTCGATAGAGATCCGAGTTCGGCTTCGGCTGGCAGCCGAATCTTTCTCGTGTCGCGCGCGGGCTTTACCCGCAGTCGGCGTCCGGGACGTCGCGTCGTGCTCTTGGCGCGGTGGAGGGCTTTCCGCGCGGGCGTCGGCTTCGTGCCACTGCGCGGCTGCATCGATTAGATGCTGGATGCGTCTGGTCATGTAGGGGAGCTCTTCGGCCCCCAGTCCATCCAGCTCGTCTATGGCCGCCTGGGCGACGCGCAGGTTCTCGAGTGGGGTGGCATAGACTGGGCGGTCGACTCCAAGCATGTCGGCGATGACACCGCCGCGCTGTCTGATGACGCCGACTCGGCTTGGCCCGCCAGGAGGTGGCGTGCCGAAGGCGGCGCGGTCGACTTCGCGCTGGTGGGCCTCGGTGAGGCGTCTCACGTAAGCTAGCTTTCGGCCCTCCGCGAGGAGGGCGAGGCAGCGAGCCCTCTAGTGCTTCGGCATCGGCATCGGCCGGGAGGGGGATGGACAAGTCGTGGATCACCGCTTGCGGGGCGTCGTGGGCGTTCTCGCCAGAAGCGCCGCCATGGCTGATGACCATCACCTCGGCGGTGGCACCGTCACAGCCACCGGCTCGGGGAAGCGGGTCGTCGTAGATCACGATGTTGGTGGGGAAGGCGTCGAGCGAGGCCGTGTCAGAGCCGACGGGCATCGGATCGGTGGAGCCAACGGACTCCTGGTCCACAGCAGTCTCGCTGGAGACGAGGAGCTGGCCGAGGATGTCGATGAGGTGGTCGGTGCCCGCGTCGGCGGCGGGCTCGTCGGAGATGAGGGCCTCGTCAAGGGGATCGGCGAGGTTGCTCGCCGCGCATGCGTTAGCGACGCCTTGCAGCGCGTTGTGGCAAGCACCATCGGGCGTGCCGGGCTGGCTACGCTTGCTAGGGAGGAAGAGGGTTCCCGTCCAGAACAGGTCTCCGGACGACGGTGCACCTGGCCCCACGGTGGGCGCCAAATGTTGGGTGGTTGGTGCGACATATGCCAATGGGTGGCTTATCTTTGTGGGAGCCAGTAAGACGTCGCCGGTGCCTGGAAGCGGGATGAGGCGAAGACATGCACGTCGGCGGATCTTACCCAGCTTCGGGGCTCTCCGTGGAGATAACACCCCTACTGCTGCTCTGCGGGGTCTCCGCATGATCACTCGATGAACAAGTAGCTACAAGGTGCTCCTCGAGCTGTTTGGCGATAGGTAGAAGAAGGGTAAGGCTAGATCTACTCTTCTCTCTATGTGTGGTAAAACCTAGATGAGATCAACCCGTTGCATGGATGCCCCGGGGGGTTTATATAGGCCTACCCCCCGGGGGTACAATGGTAATCCGGCTGGGCGCGGGTCCTAGCCATTAGTGTCTACGCTCGCCGGCTTCCGAGCCGGCTGTTGGGCCCCGCCGGCTGCCAGCCTCTTGGTCGACAGGCAGGCCCTACTGCCTAGAGCCCTCTCGGTGGCTGGTTACTGTTGCCTCAATCCTGATGATGAGGACTTTATCGAGGTAAGCGTGGCTACAGTGCCGCCTCCTGGCGGGCGATCGCTGTAGCCTCACGTCGTATTGTCTTCTTAATGGGGTGCCTTCTTCGAGGGAGGGAGCAAGCCGGCTTGGGAAAGCCGGCCATGTCTTGGGCCGACTGGAGGAGGCCTGGCCGCTGTCGGTGTACTAAAGTAGGGGTACTCTAGTATCCCGAACTTGTGCACGGGTAGTCGCAGCACCCCGCGGCAAGGCCCGCCAGGTGATCACCAAGGCTCTCTATGGTTCCTTTGAAGCCATTCGAGAACAAAATATTTAAGTCAAGAAGACAAGTCCCCGGCAAGAGGAGCTTGCCGGGAAGCCCAACAAGAGCATCTCAAAGAACCTGCCGCGGCACGCCACGCGTCCCGGCAGGACCCGGCGAGCGACAAGTTCCCGGGCGCGACAAGGCAACAGCCGCGACAAGGCACTTGCCGCGGCAGGCAGTCACTCTGTACCCGCGCTCCAGCTCACCCACCTACGTGTCGCTCCGGGACCCTTCCCAGCGTACGTGGCGGGAGGCTGTGTAGCCAGGGGTACACTGTGGCATGCAGCGCTGACAGGATCGCCATCGTGGCGAGCGATAGCGCCCATGACGGTCCCTTTTCTGCACCGTCTGGGCGACGTAGACGGGCATTTAATGCCTTTGTCCCCTGCCATCAGGGTTAGGTATGATACACTGTGTAGGTAGCTGTACCTACCGCAGCATATTTACACTTTTACCCTTACCTACGTTGCCACCTGTTGGAGACCCCTTGGACATATAAAAGGAGGCCCATGCACAACGTAGGAAGGTATTGATCCTCAGAGAAGCGCTTGGTCTCGTGAGCTGCTCGAGTGTACTGTAGCACTCCGCGCTCCCGAGCAAGAACTCAATACAATCCACAAAGCAGCAGTAGGAGTGTTATCTCTCCGGAGAGCTCCGAAGCTGGGTAAAAACCCCTCGTGTGCCTCGCCTCGATCCGCTCTTCGCGCGGCCTCCGCCCCCTGCCGAACCGAGAAGGGGCTCCGTCCCCATAGGTGCTCGGGGAGCCAGGAAAACCCCGGCATCTTTGGCGCGCCAGGTAGGGGGCATCGAGGTCGTGTGAACCTGATCCGGCGTTCACGCGAGCTGAATCTTCATCGACCTCATCGACATGCCGCCGAAGAAGAAGGCTTCGGAGGCGGCTGCACCGTCCGCGTCAAATCCACCGCCGCCGCAGCAAACGGCCGGCGAGGAGAACGCCGGCGGTGGAACGTGTGCCGACGAGGGAGCCCACGGTGCCAACAAGCCCAAGGACAAGACCGCTCTGCCCGTTGGCGGCGTAGTCGGCTCCCTCGACGACCGAGCGTCCATAGACGCACGCGCCCATCTCAAGAGGCGAAGGACCGGCAGCGTTGTGGTACTCACGGTACCATACGCACGCTGGACCCAACACGAGCTAGCGGATCCCGGGACGCTCAAGGCCAACATGCACGCCGACGTGCTGGCGCGAACGAGGCACAGTCGCCTGGACGGAATACTGCTCCTTCCAACATCGTTGGGAGCCCGAGCATATCCCGCTCCTCGCACCTTTCGCCACCGCTACCCGCCACCCCAGCAGAAGCTCTAGCGCGAGCTCAACTGCTCCTAGACTTCCCTCCAGCTCCAGACAAAGATCGACGACTGGAGGGCCACCATTCAGAGTCTCATCGGCTTCGCCAACGGCGACATTCCGCGGCCAGCAACCACATCGCAGCCGCGGCAGGCCAGCCAAGTGTGAGCCGATGGTGACAAAGCCGGTGGGGGTGCAACCACCGTGCACTCTCCGCCCCGAAGGCCAAGATCGCCGACTCGCCGGGTCCGCCACGACAGCGACTCCACTGCTTCCTCAGATCCGCGAACTCGTCGCGATCAGCGCCACGTTCTTCACGAACGGCAGCAAGAAGACGCCCGCACCCGCATCGAGCGCCGGAGAGAAACGCGGCGTCAATCAGACCGACGCGCTGGCCCCACTATCGATATGCAAGCGCCAGGGGAACCAGGTGACCTGCCGTACGCGGTAGGTTGCCCTGCGTTTACCCATAAGCTGCGGCAAGTCCAGTGGCCCAGCACGAAGAATTTCAAGCCAGACGTACCAGAGAAGTACGATGGCAGGCTGCATCCGTCAGAGTTCCTGAGGACCTACACCATTGCGGTGTAGGCTGCCGAGGGGCGGGACGACAAGATCCTCGCCAATTACTTCCCTCTGGTGCTCAAGCCCAACGTCAGGTCCTGGCTCATGCACTTGCCGGAAAACTCCATATCTTCCTGGGCGGACCTATGCCATTAGTTTGTCGGCGCCTTTACAGGCGGCCACAAACCCCATGGCCAGGAGAGTGATCTTCACTTGCTTGCCCAGAAGGAAGGGGAGCCTCTGCGTAAGTACATCCAGAGATTCAGCCAAGTGCAACGCAACATCCCAGACGTACACCCTTCCGCGGTCATGAGTGCGTTCCATTAGAACGTGCACAACCGCAGGTTGCGGGAGGAGATGGCGATGTGCAAGATCAGAGACGTCAGTGAGCTGTATGCCCTGGCCGACAGATGTGCACGTGCTGAGGAAGGAGGAAGGGAGGAAACTCCCCGGAGAGAACATAGGAACCGCAGGATCTGACAGCGACGATGCCGCCCCAGCAAGCAAAAACAGGCGGCGGAACAACAGGAAGAGAAAAGGCAAAGAGGTGCTAGTTGTCGAGCAATCCGGCAAAGAAGGTGGCGCCAAGACAGCCAAGACTAATGGCTCCGGCAAGGAGGTTGCCGCATGCGCCAGCTGCCAGGCTGTGGCGGCCGCCGACAAGTAGGATGGCACCAACAAGCAGTACTGCAAGATTCACCGCACCAAAGGCCATGACCTCCAGAGCTGCAAGAAGGTCGAGCAGCTCGTTGAGCTGCAAAAGGCCGAGTACGAGCGACGCGACAAGGAGAAGGCCCAAGGAGGTGCTAGAGGATCTGGTACGAAGCGCACTGGCCGGGGGGGACGCCGCGGCAACACCAAGCAGCGGCAAGGCCACAGACCTCCCCGCGGCTGCGACAAGGATGAAGACGACGACGACGACGACGAAGACATGGATGACGCCGAGACCAGCGAGCAGGAGTTCCAGAAAGCCACAGAGGTTTTGTGCATTGACGGCGGTGCTTCTCTGCATACTTCACACCGCCAACTCAAGCAGTGGGTGCGGGAAGTTAATGCAGCAGAACCACCCGTCGAGTCACGCAAGCTTCTGAAATGGTCCAGCACGCCTATCATCTTTGATATTGAGGACCACCCTGATCGCACAACTGCTGTCGGGTGTTAGCCGATGTTGGTCTCACCAACTATCCGCAACCTCAAGGTCACTAAGATGCTAGTTGACGGCGGGGCCGGCTTGAACCTGATCTCCTCCGCTGTACTTCGGAGACTCCAAGTCCCTGACAGCCAGCTCGAAGAGACCAGCACGTTTCAATGAATCAACCCGGGAAGGAGCAAGCTGAAGGGGAAGATCACGCTGCCGGTGACATTTGGCAGTGAGTTGAAATTCAGGACTGAGAGGATCACTTTCCACGTTGCCGATTTTCCATTGCCTTACAATGGAATTCTCAGCCGTCCAGCGCTCGCCAAGTTCATGGCGGCCTCTCACTACGCGTACAACATGCTGAAGATGCCAGGCCCGATAAGTGTCATCTCTGTACATGGCGACAAGAAAGACGCTCTCATCTGTGCCGACCAGATCTACCGGGAAGCAGCAGCCGCCGCGGATCGCGAGACACTTGCCGCTGAAGCTCCCGGGGGGAAGAAGAAGACCAAGTCCGGCAAGAGCTCTGATGCCCACTCCGGCAAGCGCACCTCTTCGGAGTGCTGCGCTACCGTCGAGGACGCACCATCGAGCTCCACTGGCAAGTGTAAGAAGACAATGGCAGCTCCGCCAGCAACCAAGAATGTGTCCGCCAAGGAGGACGGCACTAGTGGTACCTTCACCATCAGTGCCACTCTCGACCCTAAATAGGAAAGCGCGCTCGTTGCTTTCCTGCGGGCGAATGTCGACGTGTTTGCGTGGCAACCGTCTGACATCCCCGGCATTCCTAGGAAGGTAATCGAGCACCACCTCGCCGTCTGTCCTCACGCGTGACCCGTCAAGCAGAGAGTTAGGAAACAAGCGGTGGAGCGCCAAGAGTTCATCGCCGAAGAGATCAAGAAGTTGGAAGCAGCAGGCCTCGTCAGAGGAGTGCTCCATCCTACGTGGTTGGCCAATCCTGTAGTCGTGCGCAAGGCGAACGGGAAATGGAGACTTTGCATTGACTTCACCGATGTCAACAAAGCTTGTCCCAAAGACCCATTTCCCTTGCCGAGCATTGACCAGATTGTCGACTCCACAGCCGGATGCGACTTGCTATCGTTTCTTGACGCATACTCAGGATACCATCCCCGGGAAGATGGACAGAAGCTGTTGGCAGAGGTGCATGGAGCCATATGTGGTCATCACATTGGCGCCAGAGAACTTGCCGGAAAAGCGTTCCGGCAAGGTTTCTTTTGGCCGACAGCCCTCCAGGATGCAACTGCACATGTAACCAAGTGTGAAGCGTGCCAGTTCCATTCCAAGCAGATACACCAACCAGCTGAAGCTCTCCAGACAATCCCTTTATCCTGGCCATTTCTGGTCTGGGGGCTCGACATCCTCGGCCCTTTCCCCCGAGCTGTCGGGGGCTTTGAGTACTTGTACGTCGCAATCGACAAGTTCACAAAGTGGCCACAAGTGGAACCAGTGAGGAAGGTGACAACACAGTCAGTAGTCAAGTTCTTTAGGTCGATTGTTTGCCGCTTCGGAATCCCTAACAGGATCATCACCGACAACGGTACACAATTCACGAGTCGCAACTTCATGCAGTACGTCCGAGACCTTGGCGCCAAGGTCTGCTTCGCTTCTGTTGCTCACCCCAGGAGCAACGGTCAAGCAGAGAGGGCAAATGCTGAAGTGCTGCGTGGACTCAAGACCCGGACTTTCGACAGGCTGCACAAGTGCGGAAGAAACTGGATTGAGGAGCTGCCGGTGGTTCTTTGGTCGATCAGGACGACGCCAAATCGAGCCACTGGCCAGACACCTTTCGCTCTAGTCTATGGAGCAGAGGCAGTTACCCCCACGGAACTTGTATACGGGTCACCTCGAGTGCTCGCTTATGATCAGCTTGAGAAAGAGCAGCTGCGGCGAGATGACGCGCTGCTCCTTGAGGAAGACCGTCTTCAGGCTGCTGTACGAGCTGCTCGATACTAGCAAGCTTTGCGCCGCTACCATAGCCGCAAAGTTAAAGCCAGAAGTCTCGAGGAAGGCGACCTTGTTCTTCGGCGCGTTCATTTCGCCAAGAATTCCAACAAGTTGACGCCGAAGTGGGAAGGCCCTTACCGGGTGAAACGAGTCACGAGGCCTAGCGCTGTCCGCCTTGAGACCGAGGATGGCTTTCCGGTGAGCAACTCCTGGAACATCGAGCATCTTCGAACGCCTTGAGACCGTGGGCTGCAAGTGCAAGGATTAGCCCACGGCGAACCAAAGTTGCCGGGGGCTGCTATCTCAGATAAGTTTTTCATCCCTTATCATGCATTCTCTTATGGATTGAGGTGTGAGAAAACCTCGTTTCTTCCTGAAAGTTACCATGCTCCCTTAACTCTAGGCCCTAGGGCCCGACCCCAGGGCCAGGTAAGGTCGTAGTCGCGGCAGCTAAGGGACGAACCGAGGAGCCTAATCCCGCCTCCTCCCTGCCTCCGCCAAGAGCGTGAGAAAGGGCGAGCGACGTGGGAAGAAGGCAGGGCCTGCTGCCGGGAAAGAAAGTGTCTATCTTAAGAGATATAAAGGATTCGCTCCTTGACGTGGGTTCCACCCGCGAGACAAGTGACCCGGCAAGCATCCCCTTTTCATTAAAAAGCATTCCACTCAGGTACAGTTCATAAGAGGATAAAGAACATGAGTAATGGGATTACAAGTTTTAAACGCAACTAAGGCCCGAGGGCTTACAAACTAAAAAGAGATAAGGTGCTCGTAATCCCTCTCTTGTCCCTACCTTCAGGAGACAGATCAAGGAGGCGAAAAGGGCAAAAGGGGCGCCTAGATGAACTACGGGTGCCAGAAGACACCAAAAGGGCGTCGCGGCAGCATGGTGATGGCGGCGCCGGAGGCAGAAGCTTGAAGACGAGGCGGCAGGACGTCAACACGCTATCGAGGGCATCGTGCCCTCGTACTCCGAGTTGACGGCCTTGCCGCCTGCCCTCTTCCTCTTTCGCAGCCTCCCCGAGAAGCCCCAGGGACCAGCGACGCGGATGATGGGGTCGCCGGTGCCCTGCGGAGCGGCGTCCGACACCTAGTCGGACCCGTCATCCCGCCGACCGTTACCCTCGTCGCCGCTGTCGCTGTCCTCCTCGTCACTCCCGCTCGAGGAGGAGCCTTCGCTATCGGAGGAGCTCTCCACGCAGCATTGTGCCCGAGTCCCGAAGCACCCGAAGACCTTGACGGAGAGGAGACCGCCCTCCATCAGCTTAAAATGGAGGGTGAGGCCCGCCGTCAAGCTGTGGATGCGGGTGAACGTCTTCCACCCTCGACCAAGATACATCACATCAGGGGCCGGGAAGTCGACGCGAACTCGCGTACCGCTGATTCCGCAGCCCCTCATGTGCAACCTCAGTGTCTCGGGCGGATCCAGCTCCATCGCACTCGCAAATGGAGTCGGGAGACGAAGGCGACGACGAGGCGGCCGGCGCAGCCTGACGAAGAACTCGCAAGGGTCGTCCCCGATATGGTCCGCCACCGGGAGAGGATCTGCTGGCGGAGGCGAGGCCGGCGAGCTGCCTCGTCCGCCTCTTCCCCGACCACCTCGGCCTCACCCTCGACCTCGCCCGCGGCCTCGTCCCCTCCCTCTTCCCCTTGCGGCTGGCTCTGCCGCCACGGGTGCGGAGGGAGGAGGAACGCGTTGCCTAGCGACGACCCTCGTCGCCACCGTCGAAGGACCAGGGTTATCTTTCTCCATGGCGGATGGAATAAAGAGGAGCAGAAGCTGAAGAGGGAAGAAGATGAGAGAATGCGGGCTTCCGTCCCCCCGTCCTGCTCCTTATAAAGGAGCGGGGTGGGGGCTCGGCCGCCCCGCTCAGCCAATCGAGACACAGAAGGCGCAGGGAACAGGGCCCGACCTGCTGCCTCGACCCATGGCGACCCGGTTTCCCGCCTCCACCGTTCGCCACTCCAAGCACATGGAAGCCGCGTGGCGGGAGGGCAGAGTTGAGGCGACCTCTCCCCACCTCGTGATCGTGGGGGGGTGGACGCCTCGAAGACCACGCCTCCACGCCTCCCTCCGTTTATGAGGAAGATACGAACCACCAGGGGGCGGACGTTTCGCCTTTCTGAGTAAAGGAACCACCCACAAGCTCCCCCACGATGCCGCAATCGACGCGTGCCGTTTGGGAGGGCGTGGTGGATGCGGAGCAGGGTACAAAGCGACCCAGGCCGTGCGTGCCCTGTTTTGGGCCTGGCCCAACAGCGCTCGGCACCGTGTGTGGCCCAGGCCCGGGGGCTCCTGTCGGTGTACTAAAGTAGGGGTACTCTAGTATCCCGAACTTGTGCACGGGCAGTCGCAGCACCCGCGGCAAGGCCCGCGAGGTGATCACCAAGGCTCTCTATGGTTCCTTTGAAGCCATTCGAGAACAAAATATTTAAGTCAAGAAGACAAGTCCCCGACAAGAGGAGCTTGCTGGGAAGGCCATTCAAGGTACGAGACCCCGGCAAGAGGAGCTTGCCGAGAAGCCCAACAAGAGCATCTCAAAGAACCTGCCGCGGCACGCCACGTGTCCTGGCAGGACCCGGCGAGCGACAAGTTCCCGGGCGCGACAAGGCAACGGCCGCGGCAAGGCACTTGCCGCGGCAAGCAGTCACTCTGTACCCGCGCTCCAGCTCACCCACCTACGTGTCGCTCCGGGACCCATCCCAGCGTACGTGGCGGGAGGCTGTGCAGCCAGGGGTACACTATGGCATGCAGCGCTCACAGGATCGCCATCGTGGCGAGCGATAGCGCCCCTGACGGTCCATTTTCTGCACCGTCTGGGCGACGTAGACGGGCATTTAATGCCTTTGTCCCCTGCCGTCAGGGTTAGGTATGATACACTGTGTAGGTAGCTGTACCTACCGCATCATATTTACACTTTTACCCTTACCTACGTTGCCACCTGTTGGAGACCCCTTGGACATATAAAAGGAGGCCCATGCACAACGTAGGAAGGGATCGATCCTCAGAGAAGCGCTCGGTCTCGTGAGCTGCTCGAGTGTACTGTAGCACTCCGCGCTCCCGAGCAAGAACTCAATACAATCCACAAAGCAGCAGTAGGAGTGTTATCTCTCCGGAGAGCTCTGAAGCTGGGTAAAAACCCCTCGTGTGCCTCGCCTCGATCCGCTCTTCGCGCGGCCTCCGCCCCCCGCCGAACCGAGAAGGGGCTCCGTCCCCATAGGTGCTCGGGGAGCCAGGAAAACCCCGGCAGCCGCCTTCGGGTATCTCTCTGCCCAAAGGGGCCCACCGCCTGTTGGCCGCGCAGACAGCCCGCCGTGGATGGCGCCATAGTCAACATGGCAACAGTGTCGCGCCGTACGGGTCAGGGCTACCGCGTACGGCGCACTGTGCCAGGCGTGCTCCGGGTTTTGGGGGTGGCAGGCTTTACTGTAGCCACGCCCTGTCCCATCGCCGTTATGTGGATGCGGACTTCGAGGGTACGATCTTGACCGCGTCGTGGGAGCCAGCTTCTTGGAGTCGGCCTTCTCGTGGCCGGCTTCTTGGAGCCGGCCCTCCTGCGGCTTTCTTCATGAGGGTTAAGGCCGGGCCGCCTTTCGATAGTCGGCCTGAGAGCCAGCCGGCAGGGGGAAGGCGGCCCCTCGTCTTGGATCCTCGGAGGCCGGATCGGCTCATAATTTTTTTTGAAGTGCCAACGGGAGCCGGCTAGGCTACCCGTGGTCATTTACCCCGACAATAATAAATTACCTCTCGTTATGTTGAGCTTGCTATCTTTCCTTCCACTTCCTTGCAAATGCTAGTTTTTGGTTGCTATGATAATTTCTTTGCCTATAATATGCCTATGCATAGGAAGTATGTTAGACTTAAGTGTGTTTGTCACATGTTTTATGGTGCTCTCTTGGTGCCTCAATTCTTGTCTTTCTTGTGAGCATCATTGAAGTCTCAATGCCTAGCTAGGGGCGTTAAACGATAGCGCTTGTTGGGAGGCACCCAATTTTTTTTAGTTTTTTTTGTTTTTGCTTATGTTTAGGAATAAATAATCCATATACCTTCTGTTTAGATGTGGTTTTGTGTTTTAATTAGTGTTTGTGCCAAGTTAGACCTATAGGATCTTCTTGAATGATAGTTATTTGATCTTGCTGTAATTTCCAGAATCTTTCTGTTCACGAAAACAATTGTTAAAAATCACCAGAACGTGATAAAATTATCATTCCAATTGCTACTGATCAATAAAAAAATTGTCTAGGTTGTCCTATTTTGGTAGATTTTTTGGAGTTCCATAAGTTTGCGTTAGTTACAGATTACTACAAACTGTTCTGTTTTTGGCAGATTCTGTTTTTTGTGTGTTGTTTGCTTATTTTGATGAATCTATGGCTAGTAAAATTATTTATAATCCATAGAGAAGTTGGAATACAGTAGGTTTAACACCAATATAAATAAAGAATGAGTTCATTACAGTACTTTGAAGTGGTCTTTTGTCTTCTTTCGCTAACGGAGCTCAGGAGATTTCTGTTGAGTTTTGTGTTGTGAAGTTTTCAAGTTTTGGGTAAATTCTTTTGATGGATTATGGAACAAGGAGTGGAAAGAGCCTAACCTTGGGGATGCAGATGGCACCCCCAATATAATCCAAGGACACCAAAAAGTCAAAGCTTGGGGATGCCCCTGAAGGCATCCCCTCTTTCGTCTACTTCCATAGGGTAATTTTACTTGGAGCTATATTTTTATTCACCACATGATATGTGTTTTGCTTGGAGCGTCTTGTATTATTTGTGTCTTTGTTTGTTAGTGTGCCACAATCATCCTTGCTGTACACACCTTTTGAGAGAGCCATATATGAATTGAAATTTGATAGAATACTCATTGTGCCTCACTTATATCTTTTGAGCCTTATAATTTTGCTCTAGTGCTTCACTTAGATCTTTTAGAGCACGGTGGTAGATTTATTTTAAAGAAACTACTGATCTCTCATGCTTAACTTAGATCATTTTGAGAGTCGTTAATCGCATGGTAATTTGCTTAATATTAATATGCTTGGTATTCAAGATTTGTGAAACTTTCTTTTGAGTGCGTTGAATACTAAGAAAAGATTGAAGCTTGATAATTGTTTTGAGATATGAAGATGGTGATATTAGAGTCATGCTAGTTGAGTAGTTGTGAATTTGAGGAATATTGTCGCTGTACAAAAAGAGGGGTACACTTTTTGTACCCCTATAAACTGTGCACGGGCAGACGGAGCCACGCCCACGGCCACACCAAGCAGGGCAGGCGAGGTAAGCCAGGGTAAGACCGAAGCCCAGGGTAGCTGGAACAACGCCAAGACCAAGACCACAAAGAGCAAAGGGACAAAGCACCCTTGCCGCGGCAGTTCGCCCCACGCCCATGGAGCAAGTCACCCTTGAGTCCACGGCCCCCACCATGGTCCACTATAATGGGGCAAGGGCTTGGGAGGCGCCTTCGTGGTGGCATGCAGATCTTTGTGAAGAAACATTCAAGATCAGATGAGCACCAGAAGGCGACGACCCTTGGCAAGACCCCAACCAAGGAAAACCATGAGGCCCCCGGCAAGCACCTTGCCGGGGACAACAGCAGGCACCACGGGAAGACCCTTGTCAGGGCCCCGGCAAGGCCCTTGCCGAGGGCATCTCCAGGTCCACCACCAGGCCCACGCCGATCAAGCCTCCACTGCCGTTCACATACAGCTGCCGACCCAACCAACTGGGCAGGCACCTGCGTGGCGGCATGCAGATCTTCGTCAAGACTCCGCCACCACGCCACCCCAGCTGCCTGCCTGCCTACATGGCATCGCACGCACCGCTGGACAGGGCGCGTGTCGACATAAGGAAGAGCGGCGACGGACGGGACAACGCCGAACCCGTCCCCAGTAAAGCGAGAGGACACCTAAGAAGACACATTAAATGCGCCTTGTCATGTAATGCGAGGGATAAAATCGCAGCATTGTGCCCTTTCCACGTCCTATGTGCCACTGTGGCAACCCCTTTTTCCTATAAAAGGAGGCCCGAGGCAACCAGGAGAGGGATTCGGCTTTTTGGAGCTCCTCACGCCCCATAACTAGTTCAAGAACACAAATATACACCCACCAAAGCAGGAGTAGGGTTTTACGCATCCTCGCGGCCCGTACCTGGATAAACGAACCACGTGCTATCTGTTTGATCTGCTCTTCTCTCAACCCCGCACCCCGCGACTATAGTAGGGATTCTTGTGATCCCATAGGTGTCGTTTCCACCGACATCTTTGGCGTGCCAGGCAGGGGGCGTGCAGTTGTGAGAATCGGCTCTAGCAGTTAGTCCTGCGCTCCTTCATCATCGCAGCTCTTAAAGGAGGAAGAGAGCTAGAAGGCCAACGCCGGAGCAATTACAAACATAAAGCTAAGTTACAACGAACCCTGACCATTTCTATCATTTTTATATGAGGTTACGTTCCCCGGAGATGGCATGCCATTGTATGGAAAACCTGCATGCTAGGCGGCTCTCCCGCAATCGGCAACGCCCTTGCCCTGTTTCGAGTCTGCTCAACAGCTCAAGCGGTTGCGTCGAGGGCGGCAGGGTAGCCTTCCATGATCGACAACGCTCTCGATTATGACTCGAGTCAAGCTCCACAGTTCGAGCGGCCGCATTTGGAATGGTAAGGTGGCTCGCTCGGCAGTACGCATACCCGGTAGGCCAATGGGGATCCGTCCCCAAGACGCCGCCTGGGGCTTCCGCGCCGGCGAGCCTGCCTGATCGGCGTAGGGCGCACATACAAAGGGGGAATTGAACAGGGGGGGGGGGTAACACGCGCGAAATGAAGAGTACTGCAGAAGTTATGTTACATCACATTATTGTTGCGGTTCTAACTAAAGATAAAAACTGTCTTGGTTGTGAACCTGCAGCGGCGATAAGGAACGAGATGCCTAGTCCTGGCGCTGGCCTTCCACCTTCTTGATTTCGTCGATGCTGCTGATGATGGGCTTGATGCGCTCCTTGAGCGCCGTGAGGTCGGTGGCATCCGACAAGCTATCCATCGCGGCGTTGAAGTCGAGGTCGGGATTCCAGTACACCATCTTGGTGAGGACCTCGGTCATGGTCCTCCGGCAAAGCCGCCGGGACTCCTTGGCCAACGTGTCCGCCCTGTAGGAGTGGAGATAAGCCAAGGCGCCAAGGACGACCTCGAAGAACTGGGTCAGCTTGGCGTTGACGGTCACGCTGCGCTCAGGGGCATACCTCACGTTCGGCATCCCCATGATGGCCAACTACGAGGTGACCCTGCCGGCGACGTCGTCCAAGCGGCTGATCCAATGGGTTCTCGCCCGCCACATACTCCTGGTGGGCGGCGGCCTCGTTCGCCCGCAGCTGCTTCTCCTCCTCCAGGCCCCTGGTCAAGGTCTCCTCCTGAGCCTTGCTCTCCGATAGCATCTTCTCGAGATTCTCTAGCTTCAGTTTGAGATCTCTGACGGAGTTCTGTCCTTTGGAGAGCTCCCCAGCTCTGCTGATGGCCGCTCCTTGCACCTCAACCAGGGTGCCATCGAGCGCTTTCTTCTCCTGGGACAGCTTGAGGGCCTGCTCCTTCAGCCCGTCCCGCTCTACCTCCAGCTCTTTCACCTTGCCGGCGTTGGCCAGGGCCTGGGCATCGAGCGCCCCTTGGTGCCTTTTCTCCAGCTCGCGAGTCCGCCGCATGACAAGGGCTTCGAGCTCCTCATCCGTGCCGCGGAGCGTTGCGGCAAGTTTCTGCTCACGCGCGGCGAGGTCCTCCTCCTCGGAATCCAACGTGGCCTGGTGCTGAGTCCGGGCGGCTTCGGCCGTGGTAGCCGCGTTGGACGCCTCCTCCTGGGCCTTCTCGATGTCGGCCAGCTTCATGGTGAGCTCCACATCGCGCTTGGCCAACTCTTCCTGGAAGGCCTTCTGCTCCTCGCAAGTCTGGCTGAACCAGGCCTGCTTCTCAGCGACGCGCGCCTTGAAGTCCGCTTCCGCCTGGTCCACCGTCGCCATCCTGGACTTGGCCTTGTCCAGATGGGCACGATGGAGCGCTTGGAATTTCTGGAAGTTGGCCCCCATGGCACAGAGGAGCTGCTCTTCTGGGGAACCATCGCCGCTGGCGCTCAGTGCATCAACCACCTCGAGCCCAGTGGCGGCAAGCACCTCGTCGTCGAAGACCTCCCCTTCGGCAGGCGCCCGGGAGCTCGTCACCCCCAGAAGATGGACGAAAAGATCGTTGCCCACCTTCAAATACCTGCCAGAGCTCGAAGTTGTAGAGGAAGAAGGCTGATCATTGACCACCTCTTCCACGGCTGCGGCCTTGCCGGCCTCCCCGGCAGGCCCGCCGCCGGCCTCCTCGGTAGGGGCCTCACCAGTCGCCCAGCAGCCCTCGTGGCGGCGTCCCCGGCGGCGTCCTCGACGGCCTGTCCGGTGGCGACCTCGTCGGTGTCCATGGCGGCCTCCTCAGCGGCGATCCTGCCGGCCTCCGCCGCGGCCTCCTCGGGAATATTCCCAATGATGATATCCATGTCCTCCGTATCTTCCAAGGAAGGACCTGGGTGATAAGGGAAGCGATGAAGCCAAGAAAAAGAACAAGGAAAGAGCAAGGACGGTGAACGAGCAACTCACCAGTGCCTGGCTGTGAAGCAGAAGCCCCCTACCCACCAATGTTTGGCGCCGGGGCAGAGTCGCTAGCGCCCAAGTTCCCCTCTTCCTCCATGGGCGTGGGCTTGATGCTTGGCGCCCTTGCCGGGGACGCCCCTCGCGGCGGCATAGTCGATGGGGGTGGCGGGTTGGGGGTGACCCTCTGTGGCTCCTCCTCCTGCCGTTCCCCTCCTACAAGACCCGGCAAGGTCAGCACCAGGATATGGGGCTCCTAGCACATGTCGACGAGAAGGGGATGGTGAACTTACGGTGGGGGCTGCGCCGGGGGCTGCTATCCGGGCTGCTCAACACCACCAGTGGTGTCCTTGAAGCACCGGCCGAGGGCTGGCCGCCCACCGAGGCCTTGGCTCTCTTCGTCCTCTGGGCCAACGTCTCCGCGTCCCTGCAAAGACAAAAATGGATCAAGATACGTGACTCAATTCAAGAGAATGGAGATGGCAGTAAGAAACAGAATACTTACTCGTCATCCATCTCCTCCTATTCCACTGCTTTCCTTTTCCTCTTTAGGCTGAGAGGCCCGAGATAAAAAGTGACCCCCGTGTCAACATCCGAGTCGACATCTGCCGGAGGAGGCGAACAGGGCGGGGTTTGGGCACGCCTAGATGAGGAAGAGGCAGTTGTCTTCTTTCCCTCCGCGGCCTTCGCCAGCTTCTTTGCCGCTGAGGCCCTCGTGTGACGCTCGGACCCCTCTAGTGTTAATTGAGGCCGCGCAGCCCTGCCGGGCCGGACCGGCTCGCCGGAACCAGCTCGCCGCAGGACTCGCCCTCTTCCCGTGGCTGGCGTCGAGCCCGCCACCTCGGACTCCCCCGACGATGATTCGTCGGCCACGTCTTCGACAAGCGGGGCCCCGGTGTCGGCACTGCTAGCTCGCCCGGTGGCTGCCGCCCACCGGGCAAGCTCCTCCTCCTCCACAGCCGTTGCGGCCTTGTCCTCCACGCCCCCAGTGCTGCCTGCCTCCCTGGCAAGCTGTGCCTCCCTCACCCTGGTGGCGATGTAGTCCAACTCTGCCTGGGTAGTGTCCATGACAAGCCACCACTCGGCGTTGGCGTCGACGAGCCTCTCGTGCAGGGTGTCGAAGAATTGCCGCACCTCGACATCCCCCGGCTCCTTCCAGCTCGGGTCGGGGCCGTGCGCGTTGCAGTCCGGCATCATGGCGATGATCTCGGACCGACGCAAATTATTGCACAACGGGACCACCCTCGCTGGCAGCTTGAACAACGGCCCCTTGAGGACCTTGTCGGCCTTTGCGGCAGCCCTCGCGACGTTGCCGGTCCGCACGACTTCATCGTCGCGACCCACGTCAAGCTAAAAAAGCCGCTGGCAGAAGTGGGCATGCGCCATCACCGTGAACTTGTGGTCGAGGCCAGGGCGAAGCCGCATGATATCAGCCGGGTTCGTGAAGAGCAAGGCCGGCCTCCCCTTGTTATGGAGCGGGGCGATCCGGCGGCGAATGAAGTCCGCCCCAATCATTTCAAGGGTGAGTCCAGCCCGGGTGAGCTGGAGGATCCTGGTAATGGCGACCATGAGCCTCCCGTCGGCAGCATCAACGTCGCTCCAATCGCTGCCGCGAATCGGCAGCGTCCCGCGAACCTTGTAGAACACCGGAAGGTCCTCCTCTTCAATCCAACACCACCGGCCGTGCCATTCCTCCCACCTCTCCTTCATGGCGTCGTCCGGGTATGCCCCCTTGGATCTTGGGATCCAGGTGACGCAACCAGAGATGGCACCTCCCGGCTGGATCCGAGGGAAGAAATAATGGCAGAAAAGCGTCGTATTGGGTTGCACCCCGGCAAAGCCCTAGCAAAGGTGCGCGAAGAGAGCCATGCACGCCTCTGCATTCGGAGCAAAATCCAAGAGACGGAAGCCGAAGGTGTGCATGATATCACAGAAGAAATCGGAAAAAGGAGGGCACAACCCGCAAGAAAGATAATCAACAAAGAAGGGATACCGATTTGGAGCATGCTTGGCACAAGCGGCAGGGATGACGCGCGTGGCCGGGTGTCCCGAACCTTCTCCCCCCGTCTTCACTCCCCACAGGGGTCTGAAGGAGGCCCGGAGTTCATGAACGTCGACCGTCGAGGGGATGAAGAAGGCGAATTGCGTCCTCCGCCCCGACAGCGCGCTCTCCGACAGCTCCACAGTCCCGGCATCCTTGGTCACCCCCTTGCCCTTGGTGGATTTGGGCGCAATGGCGGCTGAGAAGGTTAGGGGACTAAGGAAGGAGCGGCGGAGATGCAGCAACGGCGGGCAATGGAGGAAGCTTAGGAAGGAAGGAAGAGAGGGCGGCGGCTCTGAGATTGGAAAAGGCACGAGGAAGAGGGTGAAAGTGAGCGGCGCGCCCGCGGTTACTCCTTTTTTATGGGGAAAACACGGGCCGCCTCCTTTCACATTAACTACGACGTGACGCATACGTGCGGAACTCAACCCCACGCATGCTGCCCATGTCACGCACACCTCTCCACGCCACGCCGAGCGCGCGAGTCGTGGGAGGCGTAGCGCGCGAAGAATCTTACCGCGGTAAAAACCGCCCTGCCTGCCTACGCACCATTCTGGGCCGAGCCCAACAACGCGTTGCGCTTATGTGTGGCCCGGGCCCGGGGTCTCTTGTCGGTGTACAAAAAGAGGGGTACACTATTTGTACCCCTATAAACTGTGCACGGGTAGACAGAGCCACGCCCACGGCCACACCAAGCAGGGCAGGGGAGGTAAGCCAGGGTAAGACCGAAGCCCAGGGTAGATGGAACGACGCCAAGACCAAGACCACAAAGAGCAAAGGGATGAAGCGGGCTCCTACCTCCCCCCGGCAAGATCCTTGCTGGGGGTAGCCTTAGCAGCCCCGGCAAGACCCTTGCCGCGGCATCTCGTCCCACGCCCACGGAGCAAGTCACCCTTGTGTCCACGGCCCCCACCATCATCCACTATGTTGGGGCAAGGGCTCGGGAGGCGCCTCCGTGGTGGCATGCAAATCTTTGTGAAGAAACATTCAAGATCAGATGAGCACCAGAAGGCGACGACCCTTGGCAAGACCCCAGCCAAGAAAAATCATGAGGCCCCTGGCAGGCACCTTGCCGGGGACAACAGCAGGCGCCACGGCAAGACCCTTGCCGGGGCCCCGGCAAGGCCCTTGCCGAGGGCATCTCAAGGGCCACCACCAGACCCACACCGATCAAGCCTCCACCACTGTTCACATACAACTGCCGACCCAACCAACTGGGCAGGCACCTGCGTGGCGGCATGCAGATCTTCGTCAAGACTCCTCCACCGCGCCATCTCAGCTGCCTGCCTGCCTACATGGCATCGCACGCACCGCTGGCCAGGGCACGTCTCGACACAAGGAAGAGCGGCGGCGGACATGACTGTTGGAAATATGCCCTAGAGGCAATAATAAAATGGTTATTATTATATTCCCTTGTTCATGATAATTGTCTATTATTCCTGCTATAATTGTGTTATCCGGAAATCGTAATACATGTGTGAATATATAGACCACAACATGTCCCTAGTGAGCCTCTAGTTGACTAGCTCATTGATCAACAAATAGTCATTGTTTCCTTACTATGGACATTGGATGTCATTGATAACGGGATCACATCATTAGGAGAATGATGTGATGGACAAGACCCAATCTTAAGCATAGCACAAGATCGTGTAGTTCGTTTGCTAGAGCTTTTCCAATGTCAAGTATCATTTTCTTAGACCATGAGATCGTGTAACTCCCGGATGCCGTAGGAGTGCTTTGGGTGTACCAAACGTGAGAACGTAACTGGGTGGCTATAAAGGTGCACTACAGGCATCTCTGAAAGTGTCTGTTGGGTTAGCACGGATCGAGACTGGGAATTGTCACTCCGTATGACGGAGAGGTATCTCTGAGCCCACTCGGTAATGCATCATCATAATGAGCTCAATGTGACCAAGTGTTTGGTCACGGGATCATGCATTACGGTACGAGTAAAGTGAATTGCCGGTAACGAGATTGCACGAGGTATTGGGATACCGACGATCGAATCTCGGGCAAGTAACGTACCGATTGACAAAGGGAATTGTATACGGGATTGCATGAATCCTCGACATCGTGGTTCATCCGATGAGATCATCGTGGAACATGTCGGAGCCAACATGGGTATCCAGATCCTGCTGTTGGTTATTGTCCGGACAGTTGTCTCGGTAATGTTTGCATGTTTCCCGAACCCGTAGGGTCTACACACTTAAGGTTCGATGACGCTAGGGTTATTAGGAAGACTTGTATGTGATTACCGAATGTGTTCGGAGTCCCAGATGAGATCCCAGACGTCACGACGAGTTCTGGAATGGTCCGGAGGTAAAGATTTATATATGGGAAGTCCTATTTTGGCCACCGGAAATGTTCGGGATTTTTTGGTATTGTACCGGGAAGATTCTAGAAGGTTCCGGAGTGGGGCCCACCTGCACGTGGGGACCCACATGAACGTGGGTAGTGGGGGCAAGGCCCCACACCCCTGGTCAAGGCGCACCAAGATCCCCTCTTAGAAGGAATAAGATCATATCCCAAAGGGATAAGATCAAGATCCCTAAAAAAGGGGGATGACAATCGGTGGGGAAGGGAAATGATGGGATTTCTTTCCCCCACCTTTGCCAACGCCCCAATGGGCTTGGAGGGCAAGAAACCAGCCCCCTCCACCCCTATATATAGTGGGGAGGCACATGGGAGACGCACCCCTTCCCAAGGCGCAGCCCCTCCCCTCCCCAACACCTCTCCTCCTCCGTCAATAGCTTGGCGAAGCCCTGCCAGAGTACTGCTGCTCCACCACCACCACGTCGTCGTGCTGCTGTTGGAGCTTTCTTCCTCAACCTCTCCCTCCTCTGTGGGGACCCCGACTCATAAGTCCTGATCACCAGATGCAAGTGTACAGTGATCCCAGAGATCAATGCTCACTGAACACACAGAAGCTGAATAACAAGAGTCTTACATCCATACATACCGTATTACACAAGTAGGACCATTATGGTCAAGTCTTGAGTATAACATTGCAGCGGAAATCTTCGTCGATAACTTGGACCCATGCCATCTGCCTTAACCCTACCGGCATTCTGGCTGGGAAGCGTCCTAGCTCGCATGCTCGTCACCACAGTATTCTTGTGCTTATCATGTTCTTTCATGCCTGGCCAATAAAATAACCAGTGGCAAGCCAATGAGTACTTTGAATGTACTTGCAAGCAACCCATGTTCAAGGTACAACAATGCATGATATAGGTAAAATTTTGCGGAAAGCTAGTTTTGAGTGCAATGACATGTTCAACAACTTGTAAGACATGCATCAAGAGAATTCAAGTAACCATGAGGACAAGTTACAGATATCAACATAAGTAGAGCGGGCACCAACCCAACTCACTCATGTCAAGTCCTTGACTTGACCCAAGTAGTTCTTCCCACTTATCCAAGCACACACACACACACTGGTTTGTAAGCATGTGGACGTAGTTTAAGCAGCACCGCCCAACTGTCCTTCACCGTGGACACGGCTATTCGAATAGTTTTACACTCTGCAGAGGTTGCACACTTTACCCACAAGATCCGGGGAACTTCCGTGTCATCCACGTCCCGCGGTACCTCAAGTACCCGGGGTAAGCACCCGATCACTATTTTTCCCTAGATGACACTAACAAGGAGTCCACTCGTTGTTCCATATCCTCATGATGTACATCATACGAGGTTCGCCCGAGATCGTAACATCCGAGAGGGGACACAACGGTGTATCCGGTACCCTATGAAAATAGTCATGGCCGCCCTACCTGGCACGACCCCGTCCCGAGAGAGAGCACCAACTCTCCCCTGTCACTAGTAATGCGGGCTCCAAGCTAGTATCGGCCTAAGTAATCAATAATGCCCTTTCCCATATAAGGGTAGAGAGGTTGCGCATGTAAGGTTGGGACAGTCAACAAATCTTAAATCTAATCCGTTTTTGAAATCAACACACACTTGCCTCGGTACACCACTTCATCATAAAGTGGCTATCCAACTCATCATCTCCCTCGGGCATAAGTGCCACCCGATGGGGTTTTCGAAAAGTCCTCTGAAAATACTTTGTCTCCATCACCTTGCATACACCTGTCCCTTTTGCGTAGCACTACTTTTGCATAACCCTCATAAGAAGGTAGGGTCATGCATAATGCAGGTACCAACGAGGAAGTAACGAAGGCAACCCACCAAAGTGGATACCATCACATCATGATTTCGGAGCAACACTAATAAAGTGCTATATGACATGCATAAAAAGGGTGTCATAGACATGGACAAAGGGCTGCTTGCCTGGTTCATCAGAGTCTTGAAATCTTCTGGTCCCTTCTTCAAGTACTCCGTCTGTCGGATTCTGGGGTTCCGGCAGACCCTTAAGGTTTGAACTCTGGGGTGCGCGCGGAGATCGTGCCCTCTACCTCTCCGTCTCGCAAGGATCTAAACTACTGCAAGAACAACACAAGAGACACAGGGTTTATACTGGTTCGGGACACCATTGTGGTGTAATACCCTACTCCAGTGTGGTGGGTGGATTGCCTCTTGGGCTGATGAGGAAGAACAGTACAAGGGGGAACAGCCTCGCGAGGGCCTGTTCTTGGCTAGGGGATGAACTGCTAGGGGGAGTTCGATCGCCCTTCTCTCTCTCTCTAGATGCCTCTACTGGTTTCTTGGTACTCGATCAGGTGCCTCTACCCTGGGGGTGGCTAGTCCTATTTATAGGCAAAGGCCCTGGGCCTCTTCCCAAATATTGAGCGGGAAGGGCGCCAACAATTGGCCAATTCGAAGGGGAACATCTGGTACACTTATCCTGACTAAAGTTGGTCTTCGCCTACAAAAGTCCCTGTGGTGACGCCGTACTGGGCTCCATGGTGACCTCCTTCCCACCGTTGGACTGGTCTTGGTCTCGTTGCACCAAAAAGGGTGCCTTTGCTTGATCCTCTCGCCTGCGCTTGCCCCCTTTGCACCAAAGAGGAAAGGGATACACTGCGCGGGCTGGCGCCCGCCTGGCACCTTTGGTCGTCATGGCTTGCGTCATGGGAACCTCGTGAGGTACCCGCCTTGATCTCTCCGCCTCCTCGCGAGCCAGCCTAAGGAGGTCGTGCTTGAGGAAGCGCCGTGCCGTCCGCCTCGCGAGGCTTGGCCCCTCGCGAGGGTCTTGAGCCTTGTGCTGATGAAGATGGTCCACGCTGGGCCTCCATTCGAGCCACGCCGCAGGCCGCAGGCAGGCAAGTCTGGGGACCCCCGTTCCCAGAACGCCGACACCGTCTACTTCGTTAACTAACGTCGGAAACAAACACAATAAGCAACACAACAAGGCAAAAGTAAAAGTGCTCTAAAAATGTGAGTTGGACTTTTCTAGGATACCTCTGATCATATGAGGAATGACCAAGGTGATTTCATTGGAAGTGGATCAATGGATACTTCTAAACATTTCAATATGATGGAATCAATGTATTTGATGGATCCACAAGTTGTCCACAGAATGCCATTTTATAAAAATGAGTAAAAGTACCCATTAATTCAGGCATGATTTTAGAAACATATATAAATTGGTTTCACTGGATTTGGAGTTGAAATGAATATAATATGGATTTTTGAAGTGGACTTATGTGGATAAATGACCTTTTTAAAAGGTTGAGTGAAAACCAAGGACAACAAAAATGTTCACTGTGGCCTATTAAATAGCACTTGATTTATGGAGTCTCTGGAAATTTGAATCATCAAATTTGGAGTTTATTTGACTTATTTGTGGATTTTACAAATTTAGAGAAAAGAAAAAGGAAAAGGAAAGGGTTTTACCCTTATCCAGCGCACTGGGCGCAGTTTAGAAGTAGGACGGCCCGCTGGCTCAGCCACGCGGGCGAGGAGGGTGACGTCGGAGGCGCCCCGGACGGAGTACGCCTTCGCTGCGCAGGAAGCGGCTTTACACCCGGTCCGTCTCCACTTAAACGGGCGGGGACCGCCTGCTGGGTCGCTGACCTGCGGGTCCCGCACCAACTCTCTCTCTCTCTCCCGCCTCCTCCTTCTTCCCCCGATGGGCAGAGGCAGGGGACAGACGGCGAGCGCGCCAGCGATGATTCCGGCCGCTCCGCTGCGCCCGGGGCCAGGCCGGTGGTCTGGGTGGATGCCCCGTTCCACGCCGCGCCCAGAGGTGGTCGCGCTGGACGCCGGGAGTGCCAGACTTGGGTGGAGCGTCGGCCATGGCGGAGACCGGCCATGGCGAGGATGGGCACGGCGAAGCAGGAATGGGGAGGAGGTCCTAGCGTGCGGGAGGGGCTTCTTGGGGTCGTGGGAGTCCTCGGGATGGGTCAGTGGGAGCGGAAAAGCAACGATGGCTCGGCTACGCCCGAGGGCACGACGGCGGCACTCCGGTCATGGAGGTGGGAAGAGGGCGTGAGAGGGAGAGGGAGGTTGTCAGGGAGGTGTAAGCGAGAGAGGGGGAGCGACAAGAGGCCAGATAAGAGGTCGGGAGTAGCTTATATGGGCGTGGCCGTGGTGCACCGTGGGCAGCGCCCATGGACGCGCTCGGGTGAGCTCATAGAGGGGAGAGGGGAGAGATTCTGGAGGGGGCCGGCAGCGTGCCGTGTCCCAGACGCCGAGGCGGCCTCGAGGGACACGCTGGGGAGGCCCGAGGTGGCCTGAGGTGGTTGGTAGGGGCGGCTACAGTGCGGGAGCGCACTGTAGCGCGCTCTAGAGCGCCCAAATGGCATGCCATGGCATTTTATATGCCTTGTGGGCGCGGCCACTATTGTCTAGTAGTTCTAGGAGGGAGTAAAGAAGAGGGGATGGACATTGGATGCCCTGGTAGCCACTTGAGTGAGGAGGGAGGTGAGAAAGGGAGAGAAATGGGCTTGTCCGGAGAGAGAAGGAGAGGGTTTCACCCACCAATGATTGAGCCATGGATTTGCCATTGCTACTGGAGGTGCAAGGGGACTAGTAGGGGTTGTGGTAAAAAGTTGAGGCCATGGAGACTAGTGGAAGGGGTCAAAAATGGAATTTTGGTAAAGTGGCAGAAGGTGTTTGATGCTTGTTTGGGTAAGCAAGTGAACTCCATTTGGAATGAGACTCCACAGGGTGAAATGTAACATATAGTTAGGGTGTTCCACAAATTTGAGATCATTTGGTCAAAGTTGCCAATGCAACTTTTGTAAACCCTAGAAATTAGCAGAAATGAACTTGTGTATATCTAGTTGAGCAAATCACTTCTCTTTGATGCGCCACTTGGTGTAGTGGCCTCATTTGGTCATGTGAACATGCTCACAAAAGTTGGGTTTAAGGAGAGAAAGTTGGTAGTACAAACTTGATCAAATTTGATTCTGGTTAGAGAGGGTTTTGGGGCATTTTGGTGAACCAAAATGACTTTAATTGACATGAGGCTTTGCAAGGTGATCACAACATGCATTTGTGACTTGCTGGATTTTCCTTGGATTTTTATGAAAATATTCCCTGTAGAAATATTTCAAATCCTTGAAATGGGCAGAAATGGTTTTGGGAGGTTTTGTCCAATATTTGATCATAACCATGTGTTGAAACTCATATATATATGGGAAATATATGTCCATTGGGTCTCCCTAATTTTTCTCAAATATTTATAAAGCTTTAAAATAATTTTAACCTATTAAAGACCATTTCTGGCCTTAAGAAAAATCCTTTAAATAAAATAGGAAAATAACTTTTAAAATTATATTTTTGTGGTTTCTGGGGATCCTATATCTAATAGGAGTCAAACATATTTTTGTAAAGATTTTTACTGCCCTTAGTTAAGTACTTGCAGTGCAATCCTCAATCAAGGGGTTTTTGGAAAACTAATTTTTGAAAATACTACTTGGCCAAATTATTTTTGTAAGAAAATGCTATATTGTACTATACACATGGCATGATCATTGGGAAGAGGTTTTGGATCGAGGAGAAGGAGTATAAGAGTTGGAGGATTTATTTGATTTTTAGAGCACTTGCAAACAACACACAAAAATCAAATCAAGCAAAGTCTAAAACACTCAAAAAATTTGCCAAACCACATTTTATCATGATTTATTAGCTTAAGTGTTGTGGCATGAAAATCAGGGTGTGACAGACCTACCCCCCTTACAGGAATCTCGTCCCCGAGATTCCCAGACTAGGCACGGGAAGGAATACGGGAACTTGGATCTGGGGTAGTCTTCAAGTCCTCAAGTTGGTTCTGCTTCCGTGTGGTGCTCCATTGAGCTTGAAGTACATGATGGTGTGGCTTTGTGTTTGTCGTCCTGCTTGATCCAGATTGCAATTGGGGTCTGTCGTGTATGTCATATTGGGCTGGAGGTCGATGGCTTGGTGATCGATGTCCTTGTTGAGACCGGGCTAGTTAGGAATTTGGAAACACTTTCAGGGGTGTGCCACGTGGAAAACGCTGTGCACAATGTGTAACTCAGGCGGTAACCCTAACTGGTAGCCATCTATTCTTCGTCTTGCAGCGATCACAGGGGGGGTTGTCGAATCTTGGAGTGATCTCAAAGAGGGCCGATGAATCTTGGCGTGGGTTTCCTTGTCATGAGAATGCTTGGTTCCCTTGAGAGAAGTGGCTTGCAGATATGCCTGGTCTTCGATGCGGAGGTTTACTTCTTGACGATGGTGGTTGGTGTAGTTCTTCCTCCAGGACATGGCGATCTTCAGGTGTTTCCTAACCGGCTGAACGGTTCTTCTTCCGTCTTCGGGTAGGCAAGTATGTCATCAAAGAAAGATGGCAACTAACTTGTCCGAGTACTCCGTGAAGACTTGCCCACGGGGTACATAGGGTATAGGTTGGGGTATCGGTGGTGGTCACGGTTGAGTATTGGCCAGGGTCTACTTGGCCTAGAGCCTAAGCCCATGGTCATGATCCGACCATGTTGTGGCTTGGTAGGGTTTAAGGGTTTTAAGGATTCTAATGTGCGAATGAACATTTATCATCTTATCCTTGAGCACAGTTTCTGAGATGACGTTCTATCTAGTCTTCCAAACAATCACATCATGTCACCGAAAGAATCATCCCATATAGGTCAACTCCAATCATCTCTCATGTTATTATTATCCTCATGACTCTCAAGGGGAGGTCTAACAAATCTATACATGTCAACTATCCCCAAACTCATATGTATGGCTACCCCTAAAAATCCATGGGTAGAGCGTATAAGCTGCCAAGGTTGAATTTAATCACCACAATCCGAGTGCTCAGGCTATTGATCCAAGGTCCATGATAAAGCATCTCTATCCTAAGGAAACATGTCGTAAGCCACTCCAAGATCTTGTTTCCTTACTATGAATCAACTCCAATGACCCATTAACTTCCATCAGTCACTACATAATCCATTTAATTCCACAAATCCAATATTTACGGTGTTCCACATGATCTTCTAATGTCCTATAATCCTCAAATACTTGAAAAGGGGTTATCTTTACTATAGTCAGTCCACCAATTTCCATTATCATGGTCAGTAAACTCCAAGGTCAAGCTTATATCAACTCCGACAATTAATCCAATGTCCTAGTCTATTGTCCTCCAAGAAACATGGTATCATGATCGAGATCATCAGTCTAAATCCGATTTACTCCGAACCATGTAGACATACTCAGCATCTATACTCAACTAGGATCACCTATTTAAATCCAAATATCATGTCCAACGAGAATTCCTACATGCTTCCCCAAAGTCGTTATCATAATGTCAACTACCTCCTATCAATATCCCGTGGCTAAGTCAAATCCTCATACTTCCAAGAATTCATCTTGCGATCTTAATTGTCCTACTAAAACCAATTTATTCAGGGGTATTAGAGCTATGCTACTCTATAATCATTATCCCACCAAATTCATCTACCAACATGAAAGCCTCATAATCCACCGAAGAGTTTCAATTAATTCCTCAAGGTCACTGATATAAACTCATCAAGTCATTTGTCCTCCATTCATATATCCTCAAATTGGTCTTCCCTATGGCATTGTCAGTTTTGGTGCTATCTTAGGATGATAATGTGCTCGTTCACTATGTCCACTAGTTCCATAATGAACCCAGTGTTGTGCAAGGTTTACAGAGGCTTAACTGGTTCTCTTGCATTCTATGGGTTAAGCACATGGTTAAGAACTCGAGCTGGGGTATCTCGTGAAGTCTCGAAGGGTCTAGGAATGGGTTTCTAGTCTAGAGGGTTAAACATAACTCTACGGGGTTTCACTTGGTCGAGGAGGCTGCAACAAAAAGGTCTTCAGTGCTAGTTGGTCGCCGAAGAGGACTCCTTGGTGCATCTTGTCTTGCTGGTCTTCAGTTGAGGAGAGGGATGAGAGGGAGAAGTAGCATAGAGGAGGGGAATGCCTAAAGGGGGTTCTATAGTGCAGGTGCAAACAAATAAGTGCCAAAAAGGGCCAAACACAAACAACAAAATAAGGCAGGTGATATAGTCACGTACTTGTTGCCTAGGGCAAAAGTTGTGACCTATCTTAAAACACAAACAAATAAAAACAAGCAACACATAGTCATGGTTCTATTCGAACCATCATATGGACTCGACTGCGCATAGGGGGTACACGACTCATCCTACCCTAGGGGTTCTCGAACTAAGTAGTCGTGCTTTACTTCGTGCCTCATGCAGTCTTCTGGATTTTCCTCAGGTGTTGCTACGTCTCTTGTAGTTGTTCGATGAAACGATCCAGGTTGAGCCTGAAGATTCTTCAACAACTTCTTGCCTGTTGAAGTGATGGGGTGAAGGTGGCTCCTTGTAGCTGGCATTGGCTCGGTCTTCTATTGTCTTCTTAATCATGACAATCCCGTTTTGTCTTCTAAGGCGTCGGCGGTTCCAGGTGGCCATCCTTTATGCAATGACATTAACAAGGCATAATAGAGGTCCAATCCGTCGAACACATTGTTGACAATATCATCACCGAGAGCGGGGGATGAAGAGAACCGTTTTCCTGCTCACTATAGTGAGGCGGACCAAATGGCGAGGTTCTCATCCACTGGTGGTCGCCGATACAACAACGGTAGTGACAGGGTTACCCTATTAGCGATGTATATCATGATCTTGCATATCCTATGCCCTGATCGCCGTAGGCTAAGGTTGCATCATCTTGGGGCAGTGTCAAGGGTCTCACCATCTCCTGGGTCTTCAGGTCCTCATCCCTCGAGGATGTATCTTCTGTTGGTATCGTCTTGTTGTGATGTCACCAACCTTGTGTTCAGGAGATGTGGGTGAATGTCTAGCAAGGCATCTTCCTTCTAGATTATCCACGAGGATTACAAGGATTCCGTGGTCAGGGGCTTGAGGGTGTTAGCGACCATTTGCAATAGTTTTGAAGGGAAGAGATCAATGGTGAAAGTATACCTTAGTTTTTGAAAAATTGAGAAGGGAAGAGAAGTATAGATAGTTTTGAAAACTTGTAATAGTTTTGGAAATAGTTTTACCTTAACTAAAGACCATGCTAACTAAGGCTTCCTATAGTCAGGATGGCTCTGATACCAGCTCTGTGGGACCCCGACTCATAAGTCATGATCACCGAATGCAAGTGTACAGTGATCCCAGAGATCAATGCTCACTGAACACACAGAAGCTGAATAACAAGAGTCTTACATCCATACATACCGTATTACACAAGTAGGACCATTATGGTCAAGTTTTGAGTGTAACATTGCAGCAGAAATCTTCGTCGATAACTTGGACCCATGCCATCTGCCTTAACCCTACAACCATTCTGGCTGGGAAGCGTCCTAGCTCGCATGCTCGTCACCATAGTATTCTTCTGCATATCATGTTCTTTCATGCATGGACAATAAAATAACCAGTGGCAAGCCAATGAGTACTTTGAATGTACTCGCAAGCAACCCATGTTCAAGGTACAACAATGCATGATATAGGTAAATTTTTGCAGAAAGCTAGTTTTGAGTGCAATGACATGTTCAACAACTTGTAAGACATGCATCAAGAGAATTCAAGTAACCATGAGGACAAGTTACAGATATCAACATAAGTAGAGTGGGCACCAACCCAACTCACTCATGTCAAGTCCTTGACTTGACCCAAGTAGTTCTTCCCACTTATCCAAGCACACACACACACACACACTGGTTTGTAAGCATGTGGATGTAGTTTAAGCAGCACCGCCCAACTGTCCTTGACCATGGACACGGCTATTCGAATAGTTTTACACTCTGCAGAGGTTGCACACTTTACCCAAAAGATCCGGGGAACTTCCGTGTCATCCACGTCCCGCGGTACCTCAAGTACCCGGGGTAAGCACTCGATCACTATTTTTCCCTAGACGACACAAACAAGGAGTCCACTCGTTGTTCCGTATCCTCATGATGTACATCATACGAGGTTCGCTCGAGATCGTAACATCCGAAAGGGGACACAACGGTGTATCTGGTGCCCTGTGAAAACAATCATGGCCGCCCTACGTGGCACGACCCCGTCCCGAGAGAGAGCACCAAATCTCCCCCGTCACTAGTAATGCGGGCTCCAAGCTAGTATCGGCCTAAGTAATCAATAATGCCCTTTCACATATAAGGGTAGAGTGGTTGCGCATGTAAGGTTGGGACAGTCAACAAATCTTAAATCTAATCCGTTTTTGAAATCAACACACACTTGCCTCGGTACACCAGTTCGTCATCAAGTGGCTATCCAACTCATCATCTCCCTCGGGCATAAGTGGCACCCGATGGGGTTTTCGAAAAGTCCTTTGAAAATACTTTGTCTCCATCACCTTGCATATACCCGTCCCTTTTGCGTAGCACCACTTTTGCATCCTATCTACTCCCACCGGCATAACCCTCATAAGAAGGTAGGGTCATGCATAATGCAGGTACCGTCGAGGAAGTAACGAAGGCAACCTACCAAAGTGGTTACCATCACATCATGATTTCGGAGCAAAACTAATAAAAGGCTATATGACATGCATAAAAAGGGTGTCATAGACATGGTCAAAGGGCTACTTGCCTGGTTCATCAGAGTCTTGAAATCTTCTGGTCCCTTCTTCAAGTACTCCGTCTACTTCGTCAACTAACGTCGGAAACAAACACAATAAGCAACACAACAAGGCAACAGTAAAAGTGCTCTAAAAATGTGAGTTGGAATTTTCTAGGATACCTCTGATCATATGAGGAATGACCAAGGTGATTTCATTGGAAGTGGATCAATGGATACTTCTAAACATTTCAATATGATGGAATCAATGGATTTGATGGATCCACAAGTTGTCCACAGAATGCCATTTTATAAAAATGAGTAAAAGTACCCATTAATTCAGGCATGATTTTATAAACATATAGAAATTGGTTTCACTAGATTTGGAGTTGAAATGAATATAATATGGATTTTTGAAGTGGACTTATGTGGATAAATGACCTTTGTAAAAGGTTCAGTGAAAACCAAGGGCAACAAAAATGTTCACTGTGGCCTATTAAATAGCAATTGATTTATGGTGTCTGTGGAAGTTTGAATCATGAAATTTGGAGTTTATTTGACTTATTTGTCGATTTTACAAATTTACAGAAAAGAAAAAGGAAAAGGAAAGGGTTTTACCCTTATCCAGCGCACTGGGCGCAGTTTAGAAGTGGGCTGGCCCGCTGGCTCAGCCGCGCGGGCGAGGAGGGTGACGTCGGAGGCGCCTCGGATGGAGTACGCCTTCGCTGCGCAGGAAGCGGCTTTACACCCGGTCCATCTCCACTTAAACGGGCGGGGCCCGCCTGCTGGGTCGCTGACCTGCGGGTCCCACACCAACTCTTTCTCTCTCTCCCGCCTCCTCCTTCTTCCCCCTGATGGGCAGAGGCAGGGGACAGACGGCGAGCGTGCCAACAACGATTCCGGCCGCTCCGCTGCGCCCGGGGCCAGGCCGGTGGTCTGGGCAGATGCCCCGTTCCACGCTGCGCCCAGAGGTGGTCGTGCTGGATGCGGGGAGCACCAGACTTGGGCGGAGCGTCGGCTATGGCGGAGACCAGCGACGGCGAGGATGGGCACGGCGAGGCAGGCATGGGGAGGAGGTCCTAGCGTGCGGGAGGGGCTTCTTGGCGTAATGGGAGTCCTCGGGATGGGTTAGTGGGAGCGGGAAAGCAACGATGGCTCGGCTACGCCCGAGGGCACGGCGGCGGCACTCCGGTCATGGATGTGGGAAGAGGGCGCGAGAGTGAGAGGGAGGTTGTCAGGGAGGTGTAAGCGAGAGAGGGGGAGCGACAAGAGGCCAGATAAGAGGTCGGGAGTAGCTTATATGGGCGTGGCCGTGGTGCACCGTGGGCAGCGCCCATGGACACGCTCGGGTGAGCTCATAGAGGGGAGAGCGGAGAGATTCTGGAGGGGCCGGTAGCGTGCCGTGTCCCAGACGCCGAGGCGGCCTCGTGGGACACGCTGGGGAGGCCCGAGGTGGCCGGAGGCGGTTGGCAGGGGCAAGCTACAGTGCGGGAGCGCACTGTAGCATGCTCCAAAGCACCCAAATGGCATGCCATGGCATTTTATATGCCTTGTGAGCGTGGACACTATTGTCTGGTAGTTCTAGGAGGGAGTAAAGAAGAGGGGATGGACATTGCCTGCCCTGGTAGCCACTGGAGTGAGGAGGGAGGTGAGAAAGGGAGAGAAATGGGCTTGTCCAGAGAGAGAAGGAGAGGGTTTCACCCACCAATGATTGAGTCATGGATTTGCCATTGCTACTAGAGGTGCAAGGGGACTAGTAGGGGCTGTGGTAAAAAGTTGACGCCATGGAGACTAGTGGAAGGGGTCAAAAATGGAATTTTGGTAAAGTGGCAGAAGGTGTTTGATGCTTGTTTGGGTAAGCAAGTGAACTCCATTTGGAATGAGACTCCACAGGGTGAAATGTAACATATAATTAGGGCGTTCCACCAAATTTGAGATCATTTGGTCAAAGTTGCCAACGCAACTTTTGTAAACCCTAGAAATTAGCAGAAATGAACTTGTGTAGATCTAGTTGAGCAAATCACTTCTCCTTGATGCACCACTTGGTGTAGTGGCCTCATTTGGTCATGTGAACATGCTCACAAAAGTTGGGTTTAAGGAGAGAAAGTTGGTAGTACAAACTTGATCAAATTTGATTCTGGTTAGAGAGGGTTTTGGGGCATTTTGGTGAACCAAAATGACTTCAATTGACATGAGGCTTTGCAAGGCGATCACAATATCCATTTGTGACTTGATGGATTTTCCTTGGATTTTTATGAAAATATTCCCTGTAGAGATATTTCAAATCCTTGAAATTGGCAGAAATGGTTTTGGGAGGTTTTGTCCAATATTTGATCATAACCATGTGTTGAAACTCATATATATGGGAAATATATGTCCATTGAGTCTCCCTAATTTTTCTCAAATATTTTTAAAGCTTTAAAATAATTTTAACCTATTAAAGACCATTTCTGGCCTTAAGAAAAATCCTTTAAATAAAATAAGAAAATAACTTTTAAAATTATATTTTTGTGGTTTCTGGGGATCCTATATCAAATAGGAGTCAAACATATTTTTGTAAAGATTTGTACTGCCCTTAGTTAAGTACTTGCAGTGCAATCCTCAATCAAGGGGTTTTTGGAAAACTAATTTTTGAAAATACTATTTGGACAAATTATTTTTGTAAGAAAATGCTATATTGTACTATACACATGGCATGATCATTGGGAAGAGGTTTTGGATCGAGGATAAGGAGTATAAGAGTTGGAGGATTTATTTGATTTTTAGAGCACTTGCAAACAACACACAAAAATCAAATCAAGCAAAGTCCAAAACACTCAAAAGTTTTTGCCAAACCACATTTTATCATGATTTATTAGCTTAAGTGTTGTGGCATGAAAATCAGGGTGTGACATCCTCCTTGCTGGATCAAGGCGCAGGAGACGCCCTCGCTCCGTACGTGTGTTGAACGCGGAGGTGCCGTCCGTTCAGCGCTAGGATCATCGGTGATTTGGATCACGACGAGTACGACTCCATCAACCCCGTTCTCTTGAACGCTTCCTGTGGCGACCGGTTTTTCCGGGCATTGATTTCCAGAAAATGGCCGTCGAGCTCATCAGCCCTAGGATTACTATTAGCTGATGAGGCATCAACTTGATACAGAAATTCCAAGCCAAAATACTAAATATGTAGTACAAGACCATTGTGGCCTATGAGTACAATAAATGGTTTCTAGTGGTTGATTGGCGAAAGTGGTTTTTGGATCATCCGTGTATGAGACTCCATTTCCCACAGGAACAGCTGACCAGGTTAACTCCTATCTTCGCGGGGCTGCTACGACCGTTGCCTAGTTTCCGGGGCTGTCATCGCAACGCTCCTCTCCAAGCAGATATCTGGCCAAGACAATAGACAGGGACAAGCCAGTGAGTACTTTGAATGTACTCGCAAACATTAAGAACAGAGGTATAATATAGCCACAGATAATCATGCTTCAAAATATTCTATGATCACACCGATGGTTATGAAATAAGGTTCATGATGCACGCGAGTATACTATTTAAGTAAATCATGGGTAAACAATCAAGTAAATGAAATGACAAGCATGCCACAGTCGGGCGTCTAAGCGACGCCACATAAAGGGCTTATAAGTAAATGAAATAACAAGCATGCCACAGTCGGGCGTCTGAGCGACGCCACATAAAGGGCTTATAAGGTAAATAAATAACAAGCAATGCCACAGTCGGGCGTCTCAGCGACACCACAGAAAGGTCTTATAAGTGAATGAAATAACAAGCATGCCATAGTCGGGCGTCTGAGCGACGCCACATAAAGGGCTTATAAGGTAAATAAATAACAAGCAATGCCACAGTCAGGCATCTGAGCGACGCCACATAAAGGGCTGATAAAATAATCACAGTGAATACCCAGGAGGTAGAACCATTCCAGGGATATCCGATAATGCCAATAATATAACGGGTTAGTTCACAATAAAAAGATAACCATAATCTTTACAAGTCTCAAATCGTGATCCCAGTTCCGGTTTAACAGTTTCTCCTCCGAAGGCCGACACTAAGACCGACACTTGACCCATCCCAGACTGTAATCCTTAACCATGGACACGGCTATTCGAATAGGTTTAATATCTCTGCAGAGGGTGTACTCTTTACCCACGAGTAAAGGATTCCTTTAGTCCATCGGGACTAATTCCGTCTACGGCCTTTTAGTGGAAAACACGCCTAACTTGCACACACCAGCTTAACTCATCGGTGTCTGGAATCACCCACGACACTTGTTAAGCAAAACTCTAAGTGGGGAGGCTACAACCTCGCGTAGCATGGGATCAAATTTATATCTCGCGCTCTAAGGGGTGGCCTCCCCTCTCGGTCCCAACCGGAAACACCCATGCTCCCGGACTAGGTGGCCTGCCTACCGGCTACAACCGGTATCTTCCACCATGGCCTCTCTGTACGGTGTGTGCTTGAAACGGGTTGACAACATACTGAGTCGTACCCTACCTGCGGTAGGGGCACGTGGTAGTACATAGCAAGTATGGGGGTTACTGGAACAAGACTCGATCTATGGTCGACTTAGGAGGTTTTAGGTATTCCCTGCATGATTAGCATAACGAATATATTTCATGAAGAGACAGACTCACCACTCATCGTACCCTTCATGCCATGCCGGACACACTCGTCTCGACGAGAAACTAGGGACAAGCTCGGGTCTACCCAAGACAGAGACTTTCCCGTTTTCCTTCCGGTAGGCACGAACGGCATACGAGGCTGAACATTATCACAAACATGTCCATTTCCAACAGCAAGGAAATTTCAAATAAACATTTATGCAAATGATCATATCACATGAAATAACAATACTCCAAAATAAAGTGGTGTTATAAACGTGTCAACTATCACAACAAAAATATTATTCCGGGGTTCAGAATGCTTGCCTCTATGGTCTTGAAAGGCAGGGTGCTTTCCAATGCCTTTGAAAGACTTCCTTCCTCTCTCCGAAAATCCTATTTTAAATAATCTTGAATTAACACACAATTCAAAGCAGCACAAAAAAGTTGGTTGGAAAATTTTGAAATAAATCTTAAAATAAACTAGACCATATTTGAGAGAGGTAGGAAAAAGAATCATCTCATTTGGAGTTTTATTTAAAAAGATATAGCCAGTCAAAGTTGTGGTCAAAATCTGTTTTTGAAAAGAAAATAAAGCAGAAAAGAAAACGATTCGGACTGACCACGTCGAAGGCGTATTCTAAGAATATGTTTCCACTTATGCCCGCGTGGATCGCCACTGGGTCGCTGACAGTGGACCTGCCTGGCCCACTAGTCAGGTTTGACCAGTCCACACGCGCGTCGCCTCCTCCGGCCGAAATAGAGGCGGGGCTCCGGCGAGGCTCACCGGCGAATGATGGCATCGTTCGGAGAACGGAGGACATCAGCGTGCTCAGGGGATCAAGACGGTCACTCCGGTGGTTGATATGGACTCTGGGGTGGACGGAGCTGCCGGCGGTGAGCTTCGCGGCGGACGGTGGTCGTCGGGCAAAGTGATTTTTCTCCCACGGTGAGCCCTGATCAAAATCGAGCATGGGAAATGGTTCACGGGAGGAAGAGGAAGCTCTTGGTGAAGAGAACGAAGAGGGGGAGGCCCTGGTGGTGCTGGAAGGGCTGGGGCAATGGCGGCGGCTGCGGTTGCCGGAGATGGGGAAGGTGACCTCCCCGGGTCGTTTGGCTGCAAAAGGGGGCCCTAGGGGGATGGCTTGGGGTCGCCTGTTGGCGGTGTACTAAAGTAGGGGTACTCTAGTATCCCGAACTTGTGCACGGGCAGTCGCAACACCCCGCGGCAAGGCCCGCCAGGTGATCACCAAGGCTCTGTATGGTTCCTTTGGAGCCATTCGAGAACAAAGTATTTAAGTCAAGGAGACAAGGCCCCGGCAAGAGGAGCTTGCCGGGAAGGCCATTCAAGGTACAAGACCCCGGCAAGAGGAGCTTGCCGGGAATCCCAACAAGAGCATCTCAAAGAACCTGCCACAGCACGCCACGCGTCCCGGCAGGACCCGGCGAGCGACAAGTTCCCGGGTCGAGAATACAACGGCCGCGGCAAGGCACTTGCCACGGCAGGCAGCCACTCTGTACCCTCGCTCCAGCTCACCCACCTACGTGTTGCTCCGGGACCCTTCCCAGCGTACGTGGCGGGAGGCTGTGCAGCCAGGGGTACACTATGGCATGCAGCGCTGACAGGATCGCCATCGTGGTGAGCGATGGCGCCCCTGACGGTCCCTTTTCTGCACCGTCTGGGCGACGTAGACGGGCATTTAATGCCTTTGTCCCCTGCCGTCAGGGTTAGGTATGATACACTGTGCAGGTAGCTGTACCTACCGCAGCATATTTACACTTTTGCCCTTACTTACGTTGCCACCTGTTGGAGAACCCTTGAACATATAAAAGGAGGCCCATGCACAACGTAGGGGGGGATCGATCCTCAGAGAAGCGCTCGGTCTCGTTAGCTGCTCGAGTCTACTGTAGCACTCGGCGCTCCCGAGCAAGAACTCAATACAATCCACAAAGCAGCAATAGGAGTGTTATCTCTCCGGAGAGCTCCGAAGCTGGGTAAAAACCTTCCCCCGCGTGCTTCGCCTCGATCCGCTCTTCGCGCGACCTCCGCCCCCCGCCGAACCGAGAAGGGGATCCGTCCCCATAGGTGCTCGGGGAGCCCAGGGAAACCCCGGCATCTCTGGCGCGCCAGGTAGGGGGCGTCGAGGTTGTGTGAGCCTAAACCGGCGTTCACGCGAGCTGAATCCTCATCGACTTCATCGACATGACGCCGAAGAAGAAGGCTTCGGAAGCGGCTGCGCCGTCCGCGTCGAATCCACCGCCGCCGCAGCAAACGGCCGGCGGGGAGAACGCCGGCGGTGGAACGGGTGCCGAAGAGGGAGCCCACAGTGCCAACAAGTCCAAGGACAAGACCGCGCTGCCCGCTGGCGGCATAGTCGGCTCCCCCGACGACCGGGCGTCCATAGACGCACCACGCCCATCTCAAGAGGCGCAGGACCGACAGCGTCGTGGTACTCACGGTACCATACGCTCGCTGGACCCAAATCGAGCTAGCAGATCCCGGGACGCTCAAGGCCAACATGCACGCCGACGTGCTGGCGCGAGCGAGGCACGGTCGCCTGGACGGAATACTGCTCCTTCCAACATCGTTGGGAGCCCGAGCATATCCTGCTCCTCGCACCGTTCGCCACCGCTACCCGCCACCCCAGCAGAAGCTCTAGCGCGAGCTCAACTGCTCCTAGACTTCCCTCCAGCGCCAGACAAGATCGACGACTAGAGGGCCACCATTCAGAGTCTCATCGGCTTCACCAACGGCGACACTCCGCGGCCAGTGACCACATCGCAGCCGCGGCAGGCCAGCCAAGTGCGAGCCGATGGCGACAAAACCGATGGGGGTGCAACCACCGTGCACTCTCCGCCCCAAAGGCCAAGATCGCCGACTCGCCGGGTCCGCCACGACAGCGACTCCACTGCTTCCTCAGATCCGCGAACTCATCGCGATCAGCGCCACGTTCTTCATGAACGGCAACAAGAAGACGCCCGCACCCGCATCGAGCGCCGGACAGAAATGCGGCGTCAATCAGACTGACGCGCTGGCCCCACTGTCGACATGCAAGCGCTAGGGGAACCAAGCGACCTGCCGTACGCGATAGGTTGCCCTGCGTTTACTCGTGAGCTGCGGCAAGTCCAGTGGCCCAGCACGAAGAATTTCAAGCCATACATACCAGAGAAGTACGACGGCAGGCTGCATCCGTCAGAGTTCCTCAGCATCTACACCATTGCGGTGCAGGTTGCAGGGGGGCGGGACGACAAGATCCTCGCCAATTACTTCCCTCTGGTGCTCAAGCCCAACGTCAGGTCCTGGCTCATGCACTTGCCGGAAAACTCCATATCTTCCTGGGCGGACCTATGCCATCAGTTTGTCGGCGCCTTTACAGGCGGCCACAAACCCCATGGCCAGGAGAGTGATCTTCACCTGCTTGCCCAGAAGGAGGGGGAGCCTCTATGTAAGTACATCCAAAGATTTAGCCAAGTGCAACGCAACATCCCAGACGTCCACCCTACCACCGTCATCGGTGCGTTCCATCAGAACATGCGCAACTGCAGGATGCGGAAGGAGATGGCGATGTGCAAGATCAGATACGTCAGCGAGCTGTATGCCCTGGCCGACAAATGTGCACGTGCTGAGGAAGGAAGGAAACTTCCCAGAGAGAACGTAGGAACCGCAGGATCTGACAGCGACAATGCCGCCCCAGCAAGCAAAAATAGGCGGTGGAACAACAGGAAGAGGAAAGGCAAAGATGTGCTCGTTGTCGAGCAATCCGGCAACAAAGGTGGCGCCAAGACAGCCAAGACTGATGGCTCCGGCAAGGAGGTTGCCGCATGCGCCAACTGCCATGCTGTGGCGGCCGCCGACAAGCAGGATGGCACCAACAAGCAGTATTGCAAGATTCATCGCACCAAAGGCCATGACCTTCAGAGCTGCAAGAAGGTCGAACAGCTCGTTGGGCTGCAAAAGGCCGAGTACGAGCGACGCGACAAGGAGAAGGGCCAAGGAGGTGCTGGAGGATCTGGTACAAAGCGCACTAGCCGGGGGGGACGCCGCGGCAACACCAAGCAGCAGCAAGGCGACAGACCTCCCCGCGGCCGCGACAAGGATGAAGATGATGACGACGACGAAGACATGGATGACGCCGAGACCAGCGAGCAGGAGTTCCAGAAAGCCACAGAAGTTTTGTGCATTGACGGCGGTGCTTCTCTGCATACTTCACACCGCCAACTCAAGCAGTGGGTGCGGGAAGTTAATGCAGCAGAACCACCCGTCGAGTCACGCAAGCTTCTGAAATGGTCCAGCACGCCTATCATCTTTGATATTGAGGACCACCCCGATCGCACAACTGCTGTCGGGTGTTAGCCGATGTTGGTCTTGTTGGGGAACGTAGTAATTTCAAAAAAATTCCTACGCACACGCAAGATCATGGTGATGCATAGCAACGAGAGGGGAGAGTGTTGTCTACGTACCCTCGTAGACCGAAGCGGAAGCGTTGACGCAACGTAGAGGAAGTAGTCGTACGTTCTCCTCGCGATCCAACCGATCACAGCACCGTTACTCCGGCACCTCCGAGTTCTTGGCACACGTTCAGCTCGATGACGATCCCCGGGCTCCGATCTAGCAAAGCGTCGGGGAAGAGTTCCGTCAGCACGACGGCGTGGTGACGATCTTGATGTGTTACCGGCGCAGGGCTTCGCCTAAGCACTGCAACGATATGACTGAGGTGGAATTTGGTGGAAGGGGGCACCGCACACGGCTAAGGAAAGATCTCAATGATCAATTGTGTGTCTATGGGGTGCCCCCTGCCCCCGTATATAAAGGAGCCAAGGGGAAGGGGTTGGCCGGCCAAGCCTTGGCGCGCCAGGTGAGTCCTACTCCCTCTGGGAGTAGGATTCCCCCCCCCCCAATCCTAGTTGGACTAGGATTTTCCAAGGGGGAGAGAGAGAGAGAGGGGGCCGACCACCTCTCCTAGTCCTAATAGGACTAGGGGAAGGGGGGAGGCGCGCAACCCATGAGGTGTAACGCCCCGGATCTGATGCGCCAGGTGTCCTCCAGTTATTCGCTGTTGTTGCTTTGTCATTTGCTTGCGTGTCGCATCTTGCCATGTCATCATCCGCATTGCATCATCATGTTTTCGAAACTTGCATCCGTCCCGGTCTCTTTGTTCTCTCCGTTGTCCGTTCTGAGCCAACCACACACTAGCACGCGCCCGCGGCATGTCCGAATATTATTTTATAAGTGGCCGGGAAATGTTCTCGGAATGGCATGAAAGTTGGCAGGTGGTGTTGTTTTGTTGTAGGTAGGCCGCCTGCCAAGTTTCATCGCATTCGGAGTCCGTTTGGTGCCCCAACGGATAACTATAGCGGCATTATAGCCGCGCAAACGTCGGACGTTTTCGGTCTCCGGAAACAGTTGCCGGGCTGCACTCATCTCCTCTCAGCACGAAAACCCCTCTCCTCAGCCCACCTAGACCCCCTCCTCTCCGGACCGTCCGATCGAGATCGGAGGGTCCGAAACCCCTCCTAACCCCCCAAACCCTAGCTTCAACTGCTATATATAGACCCTAGCCTCCATTTTTCGGAATCCCTAGCCCCTGTCTCGTTTTCCGCTTCAGGCAACCACCACCCACCTTCCAGCCGCCGCCTCCTCCTCGGATCCGCCGCCGGCCACCTCTTCCCGCCACTTGTCGCGCCCCCATTGGCCAGCGCCGCCGCCAGCTCCGCCCACGGCCAATCCCCTTGTGCCACGCGTCCCCCAGCTGGTTCCCTCCACGCGCGGCCCGCCAGGACCCGGATCGGGCCCTGGGAAGCCCATCAGCGCCCGGGCGCCCCGCCGCCGCTGCCCGAGCGCCCCAGCGCTCCGGCCGCGCCCGCCTCCCGGCGCCTCCCCGCCGCAGGCCGCCTCCCTCGCCGCCTTGCAGCCCCGCTGCCGGCGACCTCCCAGGCCAGGCTCCCCCACGCCCTGCTCCTTCCTGTCTCTTCTCTGCTCATCCGCCGTGCTCCTTCTCTCTCCCTCACTCACTCTCTCTCTCTCTCCCGATTCGGCAGGAACCGCACCGCCGCGATCCGCGTCCGCCGCCGTTTGGGAGCTCCATCAAGCACGGATCCGGCGCCCCCGCCTCTGGATCCATCCATTCCTGCAGATCCCCGCCGTTCGGCCCGTTCCCGCCTGCCGGAGTCGCCGCTGCGCCGCCGTTGACCTCGGGCGCCGCCGCCCCGCTGTCCTGCTCGAGCGGATGCTCGAGGAGGATGATCCGCGTGGGCCGCACCACCAAGCCAGCCCAAGCGCCGTGGTGAGCAGCCCCCCCCTCTGTTGGCCCAGCATGTGTAGATTCGGCCCGTTTGTTTTTTTTCTGTTCCAGCGATTTTTGACATTATCCAGTGATTTACCAGTTTTGCAGAAAACCCCCCAAGCATCATGCATTAATAACTCACAAACCGTGCATCGGATTAAAATAAATTATATATGAAACTTGCTCAGAATTTTGTCTAGTTTAATAATGTGTCATTTTCATCCATGTTTGAAATGGTTAAAATGATGTTTGTTTAAATTTGCTCCTATGCCATGGTAAAATGATTTAATTCATAACTATTTAACCGTAACTCGGATTTTAATAAATTATATATGTAAATGGGGTAGAATTTTGCCTAGTTTAACATGGTGGCCTTACTTTGCATGTTTAACAACAATAAAATATGGTTTTAGGCATAACAGTACCAAATTCAATATATGCATATGAGGAGTTTCCGGAATTGTTGTTTGTTGTTCCGGCCTCATTTAAACTTGTATAGATAGATAGTTTTGTTGTGCTTCACCCCTTGCCATGTTAATCAACATTCAATATTGTTGGGTACATAAACAAGAGTGAACTAAATAACTTGTCGTGGTGTTTCGTCAATATGCAACTCGTTGCATATTGATCTCCACTTAATTTGTGGTGTTGTTTGTTGCATTTGCCATGCCATGAATCATTAAACCAGACATGCATCATGCTTGTTTGTGCATCATGCCATGTTTATGTGATGGTTGTTTACTATGTTGTTTGTTTCTTTCCGGGTTGCTTCTCTCGTTAGCTTCGGTTTCGTTCCGGAGTTGTGAGGATTCGTTCGACTACGTCCGTTTGTCTTCTTCATGGAATCGTTCTTCTTCCTTGCGGGATCTCAGGCAAGATGACCATACCCTCGAAATCACTTCTATCTTTGCTTGCTAGATTGCTCGCTCTTTTGCTATGCCTATGCTGCGATACCTACCACTTGCTTATCATGCCTCCTATATTGTTAAACCAAGCCTCTAACCCACCTTGTCCTAGCAAACCGTTGTTTGGCTATGTTACCTCTTTGCTCAGCCCCTCTTATAGCATTGTTAGTTGCAGGTGAAGATGAAGTTTGTTCCTTGTTGGAACATGGACTTGTGTTCCTTGTTGGAACGTGTTTATTTGTTGGGATATCACAATATATCTTATTTAATTAATGCATCTATATACTTGGTAAAGGGTGGAAGGCTCGGCCTTATGCCTGGTGTTTTGTTCCACTCTTGCCGCCCTAGTTTCCGTCATATCGGTGTTATGTTCCCGGATTTTGCGTCCCTAACGCGGTCGGGTGATTTATGGGACCCCCTTGACAGTTCGCTTTGAATAAGACTTTTCCAGCAGGTCCAACCTTGGTTTTACCATTTGCCTACCACCTACCCATTTCCCTTGGGTCTGATCAACCCGAGGGTCATCTTTATTTAGCCCCCGGGCCAATGCTTGTCTAAGTGTTGGTCCAAACCAGAGCCACTTGCGGTGCCACCCCTAGGCAACTTGGGGTATCTTCGGTTGTCGTACGTAGTGTTCATCCGGTGTTGCCCTGAGACCGAGATATGTGCAGCTCCTATCAGGATGTCGGCGCATCGGGCGGCTTTGCTGGACTTGTTTTATTGCTGTCGAAATGTCTTGTAGCCGGGATTCCGAGACTGATCGGGTCTTCCCGGGGAGAAGGAATATCCTTCGTTGATCGCGAGAGCTTATCATGGGCTAAGTTGGGACACCCCTGCAGGGTTTGAACTTTCGAAAGCCGTGCCCGCGGTTATGTGCAGATGGGAATTTGTTAATGTCCGGTTGTAGTAAACCCGAAGTTGATCTTAATTAAAATACACCAACCGCGTGTGTAACCGTGATGGTCTCTTCTCGGCGGGGTCCGGGAAGTGAACACGGTTGTTGGAGTTATGTTTGACGTAAGTAGTTCGGGATCACTTATTGATCATAGTTGTTCGACCGTCCTTTTGCCTTCTCTTCTCGCTCTCTTTTGCGTGTGTTAGCCACCATATATGCTAGTCGCTTGCTGCAGCTCCACCTCATACCTTTTACTCTACCTATAAGCTTAAATAGTCTTGTTCTCGCGGGTGTGAGATTGCTGAGTCCTCGTGACTCACCAGATACTTCCAATACCAGTTTGCAGGTGCCGATGAGACCGTGCAGGTGACACACCCGTGCTCAAGGAGGAGTTCGATGAAGATCTTGTCCTTTTGTTGTTTCGTTCTAGACGATCAGTAGTGGAGCCCAGTTGGGGTCGATCTTGGTCCTTTGTCGCTTTTGAGGTTCTTCTTTTATTTTGGCTCCGTAGTCTGGCCCTGATTGTAACTGTATGATGTATTGTTTTATTCATGTATTTGTGTGAAGTGGCGATTGTAAGCCAACTATGTATCTCTTTCCCTTATGTATTACATGGGTTGTGTGAAGATTACCTCACTTGCGACATTGCTTTCAATGCGGTTATGCCTCTAAGTCGTGCTTCGACACGTGGGAGATATAGCCGCATTGAGGGCGTTACATGAGGGAAGCCCTCTCACCTCTCCACCAAGGCCCATGTTGGCCCATTATGCTCCCGGGGGGTTCCGGTAACCCTCCCGGTATTCCGGTAAAATCCTGATTTCACCTGGAACACATCCGATGTCCAAACATAGGCTTCCAATATATCATTCTTTACGTCTCGACCGTTTCGAGACTCCTCGTCATGTCCGTGATCACATCCGGGACTCCGAACTCCTTCTGTACATCAAAACTCATAAACTCATTATATAACTGTCATCGAAACCTTAAGCGTGCGGACCCTACGGTTCGAGAACAATGTAGACATGACCGAGACACGTCTCCGGTCAATAACCAATAGCGGGACCTGGATGCCCATATTCGCTCCTACATATTCTGCGAAGATCTTTATCGGTCAGACCGCATAACAACATACATTGTTCCTTTTGTCATCGGTATGTTACTTGCCCAAGATTCGATCGTCGGTATCCAATACCTAGTTCAATCTCGTTACCGGCAAGTCTCTTTACTCGTTCCGTAATACATCATCTCGCAACTAACTCATTGGTTGCAATGCTTGCAAGGCTTATGTGATGTGCATTACCGAGAAGGCTCTGAGATACCTCTCCGACATTCGGAGTGACAAATCCTAATCTCGAAATACGCCAAACCAACAAATACTTTCGGAGACACCTGTAGAGCACCTTTATAATCACTCAGTTACGTTGTGACGTTTGGTAGCACACAAAGTGTTCCTACGGTAAACGGGAGTTGCATAATCTCATAGTTAAAGGAACATGTATAAGTCATGGATAAAAGCAATAGCAACATACTAAACGATCGGGTGCTATGCTAATGGAATGGGTCATGTCAATCAGATCATTCAACTAATGATGTGATCTCATTAATCAAATAACAACTCTTTGTTCATGGTTAGGAAACATAACCATCTTTGATTAATGAGCTTGTCAAGTAGAGGCATACTAGTGACACTCTGTTTGCCTATGTATTCACATATGTATTATGTTTCCAGTTAATACAATTCTAGCATGAATAATAAACATTTATCATGATATGTAAGGAAATAAATAATAACTTTATTATTGCCTCTAGGGCATATTTCCTTCAGGTCTCACCAACTATCCGCAACCTCAAGGTCACTAAGATGCTAGTTGACGGCGGGGCCGGCTTGAACCTGATCTCCTCCGCTGTACTTCGGAGACTCCAAGTCCCTGACAGCGAGCTCGAAGAGACCAGCACATTTCAATGAATCAACCCGGGAAGGAGCAAGCTGAAGGGGAAGATCACGCTGCCGGTGACATTTGGCAGTGAGTTGAAATTCAGGACTGAGAGGATCACTTTCGACGTTGCCGACTTTCCATTGCCTTACAATGGAATTCTCGGCCGTCCAGCGCTCGCCAAGTTCATGGCGGCCTCTCACTACGCGTACAACATGCTGAAGATGCCAGGCCCGATAAGTGTCATCTCTGTACATGGCGACAAGAAAGACGCTCTCATTTGTGCCGACAAGATCTACCGGGAAGCAGCAGCCACCGCAGATCGCGAGACACTTGCCGCTGAAGCTCCCGGGGGGAAGAAGAAGACCAAGTCCGGCAAGAGCTCTGATGCCCACTCCGGCAAGCGCACCTCTTCGGAGTGCTGCGCTACCGTCGAGGACGCACCATCGAGCTCCACCGGCAAGTGTAAGAAAATGATGGCAGCTCCGCCAGCAACCAAGAAGGTGTCCGCCAAGGAGGACGGCACTGGTGGTACCTTCACCATCAGTGCCACTCTCGACCTTAAATAGGAAAGCATGCTCGTTGCTTTCCTGCGGGCGAATGTCGACGTGTTTGCATGGCAACCGTCTGACATCCCCGGCGTTCCCAGGAAAGTAATCGAGCACCACCTCGCCGTCTGTCCTCACGCGCGACCCGTCAAGCAGAGAGTCAGGAAACAAGCGGTGGAGCGCCAAGAGTTCATCGCCGAAGAGATCAAGAAGTTGGAAGCAGCTGGCCTCGTCATAGGAGTGCTCCATCCTACGTGGTTGGCCAATCCTATAGTCGTGCGCAAGGCAAACGGGAAATGGAGACTTTGCATCGACTTCACCGATGTCAACAAAGCTTGTCCCAAAGACCCATTTCCCTTGCCGCGCATTGACCAGATTGTCGACTCCACAGCCGGATGCGACTTGCTTTCGTTTCTTGACGCATACTCAGGATACCATCAGATCTTCATGGCAGAAGAGGATGAGGAGAAAACCACGTTCATCACTCCATGTGGCACGTACTGTTTTGTACGAATGCCTTTCGGTTTGAAGAATGATGGTTCAACATTTGCAAGGGTCGTCCATACTGCTTTTGAGCCGCAAATACACAGAAATGTGGAAGCCTACATGGATGATATAGTGGTCAAAAGCAGGGACAAGTCAACTCTGATTCAAGATCTAGAAGAAACTTTTGCAAATTTGCGTAAGATCAGCCTCAAGCTCAACCCCGAGAAGTGCGTGTTTGGAGTCCCTTCCGGCAAGCTTCTCGGGTTCTTTGTGTCCCAGCGGGGGATTGAAGCCAATCCCGACAAGATCAAGGCCATTGAGCAGATCGAAGCACCGAAGCGCGTCAAGGATGTACGAAAACTTGCTGGCTACGTGGCGGCTCTCAGCAGGTTTATCTCTAAGTCTGCTGAGCGCGCCCTGCCGTTTTTCAAAATCTTGAAAAAGGCAGGTCCAATGAAATGGACTCCGGAAGCGGAGGCTGCGCTGCAGGACTTGAAGAGATACCTATCCTCCACTCCAATACTTGTCGCACCTAAACCACAAGAGAAGTTGCTGCTATATCTGGCGGCAACCAATCAAGTGGTTAGTGCTGCGTTAGTAGCGGAGAGAGAGGCAGATGATGAGCCAGCAACTGCGGCAAGCACGTCCAGCGACGAGCAAGGGGCTTCCCCGACGAGCTCTGGTCCCGACGAAGATAGATCTGCGCAGATGTGCGAAGGGATACAGAAGAAAATGGTGCAGCGCCCAGTCTACTTTGTAAGTTCCCTTCTGCAGGGGGCTAGGTCTTGGTACTCTGGTGTGCAGAAGTTGCTTTTCGGCCTTCTTATGGCCTCGAGAAAGCTGCGCCATTACTTCCAAGCACATGAGATCACAGTTGTCACTCGCTTTCCGCTGAAGAGGATACTGCAGAATCCAGAAGCAACAGGTAGGATTGTTGAGTGGGCATTGGAACTGTCGAGCTTTGGCCTCAAGTTTGAGAGCACTTCAACTATTCGAAGTAGAGCATTGGCAGAATTCATAGCAGAGTGGACGCCAGCACCTTATGAAGAAACCCCAGAGACGAGCATCCCCGTCAAGGAAGCAAGGAAAGAGTGGCTGATGTACTTTGATGGCGCGTTCTCGCTACAAGGCGCCGGTGCTGGCGTGCTACTTGTCGCACCCACCGGAGAGCACCTCAAGTACGTGATCCAGATGCACTTTCCCGAGGAGCAAGCAACAAACAATACTGCAGAGTATGAAGGATTGCTCACCGGTCTCAGGATCGCGGCAGACCTTGGGATCAAGCGGCTCATTGTCAGGGGTGACTCGCAGCTTGTCGTCCGCCAAGTAAACAAGGATTATCAGAGTCCGTTGATGGAAGCTTACATTGATGAAGTGAGGAAGCTGGAAGAGCACTTTGTCGGCCTACAGATGGAACATGTTCCTAAAGCTCAGAACGACATCGCTGACGGCCTGTCAAAGTGCGCGGCATTTAAGTTACCTATGGAACCAGGGATCTTTGTGCACAAGCTGACTCAACCATCCGTGACGCCACCAACTGGACAGAGCAGGAAGAGGAAGTTGATTTCTGGTGACTATCTTCCGGCTGAGCTTCCCGAAGCCGTCGCCAAGAGGGTCACCAAGATCAACGCCAAGAGTGCTGAGGAGCAGTCTGCTCCGACAAGCCCCAAGGTTTGTTTCGTTGAAGCAGACGCTCCCGACAAGTTTCGCTCCGGCAAACTTGCCGGGGATCATCAAGCTCCGGCTGAACCGCGGGTTCTCGCCGTAGAAGCGGATGTTCCCGCAGCAGCGGATATGCCTTTAGTCCTTGTTGTCGAGCCGCAGGTTCCAGCATGGGCACAACAGATCGTCCGTTTCCTCCAGTCAGGAGAACTTCCCGAAGAGCCAGAAGAAGCGGAAAGAGTAGCCCGGCGGTCTAGTATGTACCAGTTCGTTGACAACGCACTGTACAGAAGAAGGCTCAACGGAGTGAAATTGAAGTGTATTCCCCGGGAAGATGGACAGAAGCTGTTGGCGGAGGTGCATGGAGGCATATGTGGTCATCACATTGGCGCCAGAGCACTTGCCGGCAAAGCGTTCCGGCAAGGTTTCTTTTGGCCGACACCCCTCCAGGATGCAACTGCACAAGTAACCAAGTGTGAAGCGTGCCAGTTCCATTCCAAGCAGATACACCAACCAGCTCAAGCTCTCCAGACAATCCCTTTATCCTGGCCATTTTCGGTCTGGGGGCTCGACATGCTCGGCCCTTTCCCCCGAGCAGTCGGGGGCTTTGAGTACTTGTACGTCGCAATCGACAAGTTCACAAAGTGGCCAGAAGTGGAACCAGTGAGGAAGGTGACAGCACAGTCAGCAGTCAAGTTCTTCAGGTCGATTGTTTGCCGCTTCGGAATCCCTAACAGGACATTACCGACAACGATACACAATTCACGAGTCGCAACTTCATGCAGTACGTCCAAGACCTTGGCGCCAAGGTTTGCTTCGCTTCTGTTGCTCACCCCAGGAGCAACGGTCAAGCAGAGAGGGCAAATGCTGAAGTGCTGTGTGGACTGAAGACCCGGACTTTCGATAGGCTGCACAAGTGCGGAAGAAACTGGATCGAGGAGCTGCCGGTGGTTCTTTGGTCGATTAGGACGACGCCAAATCGAGCCACTGGCCAGACACCTTTCGCTCTTGTCTATGGAGCAGAGGCAGTTACCCCCACGGAACTCGTATACGGGTCACCTCGAGTGCTCGCTTATGATGAGCATGAGCAAGAGCAGCTGCGGCGAGATGACGCGCTGCTCCTTGAGGAGGACCGTCTTCAGGCTGCTGTACGAGCTGCTTGATACTAGCAAGCTTTGCGCCGCTACCACAACCGCAAAGTTAAAGCCAGAAGTCTCGAGGAAGGCAACCTTGTTCTTCGGCGTGTTCATTCCACCAAGAATTCCAACAAGTTGACGCCGAAGTGGGAAGGCCCTTACCGGGTGAAACGAGTCACGAGGCCTGGCGCTGTCCGCCTTGAGACTGAGGATGGCATTCCGGTGAGGAACTCCTAGAACATCGAGCATCTTCGTAAGTTTTACCCGTAAGGCGCGGTTGTCGGACCCTGTTCGGCAACCACCATTTTGTACAAGTCTTGTCGCTGTTGCATGTAATCCTTTGTACAAAGCCAGGCGCAGACCCTCACCATAAATAAATCTCACGTGCTCCGCACACCCTGTCAATTTCATGCCTTTCTGCATAAATTGTCTGACACTTTGTGCAGCGAGCCCCCCTTGGTAAGCAATAACGAGCCATAAAGCTCCATACTATTGTTTTCTGTTTTCTTTTTCTCAAGGAGAGGAAGGATCCTTCGCCCACAAGTTAGCCGGGGGGGGGGGATGGGAAGATAATGGTATGGAGCCGGCGCCGTTCAGGAAAAATTTCGCCTTGCCGGGGAGCAAACGACAAAAAAGCTAAGTGCCAAAGTTTGAGCAATCAGATTTTTTTAAAATTTTTAAGTTATTTTCCTTGAACGACCATGCTTTGTATGGAAAACCCGTGCGCGAAGGAACCAGCTCGTGGCTAGTTGCGCCCTTACTTTGCTTCGAGTTCGCTCAACAGCTTAAGTGTGCCGCGACCAGAGTCGCGCCCTTACTTTGTTTCGAATTCACTCAGCAACTTAAGCGAGCTGCGACTAGTCGCGACAAGGTTTCTTGTCGGTAACGGCACCACCAGCAGGCTGCTGACGTCCCGCACTCAGCCCTCGCGGCAAAGGTGCCTACGCCGGCAGGTTCCCTAAAAGCGTAGGGCAAAAACATACAAAGGAGGGAATCGAGTAAAGGGAATAGCATTGCAATCATGACATGAAACAGAGTTATATTACAAGATAGTTTGTCGCGGCTCTAATAGACTGTTTTCATAACATGACCAGCGACGACAAGAAAAGAAGAAAATAGGCGGCCTAGTCCGCGCGGTCGCCCTCAACCCTCTTGATCCCGCTCACCTTGTCCACAATGGGTGCGACGAGGGTCTCGAGCTCATCCAGATCAGCTTCTGGCGGCAGGGACCTGAGGATATTAGTGAGGCGGAGGCCCGGGTTGCGGAAGGCCACCTTCATCAACACCTTTTTGAGAGCTCCCGCGCAGATCTCGCGCGACTCGTTGGCCAGCTGCTTTGGGATCCTCTCCCGGAGTTGCTGGAGGGCCGTCGCCGCGCCTTTAAAGAACAAGGTGAGCTTGGCGCTAGATGGGAGGCTCTCGTCAGAGGAATACCCGAGATCCTCCACCCCCAGCAACGCCAACTCCTTGTCAATGCCTATGGCAGCACTCACAAGGCCCTCCGTCCACCGCCTCACACTTCCCCTGAACTCATTCTGGGTGGCAGCGATGTTCTCCAGCAGCGCCTGGTCGGCCTCGATCTCCTTCTTCAAGGCCGCCTCCTGCTCCTTGGCGCCGTCCAGCGTCTTGGTCAAAGTTGCCAGCTTCAGCTCAAGGTCAATGTTGGAGTCCTTTGCAGCGTCAAGCTCCTTGATTTTTTCGGCGAGACGGCCCTGCAGATCGCCAAAGGTGTAGGCGTCCTTCTCGTGCTCATGCTTGAGCGCGGCAAGCGCTTCACAGCTCGCCTTGATATCAGTCTCCAGCTGCGCCACTTTCGCCTCCAGCTCCTTCTTGGCGGCCTCGGCAGCTGCGGCAGTGTCCTTTGCTTCCTTGAGGGCTCCGCTGAGTGCTTGCTCGCGCGCAGCTAGCTCCTCTTCGTGGCTGTCCAGGCTGGCCTTCAGCTGCACCAACTCACCGTCCCACGCAGATAACTCCTCGGCGGCAAGCCGCTGTTGCTCTGCCACCTCTGCCTTCTCAAGGATGAAAGCCTTCTGTGCCTCATCGAGCTGCACCCGCTCCACTGCCAGCGACTGGAGAGCTGTCTGGTTGAGGCCTCGGAGCTCCTACGCGCGCTTCTCCACGTCCACCCCCGCCTTCGCGACAAGCGCTTCGCGGGACTCCAGTTTGGCCTGGCGGGCACGGTAGAGCGACACCAGCTTCCGCAGCAATCGCTCCTCTTCGGGCTCGTCGCTGCTGCTGCTTGGTGCGTCGACCAGCGTCAGCCTAGCGGAGGCAAGCACCTCCATGTCAAAGCTTTCTCCTTCGACTGGCGCCCTAGACGTTGACGCCCAGGGGAGGTTGAAGAAGATACCAGCGCCAGCCTTCAAGTAGACGCCTGGCTGGGGTTCTTCGGAGCCTGAAGCTGCGGCAGCGGCGGGAGGATCGGCCGTCGGTGTAGCGCCTGTCGCTCCTGAGGCCCCAGGGTCGTCAGTACGATCGCCGGACCCCTCGTCGGCTGCTGTGGCGGCAGCCTTGGCGGCCTCTTCGCCGGTGGGATCATCAGCGCCGGCCGTTTCTTCGGTGGCAGCGGCGTCATCAATGACAACCTCGGTCTCCATCGGCTCCACGGTGGATGGATCTGACGGCCGGAAAAGGAAGAAAAGTCGAGCAAATGTCCAAAAAGAAGAACCCAAGGGAGGTTTAGAAGCAAGGAGTACCTGTACCAGGCTCGGTGGTGGGGATCTCCGCTGCCGGGGGTTCGCTGGTACCGTCCCTTGCCAGAGATTTCTCCCTTGCTGGGGAACTCTCCCTCGTCGGGGACTTCTCCCTTGCCGGGGAGCTCTCCCTTGCCGGAGAATTCTCCCTTGGCGGCGTAGTCGAAGCAGGTGGCACGTCGGGTGTGGCCTCCGGGCGCTCCTGGTGGAGCTGCTCTGCTCCTAGATAAGCCAACGGTCAGATATCAGCAAGCAAAGAGTATCTGTGCGCGCCTAACAGCTGAAAGTAAACCATATACTTACGCTGGGGGCTGCGCTGGGGGCTGCTCTGAAGAACAGCCGTCGGGTCCGGCGAGTTTATCTCGGGCGCACCCCTTGCTCCCACGGAGGGGTCATCCTCGATAATGATCACCGGCACCTTGGCCCTCTTTGCCATTCTCTGGGCTAGCGTCCTAAAAAGGGATGAGTTCAGAGTAAGGCAAATGAGATACAATACTAGACAGCAAGTATTGAAGACATGTAAATACAACAAGGATCTTACTCTCCTTCTTCCTTGTCGGAGCTGAGCGCAGAGAAGTCAAAGCCTGGCCCACCTCCGGCGCGAGGAGGCGGGGGAGTGGGATCTCTTGGCCGCTTGGCGGGCGCTGAGGCGGCAGGCCGAGAGGACCCCGCCCTAGTTGCCGCTGCAGCGCGAGGTGTCCCCGCGGCAAAAGAACTTGCTACGGTGGAGCGTGTCGTGCGGCGCAGCGGGGGTTGACTCGCCCGCCGCTCCGCTATGTCCCCGGCCTTGTGAAGACGCTTCATTGGTGGAGCCGGGGGCTCTGCTTGTGGAGCCGAGGGCTCTACTTGCGGTGCCGGAGGCTCTACTTGCGGCAGGCTGTCCGAAGACGAAGAGGCAGGGGAGCCGATCTCCAGCGAGCCGCTCGTGTCCTCGGCGGGCCCGCTCGGCCCGACGTCATGCTCGGCGGACCTCCTCTCGCCGGCAAGCTCCTCTCGGTCGGCAAGGCTTGCCGCCTCGGCTGCCTCTGCTTCCTCCACGGTGAACCCAAACTCGCCCACAGTGGCGGCTGCCGCCGCCTCTTCCATCCTGGTGGCGATTCGCTTGAGCTCATCGTCGGTGGTGTCCCGGGTGAGCCCCTTTTTCTCGTCGGCGTCGACCGGCACTTCTATCAAGTTGTCGAAGATCGCCCGCACGACATCATCCGCAGGCTCTATCCAGGCTGGATCAATTCCATGCGAGTCGCACAGCGGCATTATTGCACGGATGCGGTCGAGCGCAAAGTTGTTGCACAGCGGGACGACGCCCCTCGGCAACCAGAACACTTCGGGATGCTGTGGGTCGTGCTTGAACAGCTCCTGGAGCATCGCATTGAGCTCCAGGACAGTCAAGTTGAAATTGAGGCCCGGCTGCAACCTCATGATATCCGCCGCATTCTGGAACTCCCAGGCGGGTCTCCTCCTCTCCTGCAGGGGGGCAATGCGGCGACGGAGGAAATCTGCGCCAACTGCTCCTACAGTAAGACCGCAAGCCTGAGGCGCAGGATCCGGGTGACGGCAATCCTCAGTCTGTCGTCTTCCGGGGCCAGGCTACTCCAATCGCCGCCGCGCACTACTGGTGTTTCGCGCAGAGCAGTAAACGGCTGGGGGTTCTCCTCGACAATCAAACACCAGTCAGCCCTCCACTCCTCCCACTTGCTACGGAGATCTCCCTCCAGATAAGCATCTTTCTTGCCAGCTTTCGAGATCCAGGCGATTCCGCCGGATAAAGGCTCTCCTTTCTCAACCCGAGGCGAAAAGAAATGGCGTAAAAGAGCTACGTTTGGGTGGATCCCAACAAAGTTTTCGCAGAGATGTGCGAAAACTGCCATGGTCAGGACAGCATTGGGGGTGAAATCAAGGAGGTGGAGCCCGTAGGTGTTCATGACATCGCAAAAGAATTCAGAAAAGGGCGGACAGAGCCCGCAGTAGAAGAACAAGGCAAAGAAGGGATACCCAGTGGGATACTTATCCCAAGCAGTGGCTGGGAGTACCTTCGTGCGTGGATGCGCTCGTGTCCCCGTCGACCAGAAGAGATAGAAATCTTCCTTCAGCTCTGCTGCCTCGAGCCTCGGAGGGAAGATTGCCCGCTCCTTTCGCAGCGCCGCGAGCCGCTGCGCCTCAGCCGACTTTGCCTTCTCGGCCTTCGGGGCCATGGCGGGAATGGAGAAGGAGGACGACGGCGTTGGTGGTGCTGGTGGCGATGGGGGCGGGGCGCTGCTCTCCTTCGTCTTTGGGAAGAAGGGGAGTGGCGGAGATTCTCGAGGAAGGAACAGCAACGGGCAGATGGGCGAACTGCCCCTGCTCCCCCTGCTTATAAGGAGGGATGGGGGGGACGTTTCGCCTTTCCGAGTAAAGGAACCACCCACGACCTCCCCCACGATGCCGCAATCGACGCGTGCCGTTCGGGAGGGCGTGGTGGATGCGGAGCAAGGTGCAACGCGACCCAGGCCGTGCGTGCCCGTGCCCTGTTTTGGGCCTGGCCCAACAGCGCTCGGCACCATGTGTGACCCAGGCCCGGGGGCTCCTGTCGGTGTACTAAAGTAGGGGTACTCTAGTATCCTGAACTTGTGCACGGGCAGTCGCAGCATCCCGCGGCAAGGCCCGCCAGGTGATCTCCAAGGCTCTCTATGGTTCCTTTGGAGCCATTCGAGAACAAAGTATTTAAGTTAAGGAGACAAGGCCCCGGCAAGAGGAGCTTGCCGGGAAGGCCATTCAAGGTACAAGACCCCGGCAAGAGGAGCTTGCCGGGAAGCCCAACAAGAGCATCTCAAAGAACCTGCCACAGCACGCCACGCGTCCCGGCAGGACCCAGCGAGCGACAAGTTCCTGGGTCGACAAGACAACGGCCGCGGCAAGGCACTTGCTGCGGCAGGCAGCCACTCTGTACCCGCGCTCCAGCTCACCCACCTACGTGTCGCTCCGGGACCCTTCCCAGCGTACGTGGCGGGAGGCCGTGCAGCCAGGGGTACACTATGGCATGCAGCGCTGACAGGATCACCATCGTGGCGAGCGATGGCGCCCCTAACGGTCCCTTTTCTGCACCGTCTGGGCAACGTAGACGGGCATTTAATGCCTTTGTCCCCTGCCGTCAGGGTTAGGTATGATACACTGTGTAGGTAGCTGTACCTACCGCAGCATATTTACACTTTTGCCCTTACTTACGTTGCCACCTGTTGGAGACCCCTTGAACATATAAAAGGAGGCCCATGCACAACGTACGGGGGAGATCGATCCTCAGAGAAGCACTCGGTCTCGTTAGCTGCTCGAGTGTACTGTAGCACTCGGCGCTCCCGAGCAAGAACTCAATACAATCCACAAAGCAGCAGTAGGGGTGTTATCTCTCCGGAGAGCTCTGAAGCTGGGTAAAAACCTTCCCCCGTGTGCTTCGCCTCGATCCACTCTTCGCGCGACCTCCGCCCCCTGCCGAACCGAGAAGGGGCTCCGTCCCCATAGGTGCTCGGGGAGCCCAGGGAAACCCCGACACCTGTGTGCGGAGACGAGCTCCCTTATATAGCGTCTCCAAGTCGGTTCGTGGCTGCCGTGGATGAGCTAGTCGGCGGACTGCCTTACTGTGTGGCAGGGCGACGTGGCGGTGGTTGGCTAGTTCCAGGGGCTAACGACGACCGCTACACTGTCGAGAGAGGCGAGCTGGCGCGCTGTGGGGTTTGGGCTGCGCCGACCGGGGCTGGAGCCACTGCGGACGCCGGCGTGCCGCCAAGGGTGCCCTGACGGCGGTGCTGTAGCGTGCCAGGGTGGTCGGGGTGGCGTGGCGATGTAGGGGGATACGTGGCGGCGAGCTGCTGTTGGCCAAGGGCCGGAACAGGTGCGGGGCGAGACCCGACGGCTCGGACGCACATGCATGCCAAACGCACGCTCTGCTCGCGCTTTGGGCGTGCACGGGACGTGCTCGACGTAATGCCAGGGCCTGCTACAGAGCTTGGGTGAGGCTGGCACTTAACAGACCCAGGCTAGGAGTAACTGGGAGCCTAGTGGACATGTTGGTTTGATCAAAGGTGCAAGCTCACAGTGCAGTGCCCAAATTCATGTCAAAAGAGATCATGCCCATAAGGTGTTTGACAAAATGCCAAGGGCACTTAGGCATTTCTTGGAGGGGTCAAAAACTCCAGATCAGTGTCTCTTTAGATGAAAGAGAGAGTGGTGAGGTCATTTAGACAAAAGTAGAAACTTGCTAGTGCCAGTTTTGCTGAACTTCAATTCGGGTCTGGAGATAAAAGGCATCATTTCATGAACCAAGAATGATCCAATAGGTGCATGCTCCTGGACTTAGTGGTTTTGTAGGGAGGGCTACAAGCAGGAGGAAGCACAAGGTCATTGGAGCAAAAATAAACAGGGTTGCAGTAGAAATCACAAGGCTGGACCAGAATGGAAAAGAGGTTGATTCACTCAAAATTTTCAAATAACATCACTGGTTTTTTTTGCATAAAGTTGAATCATATGCTATCACTGGCCTCCCATAATTTTGGTGAAGGCTAGAAGGAAATATTTAAATAGGCTGTAGTGCAAATTTGCCTACTGGACCAGATTTGAAAATATGGTGTAGAGCTGAGAATATTTCAAGAATAAAAGATATTTTTGTATAAAAGTGATTTAAAAACATCACATGACATCTCCAAATTTTGGTTGGAATTTTAAGTGAATTTATCAAATGGTTGTAGTTCAAATAATGGCCATATAACCTTGAAAAAACTATTTTCAAGAAAATAAAGATCAAGCAACATAATTATTTAATTAGTCCTGCTGATTAAAGAAAAGTTTTTTTCTTGAGAGGTTAAACAAGTCCAATAACATATTTGAAAGCTTTTCACTAAGGGAAAAACTCCATCACAACAAGGAAGGAAATGGTTTAAAAAATCAAAAGGAGCTCAGAAAATCAAAGTTTTATATTGCTGGCAAAATTTTAATCCATTAAAACAAGGTCAAAAATTTTGGGGTGTCACACTTCCGCTCGTGATCTATAAGGGTATGTAGATGCACTCCTCTCCCTCTCGTTTCTAGAAGACTCCATAGATTGATCTTGGTGACACGTATGAAAATTTTAAAATTCTGCTACGTTCCCCGACAGTGGCATCATGAGCTAGGTCTATGCGTAGTTTCTATGCACGAGTAGAACACAAGTTGTTATGGGCGTCGATTTTGTCAATTTTCTTGCCATTACTAGTCTTATCTTGATTCGGCGGCATCGTGGGATGAAGCGGCCCGGACCGACCTTACACGTACGCTTACGTGAGACAGGTTCCACAGACTGACATGCACTAGTTGCATAAGGTGGCTAGCAGGTGTCTGTCTCTCCCACTTTAGTCGGATCGGATTCGATGAAAAGGGTCCTTATGAAGGGTAAATAGAAATTGGCGTATCACGTTGTGGTTTTGACGTAGGTAAGAAACGTTCTTGCTAGAACCCTATTGCAGCCACGTAAAACATGCAACAACAATTAGAGGACGTCTAACTTGTTTTTGCAGCATATGCCTTCTGATGTGATATGGCCAAAAGAAGGTTGTGATGAATGATGAATGATACATGTGATGTATGAGATTGATCATGTTCTTGTAATAGGAATCACGACTTGCATGTCTGTGAGTATGACAACCGGCAGGAGCCATAGGAGTTGTCTTAATTTATTTATGACCTGCGTGTCAACATAAACGTCATGTAATTACTTTACTTTGTTGCTAAACCGTTAGCCATAGTAGTAGAAGTAATAGTTGACGTGACAACTTCATGAAGACACGATGATGGAGATCATGGTGTCATGCCGGTGATGAAGATGATCATGGCGCCCCGAAGATGGAGATCAAAGGAGCAATATGATATTGGCCATATCATGTCACTATTTGATTGTATGTGATGTTTATCATGTTTTTGCATCTTATTTGCTTAGAACGACGGTATTAAATAAGATGATCCCTCATAACAATTTCAAGAAAGTGTTCCCCCTAACTATGCACCGTTGTGAAGGTTCGTTGTTCTGAAGCACCACGTGATGATCGGGTGTGATAGGTTCTAACGTTCGCATACAACGGGTGTAAGCCAGATTTACACACGCAATACACTTAGGTTGACTTGACGAGCCTAGCATGTACAGACATGGCCTCGGAACACAAGAGACCGAAAGGTCGAACATGAGTTGTATGGAAGATACGATCAACATGGAGATGTTCATTGATGATGACTAGTCTGTCTCACGTGATGATCGGACACGGCCTAGTTGACTCGGATCATGTATCACTTAGATGACTAGCAGGATGTCCAATCTAAGTGGGAGTTCATTAAATAATTTGATTAGATGAACTTACTTATCATGAACATAGTCTAAAACTTTGCAATATGTCTTGTAGATGAAATGGCCCACGCTAATGTCAACCTCAACTTCAACGCGTTCCTAGAGAAAACCAAGCTGAAAGATGATGGCAGGAAATATACGGACTGGGTCCGGAACCTGAGGATCATCCTCATAGCTGCCAGGAAACAATATGTCCTAGAAGCACCGCTAGGTGAAGCACCCACCCCAGAGAACCAAGACGTTATGAACGCTTGGCAGCAGCGTGTTGATGGTTACTCCCTCGTTCAGTGCGGCATGCTTTACAGCTTAGAACCGGGGCTCCAAAAGCGTTTTGAGAAACACAGAGCATATGAGATGTTCGAAGAGCTGAAAATGGTTTTCCAAGCTCATGCCCAGGTCGAGAGATATGAAGTCTCCGACAAGTTCTACAGTTGTAAGATGGAGGAAAATAGTTATGTCAGTGAGCACATACTCAAAATGTCTGGGTTGCACAACCGCTTGTCCCAGCTGGACATTAACCTCCCGGACGAGGCGGTCATTGACAGAATCCTTCAGTCGCTCCCACCTAGCTACAAGAGCTTTGTGATGAACTATAATATGCAGGGTATGGAAAATACCATTCCTGAGGTATATTGAATGCTGAAATCAGCGGAGGTGGAAATCAAAAAGGAACATCAAGTGTTGATGGTCAATAAAACCACTAGTTTCAAGAAAGGCAAGGGTAAGAAGAACTTAAAGAGAGGCAAGGGAGTTGCCGCGCCCGGTAAACCAGTTGCCGGGAAGAAGCCAAAGAATGGACCCAAACCTGAGACTGAGTGCTTTTATTGCAAGGGAAAGGGACACTGGAAGCGGAACTGTCCCAAATACTTAGCGGACAAGAAGGCCAGCAACACTAAAGGTATACGTGATATACATGTAATTGATGTGTACCTTACCAGTACTCGTAGTAGCTCCTGGGTATTTGATACCGGTGCGGTTGCTCATATTTGTAACTCAAAGCAGGAGCTGCGGAATAAGCGGAGACTGGCGAAGGACGAGGTGACGATGCGCGTCGAGAATGGTTCCAAGGTCGATGTGATCGCCGTCGGCACGCTACCTCTACATTTACCTACGGGATTAGTTTTAAACCTCAATAATTGTTATTTAGTGCCAGCTTTGAGCATGAACATTGTATCTCGATCTCGTTTGATGCGAGATGGCTACTCATTTAAATCCGAGAATAATGGTTGTTCTATTTCTATGAGAGATATGTTTTATGGTCATGCCCCGCTGGTCAAGGGTTTATTCTTAATGAATCTCGAACGTGATGTTACACATATTCATAGTGTGAATACCAAAAGATGTAAGATTGATAACGATAGTCCCACATATCTGTGGCACTGCTGCCTTGGTCACATCGGTGTCAAACCCATGAAGAAGCTCCATACAGATGGACTTTTGGAGTCTCTTGATTTCGAATCATTTGACACATGCGAACCATGCCTCATGGGTAAAATGACCAAGACTCTTTTCTCCGGAATAATGGAGCGAGCAACCAACATATTGGAAATTATACATACTGATGTGTGCGGTCCAATGAGAGTTGAGGCTCGCGGTGGCTATTGTTATGTTCTCACTCTCACTGATGACTTAAGTAGATATGGGTATGTCTACTTAATGAAACACAAGTCCGAGACCTTCGAAAAGTTCAAGGTATTTCAGAGTGAGGTCAAGAATCAACGTGACAGAAAAATCAAATTCTTACGATCAGATCGTGGGGGAGAATATTAAAGTCACGAATTTGGTATGCACTTAAGGAAATGTGGAATCATTTCACAACTCACGCCGCCTGGAACACCTCAGCGTAATGGAGTGTCCGAACATCGTAATCGCACTCTATTGGATATGGTGCGATCTATGATGTCACTCACTGATTTACCGCTATCATTTTGGGGATACGCTCTGGAGACAGGTACATTCACTTTAAATAGGGCACCGTCTAAATCCGTTGAGACGACACCGTATGAATTATCGTTTGGGAAGAAACCTAAGCTATCGTTTCTAAAAGTTTGGGGATGCGATGCTTATGTCAAGAAACTTCAACCTAAAAAGCTCGAACCCAAGTCGGAAAAATGCGTCTTCATAGGATACCCTAAGGAAACCATTGGGTATACCTTCTACCTCAGATCCGAAGGCAAGATCTTTGTTGCCAAGAATGGGTCCTTTCTGGAGAAAGAGTTTCTCTCGAAAGAAGTAAGTGGGAGGAAAGTAGAGCTTGATGAATTACTGCCTCTTGAAACCGAAAGTGGCGCAGCTCAGGAAGATGTTCCTGTGGTGCCTACACCGAATGGAGAGGAAGTTAATGATGATGATCAAGGTACTTCGGATCAAGCTACTACTGAACTCCGTAGGTCCACAAGGACACGTTCCGCACCAGAGTGGTACGGCAACCCTGTCCTGGAAATCATGTTGTTAGACAACGGTGAACCTTCGAACTATGAAGAAGCAATGGCGGGCCCAGATTCCGACAAATGGCTTGAAGCCATGCAATCTGAGATAGGATCCATGTATGAAAACAAAGTATGGACTTTGACAGACTTGCCCGATGATCGGCGAGCGATAGAGAATAAATGGATCTTTAAGAAGAAGACGGACGCGGATGGTAATGTTACCATCTATAAGGCTCGACTTGTCGCTAAGGGTTATCGACAAGTTCAAGGGGTTGACTATGATGAGACCTTCTCACCCGTAGCGAAGCTGAAGTCCGTCCGAATCATGTTAGCAATTGCCGCATACTATGATTATGAGATATGGCAAATGGACGTCAAAACGGCATTCCTTAATGACTTTCTTTAGGAAGAACTGTATATGATGCAGCCGGAAGGTTTTGTCGATCCTAAGAATGCTAACAAGGTATGCAAGCTCCAGCGCTCCATCTATGGGCTGGTGCAAGCATCTCAGAGTTGGAACATTCACTTTAATGAAATGATCAAAGCATTTGGGTTTATGCAGATTTATGGAGAAGCCTACGTTTACAAGAAAGTGGGTGGGAGCTCTATAGTATTTCTCATATTATATGTGGATGACATACTTTTGATGGGAAATGATATAGAACTTTTGGACAGCATTAAGGCCTATTTGAATAAGTGTTTTTCAATGAAGGACCTTGGAGAAGCTGCTTACATATTAGGCATCAAGATCTATAGAGATAGATCGAGACGCCTCATAGGTCTTCCACAAAGCACATACCTTGATAAGATATTGAAGAAGTTCAATATGGATCAGTCCAAGAAGGGGTTCTTGCCTGTGTTGCAAGGTGTGAAATTGAGCTCAGCTCAATGCCCGACCACGACAGAAGATAGAGAAAAGATGAGTGTCATCCCCTATGCCCCGGCTATAGGGTCTATTATGTATGTCATGCCGTGTACCAGACCTGATGTAAACCTTGCCGTAAGTTTGGTAGGAAGGTACCAAAGTAATCCCGGCATGGAACACTGGACAACGGTCAAGAACATCCTGAAGTACCTGAAAAGGACTAAGGATATGTTTCTCGTTTATGGAGGTGACGAAGAGCTCGTCGTAAAGGGTTACGTCGACGCTAGCTTCGACACAGATCTGGATGACTCTATGTCACAAACCAGATACATGTATATTTTGAATGGTGGGGCAGCAAGCTGGTGCAGTTGCAAGCAAAGCGTCGTGGCAGGATCTACATGTGAAACGGAGTACATGGCAGCCTCGGAGGCAGCGCATGAAGCAATCTGGATGAAGGAGTTCATCACCGACCTAGGAGTCATACCCAATGCGTCGGGGCCGATCACTCTCTTCTGTGACAACACTGGAGCTATTGCCCTTGCCAAGGAGCCCAGGTTTCACAAGAAGACCAGGCATATCAAGCGTCGCTCCAACTCCATTCGTGAAAATGTTCAAGATGGAGACATAGATATTTGCAAAGTGCATACGGATCTGAATGTCACACATCCGTTGATTAAACCTCTTCCGCAAGCAAAACATGATCAACACCAGAACTCTATGGGTGTTCGACTCATCACAATGTAACTAGATAATTGACTCTAGTGCAAGTGGGAGACTGTTGAAAATATGCCCTAGAGGCAATAATAAAATGGTTATTATTATATTCCCTTGTTCATGATAATTGTCTATTATTCATGCTATAATTGTGTTATCCGGAAATCGTAATACATGTGTGAATACATAGACCACAACATGTCCCTAGTGAGCCTCTAGTTGACTAGCTCGTTGATCAACAGATAGTCATGGTTTCCTGACTATGGACATTGGATGTCATTGATAACGGGATCACATCATTAGGAGAATGATGTGATGGACAAGACCCAATGTTAAGCATAGCACAAGATCGTGTAGTTAGTTTGCTAGAGCTTTTCCAATGTCAAGTTTCATTTTCTTAGACCATGAGATCGTGTAACTCCCGGATGCCGTAGGAGTGCTTTGGGTGTACCAAACGTCACAATGTAACTGGGTGGCTACAAAGGTAAACTACAGGCATCTCCGAAAGTGTCTGTTGGGTTAGCACGGATCGAGACTGGGATTTGTCACTCTGTATGACGGAGAGGTATCTCTGGGCCCACTCGGTAATGCATCATCATAATGAGCTCAATGTGACCAAGTGTTTGGTCATGGGATCATGCATTACGGTACGAGTAAAGTGACTTGCCGGTAATGAGATTGAACGAGGTATTGGGATACCGACGATCGAATCTCGGGCAAATAACGTACCGATTGACAAAGGGAATTGTATACGGGATTGCTTGAATCCTCGACATCGTGGTTCATCCGATGAGGTCATCGTGGAACATGTGGGAGCCAACATGGGTATCCAGATCCCTCTGTTGGTTATTGTCCAGAGAGTTGTCTCGGTCATGTCTGCATGTTTCCCGAACCCGTAGGGTCTACACACTTAAGGTTCGATGACGCTAGGGTTGTTAGGAAGACTTGTATGTGATTACCGAATGTTGTTCGGAGTCCCGGATGAGATCCCAGACATCATGAGGAGTTCCAGAATGGTCCGTAGGTAAAGATTTATATATGGGAAGTCCTATTTTGGCCACCGGAAATGTTCGGGATTTTTCGGTATTGTACCGGGAAGATTCTAGAAGGTTCCGGAGTGGGACCCACCTGCATGTGGGAACCCACATGAACGTGGGTAGTGGGGGCAAGGCCCCACACCCCTTGTGAAGGCAGACCAAGATCCCCTCTTAGAAGGAATAAGATCATATCCCAAAGGGATACGATCAAGATCCTAAAAAAGGGGGATAACAATCGGTGGGGAAGGGAAATGATGGGATTTCTTTCCCCCACCTTTGTAAACGCCCCAATGGACTTGGAGGGCAAGAAACCAGACCCCTCCACCCCTATATATAGTGGGGAGGCACATGGGAGCCATACCCCTTCCCAAGGCGCAGCCCCTCCCCTCCCCAACACCTCTGCTCCTCCGTTAAGAGCTTGGCGAAGCCCTGCCGGAGTACTGCTGCTCCACCACCACCACGCAGTCGTGCTGCTGTTGGAGCTTTCTTCCTTAACCTCTCCCTCCTCCTTCCTGGATCAAGGCGTGGGAGACGTCCTTGCTCCGTACGTGTGTTGAACGCGGATGTGTCGTCCGTTCGGCGCTAGGATCATCGGGTATTTGGATCACGACGAGTACGACTCCATCAACCCCGTTCTGTTGAAAGCTTCCACTCGCGATCTACAAGGGTATGTAGATGCACTCCTCTCCCTCTCGTTGCTAGAAGACTCCATAGATTAATCATGGTGACACGAAGGAAAATTTTAAAATTCTGCTACGTTCCCCAACAGGGACAGCTCCGACCCCGTCCGCAGTAAAGCGAGAGGACACCTAAGTAGATGCATTAAATGTGCCTTGTCATGTAATGCGAGGGATAAACTCGCAGCACTGTGCCCTTTCCACCTCCTGTGTGCCACTGTGGCAACCCCTTTTTCCTATAAAAGGAGGCCCGAGGGAACCAGGAGAGGGATTCGGCTTTTTGGAGCTCCTCACGCCCCATAGCTAGTTCAAGAACACAAATATACACCCACCAAAGCAGGAGTAGGGTTTTACGCGTCCTCGCGGTCCGAACCTGGATAAACGAACCGCGTGCTATCAGTTTGATCCGCTCTTCTCTCAACCCCGCACCCCGCGACTGTAGTAGGGATTCTTGTGATCCCATAGGTGTCGTCTCCACCGACAAATACTTGCGTTAAAGTTTGTGATTCCCGTAGCATGCACGTATGGTGAACCGTTATGTGATGAAGTTGGAGCATGATTTATTTATAGATTGTCTTCCTTATGAGTGGCGGTCGAGGACGAGTGATGGTCTTTTCCTACCAAACTATCCCCCTAGGAGCATGCGCGTAATACTTTGCTTTGATAACTTCTAGATTTTTGCAATAAGTATATGAGTTCTTTATGACTAATGTTGAGTCCATGGATTATACACACTTTTCCCTTCCTTCCACCATTGCTAGCCTCTCTAATACCATGCACTTTTCACCGGTATCATACACCCACCATATATCTTCCTCAAAACAGCCACCATACCTACCTATCATGGCATTTCTATAGCCATTCTGAGATCTATTGCCATGCAACTTTCCACTGTTCCGTTTATTATGACACGCTCCATCATTGTCATATTGCTAGCATGATCATGTAGTTGACATCGTATTTGTGGCAAAGCCACCGTTCGTAATTCTTTCATACATGTCACTCTTGAATCATTGCATATCCCGGTATACCGCCGGAGGCATTCACATAGAGTCATACTTTGTTCTAAGTATCGAGTTGTAATTGTTCAGTTGTAAGAAAAATAAAAGTGTGATGATCATCATTTTTAGAGCATTTTCCCAAGTGAGGAAAGGATGATGGAGACTATGATTCCCCCATAAGTCGGGATGAGACTCCGGACGAAAAATAAAAAAATAAAAAAGGAGGCCATAAAAAAAGAGAAAACGCCCAAATAAAAAAATGAGAGAAAAAGAGAGAAGGGACAATGTTACTATCCTTTTACCACACTCATGCTTCAAAGTAGCACCAAGATCTTCATGATAGAGAGTCTCATATGATATCACTTTCATTTACTAGTGGGAATTTTTCATTATAGAACTTGGCTTGTATATTCCAATGATGGGCTTCCTCAAAATGCCCTAGGTCTTCGTGAGCAAGCGAGATGGATGCACACCCACTTAGTTTCTTCTGTTGAGCTTTCATATACTTTTAGCTTTAGTGCATCCATTGCATGGAAATCCCTACTATCGGTGTCAAAACCGGCGGATCTCAGGTAGGGGGTCCCGAACTGTGCGTCAAGGTCGGATGGTAACAGGAGACAAGGGACACTTTATTTTACCCAGGTTCGGGCCCTCTCGATGGAGGTAAAACCCTACTCCTGCTAGATTAATATTGATGATATGGGTAGTACAAGAGTGGATCTACCACGAGATCAAGGAGGCTAAACCCTAGAAGCTAGCCTATGGTATGATTGTGTATGATGATGGTTGTCCTACGGACTACAACCCTCCGGTTTATATAGACACCGGATAGGGTTAGGGTTACACAGAGTCGGTTACAATGGTAGGAGATCTCGAATATCCGCATGCCTAGCTTGCCTTCCACGGCGGTGAACTCCATTACAGGCGCCCAGTCAGATTCGATCGGCGGGGGAACGGAAGGTCCGTAGTTCGGAGAAGATTCCGGCTCCTTGGAGTCCTGGGCCGTGCGGAGTACGGGGCTGGCGTTCGGCTCGATCGCCTTTGAGATCGCAGCCCCCGGGGTGACGTCCAACCGTTCATCCTCGCAGAACGCAGCGGGCTCCGAGTCAAGGATCGGGGCCGGAGCGTCTGCGGCCTCCAGGGTACTATTCGGAGGCAGAGCTATATCATGCCCCTCGAAATAGTGCGGCGCGCTTGGCTGTGGCTCGAACCCGTCGAAGATCAAGTCTCCGCGGATATCAGCCATGTAGTTTAAGCTTCCAAACCTGACTTGATGGCCAGTGGCGTAGCTTTCAATCTGCTCCAGATGACCAAGCGAATTGGCCCGCAGAGCGAAGCCGCCGAAGACGAAGATTTGTCCGGGGAGGAAAGTCTCACCCTGGACCTCATCGTTGTTGATGATCGAAGGAGCCATCGGGCCTAAAAGCGATGTCACAGAGGAACTCTCAATGAAAGCACCTATGTCGGTGTCAGAACCAGCGGATCTCGGGTAGGGGGTCCCAAACTGTGCGTCAAGGTCGGATGGTAACAGGAGACAAGGGACAATTTATTTTACCCAGGTTCGGGCCCTCTCGATGGAGGTAAAACCCTACTCCTGCTAGATTAATATTGATGATATGGGTAGTACAAGAGTGGATCTACCACGAGATCAAGGAGGCTAAACCCTAGAAGCTAGCCTATGGTATGATTGTGCATGATGATGGTTGTCCTACGGACTACAACCCTCCGGTTTATATAGACACCGGATAGGGTTAGGGTTACACAGAGTCGGTTACAATGGTAGGAGATCTCGAATATCCGCACGCCTAGCTTGCCTTCCACGCCAAGAAAAGATCCTTCCGGACACGGGACGAAGTCTTCAATCTTGTATCTTCATAGTCCTGGAGTCCGGTTGAAGGTATAGTCCGGCTATCCGAACACCCCCTAATCCAGGACTCCCTCAGTAGCCCCTGAACCAGGCTTCAATGACGACGAGTCCGGCACGCAGATTGTCTTCGGCATTGCAAGGCGGGTTCCTCCTCCAAGTCCTTCAAGAAGATTATAAACACCAGAAATAGTGTCCGACTCTGCAAAATAAGTCTCCACATATTACCATATAGAGAATAATATTAACACAAATCAAATCTGCTGACATATTCCGCAGTGCGTCATAACACTGCGACCAAGCCTGTTATATAAATTTCTTTCATTGTTCTACCTCCGCGCGTTTAGCGAGGCGGTTTTCTTGGCACGTCTTGTCAAAGCAGAGATCATGTGCCCCCTTTAACGGGATTCTCATTAATACGGACGTTGGTAACCCAACCACGCCATATACCACGGCGTTTGGGAGGCAAGTGAGTTTTATTAGGCAGGTGGGGACGCCTAACCGTACCCGCTTATATAAAGGGATAAGGATTCACCTTTTTAACCTATGCCTTCTTCCTCCTTTGCCAATCCATCTCTTGCGAACTCAAGCTCCAGCGCCCAAGTCCGCTCTTCCTTCCTCAACCTTCTCCAACAATGTCCGGAGTGGGAGGCAAGTGGATGGTCTCCTCCGTTATGGAGGCCCAAGTAAAAAAGTTAAGGAAAGCCGGATACTTGTCCAAGGACATCCCGCATCGGCTTCCTAATAAGGGGCAGCTTCTTCCTACCCCAAGGCCCCATGAGAGGGTAGTTTTTCTTCCCCACTTCCTCCGCGGACTGGGCTTTCCACTTCACCCATTTGTCCGGGGGCTCATGTTCTACTACGGCCTGGATTTCCACGATGTGGCCCCGAACTTTGTCCTCAACATCTCGGCGTTTATCGTCGTGTGTGAGGCCTTTCTCCGCGTCTGCCCCCACCTCGGCCTCTGGCTCAAGACCTTCAACGTCAAGCCCAAGGTGGTGTCCGGCACCCAGGCGGAGTGCGGAGGTGCTATGGTTGGCAAGATGGCCAACGTCCTCTGGTTCGATGGCTCCTTCGTGGAGTCCCTAAAGGGGTGGCAGGCCGGGTGGTTTTACATCACCGAGCCCCGCGATCCGGAATGGGTCGCGGCCCCCGAGTTCAGATCCGGACCCCCCACGCGGCTCATGTCCTGGAAAGAGATGGGCCTGTCGTGGGGCAACGAGGAAGAAGTGACTGGGCTGCAAACATGCATCCAGTCCCTAGTGAACAAGCCAATCCGGCTTGTCAATATAGTCTAGGTCATGCTCGTTCGCCTGATCCTCCCGTGCCAAAAACGGGATTTTACTTTGTGGGAATACGACCCGGCACAGCACCAAACCCTCAGTAGGCTCTTCGACACGATGTATGAAGACGTCTGGAAGGTGCTGACCAAAGGCGCCGAGTCCCCCACATCCGCCTCCGAGGATCACGGATATAGCTCGCAGCGTAACGCTAGCAAGGTAAGCTATCTATACTTTTGACAGGTTCATTAGGCTCTTCTCCATAGATTAACTCTATGCGGGATCTAAACCCCCTTTACCTTTGACAGGCTTGGCAGGAGGTATCCGGACCAATTAACTGTCCGGCTCCTCTGCCCGAAGACCCGGCCCCAGCTCTCTTGGTGAAACTAATGGCTCCGGCACCTTACGTGGTGCCGGAGAGGAAGGCCAAGAAGAAGAAAACCACTGGGACTCGAAAAAGTTCCCGCAACATGGTGGTGTCGGACTCGTCATCTGATGAGTCCGCAACGCTCTCCTCTCGTGAAGACGAGGAGGAGGAACAAGGAAGCTCTCCCCCACCAGTGAGGGGAGCAAAGAGGAAAAAGGCCGCCCCAACAGGAGAGGCCAAGGGGTTGAGGAAAAGGAAAACCCCTCCGCCGGACTACTCCCATGACGCCGAAGAGGGCGGAGAGGAGTGGCCGGACCGAGCCAAGCGCCCGGCGGCATCGTAAGTGTTTACACACCAGAGTGACTCATGATATTCTTTTAATGCGCGGCTTTCCCTAATATCGAACGTAATTTATGCAGCCCGCCCCGGGCCGCTCCCTTGATTCGTCGGACGTGAATTCTGTTCCGCCCGCGGTCTCCCCCTGCCGGGCGGACGACGCCGAAGTGGCGCCCCGCCAAGCTTCGGGGTAGGAGGAGATGGTCCTGGAGGAGCCACAAGGCAATCCTCCGGACCCCAGGAGTAAAGGGGCTAAAACCCCCCAGGGCTCCGAGTCCGGCTTTGTGTCGGACACCGCGCCGGACTCGACAGTCCCGGTCCGCGGTGGGCGAACACCTTCCAAGAGGAGTAAGCCGTCTGAGCCGGCGGCCTCCGTCCAACCGGAGACGCCGGACAATCTGCTGGAGGCGCTTAAGGGCGCCGCCATCGATGGGGAGCACCATACTGTTATGAGTACGGTGATCCAAAGGGTTCAGTCCGGCCAGAGCGGACTGAATGAAGCTTGCGCTAGCCTTGTAACAGGCTTCGAGGTAAGTAGAAATATGTCAAATTATTTACCGCATAGACAGTAGCCCCTGATGCTCTGTTCGGTGTTCGGAAAGAAAAGCCGGATAGAGGTTCTAGTAATTTTCGCAGGAGTCTAACAAAAAAGGTCAAATATGCGTATGCAGGCTTCCCTGCTGTCCACCGCCGCACTGAGTACACAGGTGGGTGTCCTTAAAAAGGACCTCGGGTGGACCGAGCAAGAGCTCGGCCTTGCCAAACGGCAGCTCGAGGAGAAGGAAGGTAAGAAATACCTAAAAAAGAAAAAAGAAAAAGGTGCCTATAGAGAGGCTTGATTGCAGAAAGAAATAACAGGATTTTACTGCTTATTGTAGGGGCCGCAACCGAGGAGGCAACCCTGAAGCAGGCGCTTGCAGAGGCCGAAAAGAAAACGGCCGAGGAGCGCGCCGAGCGAGAAAGGCTTGGGGTTCAGGTCGACGAGGTGCAGCAAGAGCTGCAAGCTCTCATGACAAAACATGAGGGTTTGGAGCTTGAGTCAAAAGCGCAAGCATCCGAGCTCGCGTCGGCCCTCGAAACCGCCAAGAGTGCCAAGGCCGAAGCCCAAAAGTCCCTCCAAGAGTTGGAGGAGGTGAAAAAGATAGCAACGGGTAAGGCATTCTCAATGCAAAGTAGGAATGTAAAAGTAAACTAGCTATTTCTTACCCGAATCCGGAGTTCTCCTGGGGCGTTCGCCGATCTTCCCCGCAGCGTATCCGACGCTGCCGCGTTCTACCGAGCTGAAGAGGGCAGCTCGACGGAGAGTGTGTTCTGGTCTCAGTATTCTAAGGCCGGACACCCTGTGCCCTTAAGCGATCAGCTGAAACAGCTGGTCGAGCTCCACAAGGCGGCCGAACAGGCCATGAAGGGCTTACTAGTTCGGCTGTGGCCCGGAGAGGCCTTGCCTGGGAGCTATTTCGGGCTGGTGCGGCGGCTGGTGGAGGCATGTCGACGGCTAGAGGTCATCAAGCGCTCCGTCTGTATTGAAGGTGCCCGGAGGGCCCTTGCCCGTGTAAGGGTACACTAGGGTAAGCTGGACGGAGAGAAGCTGGTGAAGGATGGGCCGCCGCCGGGGAAGGAGCATCGCAAGCCCGAGAACTACTACAAGGAAGTTCTTGCCGGAGCCCGCCTTGTCGCGGATGGATGTACTAAAGATGTAGTATTTGAATGAACTCGCTCGTTTGTATCCTGTGCGCTGAAAACTGGTTCATATCCACGAAGCAATGCTTATTTAATTTAAAATATTGTTTTCTGTGCGGCCGTTTATCAAAAATTTGAGAGATGGCCAGTCGTCGGCTTCTGCCCCCATGCCACTAGTGCTGGGGTGTTTGGGATAAACCTGAGGGCTCTTGTTCCCATAGTTGGGTCCTTCGAGGGAGGCGCTCAGCATAGCGAACCAGGCAATCGAACTATAATGCTTGAACACTCTCACTTAGCCATAGAACATTATAATTTTAAATTTCAGCGAAGCCCCTAGTTCGGAAGGCCGAATTCGGGGCGCTATCCACGCCTTTGGCCGGACATAGCCAGCTCCTCGCTCGAAGCGGCATAAGCCTTTAAGGACTCGAAAAACCTCTTGAACAGCGACCGGTCTCACGCCTTATCATGACAGTCTGTTTTAGCTTTCTCCACTGAGGTGCTCAACCCACCTGATCTGGGGCACAATCGCAGTGGTTCTCATAGTGCTACCTTAGCCGATAAAGCGGAACGTAAGGCACCAAAACATAGGAGCCGGGCAAACCCAACATGTGACCAAAATCATGACTCAGAGCCGATGCATATAATGCTATAAGTTCGGGGTGCCGCACTTGTGAAAGTGTACGGACTTCTCACACCAGATAAATGGCTAATGAAGCCCCTGGCGTGGTTTGCCGTACCATGGTGTACGGGTGCTATCATGTTATGTAATATATATATATATATATATACATACATACATATATATATATATATATATAAGAGGATAATGCAAAAAATAGACAAAAAGCTATGCATTGTTTTATAAAGAGGCTATCTGTCAAAGCCGAACGATACAAGTATTGCGATGAGCAAAGAAGATATTAGACTATTTAACATGTCCTGACTAGGCACAGGCCGCGGAATTTAGAAACAGATATATCGCTCGAAATAGAGACCACCTGAGAGTTCCGGAATGCAGTGTAGCTTTGTCTGCTTTCCTCGATCTTGCATCGTCTGTGCGGCAACAATGCCGAACAGGTTATCCAGAGTATGGAGTCTTGAAAGTAAAAAAAGTAAAAAAGACAAATCCGGCAGCCCCTAGTATGTTTGACGCCGTGTTGTAGGCATGCCGTTGACGTGCCCCTCCCCCTGTGCCCATGGAATTTCAAGGGCATAATTGTGTACTCGAGGTACTTGCTCCGCTATGTTGCGATGGCTGGGGTCGGGGCCGTATTGCTACGCTTGCTCTGATCGTGCCAGGTGGTCTTGCTGCAGGTTACTCCGGGCGCGCTTTGCATTGTCCGGTTTTTTAACGGCCGGACTGGAGAGTTGCCTTAAAAGGCTGCTTTGTACTTCCGCTGCGAGGGCCGCCATATGCTCCTCCGTACGGATGGAGCGTTCTGTGTTTCCGCTGACCGTAATTACTCCTCGAGGGCCTGGCATCTTGAGCTTGAGATATGCGTAGTGCAGCACCGCATTGAATTTAGCGAATGCGGTTCGTCCGAGCAGGGCGTGATAGCCACTGCGGAACGACACTATATCGAAGATTAACTCTTCGCTTCGGAAGTTATCCGGAGATCCGAAGACCACATCAAGTGTTATGGAGCCTGTGCAATTGGCCTCTACACCTGGTATGACGCCTTTAAAGGTCGTCCTTGTGGGCTTGATCCTTGATGGATCTATGCCCATTTTCCGCACTGTATCCTGATAAAGCAGGTTCAGGCTACCGCCGCCGTCCATGAGGACTCTTGTGAGATGAAATATGTCCATGATTGGGTCAAGGACTAGTGCGGCAAAACCGCCGTGGCGGATGCTAGTGGGGTGGTCCCTTCGATCGAAAGTGATCGGGCAGAAGGACCATGGGTTGAACTTTGGGGCGACTGGCTCCATCGCGTATACGTCCTGTAGCGCACGCTTCCTCTCCCGCTTGGGAAGGTGGGTCATGTATATCATGTTCACCGTCCGCACTTGTGGGGGAAACCCTTTCGGTCCAATGTTGTTCGGCGGCCTGGGCTCCTCCTCGTCGTTGTGCAGCCCCTTGTCCTTGTATTCGGCTCTTAACTTGCCTGCATGCTTGAACACCCAACAATCCCTGTTGGTGTGATTGGCTGGCCTTTCGGGGGTAACATGAATCTGGCACGAGCGGTCGAGTATCTGGTCAAAACTGGACGGGCCCTGGGTATTCTTTTTAAATGGCTTTTTCCGCTGACCGGATTTATAGCCTCTGAATCCGGCATTAACTGCCGTATCCTCATTGCTGTCGCTGCTAATGCGGCGCTTTTGATTATTTCGACGTGACCTGCCACTTTTGTCCTTGGTATCCTAATTACGGGGCTTCTTCGATAAGTTGTTGCTGCGAGCTAGCCAGCTATCTTCGCCCGCGCAAAAGCGGGTCATGAGTGTCTTGAGGGCTGCCATGGTTTTCGGCTTTTCCTGTCCCAGGTGCCGGGCAAGCCACTCGTCGCAGATGTTATGTTTGAAGGCTGCTAGGGCCTCTGCGTCCGGACAATCAACTATCTGATTTTTCTTTGTTAGGAACCGTGTCTAGAATTGTCTGGCCGATTCTTTTGGCTGCTGAATTATGTGGCTTAGGTCGTCGGCGCCCGGTGGCCGCACATAGGTCCCCTGAAAGTTGTCGAGGAAAGCGGCTTCCAGGTCCTCCCAAGAACTGATTGAGTCCGCTGGTAGGCTGTTAAGCCAGTGCTGGGCTGGTCCTTTAAGCTTAAGGGGTAGGTATTTGATGGCGTGCAGATCATCGCCACGTGCCATGTGGATGTGAAGGAGATAATCCTCAATCCATACTGCCGGATCTGTCGTACCATCGTACGACTCGATATTGACGTGTTTAAAACCCTCTGGGATTTTATGATCCATTACTTCGTCTGTGAAGCATAGTGGGTGTGCGGCGCCCCTGTACTGGGCTATGTCACAACGCAGCTCGGAAGAGCTGTGCCTGCTATGTTCGGCCCGGCCGGATTTATTGTGTTCGGAGTGAAGATCATCATGTGTCGTCGGGCGTCCGCGCGATCCATAGATCGATCTTGTATGCTTTGCTTTATCCTCCAGTACGTCCCACAAGTCTGGCTCGTGTTCCCGTGCCTTGTTTGAACGGCACCGGGGCATGGCTTGCTTTAGGGTTCGACAGGCCTCTCTGTCGCGGCCACGGGGTGGTCGGTCTGCCATGTCATATGCTTGCCCCTCTGATTGGGGTAGCGGCCTGCGCTTAGGATAATTTTTGGAGGGGCGTCCGAGTTCATACTCTTCGGCCGCAAGGACTTCAGTCCATCTATCAGCTAGAAAATCTTGATCATCTCTAAGCTGTTGCTGCTTTTTCTTTAGGCTGTTGGCCGTGGCTAGAAGCCTGCGTTGGAAACACTCTTGTTCGGCGGGGTCTGATGGTACGATGAATTCGTCGTCGCAGAGGCTTGCCTCGTCTTTGGAGGGAGGCATGTAGTTATCATCCTCAACCTCTTGCTCTGCCGCTCTCTCCGGAGGGCTGGCTTTTCCATCTTCCTGCGCCGAATCTTGCTGGTTCTGGTGTTCTTCGGCGTTGTGGGGGGTAGTATTATCTCCCGTGCCGGAATCACCGTTTCTGAAGTGGCGGGATTTAGAACGGCGCCGTTGCCGCCGGCGTTTTGGCGGTTTATTCGAGTTGTCGTCTTCCGCTGTTCCATCACCATCCGCATTCTTTGGAGCATCCACCATATATATGTCATATGACGAGGTGGCGGTCCAGCGCCCTATAGGTGCAGGTTCTTGTTTGTCTCCTCCTTCGTCGTCCATACCGTCGAAGTCTTCGGAGCCGAAGTCAAGCATGTCGGTTAAATCGTCGACAGTGGCTATTAAGTGGGTGGTGGGTGGGCTTTGAATTTCTTCATCGTCCAAATCCCAACCTCGCAGACCATAGTCCGGCCTGGGCTCTCCTGAAAAAGACAGAGACTTGAGAGAATTCAGGATATCACCGAAAGGTGAGGACTGAAAGATGTCCGCGGCGGTGAACTCCATTACAGGCGCCCAGTCAGATTCGATCGGCGGGGGCACGAAAGGCCCGGAGTTCGGAGAAGAGTCCGGCTCCTTGGAGTCCTGGGCCGTGCGGAGTACGGGGCTGGCGTTCGGCTCGATCGCCTTTGAGATCGCAGCCCCCGGGGTGACGTCCAGCCGTTCATCCTCGGAGAACGCAGCGGGCTCCGAGTCAAGGATCGGGGCCGGAGCGTGTGCGGCCTCCAGGGTACTATTCGGAGGCAGAGCTATATCATGCCCCTCGAAATAGTGCGGCGCGCTTGGCTGTGGCTCGAACCCGTCGAAGATCAAGTCTCCGCGGATATCAGCCGTGTAGTTCAAGCTTCCAAACCTGACTTGATGGCCAGGGGCGTAGCTTTCGATCTTCTCCAAATGACCAAGTGAATTGGCCCGCAGAGCGAAGCCGCCGAAGATGAAGATTTGTCCGGGGAGGAAAGTCTCACCCTGGACCTCATCGTCGTTGATGATCGAAGGAGCCATCGGGCCTAAAAGCGACGTCACAGAGGAACTCTCAATGAAAGCACCAATGTTGGTGTCAAAACCAGCGGATCTCGGGTAGGGGGTCCCGAACTGTGCGTCAAGGTCGGATGGTAACAGGAGACAAGGGACACTTTATTTTACCCAGGTTCGGGCCCTCTCAATGGAGGTAAAACCCTACTCCTGCTAGATTAATATTGATGATATGGGTAGTACAAGAGTGGATCTACCACGAGATCAAGGAGGCTAAACCCTAAAAGCTAGCCTATGGTATGATTGTGTATGATGATGGCTGTCCTACGGACTACAACCCTCCGGTTTATATAGACACCGGATAGGGTTAGGGTTACACAGAGTCGTTTACAATGGTAGGAGATCTCGAATATCCGCACGCCTAGCTTGCCTTCCACGCCAAGAAAAGATCCTTCCGGACACGGGACGAAGTCTTCAATCTTGTATCTTCATAGTCCTGGAGTCCGGCTGAAGGTATAGTCCGGCTATCCGAACACCCCCTAATCCAGGACTCCCTCACCTACTCACTCACATTGATATCTATTGATGGGCATCTCCATAGCCCGTTGATACGCCTAGTTGATGTGAGACTATCTTCCCCTCTTTTTGTCTTCTCCACAACCACCATTCTATTCCACATATAGTGCTATATCCATGGCTCACGCTCATGTATTGCGTGAATATTGAAAAAGTTTTGAAAATGTTAAAGTATGAAACAATTGCTTGGCTTGTCATTGGGGTTGTGCATGATTTAAATACTTTGTGTGGTGAAGATAGAGCATAGCCAGACTATACGATTTTGTAGGGATAACTTTCTTTGGCCATGTTATTTTGAGAAGACATGATTGCTTTGTTAGTATGCTTGAAGTATTATTATTTTTATGTCAATATGAACTTTTTTCTTGAATCTTTCCAATCTTAATATTCATACCACAATTAAGAAGATTTACATTGAAATTATGCCAAGTAGCACTCCACATCAAAAATTATGTTTTTATCATTTACCTACTCGAGGACGAGCAGGAATTAAGCTTGGGGATGCCTGATATGTCTCCAACGTATCTATAATTTTTTATTGCTCCATGCTATATTATCTACTGTTTTGGACTATATTGGGCTTTATTTTCCACTTTTATATTATTTTTGGGACTAACCTATTAACCGGAGGCCCAGCCCAGAATTGCTATTTTTTGCCTATTTCAGAGTTTCAGAGAAACAAAATATCAAACGGAGTCCAAACGGAATGAAACCTTCAGTAACGTGATTTTCTCATTAGATAAGACCCAGGAGACTTCGACCCTCCGTCAAGAAAGCCGTGATGCGGTCACGAGGGTGGGGGGCGGGCCCACCCCCCTAGGGCGCCTCCTACCTCGTGGGCCCCTCGGAGCTCCACCACGTACTTCTTCCTCCTATATATACCTACGTACCCCCAAACGATAAGATACGGAGCCAAAAACCTAATTCCACCGCCGCAACCTTCTGTACCCACGAGATCCCATCTTGGGGCCTGTGCTGGAGCTCCGCCGGAGAGGGCCATCATCACGGAGGGTTTCTACATCATCCTAGCCCCTCCGATGAAGTGTGAGTAGTTCACCTTAGACCTATGGGTCCATAGTTATTTGCTAGATGGCTTCTTCTCTCTTTTTGGATCTCAATACAATGTTCTCCCCCTCTCTCGTGGAGATCTATTCGATGTAATCTTCTTTTTGCGGTGTGTATGTTGAGATCGATGAATTGTGGGTTTATGATCAAGTCTATCTATGAATAATATTTGAATCTTCTTTGAATTCTTTTATGTATGATTGGTTATCTTTGCAAGTCTATTCGAATTATCAGTTTGGTTTGGCCTACTAGATTGGTTTTTCTTGCCATGGGAGAAGTTCTTAGCTTTGGGTTCAATCTTGCAGTGTCCTTTCCCAGTGACAGAAGGGGCAGCAAGGCACGTATTGTATTGCATGAAACTATCCCTCTACATCATGTCATCTTGCTTAAGGCGTTACTCTGTTTTTAACTTAATACTCTAGATGCATGCTGGATAGCGGTCGATGAGTGGAGTAATAGTAGTAGATGCAGGCAGGAGTCGGTCTACTTGTCTCAGACGTGATGCCTATATACATGATCATACCTAGATATTCTCATAACTATGCTCAATTCTGTCAATTGCTCAACAGTAATTCGTTCACCCACCGTAGAATAGTTATGCTCTTGAGAGAAGCCACTAGTGAAACCTATGGCCCCTGGGTCTATTCTCATCATATCAATCTCCATCACTTTATTATTGCTTTGCTTTTTTACTTTGCCTTTTACTTTTCACTTTGCATCTCTATACCAAAAATACCAAAAATATTATCTCTATCAGATCTCACTCTCGTAAGTGACCGTGAAGGTATTGACAACCCCTAATCGCGTTGGTTGCGTTGAGCTATTGTTTTGTGCAGGTACGAGGGACTTGAGCGTAGCCTCCTACTGGATTGATACCTTGGTTCTCAAAAACTGAGGGAAATACTTACGCTACTTTGCTACAACATCCTCTCCTCTTCGGGGAAATCCAACGTAGTGCTCAAGAGGTAGCACACATCCGCTGACCTGCGGCTCACCCCTCTCGGTCCCAGCGCTGCTTTGCTTTCATGAGAGTGACATATGGGCCAGCCACATTTAGAGTCCACATGTCATTGACTCAAAGGCTGGTGCACTAAGCTGCTGAAGCTCGGTCCTGTGGGCCCCGAGAGGGAAATGTAACTCCTGCGCCAGGCCTTGTGGTGCTCCCTCAGTACGAACTCATGCCAAACCCGGAATTTGTTTCTTACTACTATCAGTGTGTCGGCCCGTGCATTGCAATGGATCGAAAGTATCTATTTAGTGGAGTGCACTCTAAACACATTATCTATTTATGTTTCTCTAGCCTTTCCTAGCCAGGCAACCAAGCCACATAAGCTTCATGGGTGCCCCCCACATCATATTATTCATACTACGTTCACTGAAAAAAGATAAGTCACCCAAGACAAGATCTTCCCGTTTTTTGTTCCTACGATGTTGTGCCGTGCACATACCTAGTTGTATAGTGGTAGTTGAGGGAGTCCTGGATTAGGGGGTGTCCGGATGGCCGGACTATACCTTCAGCCGGACTCCTGGACTATGAAGATACAAGATTGAAGACAACATCCCGTGTCCGGATAGGACTTTCCTTGGCGTGGAAGGCAAGCTTGGCGATGCGGATATTTAGATCTCCTACCATTGTAACCGACTTTGTGTAACCCTAACCCTCTCCGGTGTCTATATAAACCGGAGGGTTTTAGTCCGTAGGACAAGAATCTCAACATACAACAATCATACCATAGGCTAGCTTCTAGGGTTTAGCCTCCTTGATCTCGTGGTAGATCTACTCTTGTACTACCCATATCATCAATATTAATCAAGCAGGACGTAGGGTTTTACCTCCATCAAGAGGGCCCGAACCTAGGTAAAGCATTGTGTCCCTTGTTTCCTGTTACCATCCGCCTAGACGCACAGTTCGGGACCCCCTACCCGAGATCCGCCGGTTTTGACACCAACATTGGTGCTTTCATTGAGAGTTCCTCTATGTCGTCGCTTTTAGGCCCGATGGCTCCTTTGATCATCAACAACGATGCAGTCCAGGGTGAGACTTTTCTCTCCAAAAAGATCTTCGTCTTCGGCGGCTTCGCACTGCGGGCCAATTCGCTTGGCCATCTAGAGCAGATCAAAAGCTACGCCCCTGGCCATCAGGTCAGAGTCGGAAGTTTAAACTACACGGCTGACATCCACGGGGACTTGATCTTCGACGGATTCGAGCCACAGCCAAGCGCGCCGCACTGTCTCGATGGGCACGATCTAGCTCTGTCACCGAACAATGTCCTGGAGGCCGCACGCGCATCGGTTCCGACTCTTAATTCGGAGCCTGCTGCGCTGATCGAGGATGAGCGGTTGGACGCCACCTCGGGGGTTGCGATCTCAAAGGCGATCGAGCCGAACACCAGCCCCGCACTCTGCATGGCCCGAATCTCTGAGGAGCCGGATTCCTCTCCGAACTCCGAGCCCCCCGCGCCCCTGCCGATCGAATCCGATTGGGCGCCGATAATGGAGTTCACGACCGCGGACATCCTTCAGCACTCGCCCTTCGGCGACATCCTGAATTCGCTAAAGTCTCTCTATTTATCAGGAGAGTCCTTGCCGGACTACGGTCAGCAAGGTTGGGATACGGACGATGAATAAATTCAAAGCCCACCCACCACCCACTTCGTAGCCACTGTCGACGATTTAACCGATATGCTCGACTTCGACTCCGAAGATATCGACGGTATGGACGACGATGCAGGATACGAACAAGAACCAGCACCTGTAGGGTGCTGGAAGGCCACCTCGTCATATGGCATATATATGGTGGACACTCAAAAAGATGGAGAAGGCGATGGAACAGCGGGGGATGACACCTCTAAGAAACACCCCAAGCGTCGGCGTCAGCGGCGCCGCTCTAAATCCCGCCAAAGCAAAAATGGTGATTCCGGCACGGGAGATAATACTACTCCGGATAGCGCCGAAGAACACCCCCTCCAGCAAGATTCGGCACAGGAGGATGGAGAAGCCAGCCCTCATGAGAGAGCGGCAGACCGAGAGGTTGAGGATGACAATTATATGCCTCCCTCCGAAGACGAGGCAAGCCTCGATGACGACGAATTCGTCGTGCCATCAGATCCCGCCAAACAAGAGCGTTTTAAAACGCAGGCTTTTAGCCACGGCAAGCAGCCTCAAGAAAAAGCAGCAACAGCTTAGAGCTGATCAAGATTTACTAGCTGACACATGGACTGAAGTCCTTGCGGCCGAAGAGTATGAACTCGAACGCCCCTCCAAGTGTTACCCAAAACGCAGGCTGCTACCCAGATTAGAGGAGGAAGCACCTACATCACGAGTGCATGACATGGACGACCGGCCACCTCGTGGCCGCGACAGAGAGGCCTCTAGGCCCTCCACTCAAGCCATGCCCCGACGCCGCTCAAAACATGCTAAGGCACAGGAAAACGTGCCAGACCTGCGAGATATACTGGAGGACAAGGCAAGGCAAACAAGATCGATCTACGGATCGCGCGGGCGCCCCACGGCATGTGAGGATGATCGTCACTCCGGATACAACAAATTTGGCCGGGCCGAACACAATAGACAAAGCTCCTTTGAGCTGCGTCATGATATAGCCTAGTAGAGAGGCGCCGCACACCCACTATGCTTCACAGATGAAGTAATGGATCATAAAATCCCTAAGGGCTTCAAACCCATAAACATCGAATCATACGATGGCACAACAGATCCTGCGGTATGGATCGAGGATTATCTCCTTCATATCCACATGGCCCGCGGTGATGATCTACACGCCATCAAATACCTCCCACTCAAACTTAAGGGACCGGCCCGGCATTGGCTTAACAGCTTGCCAGCAGATTCAATCGATTCTTGGGAGGACCTGGAAGCACCATTCCCCGACAGTTTCCAGGGTACCTATGTGCGACCACCGGACGCCGATGACCTAAGCCACATAATTCAGCAGCCAGAGCAATCGGCCAGGCAATTCTGGACTCGGTTCCTAACAAAGAAAAACCAAATAGTCGATTTTCCGGACGCAGAGGCCCTAGCAGCCTTCAAGCATAATATCCGTGACGAGTGGCTCGCCCAGCACCTGGGACAGGAAAAGCCGAAATCTATGGCAGCCCTTACGACACTCATGACCCGCTTTTGCGCGGGAGAAGACAGCTGGCTAGCTCGCAGCAACAACTTAACCAAGAACCTTGGTAATTCGGATACCAAGGACAAAAGCGGCAGGTCGCGCCGGAACAAGCAAAAGCACCGCGTTAATAGTGACAGCAACGAGGATATGGCAGTAAATGCCGGATTCCGAGGCTACAAATCCGGTCAGCGGAAAAAGCCATTCAAAAGAAACACTAAGGGCCTATCCAGTTTGGACCGAAAACTCGACCGCTTGTGCCAGATACATGGCACCCCCGAAAAGCCAGCCAATCACACCAACAGAGATTGTTGGGTGTTCAAGCAGGCGGGCAAGTTAAATACCGAAAACAAAGACACGGGTCTGAATAGCGACGACGAGGTGGAGCCCAGGCTGCCGAACAACAACAGACAGAAGGGTTTCCCCCCACAAGTGCGGACGGTGAACATGATATACGCAACCCACATCCCTAAAAGGGAGCGGAAGTGTGCATTACGAGACGTATACGCGCTGGAGCCAGTCGCCCCAAAGTTCAACCCATGGTCCTTCTGCCCGATCACCTTTGATCGAAGGGACCACCCCACTAGCATCCGTTATGGCGGGTTCGCCGCATTGGTTCTTGACCCAATCATTGACGGATTTCATCTCACAAGAGTCCGTATGGACGGCGGCAGCAGCCTGAACCTGCTTTACCAGGATACAGTGCTGAAAATGGGCATAGATCCCTCAAGGATCAAGCCCACCAAAACGACCTTTAAAGGCGTCATACCAGGTGTAGAGGCCAACTGTACAGGTTCAGTAACACTTGAAGTGGTCTTGGGATCTCCGGATAAACATCTGAAGCGAGGAGTTAATCTTCGACATAGTCCCGTTCCGCAGTGGCTATCACGCACTGCTCGGGCGAACCGCATTCGCAAAGTTCAATGCGGTACCGCACTATGCATACCTCAAGCTCAAGATGTCAGGCCCTTGAGGAGTAATCATGGTCAACGGAAACACCGAACGCTCCCTCCGAACGGAGGAGCACATGGCAACGCTCGCAACAGAAGTACAAAGCAGCCTCTCTAGGCAGTTCTCCAGTCCGGCCCTTAAAAAGCCGGACACTGTCAAGCGCGCCCGGAGTAACCTAAAACAAGACCACCTAGCACGTTCCGAGCTAGCGTAGCAATGCGGCCCCAACCCTTGCCCTCGCGATATAGCAAAACCAGTGCTTCGCGTACATAACTACGCTGTTGAAATACCATGGGCACAAGGGGAGGGGCACCATCACGGCACGCCCAAAACACGGCTTAAACCGTACTAGGGGCTGCCGAATTATTTTTTAAATTTTCTCTTACTTTCAGGACTCCACACTTCGGATGACCTGTTCGGCAATTCAACTGCCGCACAAACGATGCAAGATCCAGGAAAGCAGACAAGTCATGCCGCATTATGGAACTCCCAGGTGGTCTCTATTACGAGCAAGTATACCTGTTTTGAATACAATTCCGTGGCCTGCCCCTGGCCAGGACATGTTAAATAGTCCAATTTCTTTTGCTTATCGCACTATTTGTATCGTTCTGCTTTGATAGCAGCCTTTCCATAAACAATGCATAGCTTTTGTCTATTTTTTGCATTATCCTCTTTTTATATATATGTTTATTAATGACATGTTGCACCCGTACATTGTGGTACGGCAAAATACGCTAGGGGCTTCAGTACCCCTCAATATGGTGTGAGAAGTACGAACACTTTCACAAGTGCGGCACCCCGAACTTATAGCATTATATGCATCGGCTCCGAATCATGATTTGGGTCAATAGTTGGGTTTGCCAGGCTCCTATGTTTTGGTGCCTTACGTTCCGCTATATTGGCTAAGGTAGCACTAGGACAACTACTGCGATTGTGCCCCAGTTGAGCTGGCCTGAGCACCTCAGTAGAGAAAGCTAAAACTGACTGTCATGATGAGGCGAGAGACCGGTCGCTGTTCGAGAGGTTTTTAGAGTCCTTAAAGACTTATGCCGCTTAGAGCGAGGAACCGGCTTTGTTCGGCCAAGGCGTGGATAATGCCCCGAACTTGGTCTTCCGAATACTAGGGGCTTCGCCGAAATTAAAAATTATAGAGTTCTATGGCTAAGTGAGAGTGTTCAAGAATTATAGTCCGATTGCCTTGTTCGTTGTGCTGAGCGCCTCCCTCGAAGGACCCAAACATGGGAAAAAGAGCGCTCAGGTTTATCGAACACCCCAGCACTAGTGGCATGGGGGCAAAAGTAGACGACTGGCCATCTCTCAATTTTTTGATAAACGGCCGCATAGAAAGTAATATTTTAAATTCAACAAACATTGCTTAGCGCATATGAACAAGTTTTCAGCGCACAAGATAACACGAGCGAGTTCATTCAAAAATTACATCCTTGGTACATTCATCCGCCATAAGGCGGGCACCAGCCATAACATCCTTGTAATAGTTCTCGGGCTTGCGATGCTCCTTCCCCGGCGGCGGCCCGTCCCTCACAAGCTTCTCACCGTCCAGCTTACCCCAGTGCACCTTTGCACGGGCAAGGGCCCTACGGGCACCTTCGATGCAGATGGAGCGCTTGATGACCTAGAGCCTTGGACAGGCCTCCACCAGCCGCCGCACCAGTCCGAAGTAGCTCCCAGGCAGGGCCTGTTCGGACCATAGCCGAACTATGAAGCCCTTCATGGCCTGTTCGGCCGCCTTGTGGAGCTCGACCAGCTGCTTCAGCTGGTCGCTCAAGGGCACAGGGTGTCCGGCCTCATACTGAGACCAGAACACCTTCCCCGTCAAGCTGCCTTGCTCGGCTTGGTAGAATGCGGCGGCATCGGATACGCTGCGGGGAAGATCTGCAAATGCCCCTGGAGAACTCCGGATTCGGGTAAGTAACAAGTAGTTTACTTTTATATGTCTGCTTTGCATAAAGAATGCCTTACCCGCCGCTATCTTTTTCACCGCCTCCAACTCTTGGAGGGCCTTCTGGGATTTGGCCTTCGCAGACTTGGCAGTTTCAAGGGCCGCCGCGAGCTCGGACGCTCGCGTCTTCGAGTCAAGCTCCAAACTCTCATGTTTTTTCATGAGAGCCTGAAGCTCTTGCTGCACCTCGCCGATCTGGGCCTCAAATTTCTCTCGCTCGGTGCGCTCCGTGTCCGCTTTCTTTTCGGCCTTGGACAGCACCTGCTTGAGGGTCGCCACCTCAGTCGTGGCCCCTACAATAAGCAGCACAATCCTGTCATTTTTTGCAATTGCATCTTTTTTGTATATATTTTTCTATAAGGTATCTCTTACCATCCTTCTCCTCGAGCTGCCGTTTGGCAAGGCCGAGCTCTTGCTCGGTCCGCTCGAGGCCCTTCTCCAGGGCACCCACCTCCGCAGTCAGTGCGGTGGTGGCTAGCAATGAAGCCTGCATACGCATATTGACTCTTTTTTGTTAGTCTCCTGCGAAATTTAATAGATCCTCTATTCGGCTTTTCTTTCCGAATGCCAAACAGAGCATCAGGGGCTACTGTCTATGCGGTAATATTTTTACATATTTTACTTACCTCGAAGCCTGTTAGAAGACTAGCACAAGCTTCAGTCAGTCCGCTCTTGGCGGACTGAACCTTCTAGATCATCGTACTCATAATAGTACGGTGCTCCTCGTCGATGCAGGCGCCGTTAAGCACCTCCAGCAGATTGTCCGGCACCTCCGGCTGGATGGAGGCTGCCGGGTCAGAAGGCTTGCTCCTCTTAGAAGGAGTTCGCCTACCGCGGCCCGGAACTATTGAGGATTCCGGCGCGGTGTCCGGCTCAAAGCCGGACTTGGAGCCCTGGGGGGTCTTGTCCCCTTTACTCCTGGAGTCCGGGAGGTCGCCTCGCGGCTCCTCCAGGACCACCTCCTCTTGCCCCGGAGCTTGTCGTGACGCCACTTCGGCGGCGTCCGCAGTGCGGGGGGAGGTCGCGGGCGAAACTGAGTTCACGTCCGATGAATCCAGGGAGCCGCTCGACGACTCGTCGTGTATGGCCCGGGGTGGCCTGCATAATTATCTTCGACATTAGGGAAAAGCTGTGCAAAAACAGGGATATTATGAGTTACTCTGGTATCCGAATACTTACGATTCTACCGGATGCTTGGTTCTGTCCGGCCACTCCTCTTCGTCGTCGGCGGCGTCGGTGGAGTAGTCCAGATGAAGGGTTTTCCCCTTATTGGACCCTTCGGCCTCCCCCGTTGGGGTGGCCTTCCTCTTCTTTCCTCCCCCCGCTGGAGGGGGAGAGGGTTCTTCTTACTCCTCGTCGTCTTCACGGGAGGAGTGCGTCTCGGATTCGTCGGACGACGAGTCCGACACCACCATATGACGGGAACTCTTTCGAGTCCCCGTGGCCTTCTTCTTCTTGGCCTTCTTCTCCGGCACCACGTAAGGCGCCGGAGCCAGCAGCTTCGATAAACGAGCGTCTGCTGGGTATTCGGGCAAAGGACCCGGACACTTAATTGGTTCGGACTTCACCTGCCATTCCTGTCAACGGTAAGGGAGTTTAGATCCCACATAGAGTCAAACTATGAGAAACAAATGTCCTGTAAAAGGTAAAGATAACTCACCGCACTAGCTTGACGCTGCGTGCTGAATCCGCGATCCTCGGATGCGGATGCAGGAGCCTCGGCGCCTTTTAAAAACTGAAGGAAATATGCCCTAGAGGCAATAATAAAGTTATTATTTATTTCCTTACATGTCATGATAGATGTTTATTATTCATGCTAGAATTGTATTAACTGGAAACATAATACATGTGTGGATACATAGACAAACAGAGTGTCACTAGTATGCCTCTACCTGACTAGCTCGTTAATCAAAGATGGTTATGTTTCCTAACCATGAACAAAGAGTTGTTATTTGATTAACGAGGTCACATCGTTAGTTGAATGATCTGATTGACATGACCCATTCCATTAGCTTAGCACCCGATCGTTTAGTATGTTGCTATTGCTTTTATCCATGACTTATACATGTTCCTATGACTATGAGATTATGCAACTCCCGTTTGCCAGAGGAACACTTTGGGTACTACCAAACGTCATAACGTAACTGGGTGATTATAAAGGAGTACTACAGGTGTCACCAAAGGTAGATGTTGGGTTGGCGTATTTCAAGATTAGGATTTGTCACTCCGATTGTCGGAGAGGTATCTCTGGGCCCTCTCGGTAATGCACATCACTTAAGCCTTGCAAGCATTGCAACTAATGAGTTAGTTGCGAGATGATGTATTATGGAACGAGTAAAGAGACTTGCCGGTAACGAGATTGAACTAGGTATTGGATACCGACGATCGAATCTCGGGCAAGTAACATACCGATGACAAAGGGAACAACGTATGTTGTTATGCGGTCTGACCGATAAAGATCTTCGTAGAATATGTAGGAGCCAATATGGGCATCCAGGTCCCGCTATTGGTTATTGACTGGAGACGTGTCTCGGTCATGTCTACATTGTTCTCGAACCGTAGGGTCCGCACGCTTAAAGTTACGATGACAGTTATTATGAGTTTATGAGTTTTGATGTACCGAAGGAGTTCGGAGTCCCGGATGAGATTGGGGACATGACGAGGAGTCTCGAAATGGTCGAGACGTAAAGATCGATATATTGGACCACTATATTCGGACATCAGAAAGGTTCTGAGTGATTCGGGTATTTTCGGGAGTATCGGGGAGTTACGGGATTACGGGAGAAGTAATGGGCCTTGATGGGCTTTAGTGGGAAGAGGAAAAGGCTGCTGCGCCCCCCCTCCCCTTTGGTCCGAATTGGACTAGGGAAAAGGGGGCCGGCCACCTTTCCTTCTCCTCCTATTCCTTCTCCCTTCCTCCCCTTTTGGTGGACTCCTACTAGGACTTGGAGTCCTAGTAGGACTCCATATCCTGGCCGCACCTTTGCCTTGGCCGGCCTCCTCCTCCTCCATCCTTTATATACAGGGGCAGGGGGCACCCCACAGACACACAAGTTGATCTACGGATCGTTCCTTAGCCGTGTGCGGTGCCCCCTTACACCAAATTCCATCTCGGTCATATCGTTGCAGTGCTTAGGCGAAGCCCTGCGCCGGTAACACATCAAGATCGTCACCACGCCGTCGTGCTGACGGAACTCTTCCCCGACGCTTTGCTGGATCGGAGCCCGGGGATCGTCATCGAGCTGAACGTGTGCCAAGAACTCGGAGGTGCCGGAGTAACGGTGCTGTGATCGGTCGGATCGCGAGGAGAACGAACGACTACTTCCTCTACGTTGAGTCAACGCTTCCGCTTCAGTCTACAAGGGTATGTAGAAAACACTCTCCCCTCTCGTTGCTATGCATCACCATGATCCTGCGTGTGCGTAGGATTTTTTTTGAAATTACTACGTTCCCCAACAGTGGCATCCGAGCCTAGGTTTTATGGTTTGATGTTATTTGCACAAGTAGAACACAAGTGAGTTGTGGGCGATACAAGTCATACTGCCTACCAGCATGTCATACTTTGGTTCAGCGGTATTGTTGGACGAGACGATCCGGACCAACCTTACGCGTACGCTTACGCGAGACCGGTTCCCTCGACGTGCTTTGCACAGAGATGGCTTGCGGAAGACTGTCTCTCCAACTTTAGTTGAACCGAGTGTGGCTACGCCCGGTCCTTGAGAAGGTTAAAACGGAGTCTATTTGACAAACTATCATTGTGGTTTTGATGCGTAGGTAAGATGAGTTCTTGCTTAAGCCCGCAGCAGCCACGTAAAACTTGCAACAACAAAGTAGAGGACGTCTAACTTGTTTTTGCAGGGCATGTTGTGATGTGATATGGTCAAGACATGATGCTAAATTTTATAGTATGAGATGATCATGTTTTGTAACCGAGTTATCGGCAACTGGCAGGAGCCATATGGTTGTCGCTTTATTGTATGCAATGCAATCGCGATGTAATGCTTTACTTTATTACTAAGCGGTAGTGATAGTCGTGGAAGCATAAGATTGGCGAGACGACAACGATACTACGATGGAGATCAAGGTGTCGCGCCGGTGACGATGGTGATCATGACGGTGCTTCGGAGATAGAGATCACAAGCACAAGATGATAATGACCATATCATATCACTTATATTGATTGCATGTGATGTTTATCTTTTTATGCATCTTATCTTGCTTTGATTGACGGTAGCATTATAAGATGATCTCTCACTAAATTATCAAGAAGTGTTCTCCCTGAGTATGCACCATTGCAAAAGTTCTTCGTGCTGAGACACCACGTGATGATCGGGTGTGATAGGCTCTACGTTCAAATACAACGGGTGCAAAACAGTTGCAGACGCGGAATACTCAGGTTATACTTGACGAGCTATGCATATAAGATATGACCTCGGAACACGGAGACCAAAAGGTCGAGCATGAATCATATAGTAGATATGATCAACATAATGATGTTCACCATTGAAGACTAAGCCATTTCACGTGATGATCGGTTATGGTTTAGTTGATTTGGATCACGTGATCACTTAGAAGATTAGAGGGATGTCTATCTAAGTGGGAGTTCTTAAGTAATATGATTAATTGAACTTTAATATTATCATGAACATTAGTCTTGGTAGTATTAGCATATCTATGTTGTAGATCAATAGCTCGCGTTGTTGCTTCCCTGTGTTTATTTTGATATGTTCCTAGAGAAAATTGTGTTGAAAAATGTTAGTAGCAATGATGCGGATTGGATCCGTGATCTGAGGTTTATCCTCATTGCTGCACAGAAGAATTATGTCCTTGATGCACCGCTAGGTGACGGACCTATTGCAGGAGCACATGCAGACGTTATGAACGTTTTGCTAGCTCAATATGATGACTACTTAATAGTTTAGTGCACCATGCTTAACTGCTTAGAATCGGGACTTCAAAGACGTTTTGAACGTCATGGAGCATATGAGATGTTCCAGGAGTTGAAGTTAATATTTCAAGCAAATACCCGAGTTGAGAGATATGAAGTCTCCAACAAGTTCTATAGCTAAAAGATGGAGGAGAATCGCTCAACTAGTGAGCATGTGCTCAGATTGTCTGGGTACTACAATCGCTTGAATCAAGTGGGAGTTAATCTTCCAGATAAGATAGTGATTGACAAAATTCTCTAGTCACCATCACCAAGTTAGTAGAACTTCGTGATGAACTATAATATGCAAGGGATAACGGAAAATATTCCCAAGCTCTTCGCGATGCTAGAATCGGCGAAGGTAGAAATCAAAGAAAAACATCAAGTGTTGATGGTTGACAAGATCACTAGTTTCAAGAAAAGGGCAAAAGGAAAGAAGGGGAACTTCAAGAAGAACGGCAAGCAAGTTGCTGCTCAAGTGAAAAAGCCCAAGTCTGGTCCTAAGCCTGAGACTAAGTGCTTCTACTGCAAAGGGACTGGTCACTAGAAGCGAAACTACCCCAAGTGATTGGCGGATAAGAAGGATGGCAAAGAGAACATAAGTATATTTGATATACATGTTATTGATGTGTACTTTACTAGTGTTCATAGCAACCCCTCAGTATTTGGTACTAGTTCAAGTTGCTAAAATTAGTAACTCGAAACGGGAGTTGCAGAATGAACAAAGACTAGTTAAAGGGCAAGGTGACGATGTGTGTTGGAAGTGGTTCCAAGATTGATATGATCATCATCACACACTCCCTATACTTTTGGGATTAGTGTTGAAACTAAATAAGTGTTATTTGGTGTTTGCGTTGAGCATGAATATGATTTGATCATGTTAATTGCAATACAGTTATTCATTTAAGTTAGAGAACAATTGTTGTTCTGTTTACATGAATAAAACCTTCTATGGTCATACACACCAACGAAAATGGTTTGTTGGATCTCGATCGTAGTGATACACATATTCATAATATTAAAGCCAAAAGATGCGAAGTTAATAATGATAGTGCAACCTATTTGTGGCACTGCCGTTTAGGTCATATTGGTGTAAAGCGCATGAAGAAACTCCATGCTGATGGGATTTTGGAATCACTTGATTATGAGTCACTGGATGCTTGCGAACCATGCCTCTTGGGCAAGATGACTAAAACGCCGTTCTCCGGAACAATGGAGCAAGCAACAGATTTGTTGGAAATCATACATACTGATGTATATGGTCCGATGAATATTAAGGCTCGCGACAAGTATCATTATTTTCTAACCTTCACAGATGATTTGAGCAAATATGGGTATATCTACTTGATGAAACATAAGTCTGAAACGTTTGAAAAGTTCAAAGAATTTTAGAGTGAAGTGAAAATCATCGTGACAAGAAAATAAGGTTTCTACGATCTGATCGCGGAGACAAATATTTGAGTTACGAGTTTGGTCTTCAATTAAAACAATGTGGAATAGTTTCACAAATTCATGCCACCTGGAACACCACAGCATAATGGTGTGTCCGAACGTCATAACCGTACTTTATTGGATATAGTACAATCTATGATGTTTCTTACCGATTTACCAATATCGTTTTGGGATCATGCATTAGAGACAGCTGCATTCACGTTTAAAAGGGGCGCCATCTAAGTCCGTTGAGACGACACAATATGAACTATGGTTTGTCAAGAAACCAAAGTTGTCGTTTCTTAAAGTTTGGGGTTGCGATGCTTATAAGAAAAGGTTTCATCATGATAAGCTCAAACCCAAACTGGAGAAATGTGTCTTCATAGGATACCCAAAGGAGACAGTTGGGTACACCTTCTATCACAGATCCAAAAGGCAAGACATTCATTGCTGAGGATGGATACTTTCTAGAGAAGAAGTTTCTCTCGAAAGAAGTGAGTGGGAGGAAAGTAGAACTTGATAAGGTAATTGTACCTTCTCCCTTATTGGAAAGTAGTTCATCACAGAAATCTGTTCCTGTGACTACTACACCAATTAGTGAGGAAGATAATGATGATGATCATGAAACTTCAGATCAAGTTACTACCAAATCTCGTAGGTAAACCATAGTGAGATCCGCACCAGAGTGGTACGGTAATCCTGTTCTGGAAGTCATGTTACTAGACCATGACGAACTTGCGAACTATGAGGAAGCGATGATGAGCCCAGATTCCGCAAAATGGTTTGAGGCCATGAAATCTGAGATAAGATCCATATATAAAAACAAAGTATGGACTTTGATTGACTTGCCCGATGTTCGGCAAGCAATTAAGAATAAATGGATCTTCAAGAGGAAGACGGACGCTGATAGTAGTGTTACTATCTACAAAGCTAGAATTGTCGCAAAAGGTTTTCGACAAGTTCAAAGTGTTGACTACGATGAGAGTTTCTCACTCGTATCTATGCTTAAGTCTGTCCGAACCATATTAGCAATTGCCGCATTTTATGAAATCTGGCAAATGGATAAACAATACTGCATTCCTTAATAGATTTATTAAAGAAGAGTTGTATATGATGCAACCAGAAGGTTTTGTCGATCCTGAAGGTGTTAACAAAATATGCAAGCTCCAGCGATCCATCTATGGACTGGTGCAAGCATCTCGGAGTTGGAATATACGCTTTGATAAGTTGATCAAAGAATATAGTTTTATACAGACTTGCGGTGAAGCCTGTATTTACAAGAAGGTGAGTGGGAGCACTACAGCATTTCTGATAAGTATATGTAAATGACATATTATTGATCGGAAATAATGTAGAATTATTCTGTAAAGCATAAAGGAGTATTTGAAAGGAGTTTTTCGAAGAAAGACTTCAGTGAAGCTGCTTACATATTGAGCATCAAGGTCTATAGAGGTAGATCAAGACGCTTGATAAGTTTTTTTCAATGAGTACATACCTTGACAAGATTTTGAAATAGTTCAAAATGGAACAGTCAAAGAAAGAGTTCTTGCCTGTGTTACAAGGTGTGAAATTGAGTAAGACTCAAAGCCCGACCACGGCAGAAGATAGAAAGAGAATGAAAGTCATTCCCTATGCCTCAGCCATAGGTTCTATAAAGTATGCCATGCTGTGTACCAGATCTATTGCATATCCTACAACTGAGTTTGGCAAGGGAGTACAATAGTGATCTAGGAGTAGATCACTGGACAGCGGTCAAAATTATCCTTAATGGAATAAGGATATGTTTCTTGATTATGGAGGTGACAAAAGGTTCGTCGTAAAGGGTTACATCGATGCAAGTTTTGACACTGACCTAGATGACTCTAAGTCTCAATCTGGATACATATTGAAAGTGGGAGCAATTAGCTAAAGTAGCTCCGTGCAGAGCATTGTAGACATAGAAATTTGCAAAATACATAACGAATCTGAATGTGACAGACCCGTTGACTAAACTTCTCTCACAAGCAAAATATGCCCTAGAGGCAATAATAAAGTTATTATTTATTTCCTTACATGTCATGATAGATGTTTATTATTCATGCTAGAATTGTATTAACTGGAAACATAATACATGTGTGGATACATAGACAAACATAGTGTCACTAGTATGCCTCTACCTGACTAGCTCGTTAATCAAAGATGGTTATGTTTCCTAACCATGAACAAAGAATTGTTATTTGATTAACGAGGTCACATCATTAGTTGAATGATCTGATTGACATGACCCATTCCATTAGCTTAGCACCCGATCGTTTAGTATGTTGCTATTGCTTTTATCCATGACTTATACATGTTCCTATGACTATGAGATTATGCAACTCCCGTTTGCCAGAGGAACACTTTGGGTACTACCAAACGTCACAACGTAACTGGGTGATTATAAAGGAGTACTACAGGTGTCACCAAAGGTAGATGTTGGGTTGGCGTATTTCGAGATTAGGATTTGTCACTCCGATTGTCAGAGAGGTATCTCTGGGCCCTCTCGGTAATGCACATCACTTAAGCCTTGCAAGAATTGCAACTAATGAGTTAGTTGCGAGATGATGTATTATGGAACGAGTAAAGAGACTTGCCGGTAACGAGATTGAACTAGGTATTGGATACCGACGATCGAATCTCGGGCAAGTAACATACCGATGACAAAGGGAACAACGTATGTTGTTATGCGGTCTGACCGATAAAGATCTTCGTAGAATATGTAGGAGCCAATATGGGCATCCAGGTCCCGCTATTGGTTATTGACCGGAGACGTGTCTCGGTCATGTCTACATTGTTCTCGAACCGTAGGGTCCGCACGCTTAAGGTTACGATGACAGTTATTATGAGTTTATGAGTTTTGATGTACCGAAGGAGTTCGGAGTCCCGGATGAGATTGGGGACATGACGAGGAGTCTCGAAATGGTCGAGACGTAAAGATCGATATATTGGACGACTATATTCGGACATCGAAAAGGTTCTGAGTGATTCGGTATTTTCGGGAGTATCGGGGAGTTACGGGATTACGGGAGAAGTAATGGGCCTTGATGGGCTTTAGTGGGAAGAGGAAAAGGCTGCTGCGCCCCCCCTCCCCTTTGGTCCGAATTGGACTAGGGAAAAGGGGGCCGGCCACCTTTCCTTCTCCTCCTATTCCTTCTCCCTTCCTCCCCTTTTGGTGGACTCCTACTAGGACTTGGAGTCCTAATAGGACTCCATATCCTGGCCGCACCTTTGCCTTGGCCGGCCTCCTCCTCCTCCATCCTTTATATACAGGGGCAGGGGGCACCCCATAGACACACAAGTTGATCTACGGATCGTTCCTTAGCCGTGTGCGGTGCCCCCTTCCACCAAATTCCATCTCGGTCATATCGTTGCAGTGCTTAGGCGAAGCCCTGCGCCGGTAACACATCAAGATCGTCACCACGCCGTCGTGGTGACGGAACTCTTCCCCGACGCTTTGCTGGATCGGAGCCCGGGGATCGTCATCGAGCTGAACGTGTGCCAAGAACTCGGAGGTGCCGGAGTAACGGTGCTGTGATCGGTCGGATAGCGAGGAGAACGTACGACTACTTCCTCTATGTTGAGTCAACGCTTCCGCTTCAGTCTACAAGGGTATGTAGACAACACTCTCCCCTCTCGTTGCTATGCATCACCATGATCCTCCGTGTGCGTAGGAATTTTTTTGAAATTACTACGTTCCCCAACAAAAACACCTTCCAGGTGTCTTCGTATGTCGTATCGAAGAGCCTATTCAGGGTTTGGTACTGCGTGGGGTCGAACTCCCACAGATTGAAGTCTCGTTGTTGACACGGGAGGATCCGGCGGACGAGCATAACCTGGACTATATTGACAAGCTTGAGTCGCTTGTTCACCAGGGACTGGATGCATGTTTGCAGTCCGGTCACCTCTCCCTCGTCGCCCCATGACAGGCCCGTCTCTTTCCAGGATGTGAGCCGCATAGGGGGTCCGGACCGGAACTTAGGGGCTGCGATCCATTCCGGATCGCACGGCTCGGTGATGTAAAACCACCCTGACTGCCACCCCTTCAAGGTCTCCACAAAGGAGCCCTCGAGCCATAGGACGTTGGCCATCTTGCCCGCCATGGCGCCTCCGCACTCCGCTTGGCTGCCGCACACCACCTTCGGCTTGACGTTGAAAGTCTTGAGCCAAAGGCCGAAATGGGGGCGGATGCGGAGGAAGGCCTCGCACACGACGATAAACGCCGAGATGTTGAGGATGAAGTTCGGGGCCAGATCGTGGAAATCCAGGCCATAGTAGAACATGAGCCCCCGGACAAATGGGTGGAGAGGAAAGCCCAGTCCGCGGAGGAAGTGGGGAAGGAATACAACCCTCTCATGGGGCTCTGGGGTGGGGAGAAGCTGCCCCTTTTCAGGGAGCCGGTGCGCGATGTCTTTGGACAAGTATCCGGCCTTACGCAGCTTTATGACATGGCCCTCCGTGACGGAGGAGACCATCCACTTGCCTCCCGCTCTGGACATTGCTGGAGAAGGCTGAGGTGGGAAGTGCGGGCTTGGGCGCTGGAGCTCGAGTGCGCAGAAGATGGATAGGCAAAGGAGGAAGAAGGCGTAGGTAAAAAGGTGGATCCTTATCCCCTTATATGGGCGAATGCGGCTATGCCTCCCAAGTGCCATGATAAATGGTGCGATTGGGTTACCCACGTCCGTATTGATGAGAATCCCGTAAATAGGGGACACGATCTCTGCTTTGACAAGATGTGCCAAGGAAACTGCCTCGCAAAACGCGCGGAGGTGGAGAAGTGAAAACAATTCGAATAAAGGCTTGGCCGTAGTGTGATGTCACACTACAGAATACGTCAGCAGATTAGATTTGTGTTAATTTTATTCTCTCCATGGCAATATGTGGAAACTTATTTTGCAGAGCCGGACACTATTCTTAGTGTTTACAATCTTTTATGAAGAACTTGGAGGAGGAACCCGCCTTGCAATGCCGAAGACAATCTACGCGCCAGACTCATCGTCATTGAAGCCTGGCTCAGGGGCTACCGAGGGAGTCCTGGATTAGGGGGTGTCTGGATGGCCGGACTATACCTTCAGCCGGACTCCTGGACTATGAAGATACAAGATTCAAGACTTCGTCCCGTGTCCGGATGGGACTTTTCTTGGCGTGGAAGGCAAGCTTGGCGATGCGGATATTTAGATCTCCTACCATTGTAACCAACTTTGTGTAACCCTAACCCTCTCCGGTGTCTATATAAACCGGAGGGTTTTAGTCCGTAGGACAAGAATCTCAACATACAACAATCATACCATAGGCTAGCTTCTAGGGTTTAGCCTCCTTGATCTCGTGGTAGATCTACTCTTGTACTACCCATATCATCAATATTAATCAAGTAGGACGTAGGGTTTTACCTCCATCAAGAGGGCCCGAACCTGGGTAAAACATTGTGTCCCTTGTTTCCTGTTACCATCCGCCTAGACGCACAGTTCGGGACCCCCTACCCGAGATCCGCCGGTTTTGACACGGACAGTAGTAGTTGTAGTACAAACTTCATAGTAGGAGTAGTAGTACCGAGTGCTCCTACTCTATCAACGAGTCCCATCTGACACCAAATTTCTTGGCTTCCGTGCTATAGCTAGATCTTCCCCTCCTCGTTTCTGTTTTCCTGTGCGGCGGGCGGGGTGCGGTTTGCCGATAGTCGGTTTGCTCAACTGCGGTCCCACATGAAAGTGAAAATGCTAGTCAACACGCCCTTCCCTAGCTATGTGGCGTGCCGGACGGATCGTGGAGTGCTCCCTATTCCCGGGCGTGTGGGACTGCCACACGAGCGCGACAGGCCTTTTCCTTTTACTAGCAATGTGCCCGTGCGTTGCGACGGATCCAAAGTAGAATAGTACTTGTTCAGAAACTTGAAAGAAAACATTATTGTTTTGATACACAATATACCACCAAAAATATATTAGTTTTCACTCAAAATATATTTCTCAGGTTGTTTTGATGAGGTGAGGGAGGGATGTGGTTGCTTTCAATATAATAAGGGGATTTCTGCAAATTGGAGCAGAGAAGTGGGCTATTGTTGCAAAAATGCCACAACTTATCTCACAGTCGTTAGATGCATATCTAATGGTCAGAAATGACGGATGGCAAACACACCACCATCACCAACTGAATCTTTTATAGGAGTAGAGAAACATGTATAAATTGTATCATTTGGTTCTGCTCCTTGGCACGATCGATAGATAGAAATAACAATTGGAAACGCTAGGGCGGGGCTTTTTCCGCCAGATAAGCAGGGTAGTAGCTAGGTTGGCGCATCGTCGGTTTGGTCACATGCGGCCCGACATGTTGTAGTGATACTAGCAAGATGCCCGTGCGTTGCACGAAGTTGATGGAAAAGGTAAGCACAACTTATAAATTGACACATGGAGTACTAGTTACAGTGATGCATATAATTGCCTTCAAATGTGAGCAAAGCGATCACACATGTCTGTATTGACTAGAACAAGAATACCGATGGAAAAATAAGAATTGAGGCCACGATGATTCAATCACAGTGGTGGTTACAGGAGACAAGAAGAAAGATGCATCCATCAACGTACGACCTGCTCCTCCTCGACTTAGTGCGTCGAGCCACCGACCGGCAGCTTAGGAGCAGCGACTTTTGTGGTGAGGTCAAGGTGATTCTCAACAAAGGCGCCCAATGCCTCCAGCCGGTTGATGAAGGCCAATGTCGTAGCATCCCCACCGACCTTGTAGATACCTATGTACATGACTTCCTCATATACGTGGATGTGTAGGTCAACAAATTCATGCAGGGCGAGGCACCTCGCGGCAAGCGCGAGCTCCAGGTGGACATTCATTATTGCGTTGGCGGGTAGTCGCAGGGCCACCAGTGCTTGAAAGAGGTTCTCACCATGGAGACCGAGTTGGGTGGCAGGCACTGAGGAGCCTGGGCACGCGGGCTGGAGGAGTGCGGCGATATCGTCAGCTAGCTTCTTGACGACGGTGAACTTGTTGATGGTGGCAACGATCATCTGGTCCAACTGAGAGTCGTAGCTGGCATCGACGATGGCCATGAACCAGCCGGTCGCCAACACCGTCTGGAGATGATCCTCGGTGCCATGCTGCAGGTCGGCATCGTGGACCATCTGGCACAGTTGTTGGCCGCTCGCGAGCATCGCCACCATGGGTCTGGAGTGAGCACTTTTGCGTTAAGTGTAGGTGCTTAGGTGCGTATGATGTAGTAGATCCATTGGAATGGAGGGGCGCCTTTATATGAGTGCAAATTGCGTTGCATTCACATCGCGTTGCCTCTTTTCCCCGTCCTCCTCCCATTACTTCCCTCATGCATTCATGATGCTAATTGAAGGAGGATGCATCATTGGTCGTTCAACATTTCAGGAACCGCTACGCCTCCGTCGTCTCCATTAAAGCCATATCGAGAACTATCCTGGTTTACTAGTAGCTGTCAAATCGAATAGTATTACGTCGCCCGCTGCATGCCCGGATGAACATGCCTCCTCGCCTCCATCAAACGGTTCCGTTAAACTCACATGCAAACCCAGAAACATACTCCGGCCAGACATTCGTTCATGAGCGGGCCGGAAATAAACGCAACGCTAATCGAGCTCCTCCCATCCACCTCAGTTTAAACGAGGACAGACGCCGGCCAAGCTCCTACCGTCCGCCCTCTATTTAAATGAGGCCAGACAGCGGGCAAGGATCGCACCTCTTCGCCGCTCCCCATCTCCCCCTTCACCATTTTCTCCATTCTTCTGATGGCCTCCGAGAAGCCATTCTCCGACATACTACCCGGCTGGGTGGCCTGCCGAGCCCTCCGGATACGAGCGAGGCCGCTCGGTGCTTCACCAACCTCGCTTGGCCCGACGGAGCCAGTTGCCGCTCAAAGCCGGCGCGTGATTCAGCAACTCGCCGCTCCAGTTCAGCTCAATGAGGAGTGGAGAGTTTCTCCATGCTGACACAGCGGCGAGAACAGCGGCACGGGCGTCATCGCTTCTATGTCGTACCGCGCCACCAATGTCTACGGTGGCCACGCCTCCCATGTCTGTGGGCGCGCTTCCCGTGCTTGCGACAGCGCCGTGCAGGCAGAGACGGAAGCCGGGTGGGAGCGACGCGTCGGTGGCCAACTTCTCCATGTCCACCACATCATCGACGAGAAGTAGAACACGGGAGGTCGCCACCACTTGGGTCCCATGAAAGCCACCGCCGAGGCGACAACTGCGTATACAGGTGGTTTCTTTGTTGCTTCGTCTCTTCCGAGGACTTTCGTCGACCCCGCTTAGTTAAGGGATTTCATTACATTCACATCAACGAATTTCCTCTGGTTGGTTAGAGTTGTGAAAATATATGCCGCTGGCGTTAGATGTCGTCCTCCACGGAAGGAAGCGGGAGGAAATTTTCCGGCTGCCGTTGCAGATGCTCTTATGCTGGAAATAATAGAGTCACATCCAGTCCATTTGAGTTAATTGCGTGTATAATTCTCCCTCTATAAACACTTAATTCCATGTATAGTGTACATGATTTTGTTGGGGAACGCAGTAAATTCAAAAATTTTCCTACGCACACGCAAGATCATGGTGATGCATAGCAACGAGAGGGGAGAGTGTTTGTCTACGTACCCTCGTAGACCGAAGCGGAAGCGTTGACACGACGTAGAGGAAGTAGTCGTACGTAGAGGAAGTAGTCGTACGTTCTCCTCGCGATCCAACCGATCTAAGCACCGAACGTACGGCACCTCCGAGTTCTGCACACGTTCAGCTCGATGACGATCCCCGAGCTCCGATCCAGCAAAGCGTCGGGGAAGAGTTCCGTCAGCACGACGGCGTGGTGACGATCTTGATGTGTTACCGGCGCAGGGCTTCGCCTAAGCACTGCAACAATATGATCGAGGTGGAATTTGGTGGAAGGGGGCACCGCACACGGCTAAGGAACGATCCGTAGATCAACTTGTGTATCTTTGGGGTGCCCCCTGCCCCCGTATATAAAGGATCCAAGGGGAAGGGGCTGGCCGGCCAGGTTTGGTGCGCCAGGAGAGTCCTACTCCCTCTGGGAGTAGGATTCCCCCCCCCCCAATCCTAGTTGGACTAGGATTGCTCCAAGGGGGAGAGAAAGAGAGAGAGGGGGCGCCCACCTCTCCTAGTCCTAATAGGACTAGGGAAGGGGGGGGAGGCGCGCAGCCCCTAGGGCTGCCCTCTCACCTTTCCTCCAAGGCCCATGTTGGCCCATTATGCTTCCGGGGGGTTCCGGTAACCCTCCCGGTATTCCGGTAAAATCCTGATTTCACCCGGAATGCATCCGATGTCCAAACATAGGCTTCCAATATATAATTCTTTATGTCTCGACCATTTCGAGACTCCTCGTCACGTCCCCGATCTCATCCGGGACTCCGAACTCCTTCGGTACATCAAAACTCATAAACTCATAATATAACTGTCATCGAAACCTTAAGCGTGCGGACCCTACGGGTTCGAGAACAATGTAGACATGACCGAGACATGTCTCCAGTCAATAACCAATAGCGGGACCTGGATGCCCATATTGGCTCCTACATATTCTACGAAGATCTTTATCGGTCAGACCGCATAACAACATACGTTTGTTCCCTTTGTCATCGGTATGTTACTTGCCCGAGATTCGATCGTCGGTATCCAATACCTAGTTCAATCTCGTTACCGGCAAGTCTCTTTTCTCGTTCCGTAATACATCATCTCGCAACTAACTCATTGGTTGCAATGCTTGCAAGGCTTATGTGATGTGTATTACCGAGAAGGCCCTGAGATACCTCTCCGACAATTGGAGTGACAAATCCTAATCTCGAAATACGCCAACCCAACATGTACCTTCGGAGACACCTGTAGAGCACCTTTATAATCACCCAGTTACGTTGTGACGTTTGGTAGCACACAAAGTGTTCCTACGGTAAACGGGAGTTGCATAATCTCATAGTTAAAGGAACATGTATAAGTCATGGATAAAAGCAATAGCAACATACTAAACGATCGGGTGCTATGCTAATGGAATGGGTCATGTCAATCAGATCATTCAACTAATGATGTGATCTCGTTAATCAAATAACAACTCTTTGTTCATGGCCAGGAAACATAACCATCTTTGATTAATGAGCTAGTCAAGTAGAGGCATACTAGTGACACTCTGCTTGTTTATGTATTCACACATGTATTATGTTTCCAGTTAATACAATTCTAGCATGAATAATAAACATTTATCATGATATAAGGAAATAAATAATAACTTTATTATTGCCTCTAGGGCATATTTCCTTCAGTCTCCCACTTGCACTAGAGTCAATAATCTAGATTACAAAGTAATGATTCTAACACCCATGGAGTCTCGGTGCTGATCATGTTTTGCTCGTGGAAGAGGCTTAGTCAACGGGTCTGCAATATTCAGCTCCGTATGTATCTTGCATATCTCTATGTCTCCCACCTGGACCAAATCCCGGATGGAGTTGAAGCGTCTCTTGATGTGTTTGGTTCTTTTGTGAAATCTGGATTCCTTTGCCAAGGCAATTGCACCAGTATTGTCACAAAAGATTTTCATTGGACCCGATACGCTAGGTACAACACCTAGATCGGATATGAACTCTTTCATCCAGACTCCTTCATTAGCTGCTTCCGAAGCGGCTATGTACTCAGCTTCACATGTAGATCCCGCCACGACGCTTTGTTTTGAACTGCACCAACTGACAGCTCCACCGTTTAATGTAAATACGTATCCGGTTTGCGATTTAGAATCGTCCGGATCAGTGTCAAAGCTTGCATCGACATAACCGTTTACGACGAGCTCTTTGTCACCTCCATAAATGAGAATCATATCCTTAGTCCTTCTTAAGTACTTAAGGATGTTCTTGACCGCTGTCCAGTGATCCATTCCTGGATTACTTTGGTACCTTCCTGCTAAACTCACAGCAAGGCACACATCAGGTCTGGTACACAGCATTGCATACATGATAGAGCCTATGGCTGAAGCATAGGGAACAATTTTCATTTCCTCTCTATCTTCTGCGGTGGTCGGGCATTGAGTCTTACTCAACTTCACACCTTGTGCCACAGGCAAGAACCCTTTCTTTGCCTGATCCATTTTGAACTTTTTCAAAACTTTGTCAAGGTATGTGCTTTGTGAAAGTCCTATTAAGCGTTTTGATCTATCTCTATAGATCTTAATGCCCAATATATAAGCAGCTTCACCGAGGTCTTTCATTGAAAAACTCTTATTCAAGTATCCCTTTATGCTATCCAGAAATTCTATATTATTTCCGATCAGCAATATGTCATCCACATATAATATCAGAAATGCTACAGAGCTCCCACTCACTTTCTTGTAAATACAGGCTTCTCCAAAAGTCTGTATAAATCCATATGCTTTGATCACACTATCAAAGCGTTTATTCCAACTCCGAGAAGCTTGCACCAGTCCATAAATGGATCGCTGGAGCTTGCACACTTTGTTAGCTCCCTTCGGATCGACAAAACCTTCTGGTTGCATCATATACAACTCTTCTTCCAGAAATCCATTCAGGAATGCAGTTTTGACATCCATTTGCCAAATTTCATAATCATAAAATGCGGCAATTGCTAACATGATTCGGACAGACTTAAGCATCGCTACGGGTGAGAAAGTCTCATCGTAGTCAATTACTTGAACTTGTCGAAAACCCTTTGCAACAAGTCGAGCTTTATAGACAGTAACATTACCATCAGCGTCAGTCTTCTTCTTAAAAATCCATTTATTCTCAATTGCTTGCCGATCATCGGGCAAGTCAACCAAAGTCCACACTTTGTTTTCATACATGGATCCCATCTCAGATTTCATGGCCTCAAGCCACTTTGCGGAATCTGGGCTCACCATCGCTTCTTCATAGTTCGTAGGTTCACCATGGTCTAGTAACATGACTTCCAAAATAGGATTACCGTACCACTCTGGTGCGGATCTTACTCTGGTTGATCTACGAAGTTCAGTAGAAACTTGATCTGAAGTTTCATGATCATTATCATTAGCTTCTTCCCTATTTGATGTAGGTGTCACAGAAACAGATTTATGTGATGTACTACTTCTCAATAAGGGAGTAGATACTGTTATCTCATCAAGTTCTACTTTCCTCCCACTCACTTCTTTCGAGAAAAACTCCTTCTCTAGAAAGTTTCCGACTTTAGCAACAAAAATTTTGCCTTCGGATCTGTGATAGAAGGTATACCCAATAGTCTCCTTTGGGTATCCTATGAAGACACATTTTTCCGATTTGGGTTCGAGCTTATCAGGTTGAAGCTTTTTCACATAAGCATCGCAGCCCCAAACTTTAAGAAATGACAACTTTGGTTTTTTGCCAAACCACAGTTCATAAGGTGTCGTCTCAACGGATTTTGATGGTGCCCTATTTAACGTGAATGCGGCCGTCTCTAGAGCCTAACCCCAAAAAGATAGCGGTAAATCGGTAAGAGACATCATAGATCGCACCATATCCAGTAAAGTACGATTACGACGTTCGGACACACCATTACGTTGTGGTGTTCCGGGTGGCGTGAGTTGCGAAACTATTCCGCATTGTTTCAAATGTAGACCAAACTCGTAACTCAAATATTCTCCTCCACGATCAGATCGTAGAAACTTTATTTTCTTGTTACGATGATTTTCCACTTCACTCTGAAATTCTTTGAACTTTTCAAATGTTTCAGACTTGTGTTTCATTAAGTAGATATACCCATATCTGCTTAAATCATCAGTGAAGGTAAGAAAATAACGATATCCGCCACGAGCCTCAACATTCATTGGACCACATACATCGGTATGTATGATTTCCAATAAATCTGTTGCTCTCTCCACAGTACCGGAGAACGGTGTTTTAGTCATCTTGCCCATAAGGCACGGTTCGCAAGTGCCAAGTGATTCATAATCAAGTGACTCCAAAAGTCCATCAGTATGGAGTTTCTTCATGCGTTTTACACCGATATGACCTAAACGGCAGTGCCACAAATAAGTTGCACTATCATTATTAACTCTGCATCTTTTGGTTTCAACATTATGAATATGTGTGTTACTATTATCGAGATTAAGTAAGAACAAACCACTCTTTAATGGCGCATGACCATAAAAGATATTACTCATATAAATAGAACAACCATTATTCTCTGATTTAAATGAATAACCGTCTCGCATCAAACAAGATCCAGATATAATGTTCATGCTCAACGCTGGTACTAAATAACAATTATTTAGATCTAATATTAATCCCGAAGGTAGATGTAGAGGTAGCGTGCCGACCGCGATCACATCGACTTTGGAACCATTTCCCACGCGCATCGTCACCTCGTCCTTAGCCAATCTTCGCTTAATCCGTAGTCCCTGTTTTGAGTTGCTAATATTAGCAACAGAACCAGTATCAAATACCCAGGTGCTACTGCGAGAATTAGTAAGGTACACATCAATAACATGTATATCACATATACCTTTGTTAACCTTGCCATCCTTCTTATCCGCCAAATACTTGGGGCAGTTCCGCTTCCAGTGACCAGTCTGCTTGCAATAGAAGCACTCAGTTTCAGGCTTAGGTCCAGACTTGGGTTTCTTCTCTTGAGTAGCAACTTGCTTGCTGTTCTTTTTGAAGTTCCCCTTTTTCTTCCCTTTGCCCTTTTTCTTGAAACTAGTGGTTTTGTTAACCATCAACACTTGATGCTCCTTTTTGATTTCTACCTCCGCGGCTTTTAGCATCGCGAAGAGCTCGGGCATAGTTTTGGTCATCCCTTGCATATTATAGTTCAACACGAAGCTCTTGTAGCTTGGTGGCAGTGATTGGAGAATTCTGTCAATGACGCAATCATCTGGAAGATTAACTCCCAGTTGAATCAAGTGATTGTTATACCCAGACATTCTGAGTATATGCTCACTGACAGAACCATTCTCCTCCATTTTACAGCTATAGAACTTTATTGGAGACTTCATATCTCTCAATCCGGGCATTTGCTTGAAATATTAACTTCAACTCCTGGAACATCTCATATGCTCCATGGTGTTCAAAACGTCGTTGAAGTCCCGGTTCTAAGCCGTAAAGCATGGCACACTGAACTATAGAGTAGTCATCAGCTTTGCTTTGCCAGACGTTCATAACATCTGGCGTAGCTCTTGCACCAGGCCTGGCACCCAGCGGTGCTTCCAGGACGTAATTCTTCTGTGCAGCAATGAGGATAATCCTCAAGTTACGGACCCAGTCCGTGTAATTGCTACCATCATCTTTCAACTTTGCTTTCTCAAGGAACGCATTAAAATTCAACGGAACAACAGCACGAGCCATCTATCTACACAACATAGACAAGCAAGATACTATCAGGTACTAAGTTCATGATAAATTAAAGTTCAATTAATCATATTACTTAAGAACTCCCACTTAGATAGACATCTCTCTAATCCTCTAAGTGATCACGTGATCCAAATCAACTAAACCATGTCCGATCATCACGTGAGATGGAGTAGTTTCAATGGTGAACATCATTTATGTTGATCATATCTACTATATGATTCACGCTCGACCTTTCGGTCTCTGTGTTCCGAGGCCATATCTGTATATGCTAGGCTCGTCAAGTTAAACCTGAGTATTCCGCGTGTGCAACTGTTTTGCACCCGTTGTATTTGAACGTAGAGCCTATCACACCCGATCATCACGTGGTGTCTTAGCACGAAGAACTTTCGCAACGGTGCATACTCAGGGAGAACACTTCTTGATAATTTAGTGAGAGATCATCTTATAATGCTACCGTCAATCAAAGCAAGATAAGATGCATAAAAAGGATAAACATCACATGCAATCAATATAAGTGATATGATATGGCCATCATCATCTTGTGCTTGTGATCTCCATCTTCGAAGCACCGTCATGATCACCATCGTCACCGGCGCGACACCTTGATCTTTATCGCAGCATCGTTGTCGTCTCGCTAATCTTATGCTTCTACGACTATCACTACCGTTTAGCAATAAAGTAAAGCATTACATCGCGATTGCATTGCATACAATAAAGCGACAACCATATGGCTCCTGCCAGTTGCCGATAACTCGGTTACAAAACATGATCATCTCATACAATAAAATTTAGCATCACGTCTTGACCATATCACATCACAACATGCCCTGCAAAAACAAGTTAGACGTTCTCTACTTTGTTGTTGCAAGTTTTACGTGGCTGCTACGGGCTTTAAGCAAGAACTCATCTTACCTACGCATCAAAACCACAACGATAGTTTGTCAAATAGACTCCGTTTTAACCTTCTCAAGGACCGGGCGTAGCCACACTCGGTTCAACTAAAGTTGGAGAGACAGTCTTCCGCAAGCCATCTCTGTGCAAAGCACGTCGAGGGAACCGGTCTCGCGTAAGCGTACGCGTAAGGTTGGTCCGGATCGTCTCATCCAACAATACCGCTGAACCAAAGTATGACATGCTGGTAGGCAGTATGACTTGTATCGTCCACAACTCACTTGTGTTCTACTCGTGCAAATAACATCAACCATAAAACCTAGGCTCGGATGCCACTGTTGGGGAACGCAGTAAATTCAAAAATTTTCCTACGCACACGCAAGATCATGGTGATGCATAGCAACGAGAGGGGAGAGTGTTTGTCTACGTACCCTCGTAGACCGAAGCGGAAGCGTTGACACAACGTAGAGGAAGTAGTCGTACGTAGAGGAAGTAGTCGTACGTTCTCCTCGCGATCCAACCGATCTAAGCACCGAACGTACGGCACCTCCGAGTTCTGCACACGTTCAGCTCGATGACGATCCCCGGGCTCCGATCCAGCAAAGCGTCGGGGAAGAGTTCCGTCAGCACGACGGCGTGGTGACGATCTTGATGTGTTACCGGCGCAGGGCTTCGCCTAAGCACTGCAACAATATGATCGAGGTGGAATTTGGTGGAAGGGGGCACCGCACACGGCTAAGGAACGATCCGTAGATCAACTTGTGTATCTTTGGGGTGCCCCCTGCCCCCGTATATAAAGGATCCAAGGGGAAGGGGCTGGCCGGCCAGGTTTGGTGCGCCAGGAGAGTCCTACTCCCTCTGGGAGTAGGATTCCCCCCCCCCCCCAATCCTAGTTGGACTAGGATTGCTCCAAGGGGGAGAGAAAGAGAGAGAGGGGGCGCCCACCTCTCCTAGTCCTAATAGGACTAGGGAAGGGGGGGGAGGCGCGCAGCCCCTAGGGCTGCCCTCTCACCTTTCCTCCAAGGCCCATGTTGGCCCATTATGTTTCCGGGGGGTTCCGGTAACCCTCCCGGTATTCCGGTAAAATCCTGATTTCACCCGGAATGCATCCGATGTCCAAACATAGGCTTCCAATATATAATTCTTTATGTCTCGACCATTTCGAGACTCCTCGTCACGTCCCCGATCTCATCCGGGACTCCGAACTCCTTCGGTACATCAAAACTCATAAACTCATAATATAACTGTCATCGAAACCTTAAGCGTGCGGACCCTACGGGTTCGAGAACAATGTAGACATGACCGAGACATGTCTCCAGTCAATAACCAATAGCGGGACCTGGATGCCCATATTGGCTCCTACATATTCTACGAAGATCTTTATCGGTCAGACCGCATAACAACATACGTTTGTTCCCTTTGTCATCGGTATGTTACTTGCCCGAGATTCGATCGTCGGTATCCAATACCTAGTTCAATCTCGTTACCGGCAAGTCTCTTTTCTCGTTCCGTAATACATCATCTCGCAACTAACTCATTGGTTGCAATGCTTGCAAGGCTTATGTGATGTGTATTACCGAGAAGGCCCTGAGATACCTCTCCGACAATTGGAGTGACAAATCCTAATCTCGAAATACGCCAACCCAACATGTACCTTCGGAGACACCTGTAGAGCACCTTTATAATCACCCAGTTACGTTGTGACGTTTGGTAGCACACAAAGTGTTCCTACGGTAAACGGGAGTTGCATAATCTCATAGTTAAAGGAACATGTATAAGTCATGGATAAAAGCAATAGCAACATACTAAACGATCGGGTGCTATGCTAATGGAATGGGTCATGTCAATCAGATCATTCAACTAATGATGTGATCTCGTTAATCAAATAACAACTCTTTGTTCATGGCCAGGAAACATAACCATCTTTGATTAATGAGCTAGTCAAGTAGAGGCATACTAGTGACACTCTGCTTGTTTATGTATTCACACATGTATTATGTTTCCAGTTAATACAATTCTAGCATGAATAATAAACATTTATCATGATATAAGGAAATAAATAATAACTTTATTATTGCCTCTAGGGCATATTTCCTTCAGATTTGCAGGGTGGCTACAACTTCGTACAGAAAGTTAAAAAGAAACAAATCCATCCTTAATCTTGTATTCTAAGTACTCTGTGGGTTACACTGTCAGTACAGTAGCGAAAGTTCCCGCAAAAAAAGTATAATAGCAAAATAAGTATATACTAAAAATATATAATATAAAAATCTAAAGTTAAACACAGAATTCGAACTCAGGTCATCGCTTTGCAAGCATCCGGCGCTAACCAGTCCAGCAGATGTTCGTTGTGGATGATGCTGTAGATATATCTCTATCTCTACTCTTATACTCCCTCTGTTCCTAAATATTTGTCTTTTTCAGATTTCAAATGGACTACCACATACAGATGTGTATATGGACATATTTTGGAATGTAGATTCACTCATTTTGCTCCGTATGTAGTCACTTGTTGAAATCTCTAAAAAGACAAATAGTTAGGAATGAGGGAGTAGAAAATAGAGTTGGTGATGATGGTGTGCCTGCCATCCTGCAACATAGGCCGTCCGATTTATATCTGACGGATAGGAAGGAAACTATACAATTTTGCTAAATGATACCCAGACCCCTCTCCACATTTGCAAATAAGGCCTTCGCACGTTCATCCTTTTATCTCACAAGATAAACTACTCATATAAATGCATCTATGTTCCATGCAACGCGCGGGCATCTTGCTAGTTTATTTTTAAATAGTTACTGCAATAATTGGGTCGAAGTGATATATTTTATGTCTGCCCCAAATGATCTCAGATTCACTAGTAGTAATAAAGAAAAGGTTGCCTTGTTAATTGACAGAAAACAAGGTGGAAACTATCACATGAGGCCGGTAAAAACAAGGCACATTGGGTTCAGCGTCATTGTCACTAGAGCTGTGCGCGCGTGTGAAGTCTACATATGGAGGGGGCTCCGGAGAGAAATTCGAGTGTGTGTGAGCGAGGCACGGAGACACAACTAGCGTGTGTGTGTGTGTATGTGTGTGTGTGTGTGTGTGTGTGTGTGCGTGTGCGTGTGAGATAGAGAGGGAGCGAGAGAAATCTCAAAACAAAAGGTGATGTGCTGGAATCCCATTGTATGTATTCATATGGTTCCGGGACTCGAGTTAACCTTAGGCATATGTGTGCGAGACATAATTATACTTTGAGACATTAGTGCCGGTGGGTGGGTGGAATTAAAGGGGTGGGCGTGTTCGACAAAGAGAGCGTGTGTATTTCTGTGTGAGAGACTTGGAGGACAGGGTAGAAAGACGATTCTAACCTTGACGGAGGGAGAGAAATACACGAAGTGCGCGTTTGTGATTCCGATGCCCACGGAGAAATGAGATATGTATGCGTGTGAGAGAGATTGCATAATTCATTCACGTATCACTATCTAGCGATCGTGGACGTGCATCGCTTGAACATAAATCAATATCTACTTCGTATCGTGGCCAAAGATACAATATCGATTCAATGCTATAAAGATTGGACACTCACATATCACATTTTTCCAAATAATCCTTTTCAATTATGGATGCCAAAGTTACAGTGATGTTTCTTCAAACAACCACTGTAGCTATCATGTACATCCACCATTGTTAGTCTTGCATTCAAATTCATTAGTCTTGGATGTTTTAAGGTTCTATTATGAAGTAATCTATATCTATACCTACTAATAAAGGGGCTATTGCTTCTTACCACCGTAATTTCATCCGTTTTTCGTCCGTCCGTAGTCGGTCCACTTCGTTTGTATTATTTTATATATTCTGAGGTGGTACTAATTATATGCTTCCTACGTATCGAGCATCCTCCCGTCTCGTACGTCCGGACCACCTTGACCTGTCCACTAAATCAAGTAATTCAGGCCACAGATAAGGGCCAAGTTGGGCCGTTGCTTGAGGTCTAAGTTGCTGCCAGAAGATGCGACAGCCAGAATCGAACTCGCAACCTACGTTAGTAGCATCCCGGGAACCTACCATCCGTCCCTGTAAACATTGTGACGAATTAATAAAGCTTCGCGACGTTGTGTCAAAAAAAACCTACGTTTGGATAAAATTACATGGCACAACTGACCTATCTCAATGTTGTGTAAACAACAGGGTCTCGTCTCTTTATATATAGTACCACCTCGCATCTTTACCTGCAATAACACCAATTTATATACAGCTACGAATTCAAATCAATAAGCCGCCTTGAGGATTAAAAAGGAGAAGAGGGTAACAATGGGCCCGTTCATCCCTAGAAAGAACCAAGAGACTTGGAAGGGAAGCGGTCAGCTGCGTGCTTTAATGGGAGAATTAAGAAGGCCCTGAAAAAGAAGGAAAGCGCTTAATGAAAGATCCAAGATTGATGGATTTATTGGAAGATTAAAAGACCCGATGGGCAGCGTGCGCGTGGGAAATTATAAGAAAGTCCTTAAAAAGAAGGAAACGAATTAATATTCAAGATTGATGGAATTTTCTTGGGAGATTAAAAAGACCCGATTAAAATAGGCACATAGCCACACCATTGATGGAGGGAATTAGTGGGAAATAAGAACTCGGAATTCGGGCATGCATGATGGCAATTATAATACGCAGCCAACCGCCCGGATTGATGGAAAATTAATAGAAAAGAGAGACCCGAATTAAATAGACATTTGATAGAATTGTAATGAATGAAAAAAAGAGATAGGCGATTTTAAAGAGTAATTTCTAAAATGTTCATCTTTGGAAGGAATTATTGGAAGATCAAGATTCGATGGGCAGCGTGCGCGTGGGAAATTATAAGAAAGTCCCTAAAAAGAAGGAAGCGCATTAATATTCAGGATTGATGGAATTATTGGGAGATTAAAAAGACCCAATTAAAATAGACACACAGCCACACCATTGATGGAGGGAATTAGTGGGAAAGAAGAACCCGGAATTTTGCATGCATGGTGGCAATTATAATACGCAGCCAACCGCCCGGATTGGTGGAAAATTACTAGAAAAGAGAGACCAGAATTAAATAGATATTTAATGGAATTGCAATGGATGGAAAAAAGAGATAGGTGATTTTAAGGAGTAATTTCTCAAATGTTCATCTTTGTAAGGCTAGTCATAGTGGGAGTAACTTAGCTAGTAACATAGCACACTCCAAGAAATTTTTACATATGTGGCAAGTATTTAATGTTAGGTGGTAACATAATATGTTACTGTAACATAGCGCTTCCCAAGACAAGATGAGTCTACAAGATAGTAAATGAAGCCATCTATGATACTACTATCATGTTATTTTGCATTATGAAGGTAGTAACTTAGACTAGTGTCATGCATATGACACTAGTCTAAGTTACTCTCCACTATGACCAGCCTAAGTATTGCGTATGTATTTCCTTCCTGCTGCCCCCACACCCTAATCTCGCATCCATAGTAACGGGACACCTTCCTTGCACACTTCTAAGTGGACACTTACACAACACATGTCCTTCATGTTTGAAGTTTCCTTCATATTTGAATAATCAAACTTTTTCTATATCTTCAGGTCATTGGAGTCATAGTTTTCAGATCATCTAGACACACAAGTTGCTAAAAGCAAGAAAGTTTATTATTTTCCCTCCATTTTTGAATCTAGATATTTGTATTTTTTTATATTTCACTGAAACAACTTTACTTTCATAATAATATTACTAGAGATGAGAGTAACTGTATTTGTAACATTTGTTGGAGCTGGATATAAAAAATGGCACATAATCCCATACGATGCACACTTTTTTTGCCCATTGCAACGCACGGGCATTTGGACTAGTATATGTAATATTCATATATGAATTCAACGGGTACACAATTTATGACATGGAGGCTATGTAATCATATGAGGCAACACTTTTAAGTAGCGGACTACAATATCCATTTTTTTGTGGGACCACAATATCCATTTCTTTTTGTGCGCCTCTACACTAGCACGTCAATGCATTATGTTTAAAGTAAATAACCAATGGCACTAAATTATATATTTACATGAGAAATACATAGGCTGAGCATTTGATCATGTTTTTGTGAACGCGCCTCTACACCCGTACGATTGACTGCGCCCGTGTGAACGTCCAAGTTATCAGTGCATCATCCCGAGTTATTGTCTTTTTTTCTGGGGTGGACTTCATACCAGTTATTAACTGCTGACGTGTGACCCGTGTACTTAGTGTCGCATGACCTTCCCGCTAGCACTGTCCAAAATAAGTTGAAACTTGATCTGAACGATCCCGCGGGCGGCAAAAGCTCCCACCTCCTTCTAAAATTTCCGCCACCTCGTCTTTAGCATGCGAAATTCCACTTTTTTCCTTGGTGCATGGAGAACAATAGTTACAATACGTCCCTCATTTACATAATAGGTCGGGGCTGGTTTGGTACATTCTGGTTCCCCCCACCACACGGCACCCCCATTTCCTCTTCTCCTCCCGCAAAAACGACTAACTCCACAGTACCAGAGCATCTTACATCCCGCCGTCCGTACTTCATCGGCCTTTCTACCCCTCCCCTCTCGAAACCCTAGGTTGTTCATCCATCGGGGTACCAGAGCCCATTCACTGCTAGCGGCATCCACCTTGCTGGATCTGCTTCTGCGGCCGCATCTACCCCTCCCACCTTCCCTAGAAGCAAGTAGACTGCTCATCCACCACTGTACCACAACCCATTCAGTGCTGGCCTTGTCCATGGTGTCGGATCTGCTTCGCCGGTACTCTCGTCAACCACCGCGCATCTGCAGCGGCTCCTTCGTACTCCCCACCGGAGACGCTTCGTCCACACCCCCGGAGCCGCCCCACCGACACCCTCGTCGATAGCCTCTGATCCTCTTCGCCGACACCTTCCTCAACCCTACCGGAGCCGCTTCGCCGACACCATACTCAACCCTATCGGAGTAGCTTCACATATACCATTCTCAACCCTACCGAGGCCACTTTGCCAACGCACAAGTCCACCGCCTCAGATTCGCTTCATCGCACCCTCGTCCAACCTACCAGAGCAGCTTCTAACGCCCCATCCACGGCCGCAGATCCACATCGTCGACACCATCCTAAACCCAACCACCGGAGCAGCTTCACCGACGCCCTCATCCATGGCCTCAGATCCGCTTTCCCCACACCGTAGTCCACCCTACCAGAGCCGCTCCACAAACACCCTACTCGACAGTTCTAGATCTCCTTACCAGACCCTGACAGCCAGCGCAACATCATCACCCTTGACATTTCTAACCTGATTCCCACCATCTGGCAAGATGCCAAGCACCCTCCATGGCCTAGGTACTTTTCAGCTTTAAACTCGTCCAACATCACCTGCCCGATGTACTTCAAATATACTAACATGTCACTGTTACATTTTATGCAGCTAGAAAAAACTACAAGGACGATGTTTCTTCTGTATCTAACAGCTTGGCCAACCAAGATCCTGGACTGAGGCATTGCTATGATCTTGTAAGTGTGTTTCTCTCTCTTGTATTGTTGTGTGCTTGCCAGCGTGCTTTGCTAGGATTTTTGACCACTAATCACTTTGTGCAGACAATGATTTCCACTACTGGCTGCTAAATTAGGGATGTAGATGTCATACATGATACTTCCCCCATTTCTAAATATAAGTCTTTCTAGATATTCCACTATAGACTACACACAGAGCAAAATGAGTGAATCTACACTCAAAAATGCCTCTATATACATATGTATGTGGTCCATATTGGAATCTCTACAATGAGATATATTTAGAAACAGAGGTAGTACATTACACAAAATCGTAGGTGGCATGTAGGAATTCCAGTGCACTACATTAGGCTCCCTGAGAGTGCCTGCTAGTCCATCACACAGAGTCATGGCTAGTTTATGCTATGCACACAATCGTTAATTGGTGGTTTAAATATGCGCAAGGGATATGCAACGTATTATCATGTAGAGATATCCGAAATTAGCTATGTCAACTTCCAGATAGGGTTACGCAATGAAAAAGTATAAGATGTATGTGGCAATTTCATGGAACATCGCAAAAAAGGAGAGGCAGCGGTGAGCCTATACAGTGTGCTATGGTAGGTCACTCCGGCCAGTTCTTTTGCAGGATATTCCCAAAATCTGCCCCTCTCTGGCTTCTCCTAGAATCTTTTACCCCCTTTTGTTTTACAATCCTAACTAATTAGACCCTAACTAGATACGATTGTAAATCAAATGGGGCTCAAAGATTCTGGGAGAATCTGGGTGGGGATCAGATTCTGGGAGAATCTGGCAAAAGAACTGGGCCTCCATTGCAATCATCTTGACATGTTACTTGTATGTCCGTTCTATTCGCCAAGTTTTGTGGGGACAGTTATTTCGAGTTACCCTAAGAAAATAAGCACCTTTGAATGTAAGATCCAGATAATAGGCCAACCAGTTCTTTTCATTGCCTGCCTTTTCAGCTTATCTGTGGTACGATCAGTGAAAAGTCTTGATTGCATTATATTTTGTCATTTGTCTGCCCATATGAAAATTAATTTGACCTGCAAACATCACAAACTGAACCCAGTGCAGTAATTAATATGATAGGAAAACAGACCATCAATATTTGTTCAAAATGCAAATACAAAGATACCATCTACTTGGCAGAATCTACTTTGGTCAATGTCTTCCATAGAGATCCCATTGCCTAATTTAAATGAAGAACACATGAACAAAATTTAAATGAGGAACAATTATTTATCGAAATTCGATGGTCCAAGTGGTTGGTTATTATCATATAGCAGCACCACCTGAAAGCATCATATAGCAGCGGCTCATAGCAACTCATCATACAGTAGCAGCAGCTAACAATTCATCATATACCAGCAGCAGCTCATAGCAATTCATCACATAGCAGCAGGAGGAGCAGCTTATAGCAATTCATCATATAGTAGCAGCAGCAACAGCTCATAGCAATTCATCATATAGCAGCAACAGGAGCAGCGCATAGCAATTCATCGTATAGTGGATTAGAATGAAAATTTGGCCAAAAATTAGAGGAGATCCTCACCTTGTTGGATGAGCTCATCCTTCAACAACACCTGAAGGCCACGGCCTGCGAGGAGGGGAGGGGGAACGCACTGCCTTCTGTCGGAGTGGGGCATCGGCCGTAGTTGTGCGACGCCCGCCGGAGTAGTGTGTTGGATGGACCACAGCGGAACAACTGCTGGAGTGTCACATCCCTAGTTCTAGTATGCACTAGGCTAGCCCTTCATGTGTGCATTATGTTTAAATTTCAAATGAACTTGAAATGGGGGATGTTCAAACCCTAGCATCAAAAGGAATCCACTAGGTTCAACTAAAATATTTTCAGTGATTCCAAGCAGCCTTAAAAAATGTTCATCATTTTTCGAAAATGCTGGAAACAGTAACTAGAGATGATGCACATTTTTCCATGACATTTGGATTTTTAAATCAATTCATATTGTATTTGAATTGGGGCTATTAATTCATATAAAATATTTAGTAGCTCCAGTACTTCTGATTTTTGGTGAAGGGCTTTGGATTAATCCCACTAGTCCCTACAAAAATTATCAGAGGCAACAAAAATGATTTAGTCCTTAAAACTAAATCAAAACAAATTACGAAAAATAGAAAACAGAAAACAAAATAGAAAAAGGGAAACTTACCTGTGCAGCCTGGCACTGTGCAGCCCAGCAGCCCAACAGGCCGGCCCAGCCGACTGACAGCGCCAGTCACCCCCAACCTCTCACCAGGAGGCTAGGGGCGTGGTCGCCGCGCGCACACACGCGCGCCACCTCCTGCCTGCCTGCCCCTCTCCCTCGACGCCTGGACGCCATGGACGTCAGCACGCAACACCCAGGCCCCTCTCACTTCTCCCCCGTGCTCATCCCCGCCTCTGCCGCTCTCTCTCCCGAAACGGAACGTCGTCGTCGCCGCCGTTCACTACCCACGCGCTCACCGCCATCCCCTCGACCGCCCGTCGTGCTTGCGATATCCGCCACGTCGCCTGCTACCTCTCTGTCAAGCCACGAGACGCCGGACGAGCCGTGGAGTCGTCACCACCGTCTTCCTCATCGCCGACCACCCGAGATCGCTGTCAATGCCCCGTCGTCGTACGTCCTTCCGCGAGCCTGCTAAGCATGTTCCCCACATTTTTGCGCGCTCTAGCTCCATTCCCCGCCATGACCATAGCTCCTCTCCATCCTTCATGTCACGGCCATGGCCAGGGCCACCGCAGCTTGCGCTCGCACATGTTCCCACGCTCAGCAGCCTCCCAGAAGGCCAACGTCGCCGCCTGCAACTCCTGTTGTGCACTGCAGCACCGCGCGCGCACCAGGCTGTGCTCCAGCCACCGCCCCGAGCTCGTTTCCGGCGAGCTCTGGCGCCCCGCAGCCTCCCGCTTGCGCCCCTGGATGCGGACGAGCCTGGGGTACGCCCCGGTGATCTCAGACGCCGCCCCCGTTCCCCGTAACGCGGACACCGCCGTGTCCCGTGGTCGCCGGCGATGACCTCGCCGGCCTGACAGGTGGACCCAGTGGCCAGGAGATTAGTTTATGACTAATCACCCCTTAGAGACACTGATAGTGGGTACCACCGCCCACTAATCTTTAGCTAGGCTAAATAAACCCCTTGTTAACCCTGTGTCACTGACGTGTGGACCCCACACGTCAGGATTGACTGGTCAACGCTATTGACTTGCTGACGCAGGCATGACGCAGTGCTCGCGCAATAAATGATTTTCTGGATTATTTCTATTTTGGAAATTCCAGAAAATGTTCAAAACTTCAAAAAATCACAGATATTCAACCGTAGCTCAGTTTGAAATAATTTATGTATGAAAAATTATCAGAAAAATGCAACCTATCCATATGTACCATTTTCATGCATGAAAAACTAACTTATACCTATTGTATATGTCAAAACACATTAATGGTTTTTAAAGAGAGTTAAGTTAGAGTTGCATTTGAACCTTCGGTTCAAATGGACTTGTTCCAAGTCAAATCACATCTTCATGCCATGTTCATGCATCATACTGTTGCATATGCTTGTGTATTGATTGCTGACACCGTCCTTCTCGATAGGTCCAGCTTCGGAGACTGTTTCAGAGTACCCGTCAAAGGAGCAGTCCCCCCTGTTGATCTACCAGGCAAGCAAAATGTTGACGCTCAAAAGTGGCATGATCATAAAGAGTAGCTTTGTGGATTGTATTGAGTTCTTGCTCGGGAGCGCTGAGTGCTACAGTACACACCAGCAGCTAACGAGATCGAGCGTGAGTGTTCTACTGTTTTTCTCCCTCTCCTCTACGTTGCGCATGGTCCTCCTTTTATATGCTCAAGGGGTCACCGACAGGTGGCAACGTAGGCGAGGGCAAAAATGGAAAAGGTGCTGCGGTTGGTACAGCTACCTGCACAGTGTATCATACCTAACCCTGACGGCAGGGGACAAAGGCATTAAATGCCTATCTACGTCGCCCAAACAGTGCAGAAAAGGGACAGTCAGGGACGTCACTGCTCGCCACGATGGCGATCTTGTCAGCGCCGCTTGCCATGGTGCACCCCTGGCTGCACAGCCTCCCGCCACGTGCGTCTGGAAGGGTCTCAGAGCGACACGTTGGTGGGTGAGCTGGAGCGCGGGTACAGAGTGGTTGCTTGCCGCGGCAAACGCCTTGCCGTGGCCGTTGTCTTGTCGCGTCCAGAAGCTTGTCGCTCACCGGACCCTGCCGGGACGCGTGGCGCGTCACGGTAAGTTCCTTGGGATGTCCTGGCTGTCCTTCCCGGCAAGCTCCTCTTGCCGGGGTCTTGTGCCTTGAGTGGCCTTCCCGGCAAGCTCCTCTTGCCGGGGACTTGTCTTGTTGGCTTAAATACTTTGTTCTCGAATGGCTCCAAAGGAACCACAGAGGACCTTGGCGGTCACCAGGCAAGCCTTGCCGCGGGACGCTGCGACTGCCTGTGCACAAGTTCGGGATACTAGGGTACCCCTACTCTAGTACACCGACAGGAGCCCCCGGGCCTGGGCCATACACGGTGCCGAGCGCTGTTGGGCCAGGCGCAAAACAGGGCACGGGCACGTGCGGCCTGGATCACGCTGTATCTTACTCCGCATCCACGCGCCCTCCCCGAATGGCACACGTCGATTGCGGCGTCGTGGGAGAGATCGTGGGTGGTTTCTTTATTCGGAAAGGAGGAACGTCCGCCCCCTCCCTCCTCATAAACAGGGGAAACAGGGGCAGTTCGCCCATCTGCCCATTGCTATTCCTTCCTCGAGAATCTCCGCCACTCCCCTTCTTCCCAAAGCCGAAGGAGAGCAGCGCTCCGCCCCTATCGCCAACAGCACCACCAACGCCGTCGTCCTCACTCACCATTCCCGCCATGGCCCCGAAAGCCGAGAAGGCGAAGTCGGCCGAGGCGCAGCGGCTCGCGGCACTGCGAAAGGAGCGGGCAATCTTCCCTTCGAGGCTTCGCGAGGAAGAGCTGAAGGAGTTCTACTACCTCTTCTTGTCGACGGCGACGCGGGCGCACCCGCGCACGAGGGTACTCCCAGCCGCCGCCTGGAAAAAGGCCCCCACTAGGTACCCTTTCTTCGCCTTGTTCTTCTACTGCGGGCTCTGCCCGCGCTTTTCTGAATTTTTCTGTGACGTCATGAACACCTATGGACTCCACTTCCTTGACTTCACCCCCAACGCTGTCCTGACCATGGCAGTTTTCGCACATCTCTGCGAAAACTTTGTCGGAATCCATCCAAACGTAGCCCTTTTCCGCCACTTCTTTTCGCCTCGAGTTGAGAAAGGAGAGCCCTTATCCGGCGGGATCGCCTGGATCTCAAAAGCCGGCAAGAAGGATGCTTATCTGGATGGAGAGTTCCACAGCAAGTGGGAGGAGTGGAGGGCGGACTGGTGCCTGATTGTCGAGGAGAACCCGCAGCCGTTTACCGCCCTGCGCCAAACTCCAGTAGTGCGCGGCAGTGATTGGAGTAGCTTGGCCCCGGAAGACGACAGACTGAAGATCGCTGTCACCCGGATCCTACGCCTCAGGCTTGCCGGGCTTACTGTAGGAGCGGTTGGCGCAGATTTCCTTCGCCGCCGCATCGCCCCAATCCAGGAGAGGAGGAGACCCGCCTGGGAGTTCCAGAATGCGGTGGATATCATGAGGCTGCGGCCGGGCCTCAACTTCAACTTCACTGTCCCGGAGCTCAACTCGATGCTCCAGGAGCTGTTCAAGTACGACCCACAACATCCCGAAGTGTTCAGGTTGCCGAGGGGCGTCGTTCCGCTGTGCAACAACTCCTCGCTCGACCGCATCCGTGCAATGATGCCGCTGTGCGACTCGCACGGAATTGACCCAGCCTGGATAGAGCCTGTAGATGATGTCATGCGGGCGTTCTTCGACGGCTTGGTAGAAGTGCCGATCGACGCCGACGAGCAGAGGGGTCTCACTCGGGACACCACCGATGCCTTGCTGCGGGCGAGTTTGGGTTCATCGTGGAGGAGGCAGAGGCAGCAGTGGCGGAAAGCCTTACCGAGCGAGAGGATTTCGCCGGCGAGGGAGAGCCTGTCGGGCACGACGCCGAGCCAAGCGGGCCCGCCGAGGATACGAGCGGCTCGTTGGAGATCGGCTCCTCTTCCTCTTCGTCTTCGGGCAGCTTGCCGCAAGCAGAGCTCCCGGCTCCACAAGCAGAGCCCCCGGCCCCACCAAGAAGGCGTCTTAGCAAGGCCGGGGACGTAGCGGAGCGGCGGACGAGTCAACCCCCGCCGCGCCGCACGACACGCTCCACCGCGGCAAGTTCTGTTGCTGCGGAAGCACCTCATGCTGCAGCGGCAACTAGAGCGGGGTCCTCCCGGTCCGCCGCTCCAGCTCCCGCCAAGCGGCCAAGGGATCCTACTCCTCCGCCTCCTCGCGCCGGAGGTGGGCCAGGCTTTGACTTCTCTGCGCTCAGCTCCGACGAGGAAGAAGAAGAGTAAGATTCTTCTTGTACTTGTATGTCTTCAATACTTGTTGTCTTGTCTTGTATCTCATTTGCTTCACTCTGAACTTATTCCTTTTTAGGACTCTGGCCCAGAGAGCGGCAAAGAGAACCAAGGTGCCGGTGATTGTCATCGAGGACGATCCCACCGTGCCAGCAGGGGGTGCGCCCGAGACAAACTTGCCGGACCTGACAGCCGTTCTTCAGAGCAGCCCCCAGCGCAGCCCCCAGCGTAAGTATATGGTTTTCTTCCCGCTGTTAGGCGCGCATAGGTACTCTTTGTTTGCTGATATCTGACTGTTGGCTTGTGTAGGAGCAGAGCAGCCCCACCAGGAACGTCCGGATGCCGCCCCTGATATGCCATCTGCTTCGACTACGCTGCCAAGGGATAGTTCTCCGGCAAGGGAGAATCCTCCGACAAGGGAGAGCTCCCCGGCAAGGGAGAAATCTCCGACAAGGGAGAGCTCACCGGCAAGGGAGAATTCTCCGGCAAGGGACAGTACCAGCGACCCCCCGGCAGCGGAGATCCCAACTGCCGAGCCTGGTACATGTACTCCTTGCTTCTAAACTTCCCTTGGGTTCTTCTTCGTTTGATCTTCTTTTTGGATATTTGCTTGACTTTTCTTCCTTTTCCGGCCGTCAGATCCATCCACTGCGGAGCCGATGGAGACCGAGGTTGCTGTTGATGATGCCGCCGCCACCAGAGAAGTGGTCGGCGCTGATGATCCCGCCGGCGAAGAGGCCGCCAAGGCTGCCGCCGCAGCAGCTGACGAGGGGTCTGGCGATCGCACTGACGACCCTGAGGCCGCAGGAGCGATAGGCGCTATACCGACCGCCGATCCTCCCGCCGCTGCCGCAACGTCAGGCTCCGAAGAGCCCCAGCCAGGCTTCTACTTGAAGGCCGACGATGGCGTCTTCATCAACCTCCCCTGGGCATCAACGTCCAGGGCGCCGGTCGAAGGAGAAAACTTTGACGCGGAGGTGCTCAACTCCGCTGGGCTGACGCTGGTCGACGCGCCAAGCAGTATCAGTGACGAGCCTGAGGAGGAGCGACTGCTGCGGAAGGTGGTGTCGCTCTACCGCGCTCGACAAGCCAAACTGGAGTCCCGCGAAGCGCTTGTCGCGAAGGCGGGGGTGGACATGGAGAAGCGCGCGGAGGAGCTCCGAGGTCTCAACTAGGCAGCTCTCCGGTCGCTGGCGGCGGAGCGTGTGCAGCTCGATGAGGCGCAGAAGGCCTTCGTCCTCGAGAAGGCAGAAGTTGCAGAGCAACAGCGGCTTGCCGCCGAGGAGCTATCTGCGCGGGAGAGCGAGTTGGTGCAGCTGAAGGCCAGCCTGGACAGCCACGTAGAGGAGCTTGCTGCGTGCGAGCAAACACTCAGCGGAGCTCTCAAGGAAGCAAAGGACGCTGCCGCAGCTGCTGAGGCCGCCAAGAAGGAGCTGGGGACGAAGGTGGCGCAGCTGGAGACTGATCTCAAGGCGAGCGGTGAAGAGCTTGCCGCGCTCAAGCATGAGCGCGAGAAGGACGCCTACACCTTTGGCGAGCTGCAGGGTCGCCTCGCCGAGAAGGTCAAGGAGCTTAGCGCCGCCAAGGATTCCAACGCCGATCTTGAGCTGAAGCTGGCTGCTTTGACCAAGACGCTGGACGGCGCCAGGGAGCAGGAGGCGTCCCTGAAGAAGGAGATCAAGGCCGACAAGGCGCTGCTGGAGAGCATTGCCGCCACCCAGAACGATTTTAGAGAAACTGTGGAGCAGTGGACGGAGGGTCTTGTGAATGCTGCCGCAGACATCGACAAGGAGCTGGCGCAGCTGGGGGTGGGGGATCTCGGGTATCCCTCCGATGAGACCCTCCCATCCAGCGCCAAGCTCACTCTGTTCTTCAAAGGCGTGGCGACGGACCTCCAGTGACTCCGGGAGAGGATCCCAAAGCAACTGGCTGACGAGTCGCGCAAGATCTGCGCAGGAGCTCTTCAAAAAGTGTTGGTGAAGGTAGCCTTCCGCAACCCTGGCCTCAACCTCACCAATGTTCTTAGATCCCTGCCGGCGGAAGCTGATCTGGAGGCACTCAAGGACCTTGTCGCACCCATTGTGGACAAGGTGAGCGGGATCAAGAGGGTTGAGGGCGATCGCATGGACTAGGCCGCCCGTTTTCTTCTTTTCTTGTCGCTGCTAATCATGTTATGAAAACAGTCTATTAGAGCCGCGACAAGCTATCTTGTAATATATAACTCTTATTTTGGTCAGCGATTGCAATGTTATTTCCTTTACTCGATTCCTTCCTTTGTATGTTTTTGCCCTACGCTTTTAGGGAACTTGCCGGCGTAGGCACCTTTGCTGCAAGCGCTGAGTGCGGGACGTCAGCAGCCTGCTGGCTGTGCCGTTGCCGACAAGAAACCTTATCGTAACTAGCCGCAGCTCGGTTAAGTTGTTGAGCGAACTCGAAACAAAGTAAGGGTGCGACTCTAGTCGCAGCACACTTAAACTGTTGAGCAAACTCGAAACAAAGTAAGGGCGCAACTAGCCATGAGCCGGTTCCTTCGCGCACAGGTTTCCATACAAAGCATGGTCGTTCAAGGAAGATAACTTAAAAAACTTTAAAACATCTGATTGCTCAAACTTTGGCAACTTAGCTTTTCTGTCGTTTGCTTCCCGGCAAGGCGAAACTTTCTTGAACGATGCCTGGTCCATACCATTATCTTCTCCTCCCCCCCGGCAAACTTGTGGGCGAGAGGAACCTTCCTTTCCTTGAGAAAAGAGAGAAGAGAAAACAATGATATGGAGCCTTATGGCTCGTTGTTGCTTACCGGTGTTTGGCGCTGCACAAAGTGTCAGATAACTCATGCAAAAAATAAAAAGCATGAAATTGACAAGATGCGCGGAGCATATGAGCTTTATTTATGCACAGGGTCTGCGCCTGGCTTTGTACAAAGGATCACATGCAACAGCGGCAAGACTTGTGCAAAAGGTGGTTGCCGGAACAGTGTCCGACAACCGCGCCTTACGGGTAAAACTTACGAAGATGCTCGATGTTCCAGGAGTTGCTCACCGGAATGCCATCTTCGATCTCAAGGCGGACAGCGCCAGGCCTAGTGACTCGTTTCACCCGGTAAGGGCCTTCCCACTTCGGCGTCAACTTGTTGGAATTCTTGGCGGAATGAACGCGCCGAAGAACAAGGTCGCCTTCCTCGAGACTTCTGGCGTTAACTTTGCGGCTATGGTAGCGGCGCAAAGCTTGCTGGTAGCGAGCAGCTCGCACAGCAGCCTAAAGACAGTCTTCCTCAAGGAGAAGCGCGTCATATTGTCGCAGCTGCTCTTGCTCAAGCTCATCATAAGCGAGCACTCAAGGCGACCCGTATACGAGTTCCGTGGCGATAAATGCCTTTGCTCCATAGACTAGAGCGAAAGGTGTCTGGCCAGTGGTTCGATTTGGCGTCGTCCTGATCGACCAAAGAACCACCGACGGCTCCTCAATCCAGTTTCTTCCGCGCTTGTGCAGCCTGTCGAAAGTCCTGGTCTTGAGCCCACGCAGCACTTCAGCATTTGCCCTCTCCGCTTGACCGTTGCTCCTGGGGTGAGCAACAGAAGCGAAGCAGACCTTGGCGCCAAGATATTGGACATACTGCATGAAGGTGCGGCTCGTGAATTGTGTACCGTTGTCGGTGATGATCCTTTTAGCGATCCCGAAGCGGCAAACAATCGACCTGAAGAACTTGACTGCTGACTGTGCTGTCACCTTCCTCACTGGTTCCACTTCCGGCCACTTTGTGAACTTGTCGATTGCGACGTACAAGTACTCAAAGCCCCCGACTGCTCGGGGGAAGGGGCCGAGGATGTCGAGCCCCCAGACCGAAAATGCCCAGGATAAAGGGATCGTCTGGAGAGCTTGAGCTAGTTGGTGTATCTGCTTGGAATGAAACTGGCACGCTTCACACTTGGTTACTTGTGCAGTTGCATCCTGGAGGGCTGTCGGCCAAAAGAAACCTTGCCGGAAAGCTTTGCCGACAAGCGCTCTTGCGCCAATGTGGTGACCACATATGCCTCCATGTATCTCTGCCGACAGCTTCTGTCCATCTTGTCGAGCTGCAAAAGGCCGAGTACGAGCGACACGACAAGGAGAAAGCCCAAGCAGGTGCTGGAGGATCCGGTACGAAGCGCACCGGCCGGGGAGGACGCCGCGGCAAAGACAAGCAGCGGCAAGGAGACAGACCTCCCCGCGGCCGCGACAAAGATGAAGACGACAACGACGAAGACATGGATGATGACGAGACCAGTGAGCAGGAGTTTCAGAAAGCCACAGAGGTCTTGTGCGTTGACGGCGGTGCTTCTATGCATACTTCACACCGCCAACTCAAGCAGTGGGTGCGGGAAGTCAATGTGGCGGAACCGCCCATCGAATCACGCAAGCTTCTGAAATGGTCCAGCACGCCTATCGTCTTCGATATTGAGGACCACCCTGATCGCACAACTGCGGTCGGGTGCTTGCCGATGTTGGTTTCACCAACTATCCGCAACCTCAAGGTCACCAAGATGCTAGTTGACGGCGGGGCCGGCTTGAACCTGATCTCCTCCGCTGTCCTCTGGAAACTCCAAGTCCCTGACAGCGAGCTCGAAGAGACCGGCACATTCCAAGGAATCAACCCGGGAAGGAGCAAGCCAAAGGGGAAGATCACGCTGCCGGTGACATTTGGCAGCGAGCTGAACTTCAGGACTGAGAGGATCACTTTCGACGTTGCCGTTTTTCAATTGCCTTACAATGGAATTCTCGGTCGTCCAGCGCTCGCCAAGTTCATGGCGGCCTCTCACTACGCGTACAACATGCTGAAGATGCCAGGCCCGATAAGTGTCATCTCTGTCCTTGGCAACAAGAAGGATGCTCTTATCTATGCCGACAAGATCTACCACGAAGCAGCAGCCGCAACGGATCGCGAGACACTTGCTGCTGAAGCTCTCGGGGGGGAGAAGAAGACCAAGTCCGGCAAGAGTTCTGATGCCCACTCCGGCAGGCGCACCTCTTCGGAGTGCTGCGCTACCGTCGAGGACGCACCAGCGAGCTCCACCGGCAAGTGTAAGAAGACAATGGCAGCTCCGCCAGCGACCAAGAAGGTGTCCGCCAAGGAGGACGGCACTGGTGGTACCTTCACCATCAGTGCCACTCTCGACCCTAAATAGGAAAGCGCGCTCATTGCTTTCCTGCGGGTGAATGTCGATGTGTTTGCGTGGCAACCGTCTGACATCCCTGGTGTTCCCAGGAAAGTAATTGAGCACCACCTTGTCGTCTGTCCTCATGCGCGGCCTGTCAAGCAGAAAGTCAAAAAACAAGCAGTGGAGCGCCAAGAATTCATCGCAGAAGAGATCAAGAAGTTGGAAGTAGCAGGCCTTGTCAGAGGAGTGCTCCATCCTACGTGGTTGGCCAATCCTGTAGTCGTGCGCAAGGCAAACGGGAAATGGAGGCTTTGTATCGGCTTTACCGATGTTAACAAAGCTTGTCCCAAAGATCCATTTCCCTTGCCGCGCATTGACCAGATTGTTGACTCCACGGCCGGATGTGATTTGCTTTCATTTCTTGACGCATACTCAGGATATCATCAGATCTTCATGGCAGAAGAAGATGAGGAGAAGACCGCATTCATCACTCCATGTGGCACGTACTGTTTCGTACGGATGCCTTTTGGTTTGAAGAATGCTGGTTCAACATTTGCAAGGGTAGTCCATACTGCTTTTGAACCGCAAATAAACAGAAATGTGGAAGCCTACATGGATGACATAGTGGTCAAGAGCAGGGACAAAGCAACTCTGATTCAAGATCTAGAAGAGACTTTTGCAAATCTGCGCAAGATCAGCCTCAAGCTCAACCCCGAGAAGTGCGTGTTTGGAGTCCCTTTCGGCAAGCTTCTCGGGTTCTTCGTGTCTCAGCGGGGAATTGAAGCCAATCCCGACAAGATCAAGGCCATTGAGCAGATCGAAGCACCGAAGCACGTCAAGGATGTGCGGAGACTTGCCGTCTGCGTGGCGGCTCTCAGCAGGTTTATCTCTAAGTCTGTTGAGCGCGCCCTGCCATTTTTCAAAATTTTGAAAAAGGCAGGTCCAATGAAATGGACTCCAGAAGCGGAGGATGCGCTGCAGGACTTGAAGAGATACCTGTCCTCCACTCCAATACTTGTCGCACCTAAGCCACAAGAGAAGTTGCTGCTGTATCTGGCGGCAACCAATCAAGTGGTTAGTGTTGCGTTAGTAGCGGAGAGGGAGGCTGATGATGAGCCAGCGACCGCGGCAAGCACATCCAGCGACAAGCAGGGGGCTTCCCCGACGAGCTCTGGTCCCGACAAAGATGGATCTGCGCAGATGTGCGAAGAGATACAACAGAAGAGAATGGTGCAGCGCCCAGTCTACTTTGTCAGTTCCCTTCTGCAGGGGGCTAGGTCAAGGTTCTCTGGTGTGCAGAAATTGCTTTTCGGCCTTCTCATGGCCTCGAGAAAGGTGCGCCATTACTTCCAAGCACATGAGATCACAGTTGTCACTCGTTTTCCGCTGAAGAGGATACTGTCAAGTTGCGCCATTACTTCCAAGCAACAGGCAGGATTGTTGAGTGGGCACTGGAACTGTCAAGCTTTGGCCTCAAGTTTGAGAGCACTTCAACTATCCAAAGCAGAGTATTGGCAGAATTCATAGCAGAGTGGACGCCAACACCAGATGAAGAAATTCCAGAAATGAGCATCCCCGTCAAGGAAGCAAGCAAAGAGTGGCTGATGTACTTTGATGGTGCTTTCTCGCTGCAAGGCGCCGGTGCTGGCGTGCTGCTTGTCGCACCCACCGGAGAGCACCTCAAGTACGTAGTCCAGATGCACTTTCCCAAGGAGCAAGCAACAAACAATACTGCAGAGTATGAAGGTTTGCTTGCCGGTCTCAGGATCGCGGCAGACCTTGGGATCAAGTAGCTCATTGTCAGGGGTGACTCACAGCTTGTCGTCCGCCAAGTGAATAAGAGTTATCAGAGTCCGTTGATGGAAGCTTACGTTGATGAAGTGAGGAAGCTAGAAGAGCACTTTGTCGGCCTACAGATGGAACATGTTCCAAGAGCTCAGAACGACACCGCCGATGGCCTGTCAAAGTGCGCAACACTTAAGTTACCTGTGGAACCAGGGATCTTTGTGCTCAAGCTGACTCAACCGTCTGTGATGCCATCAACTGGACAGAGCAAGAAGAGGAAGTTGATTTCTGGTGACTATCTTCCGGCGGAGCTTCCCGAAGCCGCCGCCAAGAAGGTCCCCAAGATCAACACCAAGAGTGCTGAGGAGCAGTCTGCTCCGACAAGCCTCAGGGTTTGTTTCGTTGAAGCAGACGCTCCCGAAAAGTTTTGCCCCGGCAAGCTTGCCGGGGAACGTCAAGCTCCGGCTGAGCCGCAGGTTCTTGCCGTAGAAGCGGATGTTCCCGCAGCAGCAGATGTGCCTTTAGTCCTTGTTGTCGAGCCACAAGCTCCAGCATGGGCACAGCAGATCGTCCGTTTCCTCCAGACAGGAGAACTTCCCGAAGAGCCAGAAGAAGCGGAAAGAGTAGCCCGGCAGTCAAGTATGTACCAGTTTGTCGACAACGCACTGTACAGAAGAAGACTCAACGGTGTGAAATTGAAGTGTATTCACCGGGAAGATGGACATAAGTTGTTGGCAGAGATACATGGAGGCATATGTGGTCACCACATTGGCGCAAGAGCGCTTGCCGGCAAAGCTTTCCGGCAAGGTTTCTTTTGGCCGACAGCCCTCCAGGATGCAACTTCACAAGTAACCAAGTGTGAAGCGTGCCAGTTTCATTCCAAGCAAATACACTAACCAGCTCAAGCTCTCCAGACGATCCCTTTATCCTGGCCATTTTCGGTCTGGGGGCTCGACATCCTCGGCCCCTTCCCCCGAACAGTCGGGGGCTTTGAGTACTTGTACGTCACAATCGACAAGTTCACAAAGTGGCCGGAAGTGGAACCAGTGAGGAAGGTGACAGCACAGTCAGCAGTCAAGTTCTTCAGGTCGATTGTTTGCCGCTTCGGGATCCCTAACAGGATCATCACCGACAACGGTACACAATTCATGAGCCGCACCTTCATGCAGTACGTCCAACATCTTGGCGCCAAGGTCTGCTTCGCTTCTGTTGCTCACCCCAGGAGCAACGGTCAAGCGAAGAGGGCAAATGCTGAAGTGTTGCGCGGGCTCAAGACCAGGACTTTTGACAGGCTGCACAAGCGCGGAAGAAACTGGATTGAGGAGCTGTCGGTGGTTCTTTGGTCGATCAGGACGACGCCAAATCGAGCCATTGGCCAGACACCTTTCGCTCTAGTCTATGGAGCAGAGGCAGTTATCCCCACGGAAATCATATACAGGTCACCTCGAGTGCTCGCTTATGATGAGCTTGAGCAAGAGCAGCTGCGACAAGATGACGCGCTGCTCCTTGAGGAAGACGGACTTCAGGCTGCTGTGCGAGCTGCTCGGTACCAGCAAGCTTTGCGCCGCTACCATAGCCGCAAAGTTAATGCCAGAAGTCTCGAGGAAGGCGACCTTGTTCTTCGGCGCGTTCATTCCTCCAAGAATTCCAACAAGTTGACGCCGAAGTGGGAAGGCCCTTACCGGGTGAAACGAGTCACTAGGCCTGGCGCTTTCCGCCTTGAGACCGAAGATGGCATTCCGGTGAGCAACTCCTGGAACATAGAGCATCTTCATAAGTTTTACCCGTAAGGCGCGGTTGTCGGACACTGTTCCGGTAACCACCTTTTGTACAAGTCTTGCCGCTGTTGCATGTGATCCTTTGTACAAAGCCAGGCGCAGACCCTGTGCATAAATACAGCTCATATGCTCCGCGCATCTTGTCAATTTCATGCTTTTTATTTTTTGCATGAGTCATCTGACACTTTGTGCAGCGCCAAACACCGGTAAGCAACAACGAGCCATAAGGCTCCATATCATTGTTTTCTCTTCTCTCTTTTCTCAAGGAAAGGAAGGTTCCTCTCGCCCACAAGTTTGCCGGGGGGGAGGAGAAGATAATGGTATGGACCAGGCATCGTTCAAGAAAGTTTCGCCTTGCCGGGAAGCAAACGACAGAAAAGCTAAGTTGCCAAAGTTTGAGCAATCAGATGTTTTAAAATTTTTTAAGTTATCTTCCTTGAACGACCATGCTTTGTATGGAAACCTGTGCGTGAAGGAACCGGCTCATGGCTAGTTGCGCCCTTACTTTGTTTCGAGTTTGCTCAACAGTTTAAGTGTGCTGCGACTAGAGTCGCACCCTTACATTGTTTCGAGTTCGCTCAACAACTTAACCGAGCTGCGGCTAGTTACGATAAGGTTTCTTGTCGGCAACGGCACAGCCAGCAGGCTGCTGACGTCCCGCACTCAGCGCTTGCAGCAAAGGTGCCTACGCCGGCAAGTTCCCTAAAAGCGTAGGGAAAAACATACAAAGGAAGGAATCGAGTAAAGGAAATAACATTGCAATCGCTGACCAAAATAAGAGTTATATATTACAAGATAGCTTGTCGCGGCTCTAATAGACTGTTTTCATAACATGATTAGCAGCGACAAGAAAAGAAGAAAACGGGCGGCCTAGTCCATGCGATCGCCCTCAACCCTCTTGATCCCGCTCACCTTGTCCACAATGGGTGCGACAAGGTCCTTGAGCGCCTCCAGATCAGCTTCCGCCGGCAGGGATCTAAGAACATTGGTGAGGTTGAGGCCAGGGTTGCGGAAGGCTACCTTCACCAACACTTTTTGAAGAGCGCCTGCGCAGATCTTGCGCGACTCGTCAGCCAGTTGCTTTGGGATCCTCTCCCGGAGTCACTGGAGGTCCGTCGCCACGCCTTTGAAGAACAGAGTGAGCTTGGCGCTGGATGGGAGGGTCTCATCGGAGGGATACCCGAGATCCCCCACCCCCAGCTGCGCCAGCTCCTTGTCGATGTCTGCGGCAGCATTCACAAGACCCTCCGTCCACTGCTCCACAGTTTCTCTAAAATCGTTCTGGGTGGCGGCAATGCTCTCCAGCAGCGCCTTGTCGGCCTTGATCTCCTTCTTCAGGGACGCCTCCTGCTCCCTGGCGCCGTCCAGCGTCTTGGTCAAAGCAGCCAGCTTCAGCTCAAGATCAGCGTTGGAATCCTTGGCGGCGCTAAGCTCCTTGACCTTCTCGGCGAGGCGACCCTGCAGCTCGCCAAAGGTGTAGGCGTCCTTCTCGCGCTCATGCTTGAGCGCGGCAAGCTCTTCACCGCTCGCCTTGAGATCAGTCTCCAGCTGCGCCACCTTCGTCCCCAGCTCCTTCTTGGCGGCCTCAGCAGCTGCGGCAGCGTCCTTTGCTTCCTTGAGAGCTCCGCTGAGTGTTTGCTCGCGCGCAGCAAGCTCCTCTTCGTGGCTGTCCAGGCTGGCCTTCAGCTGCACCAACTCGCTCTCCCGCGCAGATAGCTCCTCGGCGGCAAGCCGCTGTTGCTCTGCAACTTCTGCCTTCTCGAGGACGAAGGCCTTCTGCGCCTCATTGAGCTGCACACGCTCCGCCGCCAGCGACCGGAGAGCTGCCTAGTTGAGACCTCGGAGCTCCTCCGCGCGCTTCTCCATGTCCACCCCCGCCTTCGCGACAAGCGCTTCGCGGGACTCCAGTTTGGCTTGTCGAGCGCGGTAGAGCGACACCACCTTCCGCAGCAGTCGCTCCTCCTCAGGCTCGTCACTGATACTGCTTGGCGCGTCGACCAGCGTCAGCCCAGCGGAGTTGAGCACCTCCGCGTCAAAGTTTTCTCCTTCGACCGGCGCCCTGGACGTTGATGCCCAGGGGAGGTTGATGAAGACGCCATCGTCGGCCTTCAAGTAGAAGCCTGGCTGGGGCTCTTCGGAGACTGACGTTGCGGCAGCGGCGGGAGGATCGGCGGTCGGTATAGCGCCTATCGCTCCTGCGGCCTCAGGGTCGTCAGTGCGATCGCCAGACCCCTCGTCAGCTGTTGCGGCGGCAGCCTTGGCGGCCTCTTCGCCGGCGGGATCATCAGCGCCGGCCACTTCTCTGGTGGCGGCGGCATCATCAACAGCAACCTCGGTCTCCATCGGCTCCGCAGTGGATGGATCTGACGGCCGGAAAAGGAAGAAAAGTCAAGCAAATATCCAAAAAGAAGATCAAACGAAGAAGAACCCAAGGGAAGTTTAGAAGCAAGGAGTACATGTACCAGGCTCGGCAGTTGGGATCTCCGCTGCCGGGGGGTCGCTGGTACTGTCCCTTGCCGGAGAATTCTCCCTTGCCGGTGAGCTCTCCCTTGTCGGAGATTTCTCCCTTGCCGGGGAGCTCTCCCTTGTCGGAGGATTCTCCCTTGCCGGAGAACTATCCCTTGGTGGCGTAGTCGAAGAAGATGGCATATCAGGGGCGGCATCCGGACGCTGCTGGTGGGGCTACTCTACTCCTACACAAGCCAACAGTCAGATATCAGCAAACAAAGAGTACCTATGCGCGCCTAACAGCGGGAAGCAAACCATATACTTACGCTGGGGGCTGCGCTGGGGGCTGCTCTGAAGAACGACTGTCAGGTCCGGCAAGTTTGTCTCGGGCGCACCCCCTGCTGGCACGGTGGGATCGTCCTCGATGACAATCACCGGCACCTTGGTTCTCTTTGCCGCTCTCTGGGCCAGAGTCCTAAAAAGGAATAAGTTCAGAGTGAAGCAAATGAGATACAAGACAAGACAACAAGTATTGAAGACATACAAGTACAACAAGAATCTTACTCTTCTTCTTCCTTGTCGGAGCTGAGCGCGGAGAAGTCAAAGACTGGCCCACCTCCGGCGCGAGGAGGCAGAGGAGTAGGATCCCTTGGCCGCTTGGCGGGAGCTGGAGCGGCGGACCGGGAGGACCCCGCTCCAGTTGCCGCTGCAGCGTGAGGTGCTTCCGCAGCAACAAAACTTGCCGCGGTGGAGCGTGTCATGCGGCGCGGCGGGGGTTCACTCGTCCGCCGCTCCGCTACGTCCCCGGCCATGCGAAGACGCCTTCTTGGTGGGGCCGGGGGCTCTGCTTGTGGAGCCGGGGGCTCTGCTTGCGGCAAGCTGCCCGAAGACGAAGAGGAGCCGATCTCCAACGAGCCACTCGTATCCTCGGCGGGCCCGCTCGGCTCGGCGTCGTGCCTGGCAGGCTCTCCCTCGGCGGCGAAATCCTCTCGCTGGGCAAGGCTTGCCGCCTCTGCTGCCTCTGCCTCCTCCATGGTGAACCCAAAACCGCCTGCAGCTGCGGCTGCCGCAGCTTCTTCCAGCCTGGTGGCGATGCGCTTGAGCTCCTCGTCGGTGGTGTCCCGAGTGAGACCCCTCTGCTCGTCGGCGTGGATCGGCACTTCTACCAAGCCGTCGAAGAACACCCGCACGACATCATCTGCAGGCTCTATCCAGGCTGGGTCAATTCCATGCGAGTCGCACAGCGGCATCATTGCACGGATGCGGTCGAGCGAGGAGTTGTTGCACGGCGGAACGACGCCCCTCGGCAACCTAAACACTTCGGGATGCTGTGGGTCGTACTTGAACAGCTCCTGGAGCATCGCGTTGAGCTCCAGGACAGTGAAGTTGAAGTTGAGGCCCGGCCGTAGCCTCATCATATCCGCAGCGTTCTGGAACTCCCAGGCGGGTCTCCTCCTCTCCTGCAGGGGGGCGATGCGGCGGCAGAGGAAATCTGCGCCAACCGCTCCTACAGTAAGCCCGGCAAGCCTGAGGCGTAGGATCCGGGCGACAACACTCTTCAGTCTGTTGTCTTCCGGGGCCAGGCTACTCCAATCACTGCCGCGCACTACTGGAGTTTGGCGCAGGGCAGTAAACGGCTGCGGGTTCTCCTCGACAATCAGGCACCACTCCGCCCTCCACTCCTCCCACTTGCTGCGGAACTCTCCATCCAGATAAGCATCCTTCTTGCCGGCTTTTGAGATCCAGGTGATTCCGCCGGATAAGGGCTCTCCTTTCTCAACTCGAGGCGAAAAGAAGTGGCGGAAAAGGGCTACGTTTGGATGGATTCCGACAAAGTTTTCGCAGAGATGTGCAAAAACTGCCATGGTCAGGACATCGTTTGGGGTGAAGTCAAGGAGGTGGAGTCGCAAGGTCAGGACAGCAGATTGGTGGTAATCGGTTACAAGGTATGATGTAAATAAGAAGTTAAAATCAATGGCCGATATAGAATTATCGTCGCAAGCATGAACATGGCCGATATAGATTTATCGCCCTAAGCACATATAAATGGTCGATGGAGTGTTGACATCGTCCTTAGAACAAACATGGTACAAGTTATTTTTCGGCATGCTAGCTTTACCAAAAAATAGGGGGGCAAGTGTTAATGCTCAAAAGTGGCACGATCATAAAGAGTAGCTCGAAGCTATGTCAAGATTAATTCAAACAAATTATTGAAAGTCACCATGGGATGGCTCTCTTCGAGAAGATCAAGATAGATATGAAGATGGCCTAAAATGGAGCTTGGATGCAAAAGTTATGACAAGTTCGGAGATGCTCATGTTGACACCAGATTAAAGAATGGCTTCAAACCCAATTATGATGGACTCAAATGGAAAAAGTTTCAACATCAAAGTTGTGCGTCTCGTCGAAGCGGTTGATTTTGATATAAAAACATCTCAATCGGAGTTCATATGCAAAAGTTAGAGCCGCAAATGCACAGCTGCATCAGGATGGCCGGACACTTCGGGAATGATCATCCGGGTTTTTGATTTCTCCGAGGTTGGTCGGACACTCCGGGGATGTTTGTTCGGATTTTTCTGCTGCAGACTTTGAAAAACAGCCAAAAACCCCTCGAGATTGCCTCTGATAAAAAACTGATCAACGTGAAAGTTGTTCGTCTCGTCGAAACGGTCAAGATTGCTTTTGGGCACGATTCCATCCGAGGTTGTTTACTACCTCAAACATGACCCGCAAGATGAGGCCAGGTTGTAAACATAACAGTTTTGGAAAGTTTGGATTCCGAGTTGGGCCCATCTAGGGTTTTGAACGTGAATTCTACATCTTTCCTTGCACGAGAAGTCCATCTGCCTCTTATATACCTAAGGGGTGACGGCTAATTGAAAAACAACACACAATCGCAAACCCCATCTACTTTTTATCCTAGTTTTACATCTCCCCCTTGTTCTTTCTCTCTCGTTATTCGTTCGTTCTTTGTACTGAAGGACAATGATCCTCGAGGATCTAGGGGCGGCGAACCGACCTAGGGCGGCCCATAGCCTCTGCGCGTCCAGACGGGGTCCCTCCTGGGCGCGTGGGGTTTCGGTTGCTCAAAAGCGCCCGCCGGATTGCTTGCGTACCGCGCCTCCGGACGGGTCTCCTTCGACGTGAGCTGCACTGCATCACCCTCGGCGTTGGAGGTACACGGTGACGTGTTCGTGTGCGAACACAAAACCCCCTTGTTCATTACGATACAATCCCACTCTCTCGCTCCTACTCTCTTTTATTGCATTAGGACAACAACGATTCAACTTCTAGTTTATGCTGCGGTAGTTGAACCGATTCCTCTGCATGACCTGTCATTGCCACAGTAAATAGTTGAAAACCACTAGCATGCGTAGGAGTTGATTGAGCCATGTTGTGTTCCTACCATTACATGCTTTCTATTGCTTAGAGTTGTGTCAGGTCTGATTCATTGGAAATGGATTGGAGTGTTATGATATGTTCTAATGCTAAGAGTTAAGTGTGTGAACACGATTTCGTAAAAGTTGCGGTGAGAGTCCATGTAGGAGTACATAGTGGGTTGTATCACTGGAACCGTCCTGAAGAACTGAGTTCTGTGTATGTTGTCCAATGACTAGCTACTACCACACATTTGGCTCCAGGCGCTCCAAGCTCTCTCGACTTATTAACTGCCTTGATCTCTGTCCAGGAGTCGCAACTAGTTTCTGGTGTCTGTAGGTAGTGCTATTTTTCTACCAAGTGGCACCCGACAGGGTGGGCTTGGGACAGACTAGGCACAGTGGCACGGTGTACTAAGTGGCACCCAGATGGTGGGCTTGGGAACCCTGCTCACATCGTTTGGGACCGTGATGGAAACTTCGGCCGGACTCCCTTGCGGATGGAACCCGAATAGGCGATAAACCTGGACTAGAGTCTTGCGTGGTTAGTTAGGTCGTGGCCGACACCCTCGCCAGGCTTCCACTTGAAGGTTGCCGAGATACATGACGTGTATATGGCGGGAAGTGGCGAGAGCGTGTGTGAAGAAGTACACCCCTGCAGGGTTATCATGATCTATTCGAATAGCCGCGTCCTCGGTTATGGACTCCTTGGATGCTTACGTGGTACATAGACAACTTGAAGTGGATACTCTAAAATGCTCAAGACAAGTGTGAGTGCTATGGATGGCCTTCTGGTAGGGAGATGGGAATGAATCCATAGTGGTGTATTGATGTGGTGGTTAGTGGACTCGTGTGCGCTTTCTCACCTTAAAGAAGTTACTCGTAGTCGTAGAACAAGATAGCCGCTGAGTCAAAGCTGGCTTGCTGCAGCCAAACCCCACATTGCCTTCTTGATACTATAATGCATGTATGATAGGATCTGATGTAAGTCTTGCTAAGTACCTTAGTACTCACATTTTTGCTTTATTTATGTTTTGCAAAGGAGACCTTGGTCTCACTAGTAGTTCCTCATGGACTTCGACGTGTAGCTTGTTACCCCAGCTATGATCTTGTACCCTTGGGAGGGTCTTCTAGATAGTCAGGCTTCTCAGCCTTTTTCATTTGTAGTTGTCTGTACTCAGACATATTATGCTTCCGTTGCTTGTATGCTCTAAATGATGGGTAATGTGACCCATGTTTGTAATATAATGATATGCTGGCTCTTCTAGGCCTTTATCTATATGAGTTGTTGAGTTATGTTGTGACGCCACGTTTTACAACACATACTTGCATGTTATGCGTACGTGTAATGTGTATTGCTATGTGTGGGATCCGACACCTAGTTGTTTATTCTTGGTAGCCTTTCTTATGGGGAAATGTCTCCTAGTGCTTCCACTGAGCCATGGTTGCTTGCTACTGCCCCGGAACACTTAGGCTGGCCGGCATGTGTCCTTGTTCGTTCCTGTGTGTGTCCCTTCGGGGAAATATCACACGTTGTTCCTTTAAGTCCTTATAGCTTGCTGCGACTTGGGTTCATACGTTGATTATCGACACGTTCGTTGCTGGGTCATGTATGCCCTGTCCCTGTAAGTTAGTGCCACTTTGGATTCACGACTAGTCATGTTGGTCCAGGTTCTCTATCATGTGGATGCTAGCAACACAATCATATACGTGAGCCAAAAGGTGCAAACAGTCTCGGGCCAGGTAAGGTGGCACCCGTGGGAATACCATGCGTGAGGCCACAAAGTGATATGATGTGTTACATGTTAGATTGGTGTGACTTAGGATCGGGGTCCCGACAGCTTTGGTATCAGAGTCGGACTGCCTGTTGGATTACTAAGCCAAACTGGTTGAAGTTGAGTCTAGAAATTCCTTAGTTATATAAGGGAATTGATTGTGGAAGGGAACGTAAGGCTCTTTTTACTCCTTATACCTTATGCCTTGTGATCTGAGTCATCCTATCTTTCCTATGGGGTTAAGGAACTAGGCTTTCTCTTCTACCCTTCAGGATCACGTGTTACTACTCCGTAGCCTCATAGGATTGGTTGATCAGAGTCATATTCCAGTTTTCGAGTACTTCTCTTGTAGTCTATTTAGTATTATCCTCAGAACCTTGAGTGATGATGTTGAGTATGGTACTACCCCATCGTTTGCAGGATGTCTCATTTTGAGCATTTTACTTACTGCCGTTATGCTGCCGAAATTGTCCTAGGATTTAGAGAGATACTAAATTCCTTATGCTACATTCTAATCCTATAGTTGATGTTGATCCCGTCCTTGGTTTGGTTTCCCAGGATGTTGTCAGTTACCCGAAGTTTTGTTGCTCATAGCCTGAACCACGGAGGTGGTAGGCATGAGGAGGATCCTCCCGACCAGCCTTCATTGGCGAAGTTCATGTTAGAGATGGAGAGGAATAAGCGAGAGTCTAACCGATTGCTAGCACATATCGATGAGAACAACGCACATCAGTGCAAAAAGTCTACGACCATCCATGACTTCATTAGCTTGAACCCACCCACCTTCCATCATTCCGTTGAGCCACTCGATGCAGATGACTGGCTCCGTAGCATCACTCATAAGCTCCATTTCGCAAACGTAGCTGAAGGTGACTAGGTCACCTATGCTACATATCACCTGGAAGGTCCTGCTAGTCTTTGGTAGCAAAACTATGAGGGCATGATTCCAACTGGCCAGATACCTACTTGAGAGATTTCACTTAGGCTTTTCGCGAGCATCACATTCCTCAAGCCCTCATCGATCGCAAGAGAGAAGAGTTTTGTAGTTTCACCCAGGGTAAGATGGTTGTTGATGCTTATAGTAGAGAGTTTGAGAACCTGGCCCGCTATGCTACAAAGGGGGTTTCCACGGATGCCAAGAAGCAGGCTAGGTTCCGGAAGGGTCTCAACCCCAAGTTGCGTCGTGATCTCCACTTGCACCATTGCAATACATTCTAGGCTTTTGTGAACAAGGCCATTAATGCAGAGACAACTCAGCTCACTTACGAGGAGTCTCGTAAGCACACCCGTGATTTGGGTTCTTCCTCTGGCTCTAGCTCACAGAAGCGTCGGATTTGGGTTCCGAACTCCGCTCTTCTAACCAGATATTCACCGAGGCCATCTTATGTGAGAACTCGCCCTCAAGTCTACAGATATTAACATCATCTTGGGTATGGACTGGATGAAAGCTCATTATGCCAAGATTGATTGTTACACCCGGTTTTTTCATCTTACACACCCATCTGGCAAGATAGTCACTGTCTCCACTAGGGTTGCAAAGCGTCAGCTCTATTCTCTTAAAGCCAGCCCTCTCCCTGACCTTAAAGATGTCCCGGTACTCCGTGGCCTCCCGGATGTCTTTCTAGAGGAACTGCCAGGCATTCCACCTAACAGAGATGTAGAGTTTGTCATATTTCTTATCCCAGGAACCGCTCCAATTTCTAGGAGACCTTATAAGATGGCACCCTTAGAGCTAGCTGAGCTTAAGAAACAACTTGATGAGTCCTTGCAAAAGGGTTTCATCGGTCCTAGTTCTTCTCCTTGGGCTCGTCCTGTTCTCTTCGTCAAGAAGAAGGATGGTACGGATCAGATGGTTGTAGATTATCATCCCGTTAATTTGGTCACAATAAACTTGATGAACTCGATCTTCATGGAGTACTTAGATAAGTTCGTCGTGGTTTACCTCTATGATATTCTTATTTACTTGAAGAACGAGGAAGACCATGCCGAACATCTTAGACTCATGTTGGAGAAACTTAGAGAGCACCGCCTTTATGCCATGTTCTCCAAGTGTGAATTTTGGTTGCCAGAATTGACCTATCTCGGCCACGTAATCTCTGGTAAGGGCATTGCTGTCAATCCCGAGAGAGTTCAGGCCATTCTTGATTGGACTCCACTATGAAACAGTTAAACGAGTTAGGAGTTACCTTGGTCTAGCCAGGTATTGTCGCCACTTTGTTGAGAACTTTTCCAAAGTGGCCAAACCTCTCACGGAACTTCTTAAGAAAGATAAAAAGTTTGAGTGGTCCCCATGTTGTGAGTACAATTTTCAGGAACTGAAAAGACGCCTGACTTCTGCTCCCATACTTGTGCCACCGGATTTCACTAAGGACTTTGTTATCTATTGTGATGCCTCACGACAGGAACTAGGTTGTATTCTTATGCAGGATCGTCATGTGATTGCCTATGCATCTTGACAGTTGCATCCACATGAGAAGAATTATCCTACACATGATCTAGAGTTTGCAGCCGTAGTCTATGCACTTAAGACATGGCAACATTACCTTCTTGGTAAATGTTGGAGATCTACACCGATCACCAGAGTCTCAAGTATATCTTCACCCAACCCAATTTGAAACTTAGGCAAAGACGTTGGTTGGAGCTGATCTCAGATTACGACTTAGGGATTACTTACACCCCAGGTAAGGCCAATGTCACGACTGATGCACTGAGTCGTAAGTCCTATTGCAACAATCTCATGCAGCAGCAGGGCCAACCATTTCTCCATGAAGAATTCTGAAAGCTTAACCTTCACATTGCTCCTCAAGGATTCCTTTCTACCTTGGTGGCGAAACCTACTCTCGCGGATCAGATCATCTCTCCTAAGAAGCAGGATATGGGAATTTCCGGATCAAGAGAAACATTAATAAGGGGGTTGTTGGTTGTTTCTCTATGGATTTTCGAGGTGTTATTTTCTTTGGTAACCGCTTGGTAGTTCCCAAGAATCAACATCTTCGGCAACTGATCCTTAAGGAGGCTCATGAATCTCCTCTCACAATTCATCCCGATAGTACTAAGATGTATCAGGACCTACACCAGAGGTGTTGGTTGACTAGTATGAAGATAGAAATTGCTCAATTCATTGCTAACAGTGACATTTGTCGTCGCATTAAGGTAGAGCATCAGATACCTGCTGGCACCCTTCAACCTTTAACTATTCCCGAGTGGAAATGGAATAAAGTTGGTATGGACTTCATCACCGGCTTTCCCAGGACTAAGAGAGGGAATAATGCTATCTTTGTAGTCATTGATTGTCTTTCCAAACTGGCTCAATTCCTACCTGTTCGAGAGAGTATCACTGCTAGTCAGCTCGCTAACTTATATATTTATTGAATAGTATCACTTCATGGTGTCTCACTACAGAACAATTCATACCATGGTAGTCTTTTCACTTCTCACTTCTGTGAGAGTTTCCAGACTGCCATGGGAACCCATCTTTCTTTCAGTACCGCTTTCCACCCTCAGTCAAGTGGTCAGGTGGAAAAAGTCAAGAAAATTCTTGAAGACATGCTTAGAGCTTGTGTTATCTCATTCGGTATGGATTGGGAGAAGTGTCTTCCCTTTGCCAAGTTTGCTTATAACAATAGCTACCAATCTAGTCTTAAGAAAGCACCCTTCGAGATTCTGTATCGACGAAGATGTTGAACACCTTTGAACTAGTCAGAAACAGGGGAAAGACAATTCTTTGGACCAGATATGATCCAGGAAGCAAAAGAGCAAGTTCGCATCATTCGTGAGAATTTGAAAACAGCCCAATCTCGTCAAAAGAGCCAGCATGACCGTCGTCATAAGGAAGTGGTTTATGAAGTTGGCGACAAGGCTTACCTTTGGGTTATACCTTTAAAGGGTACCCATCGTTTCGGTATCAAGGGCAAGTTGGCACCTCATTACATTGGTCCTTTTTGCATTCTCGCGAAACGAGGAGAGGTTGCCTACCAATTGGAACTACCCCCACATCTTTCTCGAGTACATGATGTCTTCCACGTCTCTCATCTCAGGTGTTGCTTCTCAGATCCCATCTGCAGAGTGGACAACGAAACTCTTGATCTGTAACGCCCTCGATGCGGCTATATCTCCCACGTGTCGAAGCACGACTTAGAGGCATAACCGCATTGAAAGCAATGTCGCACGTGAGGAAATCTTCACACAACCCATGTAATACATAAGGGAAAAGAGATACATAGTTGGCTTATAGTCGCCACTTCACACAATACATAAATAAACATCCATCATCCAGATTACACTCAAGGTCCGACTACGGAACCAAAATGAAAGAAGACTACCCCAAAATCTACACAGATCCCCGATCGTCCCAACTGGGCTCCACTACTGATCATCAGGAAAAGACACATAGTAACGACCACGTTCCTCGTCGAACTCCCACGTGAGCTCGGTTGCGTCATCTGCACTGGCATCGTCGGCACCTGTAACTGTTTTGGTACAATCTGTGAGTCACGGGGACTCAGCAATCTCACACCCGCGAGATCAAGACTATTTAAGCTTAAAGGTAGGATAGGGTTGTGAGGTGGAGCTGCAGCAAGCGACTAGCATATATGGTGGCTAACAACGGAAAAGAGAGCGAGAAGAGAAGCAAAGCACGGTCGTGAAGCTATAAGTGATCCTAGAACAACCTACGTCAAACATAACTCCAACACCATGTTCACTTCCCGGACTCCGCCGAGAAGAGACCATCATGGTTACACACGCGGTTGATCTGTTTTAATTAAGGTCAACTTCGGGTTTTCTACAACCGGACATTAACAAATTCCCATCTGCCTCATAACCGCGGGCACGGCTTTTGAAAGATAATAGCCTGTAGGGGTGTCCCAACTTAGCCCATTATAAGCTCTCACGGTCAACGAAGGATATTCCTTCTACCGGGAAGACCCGATCAGTCTCGGAGTCCCGGACTACAAGACATTTCGACAATGGTAAAACAAGACCAGCAAAGCCACCCGAATGTGCCGACAAATCCCGATAGGAGCTGCACATATCTCGTTCTCAGGGCACACCGGATGAGCAAGACGTCGGGTTGGCATAGACCCTGGTTGCCCAAGGGGCGCCGGACATCGCTCGGTTTGGACCAGCAATTGATGGAGAACTGGCCCGGGTGTCGTGGGTTTGTCATGGCAGATGTCCTAGTGAAAGGACTTAGTCGTGGAGCCATCGTAACGGGTTAACTCGAAGGGGTTAAAACGGACAAGGGACACAGGGAGTTTATACTAGTTCGTCCCCTTCGATGAAGGTAAAAGCCTACGTCTAGTTTGTGATGGAATTGATGGGGTTTCGAAGACTAGGGAGCAAACAAGCTTCGCCTAGGCCTCGAGTTATTGTTCTCTGTCCTGAACCGCTATAGGGTTGGTCTCTCCCTATTCCTAACTTATAATACAAGTTTATATACACGCCGGTTTACGGCGACAGATACTGAATCGACTACGGCCTTGGGCATTTGTCTAGCATCTGGGCTTTAGCACCTTTAGATTACTGATGAAGTAACCCGGCCCACTTAGGCCGGTTTACGCCCAGCAGTAATATCCCCAACATTAGGCCCTAGATTGGTTTGAATAGGTTCATGTCAATCCTTAGCCAAAATCTTTGTCTTCATCATCTTCCTGTATCTGCTGAACCGTCGTGTCGTCATTTTCTTTGGTTGTTGTAAACCGGCATGACGTCATCATGAAGCTGGCTTTTATGATGCCTTCTTTGTTTAATAGATCAAGGCGACAACTCTGAAATTTGTGGCTCCTGGATTCGCGCGCCTGACACATGTCCTTTGCCTTATAAATAGGGACATTTCCTTTTCTCTCCTTCATCCCCTTTCTCTTCATCTTCTCCGCGCCGCCAGTCCCGGAGCTCCGCCGCCGCTGCTGACCTCTGCATCGTCTTGGGCCGCTGCATCGACCTGACCGTACCAGAAAACCACGGCGTCCTTCCGCGTCTCCCCCGGCTCCGGTAAGATCTCTGTTTCTATCAATCTGGATCCATACTAGGGTTTCGCGTTCTTGCCGTGTTCTTGCTCACTGCTCATGTTCCTGCTGATACCTCTAGGTAGATCCAAGAAAACCCTACTGTGATTTACCAATGGGCCTTTAGCATTCGTCTTGTAGATTCATGCTTAAATTCGTAGATCCAAATAACCTTTCTGCTCTTTGAATCCATATTGTTCCGCCTTGAACTTTTAAATATTTTCCTTTTTCTGAACTGGCTTTAGATCCGTCGTTTGTAGAGAAGTCTTGTGAAATCTGTTTCTGTGTTTGTATACCCTTGATTACCTTCAATGTTCAGATCCGGCGGTTTAACCTTGGCGTAGAAAATGTGAAGGACCAGTATATATCATTAGTCCCCTTGTTTGAACCGCCAGAGGTTGCCACCTTACATAACTCCGGTTTGGATAGGACTACCTTCGGTTTAAATAGATATGCATCCGGTTTAATCAAACATATACTTGAACCGAAACTACTTATCTTGTAGATTTTCTCATGGCCAAGCAAATATATGAATGCAACTGGGTTCCTTCCCGTGTTACGGAAACACAGTTGAACAACTTAGTTCTCACCGGCGCTTTAAGCAGTAAAAACACCGTCCACTAGAGAGTCCCAGACACAGAATGTCCTCCCACCCCTGAAGAGGGAGAGGTTGTTGTTTTTGCGGATCACCTGGCCCGGGGCTTTAGTCCGCCCGGTTCAAAGTTTTATCGGGATGTCTTAGCCAATTTCCAACTGCGCCCACAAGATACCGGTCCCAACTCTGTCACCAATATATGCCACTTCCAAGTGCTTTGCAAAGTGTACCTCCAAGAGGAACCCACAGTGGAATTGTTCCGAGATTTCTTTCACTTGAACCGTCGCACAGAGTTTACTGATGGCCCCAATATGGAACTGGGTGGTATGGCAATCCAGAAAAGGAAAGAAGTCACTTATCCTCATGCGAAACTGCACAGTCATCCCCAGGAGTGGAATAATTCCTGGTTCTATTGCAAAGACATCTCCCCTGCCGAAGAGAATCCCTTGCCTGGTCTCTGTCCGAAACGGCTTAGCAACACTCACCCTTTTCCTCAGAGGTTAACTGGCAAAGAGAGGAGTAAGTATTCTCCCCAATTGTCCAAGCTCAGAGCTTTCCTAGCCAACGGTTTAACTGGCGTTGATCTTGCCCGTTGTTGGATATCCTGGAGTATACTGCCCCTCAGCCAACGCTCCAGTTTGATGTGTGAATATACGGGCAGTGTTGATGATCCGCTGCGGCATGTAAACATCCAGCTTACTGATGAAGAAGTCACAGAAGCTATAAAGAAAATTTTGAATGAACCGGAGCACGTCTGCGCACGTACCGGCCTGCTTCCTTTTTGCGCCATCAACAAACCGCCAGCCGTAAGTCTGCATTTTCCTTTGTACTAGCCTTGATGCTATTGTACTTGTTTATTACTGATGCCGACATCTGTGTGATGCAGGGTAATGATCCGTTTTGGAGCAAGAAAATCCCACAAGAGAAAACCGATAAACCGGACAGACCAGTCCGGCCGAAGACCAAGGTTGTTAAGAAGTCTGCTCATAAAAGGAGAACCACCGCTTCCTCTGATCCGCCCGCTGATGATGATGTGGGTAATCCGGTCCTTGAGGCAGAACTTGATTCCGTCGGTTTACTTTTTGTACACCTTATTGATGATAATATTTGTCAGGATGATGCTGAAGCTAGTCATGCTGACGATGTAGAGGTAATTGTCCTTTCCTCTGACTCAAGCCTTACGCCTTCACATAAATTCCGTCGGACAAACCGCAAAGTTCAAATTTCTCATCCCCTTGCTTATTTGGATCCCAACTTTCTTATGAAGACCCAACTGCATGAGGTGCGCCGCACAACTCGTCATATTGGTCAGGTAGTTACCTCCGCCGGTTTACCGAACAACCCGGTTCGAAGACGTCATTCAGAGGTCTCTAATTTGCTTGTCAGTATTCGTCCTAAAGCGGGCCATTTTCGTCAACCGCTTAATCCGTCTGACTCCGATTATCAGGTCACCTCGCACTCCTCTTCTGGCGAGTCATCTAGCACCCAGCTGCCTCCACTTAAAACCGTGCTTGGGTAAGCTTGCACCTATCATAACGTTGTTGATTTTTGTAGTTTTCAACATGCACTGTCCTTGATTTTGCTGCTTCTTTTTAGGGCCAAACCGAGGCCAAGTAAGAAAGCTCGCCTGGATAAGGCAGCTGAAGAAGACGCTGCTCCTGAACCGGATGTTACCCCAGACATTGAAGCGGTCATCCATGAAGATGTGGTTGATGACCCGCTAGTATGAGATGAAGTTGTTACTGCTGATGAAGGTTTTGTTAACACCTCCGGTCCTGCTGACCAGCCAGCCAGTCCCATCCGGATTGAGAAAACCACCAGCCCTTCCAGACCTGCCAATAAACCGACTATGCCGGTTCAAACCGGCGAGTCTAAGGATGATGAAGTTATAATCACTAGCATTGGTCGTTCTGAACCGGGGAATCCCGTCGCCTTAGCCAAGCATACTGCCAAAGAAGAAATTTCTGCCATGAGTAAAGGAAAATGGGATGTTGATCTGGCAACATATACTGATCTGGGCGCCCAAGATGTGCATTCTGGATACTTGAACCGGCTGTATACTAGCCGTGATTATGAAGCTAATCTGGTAAAGCTGATGAAAGAGAAGCTTGAGGTAACTTCCATGAATTTGTTCCTGCTTATCACCATTATTGTACCCCCCAAGGGTCGGTTCAACCTATCATAGTTGAATCGGGTCTTGACATAAAAAATTCCATGCTTCAAAATTCCTTGATATAGCCCCCATGGGTCGGTTTAACTTGATGTAGTAAAACCGAAACTTTAATCTTCATACCGTGGCATCAGAAACTTATCACAGCAAATAGCCATTAGCCCCCAAGTGCCAAGTTGAATATTTGTATTGAGCTTGGGACTTTGTCAATTAACTGATAGCTATAGATCAAATAAGCATTAGCCCCCAAGTACAAAGCGCATAACTTGTTATGTGGTTGGTACTTCATTGTTCATGTTTGCTGTTAAACCATATAACTGTCGGAATGCAGGCTGAAGTAAGGGCCAAAGAAAACCAAGTTGCCGACCTTCAAGAGAATTTGAAAACCCAACAAGCTGAAACCTCCAAGGCAAAGGAAGAGCTAACCAGCGCTTTAAGCAGCATGGAGCAGCTGAAGGAGGACTTCAAGAAGGAACGGGCTAACTGGGCCACAAAAAAGGCCGCTTTAACCAAGAAGATTGAAAATGCGGAGGCTGCCCTAAAACCGGTAACTGATGAATTAACCAGCGTAAAGCGACAAGTGCACGCCATGACTGCCGCCATCTTTGGTAAGCTTCTTCCAACTTGTATAATAATAGTGATCCTCTTATAAAACAGCCCGGTTTGTAAACTATTGATCATGTTACAGGCACTCGTATTAACCACTTGGGGTCAGACGTGCTGATGAAACTGAAAGCCGCCTACACCTTAATCGAGCAGTTGTACACTGGAGCGCAGCGGATTATTGCAACTGTGTCACACAATAATCCAGCACCCACTTTAATCCAAGATACTCTGAAGAGACTGTCAATGCTCCCTGCTCGGATTGATGAGCTAAAAAAGTCTGCTGCTCGAACCGGAGCCATTAATGCCTTAATCCGGGCAAAAGCGTGGGTGCCCGATTTTGATCCTGTTGAAGCGGCTCAAGGCTATCCCAGCTTGAAGGAGGATGGCTCAGAATTCAGCGAAGAGGATTTAAGAGAGATAAACCGGGCAGTGCGCCCTCTGGCCTGCCAATTGGTGGAGGAAGCAAATTTGTCGCATTATCAAGCTCAGTATAATGAGCAGAACAAAAGAGTGGCTGCACCAATCCCTGAAGCGGAAAACCTGATTCCTCCAATCCGTAAGCATACTTACGCCCCTGATATTGAACTGTCTTCACTGATCCATGAAGAGGCTGTCTTTGAAGCATTAATGGGAATCGACTGGACCACTGTTGACTTCCAGCCGCTGGATAGAGACGAGGAAGCTGAAGCGGCGCAGGATGATCCAGAACAATCAAACCGGGGTGGTCAGCAGGCGTAAACCGAAGGCAGCTTTATCGAGCTTCCTTGTTATATCTTGTCAAGAAAACAATTATCTCATTTGGGCTCCAAACCGCCTTGTAATAGGATAGACAATACTTTTTGCTTCCTGAGATGCCTTCGTGCATCTATGCTGATACCTTTATTTGGAAGGTCAATATTGCCAACTTATATCTCCTGCAATCATAAAATCTTAAACTACCAGGGCGGTTGTTCCGCCATCCGGTTTATGAATCTTCATGTAGATACGCCAGGAGATTTGCCAATATGATCAAGTTTTGTGATACGAAATACCTGCCATTTATTGGGCACGAAGTAGGCGCGTAATTAATCTTGAAACGGGGGTTTGATAACCCTAAACCGTCATGGGAGAAAGCAGCTCCTGTATATATAACGCCGGCTTACTGTGTAAACCATGCTTTGATCATAATAGCCTTTTGTTACTCCAAAAAAAGGATGTGAACAGAAAAATTAAACCGGGCAAATAATCCTTGGTTTAAAAAATGGACCGTGTTCCGCCAATTTGGCTGTTTGAACCGGTACAAAGCACTGTCGGTTTAAAAACGCAACTAAGATAAATAGCAACTCCTTAAGAAAAACTATTTAAAGCAAAAGCAATGATAAAACTTTTTGCAAAAAGAGAGGTTGTACTGAGCCAGTCAAATGGTGTTACCATGGTCAGATGCAACCAAGCTCCCCAAAGGTGTAGCTATGGTGCCAGTCGGCCAGGTCCCCAAATGAATCGTGGCATTACGCCGGTCAAGTGGCATGGCAATGGTTCGGGTTCGACCAAGCCCCCAAGTGACTCTAAGGCCTGTAGGCCGACCAAGAGGCGTGACCGGTTCAGACTTGACCGTGTCCCCAAGTGATCAGGTGGCTTTCGCCGATCAAGAAGTGTTGCATCGGTTCGGACACGACCGAGCCCCCAAGTGATCTGGTGGCTTTCGCCTATCAAAAGGTATTGCATCGGTTCAGACATGACCGAGCCCCCAAGTGATATTGATAATATTTGCAAGGGGTAAACCGGAGGTCATTTTAAAACAGAATAACTCCGTGTAACCACACATGATAGAAATGAGCAGATACCCCGCTTTAGCCGTGGATCCGGTTTATTATATTGAGAATATATACATTGTCATAATATGTACATAAACAGAGCCAATGGCTCAGGTGTAGTAAGGTCGAAGATGAGCTATGTTCCATGGCCTGCTGGTCTCCTCTTCTGACTTACGTGAGTCCTTATGCTCTCGAATATCAATCAGATAGTATGATCCATTGTGCAGATTTTTGCTGACCATGAACGGTCCTTCCCAAGGTGGAGATAACATATGCATATCGGTTTGAAATTGAATGAGTCGAAGCACCAAATCTCCTTCTTGAAAGGTTCTGGTTCTGACCCGACGGCTGTGATAGCGACGAAGATCTTGTTGATAAATCACCGAGCGGGCAGCTGCTATGTCTCGCTCTTCATCCAACCGGTCTAATGCATCTTGCCGGGCCATCTCGTTGTCCGCTTCAACATAAGCCGCAACCCGAGGTGAATCGTGACGGATATCACTAGGGAGAACCGCCTCTGCTCCATAAACCATGAAGAATGGCGTGTATCCGGTTGATCTGTTGGGCGTGGTATTGATGCTCCATAATACAGAGGGTAACTCTTCGACCCAACAACTCGGTGTTCTCTGCAAGGGAACCATAAGCCGGGGTTTGATGCCTCTCAAGATCTCCTGATTAGCTCTTTCTGCTTGACCGTTGGACTGCGGGTGTGCCACCGATGAAACGTCAAGGCGGATGTGCTCCCGTTCGCAGAACTCTCTCATGGCACCCTTAGACAAATTGGTACCATCGTCTGTAATGATACTATGTGGAAAGCCTAACCAGAAAATCACCTTTTTAATTAACTGGACTGCAGTTGCTGCATCACACTTGCTAACGGGCTCTGCCTCCACCCATTTTGTAAATTTATCAACCGCCACCAGGAGGTGGGTCTTCTTGTCTTTGGACCTTTTGAAAGGCCCAATCATATCCAGCCCCCAGGTTGCAAACGGCCAAGTAATTGGAATCATCCTCAATTCTTGAGCCGGAACATGAGCACGTCTTAAGAACTTTTGGCAACCATCACATCGCCTGACCAGATCCTCCGCATCAGCATGGGCAGTCAGCCAATAGAAACCGTGGCGAAACGCCTTAGCCACCAAAGACTTTGAACCGGCGTGGTGACCACAATCCCCTTCATGGATCTCACGCAAAATTTCACAGCCTTCCTCAGGAGACACACAGCGTTGAAATGCTCCTGATACACTACAATGATGCAACTCGCCATTGATGATTGCCATGGACTTGGACCACCGTATTATTTGTCTGGCCAGAGTCTCATCCTCTGGTAACTCGCCCCAATTCATGTACGCCAGGTAAGGAAGTGTCCAATCCGGAATGACGTGGAGTGCCGCCACCAACTGAGCCTCTGGATCAGGACCAGCCAAATCTGCTTCTCCAGGTAGCTGAACCGATGGTTTGTGTAATATGTCGAGAAAGACATTAGGCGGGACCGGTTTATGCTGTGACCCTAGCCGGCTCAAAGCGTCCGCCGCTTCATTCTTCTGACGGTCCACGTGGTCCACCTGATAACCCTTGAAATGACCAGCAACAGCATCCACCTCACGACGATATGCCGCCATGAGTGGGTCCTTAGAATCCCAAGTACCGGACACTTGTTGAGCTACCAGGTCCGAGTCACCGAAGCACTTAACCCGGCTTAAGTTCATCTCTTTAGCCATCCGGAGACCATGGAGAAAGGCTTCGTACTCAGCTGCATTGTTAGTACAAGGGAACATTAAGCGGAGAACGTAACAAAACCTGTGACCTCGTGGGGAAGTTAATACGACTCCAGCCCCCGAGCCCTCCAATTGCCGTGATCCGTCAAAATGGATGGTCCAATATGTGTGATCCGGCTTCTCTTCAGGGGTCTGCAGCTCTGTCCAATCGTTAATAAAATCGACAAGTGCTCGGGACTTCACCGCCATCCGAGGCACGTATTTTAAACCGTGTGGCCCAAGTTCTATGGCCCACTTGGCAATCCGACCTGTTGCTTCATGGTTCTAGATGATATCACCTAAAGGGGCAGAGCTTACCACTGTGATGGGATGCCCTTGGAAATACTGCTTCAGCTTCCGGCTTGCCATGAAAACTCCATATACTAGCTTCTGCTAATGCGGATATCTTTGTTTAGACTCAATAAGCACTTCGCTGATATAATAAACCGGACGTTGCACCGGGTACTCTTTGCCTGCCTCCTTCCGCTCCACCACTATAGCTACACTGACCGCACGAGCATTAGCAGCGACATACAACAATAATGGTTCTTTGTCAACGGGGGCGGCGAGTATAGGCGGATTGGCCAATTGCCGCTTTAAATCCTCCAAAGCCTGATCCGCGGCAGAACTCCAGATAAACTGATCCGTTTTCTTCAACATCTGATACAACGGGATCGCCTTCTCGCCGAGGCGACTGATAAACTGGCTCAACGCGGCAATCCGGCCAGCTAAGCGTTGAACATCATTAATAAGTTTCGGTTTAGCCAGAGTAGTGATAGCCGTGATCTTCTCCGGATTAGCCTCAATTCCCCTGTTGGACACCAGAAAACCCAATAGCTTGCCTGCTGGTACACCAAAGACACATTTGGCCGGATTGAGCATCATCTTGTACGTCCTCAGGTTATCAAAGGTTTCCTTCAAGTCATCGACCAAAGTCTCCTTCTTCCTTGATTTAACAACGATATCATCCACATAAGCATGCACATTACGGCCAATCTGTTTGTGGAGACAATTTTGCACACACCGTTGATAGGTTGCCTGGGCACTTTTGAGCCCAAAAGGCATAGACACGTAGCAGAAGGCTCCAAAAGGAGTTATGAACGCCATCTTCTCCTGGTCCTTCACTGCCATTTTGATCTGATGATAGCCAGAATAAGCATCCAGGAAACACAAACGCTCGCAACCCGCCGTAGCATCAATAATCTGATCAATACGGGGGAGGGCAAAAGGATCTGTGGGACAGGCTTTGTTAAGATCAGTATAATCCACACACATGCCCCAGGTGCCATTTTTCTTAAGGACTAGCACCGGATTAGCAAGCCACTCAGGGTGGAAAACCTCAACAATGAAGCCAGCTGCTAAGAGCCTGGCCACTTCTTCTCCAATACCTTTTCGCCTCTCCTCGTTGAACCGACGGAGGAACTGTTTCACCGGTTTGTATTTAGGATCCACATTAAGAGTGTGCTCAGCGAGTTGCCTCGGTAGACCAGGCATGTCAGAAGGCTTCCATGCAAAGATGTCCCGATTCTCACGGATGAACTCGATGAGCGCGCTTTCCTATTTCGAATCCAAATTGGTGCTGATACTGAACTGCTTGGACGAATCGCCAGGTACGAAGTCAACAAGCTTAGTCTCAGCGGCTGTAAACTTTAGGGCCGGGTCATGCTCTGTAGTAGGCTTCTTTAAAGGAGTCATATCCGTCGGATCAACATTATCTTTGAAATACTTGAGTGCTTCGATACTGCAAACCGATTCTGCGTAAGCTGCATCTCCTTCTTCGCATTCCAAAGCGATCTTGCGGCTTCCGTGAACCGTGATGGTCCCCTTATGACCTGGCATCTTGAGTTGCAAGTAGACATAACAGGGTCATGCCATGAACTTCGCATAGGCCGGTCTACCGAACAGGGCATGATACGGGCTTTTGATTTTCACCACCTCGAATGTTAGAGTCTCAGACCGGGAATCATGATCATCTCCAAAAGCCACTTCTAATGCTATCTTCCCAACGGGGTATGCTGACTTGCTAGGTACCACACCATGAAAAACCGTATTTGAAGGCCGGAGTTCCTTATCTGTTAGCCCCATTCGACGAAAGGTCTCATAGTACAGGATGTTAATGCTGCTACCTCCATCCATGAGTACCTTGGTGAACTTATAACCTCCAACCTGGGGTGCCACCACTAATGCTAGCTGACCCGGATTGTCAACCCGGGGAGGGTGATCCTCTCTACTCCATATGATTGGTTGCTCCGACCAGCGCAGATATCGGGGCACGGCCGGTTCAACATAATTAACTGCCCGCTTCTGGAGCTTCCTGTCCCACTTGTCCAAGCTAGTGGTGAATACATGATACTGCCCACTATTTAGCTGCTTTGGATTGCTCTGGTAACCCGACTGCTGCTGTTGCTGATTGTTACCACCATGGTTATTCTGATTATGCTGTTTGTTATGCCCGCCCGGGTTACCATTAAATTCTGAACCGGAATTTCCACCACCGTGACTCGGTCCAGACCCAGAGCCTCCACCAGAGCTGGGGTCATACCGGAAGGCATTGGAATTCTTGAATTCGTGCATGATGTAACAATCTTTCCAAAGGTGATTTGCCGGTTCCTCCCTTGTTCCATGCTTTGGACAGGGCTGGTTTAACAGATAGTTCAAGCGTTCCGGATTAGGACAGGGCCCTCCATTGCGGTTTTTGCCCTTCCGTCGCTGGCCTCCGTTCTGTGCATTAGTATTGGCCACAAAATCCATGTTGCCATCCGCTTTACGCTTGCCTCCCCCACCGTTTCTAGCTGAGTGATGGTGCTGACCTCTAAAGTTGCTGTTCTTCTTTCCCTTCCCTGTCGTTTCATCATCAGACTCGGGATCCTTGGTACTATCAGAATCAGCGTACTTTACCAAAGCGCCCATGAGGGTTCCCATGTCAGTACAATGGCGTTTCATTCGTCCTAACTTCATCTTCAAAGGTCCAAACCGACAATTGCCTTCCAAGATTACAACTGCGGTGTCTGCATTGATGCGGTCTGAAGAGTGCAGAACTTGTGAGACCCTGCGAACCCAATGAGTCGTTGACTCTCCTTCCTCCTGGACACATGCAGCTAAATCCACTATTGACATGGGCTGCTTACACGTGTCTTTGAAACTATTGATGAACCGGTCTCTCAGCTGGGCCCATGACCTGATAGAATTGGGCGGCAGGCTTTTTAACCAAGTGCGGGCTGTCCCTTCAAGCATCATGGTAAAATATTTTGCACGCGCCGCTTCATCAACATCAAGCATCTCCATGGCCATCTCATAACTCTCCACCCACGTCTCTAGGGGTTGATCCGCCGTGTAGTTCGGCACCTTGCGCGGGCCTTTAAAATCCTTGGGCAGGCGCACATTGCATAAAGCAGGGACAAGACAAGGCACTCCCAGGGTGCTAGACGTGAGCCCCGGTTCAACCGAAGTGGTGGGACGAACCGGCATGAACTGATGAGTCTGATATTGTGCTGCTAACTCAGCTTCCCTGCGCGCTCGGGCCCGGTCTACCACCTCCTGGGCATCGGGAGCCGGATTGTTGCCGCGGGGTGCTTCACGCCGCGCGTTACTTGATACAGCTGGTTCCTCCATACGCCTGCTATAACTCTGAGACGGACGTGGGGTGGAATGAATTCGGTCGCGGCTATATGAGTATGCTTCCTGTTGGATCAAGGACGTCCTGAGGAGCTCCTTAACCCGGCGCGTTTCGATCGCCTGAAATGAATCACCTTCAACCGGAATAGCCTCTAGCCGTGCCGCAGCTGCAACGAGGTTATCCATCGGATTGGAGTAGTGACCCGGAGGTGTAGGCGCGGCCTGCGGTACACCAGCATTATGACGAGGCAGATCTATTAAACGGGGTTGAACCGGTGCTCCTGCCGCAGGTGCCTCCGCCCGGTTCACTACTGGCGGATTATTGATTCCTGCTTCAGGGGTGTTGAAAAGGTTCCTTCCTTCAAAAACTGAGGGTAACCGAGATCGGTATTTCCTCCTCATGACTTCATGTGAGGCGTTCTGGTCCAGCAAGAGTTTATAAGCTTGGGCATCCAAAGCGGCCCGCTCCGTGGTCATCCTGACCTCTTCTGCTGTCAGATCCGCTTTGGCCTGGGTAATCTGCTCTCTCACCTTTGCGATCTCCGCGTTATGAGCATCCTGATCCACCGGATTAGCCTCCGCCATGATAACACTTGAACCGGCGGGCGCACCGAGCCTCCTGCTCCGGCAGCCGTTGCTGCTGCTGAACCGGAAATCATCGCCGCAGCTGTCGATGAGTGAGGTGTTGCCTGTGTACCGGCCATGAATATCCCAACCTGGTTGGGCAGATCGGAGGTGTCCGGAATACTGTTGCCATCGGAACAGCCCCCAATCCGGCCATCTTGTAGCTGATACAATGACTCAGTCTCTCCGGTCGATGACTCGTCGCCAGAGTAAATGACGGTTTCACCACCAGATCCTGATCTGTCCTCATAGCTTCCTCCATGGATGACTCCCACGAAGGCACGCTTCACGGCCGGTTTAACCCGGGCAGGTCGTGCGCGCTGAGCTGTCTCGACGAGGTCGGTGCAGGTGTCCAGCTCAGGGCCCGGTTCACCGATCTTGCCGATGAACACATGTATGCCACTAAAGGGGACCCGGTACCCGTACTCAATTGAGCCGGCCTCGGGGCCCCAGCCTGCATCGTCGATGTAGATCTTGCCGCGACGACTCTTGGTCATCCGACCCACGGCGTATCCCTCGAGTCCTTCAAAGCGGCCCTCCAAGAACTTGAAACCATCGTGCGATAGCCCCACGGTGGGCGCCAACTGTCGTGGGTTTGTCACGGCAGATGTCCTAGTGAAAGGACTTAGTCGTGGAGCCATCGTAACGGGTTAACTTGAAGGGGTTAAAACGGACAAGGGACACAGGGAGTTTATACTAGTTCAGCCCCTTCGATGAAGGTAAAAGCCTACGTCTAGTTTGTGATGGAATTGATGGGGTTTCGATGACTAGGGAGCAAACAAGCTTCGCCTAGGCCGCAAGTTATTGTTCTCTATCCTGAACCGCTATCGGGTTGTCCCCGTATATACACGGATGACACCCGTCGGTTCATAGAGTCCCAATCTCCGGTTTATATACGTATCCGGGTTGGTCTCTCCCTATTCCTAACTTATAATACAAGTTTATATACACGCCGATTTACGGCGACAGATACTGAACCGACTACGGCCTTGGGCCTTTGTCTAGCCTCTGGGCTTTAGCACCTTTAGATTACTGATGAAGTAACCCGGCCCACTTAGGTCGGTTTACGCCCAGCAGTAATATCACCAACACCGTGGGTTAAAAATAAAGATGACCCACGGGCTCGCGAAAACCCGGGGGAAAAAAGGCTTAGGTGGCAAATGGTAAAACCAAAGTTGGGCCTTGCTGGAGGAGTCTTATTCAAAGTGAACTGTCAAGGGGGTCCCATAAATCACCCAACCGTGTAAGGAACGCAAAATCAAGGAACATAACACCGGTATGACGGAAACTAGGGTGGCAAGAGTGGAACAAAACACCAGGCATAAGGCCGAGCCTTCCACCCTTTACCAAGTATATAGATGCATTAATTAAAATAAGAGATATTGTGATATCCCAACATAAACATGTTCCAACAAGGAACAAACTTCATCTTCACCTGCAACTAGCAACGCTATAAGAGGGGCTGAGCAAAGAGGTAACATAGCCAATCAATGGTTTGCTAGGAAAGGATGGTTAGAGGTTTGACATGGCAATATGGGTGGCATGATATAGCAAGTGGTAGGTATCGCAGCATAGGCATAGCGAAAGAGCGAGCATCTAGCAAGCAAAGATAGAAGTGATTTCGAGGGTATGGTCATCTTGACTGCAAGGTTCTCAGAGTTGTCGAAAGCTTCATCCTCGTAAGTGTTCTCAACAGGTTCCTCGTTCACGTACTCGTCTCCCGGCTCTACCCAAAACAAGAGCACAAGCAAAGGAACAACTATCAACCACGATGCAATGCGCAATCAACATGATGCAAAACAAGGCATGATATGCGAGATGTGGTATGCAATGAATATGCGTGCTCCGGAAGGGAAAAGATGAACAAAGCATAATCTTGGCAAACCAAGTATGCCACTGTAAAGGTGAGGTGATTTCGGTTGAAATCGATATAAAGATCACCGGAATCGGATGCACGGTTTGCAAATGACAAGCAAAACAAGAATGACATATTTCTGCGTTTAACAGCATGATGCCACATAGCATGCAACAAGAAATTAAGCTACTGCATCCAAACATATCAGCAAAGCATATGGCAGTGATCTACTCAAGATGCTTGACAAAAGATGAACACTGAGATACGGCTAAATCACACAACAACAGGGTCAAACAAGCATGGCAAAAGTGCAAAACATATCAGCTTCACAGACTTGGTGAAAATAACAACATGCCAGAAATTAACATCAGGATGACATGTTTAGAGCAAGCAAACAGCATGCTACGGGAACGCAATATAGCAAATCAAGGCAAGGCATTAATCTACTCAAAGCAGGGAACAAAAGTCCCTTGCTGACCATGAGCGAAAAAGGAGCAGAAAATAGAATAGCACCCATGTCAATTAAGAAAGTTTCGTTACAGTTTCCAGACTAGGCAGAAAACTGGACATGTCAAAAACAGATAACAAGTAGGCATGTTTATGAGCTCGATGCACTCACTACAGAGCATTTCATGATAAACTAAGCATACACACACCAAGAAGACATGGAATACAAGCTAATCATGGCAAGAACAACATCATATCATGCAAGGATAAACTACAACAAGCTTGGTAAAATCGAATAGCATTTAAACAATCTGCCAGTAATATTTTATAGCAAAAGTAGAGCTCGATTGACTCAAGCTATGGCATCCATAATTACAAAGAAAGGCATGGATGGATCGAGAAAATCCATATGTTCAAAACACCCTTACTGATCATGCTCAAAAGAGGCATAGATCTCTCTGAAACAACATGAACACATGGCATAAAAATAACAACAGGGAATAACTTAGTGAAATTACTAAGTCTCTGAAATCAGCAACATTATGATCCCTAGTTTGCATGCTTGTGCTAGTCACCACAAAGATCACAACAATACATGGCATATACCCCTGAAAAGATAGCATGTCATATTACAAAACACATGTAGGTCTCAAGTTCATAGGATGCACACATCAATCATGACAAAAATGACAAAAGTGCATGTACTGAAACAGATCTGAAACTAACATCACATAGCCCTCTTCCGACAGCATTTCGGGCATAAATATGAGCTCAAATGAAAATGATGCAATGAGACGAAATGATGCACTCATCGAGGCGAACAATTTAACATATTACACGCATGAAACGGAGCAGTATGCAGCTAGTTATGATGCGATGAACAATGCTAAAATATATGCCGAGAAAATGACTTGGACGAAATTGACCTAGGGTTTGTCGGCGCGGAAACCGAGGTGGCGGCGGATCTGGCCGGCGTTTCACCGGAGATGGGCGGGGACGGCGGCCGGAGTCAAAGGGAGGCCGGATCCGGTCGGGCCGGACCGGATCCGCGCGAGGCGGCGGCGAGCGCGGCCGGACGGGCGACGGCAGCGCGGCGGGCGTCGTCGGCGGGCGGCGGCGCGACGGTCGGTGGAGGAGGCAGGCGGCGGCGGCGCGGACTCCGGTGCAGCGGCAGGGATGCGCACCGCGGCGGAGGAGGGCGGCGGACGCGGGGCAGCGCCCGTGGGTGACGGCGACGGCGGGATGGGCTCGGGGGCCCGACCCGGGCCCGGGCGGGCCGGCGCGCGGGGAGCGTCGAAGTGGGCGCGGGTGCCCACGTGGCACGCGGGGATTGGCCGCGGGGCAGCTGGCGGACGTGTCCGGCGCCGGGCGGACGCGTCCGGCGCGCGGAGGAAGAAGGGAGCTAGGGTTAGGGTAGGAGTGATCCGAAATTTCGGAGGGGGAGGTGTATTTATAGGTAGGAGGGGCTAGGAGGCTCCAAATTGAGCACGGTTTGCGGCCACACGATCGTGATCGAACGTCGATGGACATGGGAGTGACTTAGATGGGTTATTGGGCTGAGTTGAAGGGGTTTTGGGCTGCAACCCAAAAGAGGCTTTCACGGTTACCCGGTTAACCGTTGGAGTATCAAACGACCTCCGAATGACCCGAAACTTAACAGGCGGTCTACCGGTGCTATACCAAGGCCGCTTGACAAACCTCGGTCCATTCCGAGAAAGTTTAAAACGCGCTCACGGAAAAAGGTAAAAGGGGACGCCGGGGAACATAGGAGCGCCGGATTGCAAAACGGACAACGGGGAAAATGCTCGGATTCATGAAACGAACACGTATGTGAATGCGATGCACCTGATGACATGACATGAAATGCATGAAAAGGGCAAAATGCAAAACAAAGAAGAACCCAACCACGAGGGAATATCATATCACATAGCCGGAAATGGCAAGAGTTGGAGTTACAAATATGGCAAGTTACATCCGGGGTGTTACAACACTCCACCACTACGAGAGGATCTCGTCCCGAGATCTAGGACTGAAAGAACTCCTGATATTCGGAACGAAGGTGGTCCTCGCGCTCCCAGGTGGCTTCTCGGTCTGAATGGTGTGACCACTTCACTTTCAGGAATTTGATGGACTTGTTGTGAGTCTTGCGCTCGGTTTCTTCAAGAATAGCAACGGGATGCTCATGATAAGACAAATCTTCTTGAAGATCAATCTCTTCGAAGTTGATGGTGCGCTCAGGTGTCTTGAAGCACTTGCGAAGCTGTGACACGTGGGACACATCGTGCACATTTGCAAAGTTGGGGGGAAGCTCAAGTTCATAGGCGAGATCGCCTCTTTTGCCAATGATCTTGAAAGGACCGACGTATCTAGGGGCAAGTTTCCCTTTGATACCGAAGCGACGAGTGCCTTTGATTGGAGAGACGCGGAGGTAGACATGGTCTCCGATCTCGAAAGCCAAATCACGGTGTTTGCTATCGTAATAGCTCTTCTGGCACGATTGAGCGGCTTTGAGATTCTCACGAATGACTTTACACATATCTTCAGCCTCTGTGATCAAGTCGTTGCCAAGAAGTTGGCGTTCGCCCGTCTCTGACCAATTGAGAGGAGTACGACACTTTCTGCCATAGAGAATCTCGAATGGGGCTTTGCCCGAGCTCACTTGAAAGCTGTTGTTGTAAGAGAACTCAGCATATGGAAGACAATCCTCCCACTTCATGCCGAAAGAGATAACACAAGCCCTGAGCATATCTTCAAGAATTTGGTTGACAGGCTCGACTTGTCCACTAGCTTGAGGATGGAAAGCTGTGCTGAAGCGAATGTTTGTGCCCATGGCCTTCTGAAAAGAATCCCAAAACTTATAGGTGAAGATGCTTCCACGATCTGAAGATATCAATTGTGGAATGCCATGCAAGGAGACAATTCTGGAGGTGTAGAGCTCTGCCAGCTGCGCTGCTGTGATAGACTCTTTGATAGGAAGAAAATGAGCCACTTTAGTGAGCTTGTCGATGACGACGAAGATGGCATCATTTCCACGCTTGGACTTAGGAAAGCCAGTCACGAAGTCCATTTCGATATGATCAAACTTCCATTCTGGAATAGCAAGAGGTTGGAGTAGACCAGCTGGTCGTTGGTGTTCTGCTTTTACCCTTCTGCAGACATCACATTCATTCACGAATTGAGCAATCTCTCGCTTCATTCGAGTCCACCAAGACGACTGCTTGAGGTCATGGTACATCTTCGTACTTCCAGGATGAATGGATAAGAGTGAATTGTGCGCCTCGTTCATAACGACTTTCTGTAGATCACCCTTTGGAACCACAATCCGGTCCTCGAAGAAAAGAGTATCTCTGTCATCAACGCGATAGCACTTGTATTTGGAAATGCCCTTGTCAATACCAGGTTTCACCTTCTTCACCATGGTATCCAGCAGTTGTGCCTCACGAATTTGATGTTCCAAAGTAGGAGAGACTATGAGGTTGGCAGGAAAGCCTTGAGGAACAACTTGGAGATTCAACTTGCGGAAAGCTTCACAAAGATCCGGTTGAAAGGGCTTGAGGATTAAGCTGTTGCAATAAGCCTTCCTGCTCAAAGCGTCTGCAATCACATTAGCCTTGCCTGGAGTATATTCAATACTCGGATTATACTCTTGAATCATTTCGACCCATCGAGTTTGCCTGAGGTTGTGGTTGGGCTGAGTGAAGATGTACTTGAGACTCTTGTGATCGGTGAATATGTCCACTTTCCTTCCCAACAAGAGATGTCTCCATGTTATCAACGCATGGACAACTGCCGCCAACTCAAGATCGTGATTGGGGTAGTTCTTTTCGTTGGGCTTCAACTGACGAGAGGTATAGGACACAACCTTCTTCTCTTGCACTAACACAGCACCGAGACCTTGAAGAGAAGCATCACAGAAAACTTCATAAGGCTTGGATTGGTCAGGAGGAGTCAAAACTGGAGCAGTCACGAGTTTCTCTTTGATAGCGTTGAAAGCAACGTCACACTCAGGAGACCAGACATACTTCACATGCTTCTGGAGGAGGTTGGAAAGAGGCTTTGCAATCTTTGAGAAATTCTCAATGAATCTTCGGCAATAGCTTGCAAGTCCAAGAAAACTACGAAGCTGAGGTTCCCAATTCAAAACTGCAGACACCCTTTCGGGATTAATAGCAATGCCCTTGGAAGAGATGATATGCCCAAGGTAAAGAACTTCATCAAGCCAGAATTCACATTTGGAGAACTTCGCATAGAATTGATACTCTCTGAGCTTGTCGAGCACCAATCGCAAATGTTTGGCATGATCCTTCTTATTCTTGGAGAAGACCAATATATCATCGAGATAGACCAAGACAAATTCATTGGTGTAGGGGTTGAAGATGAAGTTCATCATTCGAGAGAAAGTTGGAGGAGCATTGACAAGGCCGAAAGACATGACAGTATATTCATAAGAACCAAAGCTTGTTCTGAATGCTGTCTTGGGAATATCTTCTTCACGAATGCGAATCTGATGATAACCCATACGAAGGTCAAGCTTGGAGAACACTTTAGCACCTTTAAGTTGCTCGAATAGCTCAATGATGTTGGGAAGTGGGTACTTGTTCTTGCTTATCTTCTTGTTCAATGGACGGTAATCGACGCAAAGTCGGTCCGTGCCATCCTTCTTCTGGACAAAAAGAACACCACAACCCCAAGGAGATGAACTCGGTCTGATCAGACCCAGACGCTCTTGTTCATCGAGTTGTTTCTTCAATTCCTTCAACTCTTTTGGCCCAAGCTTGTATGGACGTTTGCAAACGGGTTCCATGCTAGGCTCAAGATCGATAACGAATTCAACTGGCCGGTGAGGAGGCATACCTGGAAGATCTTCTGGAAAGACATCTTGGTACTCACAAACGACTGGAATCTGAGAGATAGCATCCAATTCGCCCTTCTCATTGAGAGAAAACAACCGAATGGTTTCATCACAAGCGGCATAGATGATCACATCGTCAGAAGAGTGAGTCAATTGAATTTCCCTGGCAGCACAATCAAGCTGAGCCTTGTCCTTAGAAAGCCATTCCATCCCGAGAATAAGATCAATATCAGAGTCACCAAGAACCATAGGTTTAGCCAGAAATCTATAGTCGCCCATGTTGATAGAAACAACCGGAGCCATCATCTTGGTATTCATGAACAAACTCGGAGAGGAAACCGCTATTGGCTTAGGCAGATCGACAGTATGCAAATTGTTCAAGGATGCAAAAGGTCTTGAAATGAAAGAAATAGATGCACCGGTATCGAATAAAACTTTTGCAGGGACATCATTAACAGGAAGGTTACCCATGATCACTTCTGAAGAGTCCTCCGCTTGAGCTGCATTCATCATGTTCACCTTTGCAGACTTGGAATTATGCTTGACCACTGCATTGCTGGAAGATCTCACAAGAGGAGGAGGCGGAAGGCGCTTTTGGTTGAAGCACTTGTTCGCATAGTGACCCTTTTGCTGACATTTGTTGCAAGTCACCTCTGAGAGCGGACGATGATAAGGAGCATTTGGCCTTGGAGCTTGCTTCTGAGACTTGTTCTGATATCCATGGTTGGGTGGGTGGGAAGATCCATGACCACCTGAGTTCTTCTGCTGGTAAGGCTGACGGAACGGAGGAGGAGGAGGCAACCAGAACTTCTGTTGCTTGGCCGCCACTAGTGAGGAAGAAGAGGACTGAACTGCGTCCCTGACTCTCTTCTTAGATGCCTCACACTTGAGCTGAGCAGCTTCTTGTTTTAGTGCCATGTTGTAGAATTCATCATACTTTAACGGCTCAAAAAGCACGAGAGCTAGTTGCAGATCTTCTCTGAGGCCACGCCTGAATTGGTAAATCATGCTCTTCTCATCAGGGATGTCTTGCTTAGCAAAACGAGAGAGCTTCTGAAACTGAGTGTTGTATTGATACACAGACATGTTGCCTTGCTTGAGATTGCGGAACTCCTCACGCTTAGTCTCAACAACACTATCTGGAATGTGATGAGCTTTGAAGTCACGGCGGAAATCATCCCAGGTAATCACACGACCTCCTTTGGAATCTTTGTATTGTTGGAACCACTCAGCAGCTTGATCCTTGAGTTGAAAAGAGGCAAACTTGACAAAGTCCTCAGGTCTGACATTGCTACATTCGAAGTGCTTGTTGATGTCCACGAGCCAATCATCGGCGTCTGTGGCCTCGACACAGTAGCTGAAAGCCTTTGGCTGATTTGCAAGGAACTAATTGAGGGTAGCAAAATGCGGCTGATTGTTGCCCTGGCCTTGATTTCCGTGATTACCTTGCCCTTAGTTGCGATCTTGCAAGATCTGAATCAGAATCTGAGCGTTGGCATTGGTGGCTGTCATCAAGGCTTGGCATGCCTCCGGAGGCGGAGGTGGTGGCGGAGGGTTAGCCTGACTCCCTTCATTGCGTTCCGGATTCTGACGCGTTGGCGGAGCCATCCTGCAGAGGGTGACATCCATTAGCATCTTGAAAGACATATATTCAAGCTGAATCAAAGGATCGAAATTGCAACATATAGCCTTCACAATAAACATTCGAACAAGAATGAACGAATGAATTTCAAAGTAAAGCATCACACTTCCATAAGCTGAGAAGCCATTTAGATAAAGGTATGGAATCACCATCTGCCTTCGGAACAACTCGAATATCACAACTGAAAACAAAACAAAGGATTGGCTTGCAGAATAAGCCGGAACAAACATATGATAGATCCCATTTCATATCATGTGTCTGTTGGAAATATATCCTACGAGATACTTGAATTCCCACTTATAAACTCCCGAAACTTTCTGGTTATGCAATCAGGTGTTGGGGATACAGGGGACACAAAATATATCACCCAAACTAACAATACCTAGATCCAGCTGTATCCATCCTTCAACACATAACCAAGAAACCCTCGGAAATCGTTTACCTCAACCTTCGAAAAGCATCCGTTATACGAGTTATGGCAATACTCCCGCACTCGCCTTAGTACTGGGCTATCAGGTTATCTCACCAACAACTGTACAAAAGAGATTTTCGATGTCGGCGTACTAAACTCAGGTATTCCATAACTGCAACGATAAAATTATGACGACAACACGTCAGAGCTCAACTCCCCGGGACACTTCCACTAAACCCCTGCTGACAGGAGGCACCAAGACAATGTTGTCATCACAAAACCATCGGAACGATTCTAAGATACCCGCGTGATCCTAAATTTTTTTTAGTGAAATTTGAGAAGAGAAGAGTCAAAACTCTACGTCAGGATGCCTTACCAGAGCGATGAGGAGATTGGGAAGTAAAAAGAATTCCTAAACTCTCCGATACATAATTCCTAAATGACTCAAAACATTTTTCTAGACACAACTCGGCCGCTAAAAACGATCAATCAGTGGGGGCTCCTAAGGTCGGGGAAGGCTCTGATTACCAACTTGTAACGCCCTCGATGCGGCTATATCTCCCACGTGTCGAAGCACGACTTAGAGGCATAACCGCATTGAAAGCAATGTCGCAAGTGAGGTAATCTTCACATAACCCATGTAATACATAAGGGAAAAGAGATACATAGTTGGCTTACAGTCGCCACTTCACACAATACATAAATAAACATCCATCATCCAGATTACACTCAAGGTCCGACTACGGAACCAAAATGAAAGAAGACTACCCCAAAAGCTACACAGATCCCCGATCGTCCCAATTGGGCTCCACTACTGATCATCAGGAAAAGACACATAGTAACGACCACGTTCCTCGTCGAACTCCCACGTGAGCTCCGTTGCGTCATCTGCACTGGCATCGTAGGCACCTGCAACTGTTTTGGTAGAATCTGTGAGTCACGGGGACTCAGCAATCTCACACCCGCGAGATCAAGACTATTTAAGCTTAAAGGTAGGATAGGGTTGTGAGGTGGAGCTGCAGCAAGCGACTAGCATATATGGTGGCTAACAACGCAAAAGAGAGCGAGAAGAGAAGCAAAGAACGGTCGTGAAGCTAGAAGTGATCAAGAAGTGATCCTAGAACAACCTACGTCAAACATAATTCCAACACCGTGTTCACTTCCCGGACTCCGCCGAGAAGAGACCATCACGGTTACACACGCGGTTGATGTGTTTTAATTAAGGTCAACTTCGGGTTTTCTACAACCGGACATTAACAAATTCCCATCTGCCTCATAACCGCGGGCACGGCTTTCGAAAGTTAATACCCTGCAGGGGTGTCACAACTTAGCCCATTATAAGCTCTCACGATCAAAGAAGGATATTCCTTGTACCGGGAAGACCCGATCAGTCTCGGAGTCCCGGACTACAAGACATTTCGACAATGGTAAAACAAGACCAGCAAAGCCGCCCGAATGTGCCGACAAATCCCGATAGGAGCTGCACATATCTCGTTCTCATGGCACACCGGATGAGCAAGACGTCGGGTTGGCATAGACCCTGGTTGCCCAAGGGGCACCGGACATCGCTCGGTTTGGACCAGCAATCGAAGTAGAACTGGCCCGGGGGTTAAAAATAAAGATGACCCTCGGGCTCGCGAAAACCCGGGGGAAAAAGGCTTAGGTGGCAAATGGTAAAACCAAAGTTGGGCCTTGCTGGAGGAGTCTTATTCAAAGCGAACTTTCAAGGGGGTCCCATAAATCACCCAACAGTGTAAGGAACGCAAAATCAAGGAACATAACACCGGTATGACGGAAACTAGGGTGGAAGAGTGGAAAAAAACACCAGGCATAAGGCCGATCCTTCCACCCTTTACCAAGAATATAGATGCATTAATTAAAATAAGAGATATTGTGATATCCCAACATAAACATGTTCCGAAAAGGAACAAACTTCATCTTCACCTGCAACTAGCAACGCTATAAGAGGGGCTGAGCAAAGCGGTAACATAGCCAATCAACGATTTGCTAGGAAAGGATGGTTAGAGGTTTGACATGGCAATATGGGTGGCATGATATAGCAAGTGGTAGGTATCGCAACATAGGCATAACAAAAGAGCGAGCATCTAGCAAGCAAAGATAGAAGTGATTTCGAGGGTATGGTCATCTTGCCTGCAAGGTTCTCAGAGTTGTCGAAAGCTTGATCCTCGTAAGTGTTCTCACCAGGTTCCTCGTTCATGTACCCGTCTCCCGGCTGTACCCAAAACAAGATCACAAGCAAAGGAACAACTATCAACCACGATGCAATGCGCAATCAACATGATGCAAAACAAGGCATGATATGCGAGATGTGGTATGCAATGCATATGCGTGCTTCGGAAGGGAAAAGATGAACAAACATAATCTTGGCAAACCAAGTATGCCACTGGAAAGGTGAGGTGATTTCGGTTGAAATCGATATAAAGATCACCGGAATCGGATGCACGGTTTGCAAATGACAAGCAAAACAAGAATGACATATTTCTGCGTTTAACAGCATGATGCCACTTAGCATGCAACAAGAAATTAAGCTACTGCATCAAAAATATCAGCAAAGCATATGGAAGTGATCTACTCAAGATTCTTGACAAAAGATGAACACTGAGCAACAGCTAAATCACACCACAACAGGTTCAAACAAGCATGGAAAAAGTGCAAAACATATCAGCTTCACAGACTTGGTGAAAATAACATGCCAGAAATTAACATCAGGATGAAATGTTTAGAGCAAGCAAACAACATGCTACAGGAAGTAATATAGCAAAGAAAGGCATGGCATGAATCTACTCAAAGCAGTGAACAAAAGACCCTTACTGACCATGAGCCAAAAAGGACCAGAAAATAGAATAGCACCCATGTCAATTAAGCAAGTTTCGTTACAGTTTCCAGACTTTGCAGAAAACTGGACATGTCAAAAACAGATAGCAAGTAGGCATGTTTATGAGCTCGATGCACTCACTACAGAGCATTTCATGATAAATTAATCATTCAACCACCAAGAAGACAGGGCATAGAAGCTAATAATGGCAAGAACAACATCATAGCATGCAATGATCAACTACACCAAGCTTGGAAAAATCGAATAACATGTAAACAATCTGCCAGTAATATTTTATAGCAAAAGTAGAGCTCAATTGACTCAAGCTATGGCACACCATAATTACAAACAAAGGCACGGATGGATAGAGAAAATCCATATGTTCAAAACATCCTTACTGATCATGCTCAAAAGAGGCATAGATCTCTCTGAAACAACATGAACACATGGCATAAAAATAACAGCAGGGAATAACTTTGTGAAATTAGTCTCTGAAATCAGCAACATTATGATCCCTAGTTTCCATGCTTGTGCTAGTCACCACAAAGATCACAAAAATACATGGCATACACCCCTGGAAAGATAGCATGGCATATTACAAAACACATGTAGGGCTCAAGTTCATAGGATGCACACATCAATCATGGAAAAAATGACAAAAGTGCATGTACTGAAACAGATCTGAAAATAACATCACATAGCCCTCTTCCAACGGCATTTCGGGCATCAAGATTAGCTCAAATGAAAATGATGCAATGATATCAAATGATTTACTCATCGAGGCGAACTATTTGACATATTACACGCACGAGACGGAGCAGTATGCAGCAAGTTATGATGCGATGAACAATGCTAAAATATATGCAGAGAAAATGACAGACGAAATTGACCTAGGGTTCGTCGGCGCGGAAACCGAGGTGGCGGCGGATCTGGCCGGCGTTTCGCCGGAGATGGACAGGGACGGCGGCCGGAGTCAAAGGGAGGCGGATCCGGTCGGGCCGGACCAGATCCGCGCGAGGCGGCGGCGAGCGCGGCCGGACGGGCGACGGCAGCGCGGCGGGCGTCGTCGGCGGGCGGCGGCGCGGCGGTCCATGGTGGAGGCAGGCGGCGGTGGCGCGGAGTCTGTTGCGGCGGCGGGGATGCGCACCGCGGCGGAGGCGGGCGGCGGACGCGGGGCAACGCCCGCTGGTGACGGCGACGGCGTGATGAGCTCGGCGGCCCGACCCGGGCTCGGGCGGGCCGGCGCGCGGGGAGAGGCGAAGTGTGCGCGGGTGCCCACGTGGCACGCGGGGATTGGCCGCGGGGCGGCTGGCGGACGTGTCCCGCGCCGGGCGGACGCGTCCGGCGCGCGGAGGAAGAAGGGAGCTAGGGTTAGGGTAGGAGTGATCCGAAATTTCGGAGGGGGAGGTGTATTTATAGGTAGGAGGGGCTAGGAGGCTCCAAATTGAGCACGGTTTGCGGCCACAAGATCGTGATCGAACGGCGATGGACATGGGAGTGACTTAGATGGGTTATTGGGCTGATTTGGAGGGGTTTTGGGCTGCAACCCAAAAGAGGCTTTCACGGTTACCCGGTTAACCGTTGGAGTATCAAACGACCTCCGAATGACCCGAAACTTGACAGGCGGTCTACCGGTGCTATACCAAGGCCACTTGACAAACCTTGTTCCATTCCGAGAAAGTTTAAAACGCGCTCATGGGAAAAGGTAAAAGGGGACGCCGGGGAACATAGGAGCGCCGGATTGCAAAACGGACAACGGGGAAAATGCTTGGATTCATGAAACGAACACGTATGCGAATGCGATGCACATGATGACATGACATGAAATGCATGACAAGGACAAAATGCAAAACGAAGAAGAACCCAACCACGAGGGAATATCATATCACATAGCCGGAAATGGCAAGAGTTGGAGTTACAAATATGGCAAGTTACATCCGGGGTGTTACATGATCTCCAAGATGACCTCACATATTGAGAGTACCCTGTTCGCATTCTTGATCAAGCGGAGCCTGTCACTCGATGTTATAACATCAAGTTTCTCAAGGTTCAGTGGTCTCATCATTCCGAGAGAGAAGCTACTTGGGAGCGAGAATATCGTCTTCGACTGGAGTTCGCCACTTTTTTCCCACCGACTCCGGAATCTCGGGACAAGATTGTTTTGAGTGGGGGCGAGTTGTCACATCCCTAGTTCTAGTATGCACTAGGCTAGCCCTTCATGTGTGCATCATGTTTAAATTTCAAATGAACTTGAAATGGGGGTTGTTCAAACCCTAGCATCAAAAGGAATCCACTAGGTTCAACTAAAATATTTTCAGTGATTCCAAATGGCCTTCAAAAATGTTCATCATTTTTGGAAAATGCTTGAAACAGTAACCAGAGATGATGCACATTTTTCCATGACATTTGGATTTTTAAATCAATTCATATTGTATTTGAATTGGGGCTATTAATTCATATAAAATATTTAGTAGCTCCAGTACTTCTGATTTTTGGTGAAGGGCTTTGGATTACTTGTCCCTACAAAAATTATCAGACGCAACAAAAATAATTTAGTACTTAAAACTAAATCAAAACAAATTACCGAAAATAAAAAACAAAAAACAAAATAGAAAAAGGGAAACTTACCTGTGCAACCCGGCACTATGCAGCCGAGCCGCCAAACAGGCCGGCCCAGCCGACTGGCAGCGCCGGTCACCCCCAACATCTCGCCAGTAGGCCAGGGGCGTGTGGTCGTCGTGCGCACGCACACGCTGTGCCACCTCCTGCCTGCCTGCCCCTCTCCCCCGACACCTGGACGCCCTGGACGTCGCCACACAACACCCTGGCCCCTCTTAGTTCTCCCCATGCTCATCCCCGCCTCTGCCGCTCTCATGTGACTCCTCCAATGGTCCAATTAGTTTTTCTTCTAGTGCTTTATTTATTGAAAAATTTTGCTGCTTAGGTGACCCTGTTCTTGAACTTGCTTGTCAAACTTATTTGGTCCCAAGTAGTTCTAATGCATGATATTGTCTCTAGGCACTTGTGGGAGTAGTTGTTATCAATTTTATTGAGTTCGGTTCTCTTTTATTTTGAGTTACTAAAAATTTCAGAAATTTGTAGAGAAGGAAAATGATGAAGAGATTGTTGAGAGGCTCTTGGAGCCGAAGCTCGAAGGATAAGGAAAGTGAAGAGAATAAGAAGCCCAAATATAATCTTCCTCGCACCACGGAAGTCCATCCGTGTGAATGGCCTTGTGATGAGTTCTTGAGAGCAGCCGGGATTCATGATGATTTTTATTATTTGGCTGAGAATGCAGGCCTCACCGACTTCCTCCGCGACCAGCGCGAACAACACTTACCTCCTCTGGCCGGAGGCCATTTATGAGTACTAGAACCTGACACAAGTTCCAGATCCTGAGCCTGAGCCACCACTTGACCCTTATCGACAGTTAGTTTATCAGTGGGATCTGGAGGAGATCGCCAAACAGTGGCACCCTGAGGACCCTCCTAAGTACCTTGGAGAGAGCAGCTTCGATCCATGGGACTAGACCAACTTAGGCCAAAAGCCTAAGCTTGGGGGAGTATGTATTTCTCATCGATGTTACATTCATGTTCACACACATGCTAGTTGTCGGTGCTCATACTTTTTTATTGTATTATCCATGCTAGTTTATTTTCTTTTTCTTGCTTTCATCTTGTGTGTTTTAAAAACCTAAAGAAAAAAACCAAAAAAATTAGTTGTAGCTTTTAGCTAGTTTACTTTCCATGCCTGTAGTAGTAATAATTAAAAGAAAACCCCAAAAGATTTCTCGTTCTTCTTTTGCTTGTTGGGAGCTTTCCCGTGTAAATAGTTTTATTTCTTTTCTTTGGGGGTCGAGAGGAGAAGACCATAATGAAAATGTTGAAGTGGCTCTTATATGCATTATTGTTGATTTAACCAAAAGCCCATGTTGCCTTGTCTTCTCCCTTGTATTAAAATGCTTGCAGATTCCAGCTTAGTCCAATTGCACATGCACTATTATTATTATCCACACCGTTCGGTCGTACAAGTGAAAGGCAATAATGACGATATATGATGAACTGATTGAGATGAGAGAAGCTGGTATGAACTCGACCTCTCTTGTTTTTGTAAATAAGATTAGTTCATTGTTCCTGATTCAGCCTATTGTCAACGAAACATGTTTGCAATGACAATTAGAGATTATAGTTGCTTATGCGAAGCTTAATTAGCTAGGAGTTTATAATGGTTTACCTTGCATGCCAACATGCTATTAAAATGGTTATGATGTGGTATGATAGGGTGGTATCGTCCTTTGAACGATTCGAGTGGCTTGACTTGGCACATGTTCACACATGTAGTTGAAACAAAATCAACATATCCTCCATGATATTTATGTTCATGGTCAATTATATCCTACTCATGCTTGCACTCAGTGTTGATTAGTTTTAATGCATGTTCATGACTGTTGTCGCTCTCTAGTTGGTCGCTTCCCAGTCTTTTTCTAGCCTTCACTTGTACTAAGTGGGAATACTTCTTGTGCATCCACTTCCATAAACCCCAAAGTTATCCCATATGAGTCCACCATACCTTCCTATATGCGGTATCTACCCGCCGTTCCAAGTAAATTTGTATGTGCCAAACTCTAAACCTTCAAATGAAATTCTGTTTTGTATGCTCGAATAGCTCATGTATCAACTAGGGATGTCTGTATCTTCCATGTTAGGTGGGTTATTCTCATGAGGAGTGGACTCTCGCTCCTCACTCACGAGAAAATGCCCAGTCCCATGCTCAAATTAAAATAATTGCAAACAAAACTCCCCTAGGACTGTTGTTAGTTGGAGGCACCCGTTGTTTCAGGCAAGCCATGGATTGATGCTTGTTGGTGGTGTGGGAGTATAAACTTTACCATTCTGCTTGGAAACTGCCCATAATGTGTGTAGCATGGAAGATATCGAGATCTCTCGGTTGTTATTTTGACAATGAAAGTATGTGTGGGATCTAGAAGTAAGAGTGTCTAGAGGGGGGGTGATTAGACACTTAGTGCTAAAGTTGCAGTTTTTAAGCCCTTTTGGTTTGAGTGGAGTTTTAGGCACAATTTCAACATACACAATACATATCGAGCAAGCATGCAAAGAGTATATAGGCAGCGGAAAGTAAAGCATGCAACTTGCAAGAATGTAAAGGGAAGGGTTTGGAGAATTCAAACGCTATTGGAGAAAAGGATGTTTTTCCCGTGGTTCGGATAGGTGGTGCTATCCTACATCCACGTTAGTGGACACTTCAACCCACGAAGGGTAACGGTTGCGCGAGTCCACGGAGGGCTCCACCCACGAAGGGTCCACGAAGAAGCAACCTTGTCTATCCCACCATGGCCAGCGCCCACGAAGGACTTGCCTCACTAGAGGTAGATCTTCAGGAAGTAGGCGATCTCCTTGCCCTTACAAACTCCTTGGTTCAACTCCGCAATCTTGTCGGAGGCTCCCAAGTGACACCTAGCCAATCTAGGAGACACCACTCTCCAAGAAGTAACAAATGGTGTGTTGGTGATGAACTCCTTGCTCTTGTGCTTCAAATTATAGTCTCCCCAACACTCAACTCTCTCTCACAGGATTTGGATTTGGTGGAAAGAAGATTTGAGTGGAAAGCAACTTGGGAAAGGCTAGAGATCAAGATTCATATGGTAGGAATGGAATATCTTGGTCTCAACACATGAGTAGGTGGTTCTCTCTCAGAACATATGAATTGGAAGTGTAGGTGTGTTCTGATGGCTCTCTCCACGAATGAAGAGGAGGTGGAGGGCTATATATAGCCTCCACTTAAAATCCAACCGTTACACACAATCTACCAATCTCGGTGGGACCGAATCAACAAACTCGGTCGGACCGAAATGGTAAACCTAGTGACCGTTAGAGATTTTCGGTGGGACTGACATGCATCTCGGTAGGACCGATGTGGTTAGGGTTTGGGCATAACGTAATCTCGGTGAGACCGATTACACAAACTCGGTGAGACCGATTTGGTAATTAGCTAACCAGAGAGTTGGTCAGGCAAACTCGGTGGGACCGATTTGCTCTTTCGGTCAGACCGAAAAGTTACAAAAGGGAAATAGAGAGTTTGTATTGTAATCTCGGTAGTACCGATTGCCTAAACTCGGTGAGACCGATTTTGACAATGGACATACACAGTGAGATTGCAATCCCATCTCGGTGTGACCGAGATCCCTATCGGTGAAACCGATTTGCTAGGGTTTGGCAATGGCTTATGACATATGAGAAACTCGGTGGCGCCGGATAGAAAGAATTGGTAGGTCCGAGTTTGACTTTGGGTTTAGGTCATATGTGTAAGTGGGAAAGTAGTTGAGGATTTTGGAGCATATCATTAAGCACATAGAGCAAAAGGCTCATTAAGCAACACCTCATCCCTTCTTAATAGTATTGGCTTTTCCTATAGACTCAATGTGATATTGGATCACTAAAAGTGTAAAATGAAGAGTCTTGAGCTTGAAGCTTTAGCCAATCCTTTGTCCTTATCATCTGAAGGAGTTCCCCAACCTTTAGTCCATGCCACTCCATTGTTGAACTTATCTGAAACATACTAGATAGAAACATTAGTCCAGCAAGAGATATGTTGACATTAATTACCAAAACCACCTGAGGAGCACTTGTGCTTTCAATCTCCCCCTTTTTGGTAATTGATGGCAACATACATAAAAGCTTTAGATAAAGATATAAAGAGTAGCAAGTAAAGCTTTGGAAGAACATGTAACAAGCATAGGCTCCCCCTACATGTATGCAATCATGTGAATATGAAATATAGAAGCACGTGGGAGCATAATCATGACAGAGTAAGCAATGTGTTACATGTATCTTGGCCATATGCATCAGAGCAAAAGATTATTATTAAGAGAAATACCTTCATGCTTATGAGTCCTTCTTGCAAACAGTATGTACAAAAGCAAGAATTCCTCATACTCATGATTCTGATGCATATACTTACCTTGTAGTCTTAAGTTGGCTTAGGATGGAATGAACCTGCACAAACAAGGTTAGATAACACAGATACATCCACTAGCCAGAGCAAACAAAAGAAAGCACAAGAGTACCAAGACTGGGATGACATGTAGAGAGTAAGTACAGAGCACACATTGAATCAGACATGTCCCCAAGAGTAAAGATATGCAATGAATTTGAATGATTTCTTTCCCTTAGATGTCTTGCTCCCCCTGATTTTGACATGGGATATTGGGAGAAGATAGGGAACAGAGAATCAGAGCTGAAAGATATAAATGAACAGAAGCACTAAAACACATTACTTTCCCCCAAAAAGACATGTGGCATCTCTCCTCTTAATCATCAAGCACCTGGGATCCTTGAGTATTCTCTCCCCCTGGAGATCTCTTTCTCCCCCTTAATACTTTCTCTCTTTCTCCCTGATGATGAGCTTTGATGTGATCTCTCTCTCTCCCATTGACATCAATTTCCAAGAAGGTCTTACTGGAATCTGTCGAAAAGGTTTGGTGCTTGAGATTTAGCATAAAGCAATGGTAAAACTGTGATGCTTGTAGAGGATAAGATTCATCGAGTGGAGCTGGATCAAAAGAAATATAGAATAAGTGGCAAACTGTTTTCCTGTTGCGAAATCGGTGACACCGAGCGTGAAGTTTCGGTGGTACCGAAAGAATTCAGTTGAGCCGAAAAGTTCAGTTTGGTGGAACCGAGTTTACTTCAGAGAAAATACTTGTCACCTCAGCTCACTAGTCAAATAAGATTTCACAAAGATTTGCAATGAATTAACTGAAAGATTTGCAAGGAATTTGATGCAGAATATGCAGAACAAAAAGAAGCAGAAAAGAATGAAAGTTCTAGATGAAGTTTTTTTTTGTTGAAAAAGAAGGAAACAAATATGCAAGGGACAAATACAATAACAAAAGAACACAAGAGAACTTCATCTAGAATTGGGCGGTGACATAGTCACCTATGTTAGAGTATATTGACTTAGGAGTCAAGTGAGAACACTTGATCATGGGTCATACTCATCGTTTAAGCTCAAAATGGGGTTACCATTTGTCGTTTAAGAATTTTGATGTATTCACATCTTGTTGAGTTGCTTTGACTCATGACTTGGAGTAAAGCTTCTCTAAGATGGAATAACATACCTTGGGTGGTGGTGTGGATCTTGCTCAAGTAGTTGAACTTGTGTGGGTGCTCGAGGTTGATGTAGCTCATCAAGAGTTGGGAGCACCACTTGGAGTTTGAGTTCATCTACCTACATGGGTTAGTTCTTGCAAGGAAAATCACTTGTATATCCAAAAATGACAATCTTGAAGCTCAATCATAGAATTTGTAAAAGGATATGTTCGAATGGTTTCATGCTTCCTTGTCGTCAACCACCGTTGTGTAGAGACTTGGTGATGTAGAGATTGCTCAAGACGAGAGTGAGTTGCAATCTCATAGAATTTGATTCAACCAAGTACCTACATGAGTTAGATATCATGCAAGATACAAATATATCCAAGACACAAGATAGTCATCATAAGAGATATATCATGGATTAGCCATAAGCTCATGTCTTGCATGTATCCAATGGAGTTTCTACTCCAAGTTTGAAGCATCAATGATGTTCAATTCTCCTCTTAACCTGCAAAACACTTTCTCATCAAGTGGTTTAGTGAATATATCCGCTAATTGCTTATCGGTGCGAACATGTTTAAGATCAATGTCACCCTTAGCAACATGATCTCGAATGAAATGATGACGAACTTCAATATGCTTAGTTCGATAATGTTGCACATGATTATGACCAATTTTGATAGCACTTTCATTATCACAAAGCAATGGAACATGTTTCACATAGACCCCATAATCTTTAAGAGTTTGGGTCATCCAAAGTAATTGAGCACAACATGAACCAGCGGCAATGTATTCCGCTTCGGCGGTGGATAGGGATACCGAGTTTTGTTTCTTGGAGGACAAAGACACAAGAGATCTACCAAGAAATTGACATGTACCCGAAGTGGACTTTCTATCAACCTTGTCTCCGGCATAATCCGAGTCGGAATACCCAACAAGATCGAAAGAGGACCTCTTAGGATACCAAATGCCAAAATTTGGTGTATGGATTAAGTATCTCACTATCCTTTTCACGGCTTTAAGATGACATTCTTTAGGAGCAGCTTGATATCGTGGACACATGCACACACTTAGCATAATGTCGGGGCGAGAGGCACATAGGTATAACAATGAACCAATCATAGAGCGATAAACCTTTTGATCAACCGGTTCACCATCTTTGGTCAAATCATTATGTCCACTAGTAGGCATGGGTGTAGACATACCTTTGCATTCTTGCATATTGAACTTCTTGAATAGGTCTTTGGTATACTTCGTTTGAGAGATAAATGTACATTCCTTAGTTTGCTTGATTTGCAAACCAAGAAAGAATTTGAGATCACTCATCATAGACATCTCAAACTTCTTTGACATAAGCTTTCCAAACTTTTCACTAAAAAGAGGGTTAGTAGAACCAAATATGATATCATCAACATAATTGTGGCATACAAATAATTCTCCATTAACTCTTTTAGTAAAAAGGGTAGAATCAATTTTTCCAATTTCAAAACCACTTGCAATAAGGAGCTTAGTCTGGCATTTATACCATGCTCTAGGAGCTTGTTTAAGACCGTAAAGTGCTTTGTGAAGTTTGTAAACATGATTAGGTTTCTTAGGATTGACAAAGCCGGGGGGGTTGTTTGACATAAACTTCCTCCTCTATTTCACCATTTAGAAAAGAACTTTTAATATCCATTTGGTACAAGGTGATATTGTGGTGATTAGCAAAGGCAAGTAAGATGCGAATGGACTCAAGTCTAGCAACGGGAGCATATGTCTCACCATAGTCCATACCTTCGACTTGTGTGTATCCTTGGGCAACGAGACGTGCTTTGTTGCGAACCACTTGTCCATCTTCATCTTGCTTGTTGTGAAACACCCATTTGGTACCGATGATGTTGTGGTTGTTGTCGGGCTTCTCAACCAATGTCCAAACTTGGTTTCTCTCAAAGTTGTGTAGCTCTTCGTCCATAGCATTTATCCAATCCGGATCCTTCAATGCTTCTTTGACCTTCATAGGTTCAATGCTAGAGATGAATGAATAGTTTTCACAGAAGTTAGCTAGACGAGTTTTTGAGCGAGTAATTCTCCCGGTTTGGATATCATTGTAGATCTGCTCGACGGGATGATCTTTGGCAATTCTTGCTCGAACTCGTGAAAGATTTTGCTTGGGTCTTCGTTGAACTTCTTCTTCATCTTGTTCTTCTTCATGATCTTCTTCATTGTTGACGTTGTTTTTCTCTTGTCGTGGTGGAGAAGGAGGTTGTTGATGTTCGTCTTGACGTATTTCCTCGTTTTCTTCATCTTGGTGTGTCCCACTTGTGGATGCTTCCGTGTCAACTCTTGGTTCACCTTGTCGTGAAGTAGAAGCTTCCACTTGGACGGACGGAGTATTCTCCTTCACCTCCGTTGGACGAATTTTGCCAATCGACAAGTCTTGAATTGCTTCCGAAGGGTCTTTGTCTCCGGTGAGGAGCTCGTATGCCGTCTTGCCGACTAGCTTGTGAAGATACAAGCGATTTGTTGCATGACAAGCCGTCTCAACCGCTTCTGCCCAGAAGTGCTTCGGCGTCTTGTACTCATCAAGCATCGTTCTCGCCATTTCGATGAGCGTCCGGCTTCCTCTCAACAACTCCATTTTGTTGAGGTGTGTACGTAGCCGAGAACTCATGTGAAATCCCTTCTTCATCAAGAAAGGTATCCACATTTGCGTTCTTGAACTCCGTTCCGTTGTCACTTCGAACCTTCTTGATCTTCACGTCAAACTGATTTTGGGCCTTTCTAGCGAAGTTTTTGAAGATCTTTTGGACCTGCGATTTATCATCAAGAAAGAACACCCACGTAAATCTTGAAAAATCATCAACTATAACTAGACCAAAGGAATTTCCACCGAGACTTTTGTAGGCATTGGAACCAAAGAGATCCATATGAAGTAGCTCAAGTGGCCTCTTTGTGGTCATGATGTTCTTCATGGGATGCCTTCCTCCAACCTGTTTACCTGATTGACAAGCACTGCAAAGTCTATCCTTATCAAATATGACATCGTTAACTCCAAGGATATGATTTCCTTTAATAAGCTTGTCAAGGTTTCTCATGCCAACATGACCTAGTCGTCTATGCCACAACCAACCTTTTGAGGATTTAGCAATAAAGCAAGTTTTAGGTTGTGCCCTTTTTGAGAAATCAACGATATAAAGGTCATCTCTACGTATACCGGTAAAGACCATTTTATGATTGTCTCGTCGAAACACTTGGCAATCTACCTCAGTAAATAGGACATTCAATCCGAAATCAGCAAGTCTAGATACTGAAAGTAAGTTGTAGCCAAGGGATTCAACAAGCATGACATTTTGAATGGAGCTATCGTGTGAGATGGCCACCTTACCAAGGCCAACCACCTTACCCTTTGAATTATCACCAAAGGTGACATATTTTCGAGGGCCGTCATTTAAAGCAAGCTCACGGAACATCTCTTCATCTCCGGTCATATGATCGGTACATCCACTGTGGAGAACCCATTCCTTTCCTCCTGACACATATCCTCGAAGATTAGCCATAAGACCAAAGTGTCTCATTGCATCATCGAGATCGGAGTCACTATCATCATCTTCCTCATAGTATCGATGTTCAACATCATCTTGTGATTGATCATATCCTAGAGAGGGTAATTCATTAGATAAATGATCATCAAAGTGGTCACTTTTATGAATTCTTATGGATTCGGTTATGATATCACCAATGATTCCAATATTTCCTTTAGAACGCATGAGATTGGTAAGCTCAAATAGACAATTACCAAAACTAGGATCACTAGAGTTCATTTTACTCAAGGCAATAGATTTATGGAGAATTTCATCCAAATTCTTCAAGGAATAATTGGGGAATCGTTCCTCAAGAAATTTCCATATAGTATAGGCGCATTTAAGAGTGGGTAAACTAGCAATGGCGTATTTGGGCAATCCTCTAATGATGAGCTCAACGGTTCTAAGATTGCGAACCATGTCAATATCTTCATCTAGAGTGGGATGCATAGGATCAACATGAGGAGCACAAGGACTAGCAATATACTTGTTCAAATGGTATTGAGTGAAAATCACAAGCATCTCATTTTTCCATTCATGAAAATACTCTTCATCAAGAATAGGCACTCTATGTCTAAGACTCCCTAAAGTAGACACATCCATCTTCCTCCAAAGGTGATTAAACCAAGGCAATGGAGACCAACGCTCTGATACCACTTGTAGGGTTTAGAAGTAGGAGTGTCTAGAGGGGGGTGATTAGACACTTAGTGCTAAAGTTGCAGTTTTTAAGCCCTTTTGGTTTGAGTGGAGTTTTAGGAACAATTTCAACATACACAATACATATCAAGCAAGCATGCAAAGAGTATATAGGCAGCGGAAAGTAAAGCATGCAACTTGCAAGAATGTAAAGGGAAGGGTTTGGAGAATTCAAACGCTATTGGAGACAAGGATGTTTTTCCCGTGGTTCGGATAGGTGGTGCTATCCTACATCCACATTAGTGGAGACTTCAACCCACGAAGGGTAACGGTTGCGCGAGTCCACGGAGGGCTCCACCCACGAAGGGTCCACGAAGAAGCAACCTTGTCTATCCCACCATGGCCATCGCCCACGAAGGACTTGCCTCACTAGAGGTAGATCTTCACGAAGTAGGCGATCTCCTTGCCCTTACAAACTCCTTGGTTCAACTCCACAATCTTGTCGGAGGCTCCCAAGTGACACCTAGCCAATCTAGGAGACACCACTCTCCAAGAAGTAACAAATGGTGTGTTGATGATGAACTCCTTGCTCTTGTGCTTCAAATGATAGTCTCCCCAACACTCAACTCTCTCTCACAGGATTTGGATTTGGTGGAAAGAAGATTTGAGTGGAAAGCAACTTGGGAAAGGCTAGAGATCAAGATTCATATGGTAGGAATGGAATATCTTGGTCTCAACACATGAGTAGGTGGTTCTCTCTCAGAACATATGAATTGGAAGTGTAGGTGTGTTCTGATGGCTCTCTCCACGAATGAAGAGGAGGTGCAGGGGTATATATAGCCTCCACTTAAAATCCAACCGTTACACACAATCTACCAATCTCGATGGGACCGAATCGACAAAATCGGTCGGACCAAAATGGTAAACCTAGTGACCGTTAGATATTTTCGGTGGGACTGACATGCATCTCGGTAGGACCGATGTGGTTAGGGTTTGGGCATAACGTAATCTCGGTGAGACCGATTACACAAACTCGGTGAGACCGATTTGGTAATTAGCTAACCAGAGAGTTGGTCAGGCAAACTCGGTGGGACCGATTTGCTCTTTCGGTGAGGCTGAAAAGTTACAAAAGGGAAACAGAGAGTTTGCATTGTAATCTCGGTAGTACCGATTGCCTAAACTCGGTGAGACCGATTTTGACAATGGACATACATAGTGAGATTGCAATCCCATCTCGGTGTGACCGAGATCCCTATCGGTGAAACCGATTTGCTAGGGTTTGGCAATGGCTTATGACATATGAGAAACTCGGTGGCGCCGGATAGAAAGAATCGGTAGGTCCGAGTTTGACTTTGGGTTTAGGTCATATGTGGAAGTGGGAAAGTAGTTGAGGATTTTGGAGCATATCATTAAGCACATAGAGCAAAAGGCTCATTAAGCAACACCTCATCCCTTCTTAATAGTATTGGCTTTTCCTATAGACTCAATGTGATCTTGGATCACTAAAAGTGTAAAATGAAGAGTCTTGAGCTTGAAGCTTTAGCCAATCCTTTGTCCTTATCATCTGAAGGAGTTCCCCCAACCTTTAGTCCATGCCACTCCATTGTTGAACTTATCTGAAACATACTAGATAGAAACATTAGTCCAACAAGAGATATGTTGACATTAATTACCAAAACTACCTGAGGAGCACTTGTGCTTCCAGTATGCCACTCAAAATATTATTTATCTCTATTTCAAAAATCGAGCTCTGGTACCACTACAAATCCCTGCTTCCCTCTACGAAGGGCCTATCTATTTACTTTTATGTTGAGTCGTCATCCTGTTATTAAGAATCACCAGTTGGAGAGCACCACTATCATTTGCATCGATTACTATTAATTTACATTGAGTATGACTGGATCTCTTTTACCATGAATTACAATGTTTAGTCAGTCCTTGATCTTCAAAGGTGCTCTGCATTTATGTTTTGCGGTCCCAGAAAGGGCTAGCGAGATGCCAGCTCGTTATATGATATTATGATTCTTTTGAGAAAGTGTTGTCATCCGAGATTTGCTATTATTTCTCGCTAGTTGATTATGCCATTGATATGAGTAAACATGAGATCTAAAAGTTATTGTGAATATGGTTAGTTCATAATCTTTGCTGAAAACTTGAATGCTGGCTTTACATATTTACAATAACAAGAGCAAACACAGTTTGTAAATTTTTTTCTATATCACTTTCAGTTTGTCAATCAAATTGCTTGAGGACAAGCAAAGGTTTAAGCTTGGGGTAGTTGTTACGTCTCCATCGTATATACTTTTCCAAACACTTTTGCCCTTGTTTTGGACTCTAACATGCACAATTTGAATGGAACTAAACCGGACTAACGCTGTTCTTAGCAGAATTGCCTTGGTGTTATTTTTGTGCACAAATAAAAGTTCTCGGAATGACCTGAAACTTCACCGAGAATATTTTTGGAATTTATAAAAAATACCGGCGAAAGAATCAAGATCAGGGGGCCCACACCCTGTCCACGAGGGTGGGGGCGCCCCCCTGCCTCGTGGGCCCCCTGGTGCTCCACCGACCTCAACTGCAACTCTATATATTCACGTTCGGGGAGAAAAAAATCAGAGAGAAGGTTTCATCTCATTTTATGATACAGAGCTGCCGTCAAGCCCTAAACTCTCTCGAGAGGGCTGATCTGGAGTCCGTTCGGGGCTCCGGAGAGGGGAATCCGTCGCCGTCGTCATCATCAACCTTCCTCCATCACCAATTTCATGATGCTCACCGTCGTGCTTGAGTAATTCCATCGTAGGCTTGCTGGACGGTGATGGGTTGGATGAGATTTATCATGTCATCGAGTTAGTTTTGTTAGAGTTTGATCCCTAGTACCCATTATGTTCTGAGATTGATGTTGCTATGACTTTGCTATGCTTAATGCTTGTTGTTGGTGTCAAAACCGGCAGATCTCGGGTAGGGGGTCCCGAACTGTGCTTCTAAGCGGGTGGTAACAGGAGACAAGGGACACAATGTTTTACCCAGGTTCGGGCCCTCTTGATGGAGGTAAAACCCTACGTCCTGCTTGATTAATATTGATGATCTGGGTAGTACAAGAGTAGATCTACCACGAGATCAAGGAGGCTAAACCCTAGAAGCTAGCCTATGGTATGATTGTTGTATGTTGGGGTTGGCCTACGGACTTAAACCCTCCGGTTTATATAGGCACCGGAGAGGGTTAGGGTTACACAAAGTCGGTTACAATGGTAGGAGATCTGAATATCCGTATCGCCAAGCTTGCCTTCCACGCCAAGGAAAGTCCCATCCGGACACGGGACGAAGTCTTCAATCTTGTATCTTCGTAGTCAAGGAGTCCGGCGGGAGGTATAGTCCGGCTACTCGGACACCCCCTAATCCAGGACTCCCTCAGTAGCCCCTGAACCAGGCTTCAATGACGACGAGTCCGTCCCGCAGATTGTCTTTGGCATTGCAAGGCGGTTTCCTCCTCCAAGTTCTTCATAAAAGTTTGTAAACACTAAGGGTAGTGTCCGGCTCTGCAAAATAAGTTTCCACATATTGCTATAGAGAGAATAATATTAACACAAATCTAATCTGCTGACGTATTCCATATCATGACATCACACTACGGACAAGCCTTTATTCGAATCGTTTTTACTTCCGCACCTCAGCGCATTTTGCGAGGCGGATTCCTTGGCACGTCTTGTCAAAGCAGAGATCGTGTCCCCTTTATTTACGGGATTCTCATCAATACGGACGTAGGCAACCCAATCGTGCCCATTAGCATGTTTTCTCGATTAAAGGCGAGTCTCAAACGGTTACGGGGAGGGCCCTTGGCATTCAACCTGTTATAAAGAGACCAAGGCCTTACTCCTTTTCAATTTCAAACGAGTTCGCCCGTCGCCTCGAGTTCCAACACCGTAGGCTCCAGATTCCAGGCGCTTCGGACCTTCGACAATGTCCGGTTCTGACCTTCGAGGCCGATGGATGCCCTCCTCTGTCACGGAGGAGGACGTGCTAAAGTTGAGAGAGGCCAAATTCTTGACCGGCGAAATTTCGCACAGGTTGCCTGCTCAAGGGCAGGCCATTCCCAGTCCCCAGCCTGGTGAGAGCGTGGTGTTCGTGTCTCACTTCCTTCGGGGGTTAGGCTTCCCAATGGATCCCTTCGTGAGGGGGCTGATGTTTTATTATGGGCTGGAATTCTATGACTTAGCTCCGGAGTCCATCCTCCATGTTTCCTCATTCATCGTCGTGTGCGAAGCGTTCCTCCATATCACTCCTCACTTCGGATTATGGCTCAAGACCTTTAAGGTAGAGCCGAAGATGATCGAGGGACGGCACGCAGAGTGCGGAGGCGCTGTTGTAAGCAAGAATGTTGGTGCTCCATGGCCCGAGGGCCCTTTTCAAGAGGAGCTCGGCTTATGGCAACGAGAGTGGTTGTATATCACCGTCCCCAGGGGCACCAAGTGGGTGGCGCCGCCTGCCTTTCGCTCGGGGCCCCCAGAGCAGCTAGGGTCGTGTGTCAACAAAGGCCTAGATTGGGGTCCACCCCTGGACATGCCTTTGTTGCAGGGCCGTATCAGGGATCTCTTAGAAAGAGGTCTCAGCCTGGTCAAAGTGACGCAAGTCATGCTGATCCGCCGAACACTGCCCGGCAAACGCCGCTCCCTTCGTCTATGGGAGTTTAATCCGGAGGGAGCGCGAGCTCTCCAGCACTTTATGGGCGCAACGCCCGCGGAGATGTATAAACTGTTCTTCGGATCACAAGCAATGTGTCCGGATTTGATCGAGGACGCGGGTCTGAGCTGCAATCGCCCGGATACTAAAGTAAGTAGCCTTGTGCCCGGACTTGTTATCCGTATATTTGTCATAAACTTGCCCCTAAAAGAGTTGTCCCTTTAAACAGGAGTGGATAGCGAAAGCAAAGCTGATCAGGTGTCCGGCTCCCCTCCCTGAGACCAGGCTGGATCCCGTCCTAGTCAGGATGTTGAAGATTGTGCCTTTGAGTGAAAGTGAAGGAGGGGACAAGGGAACTACGACCTCCTCGAAGGAGGCTGTTCGGAGGGAAGGAACCAAAAATTCCTCTCCTCCGGGGAAGAAAAGGACCGCCTCTGAAGACCCGGAGACCATGGCCTCAAAGCGGGGGGAAAATCCTCGTCAGAGGGTCCTGCGCCGGGGGGTACCTCGGCCGAATTATTCCCTCAAGGGGATCAGCCCTCCAGTGAGCCATAAGTGGAGAAAGGTTTACTTTTCGAGAGATGAGGGAAACCCTTGCTATATGTCTGAGAAGATTAACCGAAATTTTACCTTGTAGCTCGGACCTCGACCCTTCTTAGCAGAGCTCGTCTTTGGGGGACCTTCTTCAAGAGATGATGGAGAGCGGAACGCCTCCCCCTGCCGCACCACCTAGCGAGGCGGGCGACCCTGAGGTGTCGTCGCGGAGGGTTTCTCCGAATCCGGCAGGGGCGGAAGATAGCTATGTGGGCCCCCAAGGTTCTCCCCGTCCGGCCTTCGAAAGAGGCCATAGGACAAGTCCGGCACCGTCTGGTGCTCGGCCAGAGGAGCTGAAGAATCTGCTGGGACGAGCTTCTATCTCAGAGGAGCACTGTGCATTGATGGGCACGGTGATTGAAAGGATTTCGTCTGCGGAAAGAGGTTAGCACGAGGCCGTCAGTTTACTGACTGGTTTTGGGGTACGTTAGATAATGTACACTTTTGTTAGTTGCACATAAATAAGGTGCGCCCTGTGTAGATAGTAGCCCCTGAGACTCTGTGCGTTGTCAGACGGGATGGCGCGCAGAGGATCATAATCCCAGGTCTAAAATGTCGCTTTTGAATGTAGGTGGCGAAGTGTCCGGAATCCAGCCGGACTGTTGATTTTGCCGAACTAAAGCGGCAACTTGACGTGGCAGACGCCGACATTGCGCTCGTCAACAAGCGGCTTGATGAAGCTCAAGGTATGTAATTCCTCGGACGGCACCTGGTAAGAGGAGCTTTATGCCAGTATCTTACGATGTGTGTTCTTTGACGCAGATGGTGCGGCCGCCGTGGAGAGTCTTCGGGTTGAACTTGCCCGAGCTAAGGAACAAGCCAGGAAAAGTGATGCGGCTGCCGAGAAGGCCCTTGAAGAGCTGAGAGCTGAACAGGCTGCTCACTGCCGGAGCAAAAAAGAGATGGCCGAGATGGCCGTGAAGCTAAAAAGCGTTGCTGACCGTTGCAAGCTTCTTGAAAAAGAAGACAGGGAGACACAGATGGACTTAGAGAAGGCCGTTGCTGATGCCAAGGATGCTCGTTCTGCGATGAGAGCTGCGAAGGAGGAGCTGCGCCAGGCTGGGGAGATTGCGGCGGGAAAGCCCTTTATGCTGCGGAGGAAGTTTTGTGATCCGAAGCTTGCTCTGTTGGACCAGATGTGGAGTGTGGCGGATACCTATCTGGATTTGGCAGCGAGTGCTGCTGATGCGACCGAACACTTTCGAGATCAAGAAGATCGCGAAGTGGAGAAGCTTTTCTGGTCGCAGTTCCACAATCCAGAGCGTCCACTATCAGTGGACGATCGTCTGGCTCAATGGGCCGAACTGAATAGGTTGTCAGGACTCACCATGAAGTGTGTCATGAGTCACCTGTGGCCGGGGAAATCGGAGCCGAAGAGTTATTTCAGCTTGGTGCAGCAGTTCCTTGGTGCGGGTCGCGTATTAATGCAATTAAGAGGTCATCATGCATAGAGGGTGCGCGGATGGCTCTTGCCCGTGTCAAGACATACTGGGCGGAAATGGAGACCATAGTTGTTGCATCCCAAGATTCGGACAGAAGCCGAGTACCTGCCGAGCACTATTTTCAGGAAGTTCTGCAAGGCGCTCGTGTAATAGAGTCGCAGTGCTCGAAGGATGCTATGTTCGAATAGCATGTGCCATTGTAAGACGGTAGTTTGATAAATTGTAGGAACTTTTTATACTTGTGCCTGCAAGTATTGTAACACCTCCTGTGCGGCCGTTTAAAATATATAGAATCTGAAAGATGGCAGTCGTCGGCTTCAGCCCCCACGCAGATAATGCGGGGGTGTTCGCAAAAGGCACATTTTCACACTTGATCCAACGTCTTGGTCCTACAAAGGCAATCAGACTATAATGCTTTATCACTTTCACTTAGCCATAGGAGCTTGACAGTGGGACTACTTAGATAGCCCCTGGTGGCGACTGCGCTCGCCCGAGTTCGGGGCGCGTGTGTGCCCGGACGGGAAACGGCCCTTCGGTAATGCGGAGGAATCCTATAGATTCCGGGGAGTCATCGAGTGGTTGACCAGTCTCATGCTATATCATGACAGTCAGTTTTCGGCTTTCTCTACTGAGGTGCTCGCCTGGCCGAATTGGGGCACAATCGCAGTAGTTGTCCTAGTGCCGCCTTAGCCGACAGAGCGGAACGTAAGGCAGCCGAACACAGGAGCCGGGCAACCCAACATTTGACCAAAGACAAGATTCAGAGCTGATGCATATAAGGCCAAACTCGCTACGCCGAACACTCCCTAAGGTATTCGGTCTTTATGAGAGCGCGCGAGACAACGCTCTTAGGTATAAGCCCCTAGTGTCCAGGTACGCGCAGAAATTCTGACGTGGCCACATGCCAAGACGCCAGCCTCCTCCTTGGTTATACTACAGAGAACCAGGGGATGTGTATCAACAAGAGACAGTAAAAAAGGTTTACGCAGGGTCTTAATCTGAAACGAATCCTTGTAATGGGTCCCTGTTGCACGTCTGCGCCTGCGTCTCCGTTGTGCCGTATCCTGGACGGGCGCAGCACGACATTCATCTGTAAAAGAGAGGAACTAAGTTGAGAAAAGGTCGTGCCGAACAAAAGTTATATTAAATAAACAAAGTAGAAAGTGAAATATGTAAAATTGAGCTTCATTGTCTCTTATTTTATATGTGCGGAGCCCCTAGAGCAGGGGTATATGGCCATTAAGCCTTTATCGATGATACTTTTGTGCCGGACTCGTCTATCCGTGTCCGTGGTCTTAATGACCTGTTAAGATGTTTTGGCTGGTGAGGCCATTTTATTGTGGGGTTGTTAAAGCGGCCGCACAATCCTCCGCTCGGGGGAGGCGCACTCAATGCTTCCCCTCCAAAGAGATGATGCCTCGTGGACCGGGCATCTTAAGCGTAAGAGATGCATAATGCGGTATTGCGTTAAAGCAGGCGAAAGCTTCGCGTCCCAGCAGTGCTTGATAGCGACTTGAGAATGGGACAATGTGGAAAGTTAGCTTTTCGCGGCGGAAGTTATCGGTAGAGCCGAATATAACATCGAGCCGGAGAAAACCCATGCAATGGGTGTCCGGACCTGGCGTTACTCCTTGAAAGGAGGTTTTGCTGTGGCGAATTCTTGTTGGGTCTATCCCCATGTGGTGGATTGTGTCCTGATATATCAGGTTTAGACCACTGCCGTCGTACATCAAGACATATGTAAACTGGAGTCCATCAATTATTGGATCGAGTACCAAGGAAGTCCAGCCTGCGTTCCTGATACTTCTAGAATAGTCCAGATGACCGAAGATGATTGGTTTTGACAACCAGTGGCGAGACTCCTTTGGGATAGGCCGTATGGCGCATACCTTTATGGGTGCCGCACGTTTTGTAATGTGAAGTAAGTTTACTCTTTTTACTTCTTGTGGGAAATTATTTTGTTTCCTGGTGCTCTGCTTTTGGGATTCGTCATCGTCTTCACTTGGTGTGTCGAGCCCCTTGTGTTCAGCGTTGCGTCTGCCGGATTGTTTGAAAACCCAACAATCTCTGTGGATATGGTTAGCAGGCTTCCCGGGAGTACTGTGTATTTGACATATCCTATCCAAGATTTTGTTTAGGTTGGATAAATCATCTTTGGTATCCTGGAGGGGCGGCTTTTTCTGATTCTGCCGTGAGCTTTTGAATCCGGCGTTGACTGCCGTGTTTTTCAGACTATTTTCCTTGGTCCAGCTGTCGGCGTTCTGGGAACGAGGGTCCCCAGACTTGCCTGCCTGCGGCCTGTGGCGTGGCTTAAAGGGTGGCCCAGCACGGCCCATCTTCATCAACACGAGACTTAAGACCCCCGTGAGGGGCCAAGCCTCGCGGGGCGGACGACACGGAGCTTCCTCAGGCGCGGCCTCGTCAGGCTGGCTCACGAGGAGGCGGAGAGATCAAGGCGGGGTACCTCATGAGGTGCCCATGACGCAAGCCATGACGACCAAGGGTGCCAGGTGGGCGTCAGCCGTGCAGTGTCTCCCTTTCCTCTTTGGTGCAAACGGGGCAAGCGCAGTCGAGAGGATCAAGCAAAGGCATCCATTTCGGTGCAACGAGACCAAGACAAGTCCAACGGTGGGAAAGTGGTCATCGTGGAGCCCAGAACGGCGTCACCACATAACCTTTGGCAGGAGAGGACCAACTTTAGTCAGGATAAGTGTACCAGATGTTCCCCTTCAAAATGGCCAATTGTTTGCGCCCTTCCCGCTCAATATTTGGGAAGAGGCCCAGGGCTCTTGCCTATAAATAGGACTAGCCACCCCCAGGGTAAGGGGATCGGATCATCAGGTAACCAGTTAGAAAGACTCAGGCAACAAAGAGAGAGAGAGAGAGAGAGAGAGAGAGAGAGAGAAGGGCGGCTGAAGTCCTCCTAGCAGTTCATCGTCCTTGCTAAGAGCAGACCCTCGCGAGGCTGTTCTTCCTTGTATTGTTCATCATCATCAGCCCAAGAGGCAATCCACCCACCACAAACTAGAGTAGGGTATTACACCACAATGGTGGCCTGAACTAGTATAAACCTTGTGTCTCTTGTGTTCTTCCTTCTGTAGTTTAGATCTTTGCGAGACGGAGAGGTAGAGGGCGAAGTTTCCGCGCGCACCCCAGAGTTCGAACCTCAAGGGTCTGCCGGAACCCGAAATCCGACATTTGGCGCGCCAGGTAGGGGTGCGCCGGAATTTGTCTCCCACCGCCCCGCTCTCCTTCGACCGTCGCGCCCATGTCCGACGCACGTCGGGCCCGCGCTGAGCGCCGGGCCGCCATCGCTTCCCGCATCGCCCAGACGGCTCCCGTCGGCGGGCGTCCACATCGTTCCCCGTTGCCCGCCATCAACGCCTCCACCAGCCCGGCGGGGAACGAGCAGCAGGCATCATCTCAGCACCCGTCCGTGCGACAAGACGGCCGCACCGCCACTCCATCGCTCACACCAGCTGGTTCTTCGTCCCGCGCTTTCCGCGCACCCTTGGAGGCTCAAGCTGCGCTCATCGCGGCGAACGAGCTCCTGCGCTACCGTCCCGTCGACGACGTCTATGAAGAGTGGCTTGACCGCGTCGCCGAGCTCGTCCGCGCCGCAGCAGGCTCTCCCGCGCCGTCCGTTCCGATGCGTTGCACCCCGCCCCACGCGGGCAACAAAGCTCCGGGGGCGTACCAGCCGCCTCCTGTTCAAGAAGACGCGATGGCTCCAAGGCGCGCGGCCCCTGGCCGAAACCCGCTCCATCAGGCGCCGGCGCAGCACGAACGGAGCTGCCAAGAAGTCCCTCGTCTGCAAGAAGCTGCCCAGAGGCTCCCTGCTCCGGCACGTCGCGACCCTGCTCCCGCTCCCGCGTGTCAAGACCCCGCGCTGCTCCCAGCCGCAGTGCATGGGGACCCGCAAGACCAAGCTCTCCCTCAACCAAAGCCTTTCGTGGCCACCGCAGGCTGCCGTGCCTACACCACCGAGCTGCGTAGTGTCGCGTGGCTCGGTAAGTTCAAGCCAGACCTGCCTCCTCGCTACGACGGCACGACCGCCCCTGTAGAGTTCCTCCAGCTCTATGAGCTGGGCATCGAAGCTGCCAGCGGGGATGAAAAGGTCATGGTGAACTGGTTCCCCATGGCGCTCAAGGAAGGAGCCCGCACCTGGCTCCTAAATCTGGCTCCAGGTACAATCTCTTCCTGGGACCAGATGCGCACTTGCTTTATCGCCAACTTCCAAGGTACTCGCGACCGGCCACCTGCCGTGAGCGACATGCGCCGCATCAAGCAACAACCCGGAGAGACCCTGCAAAAGTACATCCAGCGCTTCAACAGTGCGTGCCTCAAGGTCCCCAAGGTGTCCGAGGAGGCCATCATCTCAGCCTTCTCCGACGGTGTGGGCGACGTCAAGATGAAGGAGGAGCTGGCGATGCATGAAGACCTGTGCACCTCCCTGGAGCTGTTCAACTTGGCGACCAAGTGCGCCAGGGCTGAGGAAGGACGTCTCTCCCTCCTCGAGCTGCCTGCCGCAGACCTAGAAGAGAAGAAGCCCAAGGCCAAGGACGTGAAGCGCAAGGGGGCTGCCGTGCTCGCGGCAGAACCGGACACCAAGCGGGGCAAGGATCTGCCTGAATCCTCCAGGGGCAGCCGGTACTGTGTGTACCACGACCTCCACACCCACAACACCAACAAATGCCAGGAACTCCACGCCGTGCGAGAAGGAAGGATCAGCCGTCGTCCTGACCGTGCTGACCGGGGCTACGGCCGAGGAGGAGGAAGAAACGCAGGACGCTGGGAAGACCGCGGTCCGCGCCAACGGTGGCGTGATCAACCTCGCGAGGACCGCTGGCGGGACCTGCCTCGTGAGGGGGACTGGCGGGATCAGCCTCGTGAGGATCGCCCACAAGGCAACGCAGGCCTCACTCCACTGCCGCCTCAGCCAAGGAGGAACATGGACCGCCATCAAGACGAGGGGGTTGGGGGCTTCCAGGAGCCACGCGCGATCGCCTGCATCCTGGGCGGAGCTCAAGCCCCAGCCTCCCAACGCATCTTCAAGTAGTTTGCCCGCGAAGTGAATGCAGTCCTCCCCAAGCTCGAAGCAACGCGCCCTCTCAGGTGGTCGGCGTGCGCCATCACGTTCAGCTCAGCGGATCAGCTCAAGTGCGCGGCCACAGCCGGAGTCCTCCCGATGCTTTGGTCCCCAATCATCAGCAACGTACTGGTCACCAGGACCCTCATCGATGGTGGGGCAGGGCTCAACGTCCTGTCCGTGGAAACGTTCAACAATCTCCAGGTGCCCTATGACCAGCTTCAGCCAACCAAGCCTTTCTCCGGAGTCACCGATGGCTCCACGGTCCCGATTGGGCAGGTCTGCCTCCCTGTCACCTTCGGGGCACGCAACAACTACCGCACCAAGCTCATCGACTTCGACATCGCCCACATCCGCCTGCCGTACAACGCCATCCTCGGGTACCCGGTGCTGGCCAAGTTCATGGCCGTAACTCACCATGGCTACAACGTCCTCAAGATACCAGGAAGTGGCGGAGTCATCACGGTGCCATGTGAAGAGAATGATGCAGTGTGTTCCCTGGAGCAAGCCTTTCAGGCCGCGTCACTGGAAGACCCGGATCGCGGAAGCAGGAGGCTTCCCGAGACCACCCACAAGAAGAAGAAGGCATCGTCTGGACCGACCCCTTAGGAGGCGGGCCCCTCAGGGCCCGCATCTGCCCAAGGGGAACCTCCTTTCATCGCATAGGAAAGTGCGCCTGGCGCCCTCCTCAGGCCAGGCTCGGGGGCTCTCCCCTGGAGGGCCACCGACCTGGCCGAGGTCACGAGGGAGGCGCTTGGGCACCACGTGGAGGCGTGTTTCGAAGCACGCTTCCCTCAAGAAGGAGCAAGGCAAGGAAGGTCAGACCAGCAGGAGTTCGTCAACAAGGCCGTTCAAGAACTACAGGAGTCAAGAATCATGAGAGGTTGCCGCCGTCTACCGGCAGTAGCCCCCCATCCAGGCGAGGATGGTGGGCTGCGCATCTGCATCGACGTACCAGGGCTCAATCAGGTCGCCACGATGGAGCGCCTTTGGCCCTCGCAAGTGGGGCGTTGTGAAGGTCCGCCCCACAGCTACGTTCGCATGCCTTACGACTTTCCGGGCACGGCTGCTACGTACCAGTGCCTCATGAGGGGCATCATGGAGGCTCAGGAAGACAGGCGTTCCGCAGCCTTGGCGGAGATGGAGATGATTCGCGAGGAGCCACCAGTGCCTCCGGAGCCTCCCGAGGCCCCTGGGCCTGGGGGCTTGTGAGGATCGGCTCCCGTAGCCCACCGAGTCTGCTGCACCAAAACCACTTCGTCCTCGACATCTTCAGGTGACGTCTTTCGAGTTTCGTTTCCAGCTGGGAGCGCTCACCCAGAGCTGCATTATTCCCAGGCCGCGTGGGTCCGTCCCTGTGGCGTGTATCCCTTAAATTTCAGGTTGTTAGCTTGCTTTGTTGGGGGCGCCCCTCGGGCTGCATCATCCCCAAGTCGCTCGGGCCAGGCCCAGCGGCATGTATCTCCTTTGCGTTTATTTCCGGATATGCATTCGCCCATCATGCTTGATTACTTGATGCATGTCCACGGCACCTGTTCTTCTCCATGTCGACCACATGTACGTTAAAGGGGGGTGCCTGAGCATCGTGACTCAGGGCTCTTACTGGCTCTCCAGCCCTCACCCTCTGGCCTTGTCCACGGCATCGCGACCTGGCATACCAGCGACGGCCGAGACAAGCTCGAGGGTCGGGACCCGTGGACGTAGAGTGCCGGCATCTAACCAAATTTGCAGGAACACATCACAAGATAAGGCCCAGTGCCAGGCGCAACCCACCTAGAGGTAGGGCCCTGTGAGTCCCGTGCTGGCTCACGGGTGCCCAGATACACCTCACCTAGCCCTACCGTGCCGGCGACGTGTCAGGGCGGGGCTGTACACGCCCCGGGGGCTCCTCCCGGAGGGGAGCCCCCTCCCACATACTAGTGGAAGCACCATGCTCCGCGCTGGCTGACGACACTGTCGAGGAGCGGCTATGCCCGTACACATACGGAAGCGCTATGCTCCGCGCTGGTGATAAACAACTGAGGGTGGCCCCCGGGCCGCATCAACCTCAGGGATCCCAGAGCTCAGTGTCTGGCCTCATCGCAACGCCTCCCCTCGGGAGCGCCGCGCGAGGGGGCTAGGCACGGGGGCTACGCCTGGGTCACGCCCAGACGTACGCCACCCAGCCAGGCCCCACGGGCCTGGTTCATCATGCGTCTCTCCCCGAGCGGAGCCAAGGTATGAAGGCCGTTTGAGCATGAAGGGGGACTCTTGAGCATCGCGACTCAGGAGCCTAACTGGTCCCGTAGCCCCTCACTCCCTAGTTCCGAAAGGCTAGCGCTGGGTGAGGCACGCGCGGGGCCAGGCTCTGCAGACGTAGAAAGGCACAATCACCTACAATTTGTTGTTCGCGCGTCAAGGGGGACTACTGAGCATCGCGACTCAGCAGCATAACTGGTCCCGTAGCCCCTCACTCCCTAGTTCCGAAAGGCTAGCGCTGGGTGAGGTACGCGCGGGGCCGGGCTCTGCAGACGTAGAACAGAAGATCCACCCACATCACACCTCCTTACTTGTTGTACGTGCGCCAAGGGGGACTCCTGAGCATCGCGACTCAGGAGCCTAACTTGTCACGTAGCCCCTCACTCCTTTGGTCCCGTCCTTGTTTTCGGTCGGGGCTAATGCTGGGTGAGGTACGCGCGAGGCCGGGCTCCGCCGGCGTAGAACACAAGCAAGTAGGGAGGAAAAGCAGAAAATTCAAGGAATTCAAAAGCAAATATTACAGTCCATACTGTTGTCACAATACCAAACGCAAGTTTAAACGCCTCCCCGAGGCATGATACGTGTGCAGGGATCAAAGGCAAGACAGGAGCAGGAGCGGAGTCACTTGTCGGCGGCGGAGCAGTGTGGAGTGGCTTCGCCTCGTGGAGCAGCGGGGCCGGCAGCGCCTTGCTTCGGCTTGGTATTGAAGGCCCGGAACTTCCCCAGCAGAGCCTCCGCGCAACCCTTCACGGCCTCGGCAGCGGCAACAGCACCCTCGCCGCTTACCGGCTCCAACAGGCTGTCGAGGTCGGCATCGGGGTCGCGAAGGTAGATGTGGGCAAAGACCCGCGTCAGCGCTGCAGAAGACAGGACACACACCTCGGCCTCAGCCGTGGGGCCAAGGCCAAGGACGACCTCCTCAAGGGCACGAACCAGGAAGGGAAGCAGCTGGGCGGGGCCGTCCTCGGCGCCGGCCAGCGGACTCTCCAGGCCGCTCTCGTAAAGCGTCTTCAGCGAGGAACGAGCCTTCTTCTCCATGTCCGCGAAGGCCACGTGATCCTCGGCAAGAACCCGGGCTTTGCCGTCCAGCTCAGCCTTCGTCGCCTCCAGCTCCTTCTTCAGCGCGCCTAGACGGCCGCGGCGCTTCTTGAGCTTGGCCTCCCGGCCCTCGATGGCCGGCTCGCGAGCCTTCACGCCTTCTTCTTGCTCCTGGCGAAGACGGGACCCTTTCGCGAGCTGGTCGTGCAGGCCTTGCAGCTCGTCCTCCAGTGCCCTACAACGATCACGGACTTCAACCACCTCCCACAGGGCTGCGTCTCGAGCAGCCTTCGCCTCGAGGACAGCCTCCCTCCCTTCATCGCAGGCCGTCGAGGCCTAAACCAGCGCTGCCCAAATCGAGGCGTCGGAGCGAATCCATCCCGAAGCTAGCTCCTGGCGTCCGGGCACCAGGCGAGGGTCGGCGCCAAGAAGATCCTGCCGTAGCCGGTCCAGTCCAGCAGCAGCACGCTCCAGGACGGCAGGAGGAGTTGCAGAAACAGCAGTCGGTGGAACGGGAGGAGAAGGTAGCGGCGGCGAGACCACAACATCCCGAGGCGGGGTCTGCTGTGCCCCGACGGTCGTGGTGGCGGCAGCAGGCAAAGGCACCTCAGGAGTCACTTGGGCCATGGGGGCTGAGCTCGCCCCAGCCAGCTCAGCCAGGCCTTGCGAAGGCGACCGAGCAGGAGAGGCCCATGCGTCGCGGTCACCGTCCCCCGCAGGCGGAGGCGCTACCGCGGATGGAGCCTCAGGAGCCCCCTTTGGCTTCTTCGCCGCGGGGGCCAGCCTATTCAAGAGATGCGAACGTCAAGCCTCGGTAGCGGAACAAGAAATAAAGACAAGGATCAAGCACTTACGGGTCGTCGCCGGTGAGCTCCGACAGCCTCCGGCCGAACTTGAAGCCCGACAGCCGTCTGGAAGGGTCAACCTCTAAAGCAGAAGGCGCGTCTGCAGGCTGCCTCGAGGCAGGGGCAGACCTGCGGGAGATCAGCCCGGTCCTGTCCTTCTTCTGGATCAGGCGCAAGATCCCGCCGACCTGCTCATCTCCATCCTCGTCATCATCACTCGAAGAAAGGCGGAGAGTGCGGGACCTGCGCTGGGGAAGGGGAGCCCTCGACTCTCCGTCGGTCGCCTCGGAGTCAGGCCTCTTCTCCCGCTCCTCTTCGTCCTCCTCTTCGCCGGAGTCACCGGAGGACACGTCCACCAGCCCCTCGGGAGCCGCTACGGGCACGGGCCCGTCCCCATTGAAGACGGGCATGGACTCCACCACTTGCTCCCAGTCGTCACGAAGGAACAAGGGCGCAGGCGCGCCCTCCAACCTTGCCACCTCGCCCCCGACCAGAGATTGGAGGACCGCGGCCAAATCTTCGTCGCCCAAGGCCGCGGGGCTCGGGTGAGGCCTCCACATCGGAGGTGAGTACTGCCGGAGTGGAGCCAGCTGGTGCTCCAGGAACTCCCTCAGCAGCGACGCGCCGGTCAGCTTCGCCGCCGCCAAACTGACTGGCCTCAGGTCCGCGTCCATCTTCTCCAACTCCGGTTTCGCGCGGGGGTCTGTGAGCTCCGCCCCGCACCAGTCACTGGAGCTCGCGGGATGCTCCGCGGGCAAGATCAGCCGAGGGTGGATGCGCCCGGCATCTACCAAGACCCACTTGCTCCTGAAGCCCTCGATCCTCTTCCCGGGCTTCGAAATGGCAATGGTGCCTCCATACGCGACGAAGCTCGCACACGCGGAGGGAGAACCGCGAGTGACCCGGAGGGAGAAGTAGTGACGCAGCAAGGCCACTGAGGGCTGCACCCCCACGTGAGCCTCGCAATAGTAGGCAAAGATCGCAAGGAGAAGGACGGAGTTGGGGTGGAGATGCAGAGCCTGTAAGTTGTAATGGTGGACGACAGAGAAGAAGAACTCGGAGAAGGGAGGCACCAGGCTAGCAGCAATGGAGCTTACGAAGAGAGGGTAAAAGGTGCTCCCTCGGCCCTCAGGGGTGGCGGAGCTAGCCTTGAACACCTGCGCCCCGTCGATGCCCTGCGCCGCCGCCAACCTGCGCAGCGAGGCAAAACCCGCCTCCAACACGCTCGGCGAGTCTAGAGCAGGCGAGTACCAAGCCTCGGCCGGAGACTGACGAGGCGCCATGGCTGCCTAGGTCATGCAGATGAGGCAGATCTAGAAACTTGGAGGAAGAGAGGAGAGGCGCAAGAAAGGGGATCTAAGGAGCAACCGGAGAAAGAGAAGAGCAAAGCCTGCACAGATCCCGCTCCTTTAATAACCTGCACGGTTGCTGAAGCACTCTGTCCAATCAACCGCCATGCGGCGCCCCAGGCCACAGGCTGTTAGGGCCCGCGGCGCTTCGCCCTTGCCCTTTCGCCTCTCAGCACGGCCAAGTCCGGGCGCGCCTTGGGCCCGGGGGCTACTGTCGGCGTTCTGGGAACGGGGGTCCCCAGACTTGCCTGCCTGCGGCCTGCGGCATGGCTTAAAGGGGGGCCCAGCACGGCCCAGCTTCATCAACACGAGACTCAAGACCCTCGCGAGGGGCCAAGCCTCGCGGGGCGGACGGCACGGAGCATCCTCAGGCACGGCCTCGTCATGCTGACTCACGAGGAGGCGGAGAGATCAAGGTGGGGTACCTCATGAGGTGCCCATGACGCAAGCCATGACGACCAAGGGTGCCAGGCGGGCGCCAGCCACGCAGTGTCTCCCTTTCCTCTTTGGTGCAAAGGGGGCAAGCGCAGGCAAGAGGATCAAGCAAAGGCATCCATTTCGGTGCAACGAGACCAAGACCAGTCCAACGGTGGGAAAGAGGTCATCGTGGAGCCCAGAACGGCGTCACCATAGAGCCTTTGGCAGGCGAGGACCAACTTTAGTCAGGATAAGTGTACCAGATGTTCCCCTTCAAAATGGCCAATTGTTGGCGCCCTTCCTGCTCAATATTTGGGAAGAGGCCCAGGGCCCTTGCCTATAAATAGGACTAGCCACCCCCAGGGTAAGGGGATCGGATCATCAGGTAACCAGTTAGAAAGACTCAGGCAACAAAGAGAGAGAGAGCGAGAGAGAGAGAGAGAGAGAGAGAGAGAGAGAGGGAGAGAGAGAAGGGCTGCTGAACTCCTCCTAGCAGTTCATCGTCCTTGCTAAGAGCAGACCCTCGCGAGGCTGTTCTTCCTTGTATTGTTCATCATCATCATCCCAAGAGGCAATCCACCCACCACAAACTAGAGTAGGGTATTACACCACAATGGTGGCCCGAACTAGTATAAACCTTGTGTCTCTTGTGCTGTTCTTTCTGTAGTTTAGATCTTTGCGAGACGGAGAGGTAGAGGGCGAAGTTTCCGCGCGCACCCCAGAGTTTGAACCTCAAGGGTCTGCCGGAACCCAAAATCCGACACCGGCGACGATCCTTATTGCGTCGCGGTTTTCCGTTTCCATCCCTAGTTTCAGATGTACTTGGGTCGCTGGTGCTACATCTTGCCAACCAGCTGTTCTCACTTGCGCAAAAGCGGGTCATGAGGCTTGTCAATGCGGCCATTGTTCTTGGATTTTCTTGGCCGAGGTGTCTGGTGAGTCATTCGTCTCGAACGTTGTGCCTAAAAGCTGCTAGGGCTTCGGCGTCCGGACAGTCGACTATCTGATTCTTCTTAGTAAGAAATCTATTCCAGAATTGCCGAGTTGACTCTCCGGGCTGTTGGGTAATGTGACTAATTTCGTCTGCATCCAGAGGGCGGACATAGGTCCCTCGAAAATTTGCTCGTTAAGCATCCTCGAGCTCTTCCCAACTTCCAATTATGTTTTCAGGAAGGCTTTTCAGCCAATGCCGGGCTGGCCCTTTAAGCTTGAGGGGTAATTATTTGATGGCGTGGAGGTCATCTCCTCTAGCCATATGTATGTGGAGGATATAATCCTCGATCCACACTCCAGGGTCTGTTGTTCTGTCGTATGGCTCTATGTTTACGGGTTTGAATCCCGCTGGAAATTCATAATCCAGGACCTCATCGGTGAAACATAGGGGGTGTGCGGCGCCCCTGTATTTGGGTGTGCCGGATTCGGATACTGGCTTTATTGCATTGCTTACGAGAGCTTGATTTCTTGGCCCATAAATGGACCTGGCTGGGCCATCTTTTTGATGCGAATCCTTAAGTGGGTCGCGTGCCGGCTTAAGTGCGGCGCCGCGTGCCGCTTTATGCTGGCCATGGGGTCGTCTATCCGACCGGGTGGCTTTCTTACTTTTTGAATGCTAGGGCTCTAAGGCCTCTTCGTCGAATTCGGGCAGTAGCTTTCGCTTCAGATAGCTTTTAGTGTGGCGACTTCCGCAGTTTTTAGCTTCCACTTCTGCTTTTTCAGGCTGCGTGCGGTTGCAACGAGCCTTTTGTGGAGGTTCTTCTGCTCCGTGGGCTCATACGGCGTAAGGTCGTTCAGAATGCCATTTTCGCCGGGGGAGGATTGTTCGGTTTCTTTATCCGGGTTGCCCTGTTCGGACGGTTGCTCTAAGGCATGCTCATCGTCTGCCGGCTCATCCTGCTCTATGGCTCGGTCTGCATCGAGGCGGGGCTTGGGGCGGCGTTTACGCCGACGCTTTGATTCTTTTTCGAGAGATCGATCCCTCGTTCCATCCCTGTGTTCCTCGTTGTCGCTTCCTTTAGGTGTATCCACCATGTACACATCATGAGATGAGGTGGCCGTCCAATGCCCTATAGGCGTTGGTTCATATGTGTCTCCTGCATCGTCGTCCATGTCGTCGATGTCTTCGTAGTCGAAGTTGAGCACGTCGTTTAAATTATCGACGGTGGCTACCAAATGGGTGGTGGGTGGGTTTTGAATTTCTTCATCATCCGTATCCCATCCTTGCTAACTGTAGTCCGACCAGGGCTCTCCTGATAAAGAGAAAGACTTTAGTGACTTCAGGATGTCGCCGAAGGGCAGTGCTGAAAGATATCTGCGGCGGCACCCAATCGGATTCGATCGGCGGGCGCGCAGAGGGCTCAGAGTCCGGAGAGGAATCCGGCCCCTCGGAGTCACAGGTCTTGCGGGGTGCGGGGCTGGCGTTCGGCTTGATCGCCTTTGAGATTGCAGCCCCCGAGGCGGCGTCCAACCACTCATCCTCGATCGGCGTAGTAGGTTCCGAATTGAGGGTCGGAACCAATGCGCGTGCAGCCTCCAGGACACTGTTCGGCGGTAGAGCTAGATCATGCCCATCGAAACAATGCGGCACGCTCGGCAGTGGCTCGAATCCGTCGAAGATCAAGTCCCCGCGGATGTCAGCCGTGTAGTTTAAACTTCCAAATCTGACCTGATGGCCAGGGGCGTAGCTTTTGATCTGCTCCAGGTGGCCAAGTGAATTGGCCCGCAGTGCGAAGCCGCCGAAGACGAAGATTTGTCCGGGGAGAAAAGTCTCACCCTGAACCGCATCGTTGTTGATGATCAAAGGAGCCATCGGACCTAAAAGCGACGACACAGAGGAACTCTCAATGAAAGCACCAATGTCGGTGTCAAAACCGGCGGATCTCGGGTAGGGGGTCCCGAACTGTGCGTCTAGGCGGATGGTAACAGGAGACAAGGGACACAATGTTTTACCCAGGTTTGGGCCCTCTTGATGAAGGTAAAACCCTACGTCCTGCTTGATTAATATTGATGATATGGGTAGTACAAGAGTAGATCTACCACGAGATCAAGGAGGCTAAACCCTAGAAGCTAGCCTATGGTATGATTGTTGTATGTTGGGGTTGGCCTACGGACTAAAACCCTCCGGTTTATATAGGCACCGGAGAGGGTTAGGGTTACACAAAGTCGGTTACAATGGTAGGAGATCTGAATATCCGTATCGCCAAGCTTGCCTTCCATGCCAAGCAAAGTCCCATCCGGACACGGGACGAAGTCTTCAATCTTGTATCTTCATAGTCAAGGAGTCCGGCGAGAGGTATAGTCTGGCTACCCGGACACCCCCTAATCCAGGACTCCCTCACTTGTCACTAGGGCCCGAGTGCCATGATTTCATATCTGAACCTATTATGTTTTCATGAATATATGTGAGTTCTTGATCCTATCATGCAAGTCAATGGTCACCTACTATGTGTTATGATCCAGTAACCCCAAAGTGACAATAATCAGAACCACTCCCGGTGATGACCGTAGTTTGAGGAGTTCATGTATCCACTAAGTCTTAATGCTTTGGTCTGGTACTCTATTAAAAGGAGGCCTTAATATCCCTTAGTTTTCAATAGGACCCCGCTGCCACGGGAGGGTAGGACAAATGATGTCATGCAAGTTTTTTTCCATAAGCATGTATGACTATATTTGGAATACATGCCTACATTGCATTGATGAACTGGAGCTAGTTCTGTGTCACCCTATGTCATAACTGTTGCATGAAGAATCGCATCCGACATAATTATCCATCACTGATCCATTGCCTATGAGCTTTTCACATATTGATCTTTGCTTAGTTACTTTACCGTTGCCACTATTACAATTACTACAAAATTGCTACTGTTACTTTTGCCACTGTTACCGTTACTTCCATACTAATTTTCTACTAAATACTTTGCTGCAGATATTAAGTCTTACAGGTGTCGTTGAATTGACAACTCAACTGCTAATACTTGAGAATATTCTTTGGCTCCCCTTCTGTCGAATCAATAAATTTGGGTTGAATACTCTACCCGCTAAAACGGTTGCGATCCCCTATACTTGTGGGTTATCAAGGGGGGGTGGGGCCAAGAGGGGTGAGATGTAGGTCGGGGGACGTGTGGTGTCATGGGTTCGAGCAGCGTCGTGGGAATCGCGTGTGGCTATGGTAGAAACTTGATGCTCACCGCATTTCAGCTGGCCCAGATGTCATGCACATAAAGGCAGACGGGCGGTGCCGAGAGGGGTGAGGCGCACATCACGGGACGTGGTGCCGTGGGTTGGAGTGGTGTCATGGGAATCACGAGTGGCAGTTGATGAAACATGATGGTCGCTGTAGTTCAACTTCCATGGACAAGCTGTCATGTCTACGGACACATGCATTGCATACCGATCACTAGAAGGAGTAGTAGAGAAGGCTAGGCTGATAAATAGTACCTTATAGTCAAGCGGACCTACGCTACTACTTGTTCCAAAGACATGGACACCATCCAAATAGTTCATCTATATCAATATACACAGAGAGAAAATATTTTTTTACAAGAGAGGAAATAGTTCATCCATCCATAATGCCATGCTTCTCATTTTCTGTGGGAGACGGTTTCGCAACAAGCTCTTTGGACCTTGCAGCTATGTCGAAACTCACACGGGCATCGAGGGCAACATATTTTATCCGCTCGTACATCAAGGGATAATTCTCCCATCCAGACGACCTTAATGCTAGCATCTCGTAACCCTTTTTAAGATTTGTTCCGAGCACAAAATATGCTACGTCGAATAGGGATGGTGTCTGTATATCACAAACTTCTACAGGAATTTTGATTTTAGTTTGTAGGTCAGTGATGCTTTTCAAGTCAAGGTTGTATGGTGCCTGCTTCTATTTGTCCGCTTCGATGGCTGCCTCACAGAAGTATATGTCCTCCCGAGATAAGAAATCGTGGAGCTCATCTGGTATGGAGGGCTAGTGTATGATGTGGTACACCAAAACATCATCTTTGAGGCACAGCTGAAGGACAGTGGCGCGTTGGATGTTCCCAGTGGCACGCTCCGTGTACTCTGCGTCGAGACCGATGACCTTCATCTCTAGCTTTTTGAGGGAGTTGGGTACATTGTTGATCCACTTCCGAACAACCCTTGGGTGGACGGTGTTGGTGGCAACTATGCTCAATGAGCCTTCGATGAGTACATGTTGGACGCTAAAAACCTGCATCTGGATCTCTTTCGCCATTTGGGACCGCTGGACTGGAGGGCTATGGTTTGAAGAATTAGGATTAGATGGCTAGTCTAAATGAAGAAGATGATTATTTAAAGGGGCTTCGAAATTACTCTAGGAGTATGCGAAGAGGTTAAAACAATGTGAATGCAGTGGGGTTTGGATGCACATGAAGATGAAGGAGAGGTGAAGAAGCCAAGTAAAATTGGTTCTTGATGGAGAAGTAAATGGGAGAAGTGGCTTGCAGGTAGTTGATTAGATGACTAGGTAGACTAAACGAAAAGGCTATGCGGGTAGACTGAGGAGTTGTACCTATTTGTGTACATGCCCATACTTCTAGCGCTACATGTGCCACTGGCTAGTTGAGGTCACTCTTTTGAATCACCGTGGCGAGACATTTTATGATTCCTTTTTATTTCTGCACCCCTCCTGAGAGGTGGGACCTATGCAAACAGATATAAAAATTGTGTCGTAGCTGGTTCGGATGGATATTGGCGCGTGCATGGGAGTCACAACATTCTCTGGTTAAGGAATATGAGGTTATCCTCAAAAAACAAAAATCCCTTCTTCGCGCTTCCGCATGCACAAGAATTTGGTTCTGCTTGCAATATGGATGATAACTAGAGGATGAAGTGAACCTAGAGGCATGCTAGCACGGGAGACCTATTTCCGCTATACAGTACTACTCCATATGTTCCTACTAGTAGTAGTACAACTTTGGTACACTTGATGGTCAAAATATTATTCATACGGTCTTCACAATGAAGTGACAAGACCCAGCGCCTGAGGTGACAATAGTGCATGCGGCATGTTTGGGTTACCAAAGTCAACCTCACCTTGTGCACTATGCAGTCACTGTCACCGCCGCTGTATAGCATGCCTCGCCTTGTCTCCCTCTCCCCTAACACCACTCCACCTTTATCTCCGTATGGCCGGAGATCCTGAGCTCACTCTTCATCATCTCACTGTGCCCCTGCGTACCCTCGCCTCGCTCGCCCCCCCCCAGTACCACTATGTCGCGGGAAACCATGACCAGCCATGGGGCCAGGAGGCCCCTTGCTGGTTCGGAAAGGGGGCGTCGCATTGCACAAAGACCAGACGAACGTGTGGCAGCACGATAGAGATCTCGCAGGCATTTTTACCCAGGTTCGGGCCGCTGCGAGGCGTAAAACCCTACTCCTGCTTTGGTGGATTGATGGTGGAAAGGTGGTGGCGGAGCATAGTACACTTGCCCGGCAAGGGTTGCCTCGGGGCGGCAGTGGGTACACACGTATGGGGGTGTGAGTTATCCAACCTTCCAACCCTCTCTACGGTTGCCATGGACCTCCTTTTGTAGATCAAGGGGTTACCTCAATGGCAAAGTAGTCATTATGCACTGATAAGATAGAAAACAGTGTTATCATACCTAACTCTGCAGGCTGACAGGGCGCATTAAATTCACCACTCAATGTCACATAATTGGTTGCCCGGCAAGGCTTGTCGGGCTATCTCGCTTGCTCCACACGTGTTTACTTGACACGTTGCAGGACGGGTGCCATCTGCAGGTGTTTCTTGTAAGGATAGGTTGCCATGTGGTGAATGGCTGCCACTTAGTCACTTTGTGGCTTGACACAACACTGATTGACGACGTGGGTTGTGGTGGAGTAGTTGGTGAGGTGGTTTTGCCTCTGTGTGTCCCGGCAGGCCCTGCCGGGACGTCTTCTCCCGGGGGTGGCCTCGCCCCTTGCCGAGCTCGCCTGCCCGGCAAAGGAGGCCCTTCTCCTGATAGTATCTTGCTTCTCTAGCTTGGTCTTGGCCCCTTTGATCTGCATGTTGGTCCTTCGAATATCTTCGTCCCTTGCATTCTGACTAGGGTTGGTGCTTCAATCTTGTCCCCGTGCCTGTGCAAAGTCTGGTCAACAGACCATGGGTTTGTTGTACCGATAGAAGCCCCTGGGCCTGCCCCAAACATGCTGCTGAGCATCGTCGGCGTAGGGCCTAATTAGTGCACATGCGACCAGGCCTCGCCCCACGATCATGGGGCGGAAACTGCTATCCCAATTACCTCCCATTTCTCACGCACCTGCCACGTGTTTCGCATGCATTGGGTGTGGTAGGTGGTGGATGCGGAGGGCACGGGGAGGTGTGCCATGGCCGAAAACTGAGCGCTGATGGTTGAAGCATAGGGTCGGCCTTGATTCTCAGAGCCACAGAGGGTGCAGAGAGGCCGTATTGGAGGAGCAGGGCGGCTATTTCCTGTATGAGGAGCCATCCCCTTGCCTCGTCCCCCTATAAAAAGGGCCTGGGGTGGTGCCTCTTTGCACACACTTCTTCTTCTTCTTCTGCAACCTTTCCCTTCTAGCCATGGTGAGAGGGCGAGGGCGCGGCGGTGTCCCAGCGGCGGCGACGAGGGCTTCTACTCGACAGCGCATCCCTCCTCCTCTGGGTCCTGTTGTGGAGGAACCCGCCGCAAGGGGAGGAGGAAGGGGATGAGGTCGAGGCCGCCGTGGTGCTCGAGGAGGAGGAGGGCGGGGCGGCGCCTTGGCTGCGCCCCCACCAGCAGCTCCTCCCCTGATGGAAGGCCATGTCGGGGACCAACCTCGGGAGTTCATTATCAGGTTGTACAAGCCCTTGTGTGGTCATCTTCGCCTCCCAACTCCCTTCACACCGGAGATGGAGCTCGAAGAACCACGCGCTCTGAGGTTGCACATGAGGGGCTGTAGGAACGACAGCATGTGGGTCGATGTCGACTTCCTTGCCCCTCACGTCATGTACCTCCGCCGTGGATGGAAAACTTCCGCCCGTGCCCACAGCTTCTCGGAGGGGCACGTTCTCCAGTTCAAATTAATGGAGACCGGCCTGCTCTCCATCAAGATCTTTGGGCGCTCAGGAGGTCGCTTAGGGTGCTATGCGGAGAGCTCGACTGTGACGGCGATGACGACGACAGCGGGCGGGAGAGCGAAGACTCTGACTCCGGCTGATCACCGCCCGCACCATCTTCATCAGGCGGCAGCACCATCATCTGCATCCACATCGCCTTCCCGACATTGCGATTTGCATGGGTGTTGGATGCAGAGGTGGGGATGCTGCTCCCGGGCTCCTCCAGCATTCTTCTAGCTGGACCCTGGCAGGCTTCCTCTCGGGCTACAGCTGCGTTAGCCCTGCCGTGTCCTGCTGGCCCTGGTGGTGGTGGTCGACAGGTTTGCTCCGTCGTGCTCTCCATCGACGCGTTCCCCGGTGCTCCCGCTCCCGTCGGGCTACCTCTCCTGGAGCTTGAGGGGGGTGGGCTGGGTTCCGGCCCAGGTGCTCCTTTTGCCCTCCTCGCCTTCGATGGCCGTGCCTAGGAGGAGAGGGACAAGAAAGGGCCTTACAGGGCACTTATCTTTTTTCAATCTTAAATCTATAGGCACTTGCCAAATTTTAATTCAAATAGTGTAATCTCTCGAGTCCATGTTTGTGTTCTGTAATGCTTGTACTTGTATCAGCATATTAATGAAAAAGATGAACCTTGCCGAGAACCCGTACATGTGTATGTCCATGCAGAGGTGAGATGCCTATTTAATGTAAATAAACAAGTTTTCCCCGGCAGGCTATCCTGCTGGCACCCTTTTTTTCTGTCGGAGAGCTGCGTTTACCGGGCAAATAGACAAAGGGACCAGCCGACCGCTAATTTATTTTTACCAAAGCCACTACAACCATCATATCCGAAGCAACGTTCGAATCAGGGACGGGAGCCCCTATGTCTCAAGAGAGTGACGATGTTTTCCTATGCACAAGCTTATAGAACACTAACAAATAGGAGGTAGAACTTATCTGTTTGGCTTGCAGGGGATTGCAGTGCCAGGCAATCTTCTCAATTCCTTGTCAAAACCAAGTTCATGGCAGGAACCTCCAGCTTCATGTAGATGAGAATGAATGCAGGATGCGATCCTATCTATGTGCATATGCAAATGCTCATGAAATGCTTATGAAGTGATCTTGGAATGCTCATGCATGCATGAAATCTTGGTTGCCCCCCCACAGCGCTTCTTTATTTTTCTATTGTGTAGAGTCATCGCCCTGGCTTTCTACAAGGGGTTACATGCAACTGAGGCAAGGCCTGTACAAAAGGTTAGCTGTCGGGCAGGGCCTGACAGCCGTGCCTTACGGGTAGAACTTACGGAGATGCTCAATATTCCATAAGTTTTGCATTTGAGTGCCATCTCCGGTCTCCAGACAGACTACGCCAGGTCTGGTGACTCGTAGTACCCTGTAAGGGCCTTCTCACTTTGGTGAAAACTTGTTTGTACCCATGGCGGACTGAACGCGCCTAATGACAAGGTCACCTTCCTCAAAACACCGGCGTGAATGTCGGGGTAAAACCACGGCCACATATGGGACTAGGAGGTCCCTTGCTGGTTCGGCAGGGGGGCGACACGTTACACAAAGAGCGGAGGGGCGTGGGGCAGCACAGCAGAGATCACACAGGAAATTTACCCAGGTTCGAGCCGCCGTGGGGCTAAAACCCTACTCCTACTTTGGTGGATTGATGGTGGAAAAGGTGGTGGCGAGCTTAGTACACTTGCCCGACAGGGGTTGCCCTGGGCAGCGGCGACTACGCGCGTATGGGGGTGTGAGTTATCCAAACTTCTAAACCTTTCTACGGTTGCCACGGGCCTCCTTTTATAGATCAAGGGGTCACCACAATGGCAAAGTAGTCATTATGCATTGATATGATAGCACACAGTGCTATCATACCTAACTCTGCGGGCTGAGAGGCCACATTAAATGCACCGCTTAGTGTCACACCATTGGTTGCCCGGGAAGGCTTGTCGGGCTATCTTGCCAGCTCCGCGCCTTTTCTCTTGACACGTCGCAGGACGGGTGTCATCTGTGGGTTCCTTCTGTAAAGAGAGGCAGCCATGTGGCGAATGACTGCCATTCAGTAACTTTGCGGCTTGACACCGCACTGATTGACAACGTGGGTCATGGCTAAGTGGGTGGTGAGGTGTTTTTGCCTACGCGAGCCCCAACAGGCCCTGCCGGGGTGCCTCGATTATCTGGTTCTGGGGGTGGCCTCGCCCCTTGCTAGGCTCGCCTGCCCGGAAAGGGAGGCCTTTCTCTTGGCGATATCCTGCTTCTCTTGCTCGATCTTGGTCTCTGTGATCTATGTGCTGCTCCTTTGAATCTCTTGATTCCTTGCACTCTGACTTGGGCTGGTGCTTCAATTTTGTTTCCCATGCATGTGCACAGTCTGGGCAACAGACCCAGGGTTTGTTGCACCGACAGAAGCCCCCGGGCCTGCTCCGAACATGCTGTCGAGCGTCGTCGGGGTAGATCCTAATAAATGCACATGAAAGTGGTGCTTGAACAGGCTGGTCTCTTGAGGTCTCTTTTGCTTCTTCATTAGCCTTGGTTTTGGGCCAGTTCCCGGTTTCCCCATGTGTAGTGTAAAGCCAATAGTGTGGGACCATTCTAGTAATGGCCCGTAAATGTCTTTAACACACGGGGTAGAAACTGCCAATATACTCTTCCCACTGTGCTATCCTTAGCCACGTATGGTGCATGCATCGTGTGGGGTAGGTAACAGAGGCACGTGGCATGGGTGATCATCATGGTGAGGGCCCGGTCGTCTTGAATTTGTGAAGGAGGACGGTGGCCGCCTGTTGATGGAGCAGCCCCCTCCCCACCCTGCCTATAAAAGGAGGGGCAGAGGAGGGCGGTGTCATTCATCCTCGCACTCTTCCTCTCCTTTGTCTTCTGCTTCTGTTAGTCATGTTGAAGAGAAGAGCATGGGGCCAGCCCCTTGGCCTCATTTTGGAAGCCTCCTTCAGATCTGCAAAGAGGACTCGGGTGGTGTGGCGACAACATCGGGAGTGGCAACCTTGGCGTGTTTGTCGCCGGGCCGCCCGTGGACTTGATATCAGTGGGAGGGGGCACGATTGACACCATGTCGTAGCTTGAGGCGGGCACAACGCATGGTAGTCGATCGCTCACAATTTTTATTCCTCTCGCGGCTTCGGGGAGGAGCCATAGGGGAGATTCATTGCCAACAGGGGTGAATCTGGCTCCTCCTGGGTGTGATTCTCACGTCGTACAAGAAGGCTCCCTGCTTTCTCACACGTCTCCGAGACATGTGGTGGCTTCTAATGTCAGGGCTTCCGGGGACGACCATGCTCTCTATGGAAGGGTTTAGAGAGCATGGTGCTCGGCGTGGTAGTGATGTGGACGACAACCGCAACCCACGGCGCATCAAGAACTGGGACGACTATTCCGAAAAGTCGTGTTTGCCAGTGACTCCGTGCCTTCCATATGGTCCTCCGACAGCGTCACCATCCATGCCTGCCCTCCGATTTCTTCCTCCTTGATGGGGAGCGGCGCCGTCCTGATCCAGGGCAGGCGCAGAATCCCAGCTGTGCCCGCCTCTGGCCTCTTCGACCTCTTCCTGTAGGAGATGGACAGGGGCAAAGGCATTATAGTGCACCTATCTTTTTTCAATCTTAAACTCGTAGGAAACTGCCAAATTTTAATTCAAATAATGTAATCCCTCGTGTCCGTCTTAGTGTTCTGTAATGCTTGTACTTGTATTAGCATATAAATGAAAAAGGTGAATCTTGCCGGCAACTTGTGCACGTGTATGTCCATGCAGAGGTGGGATGCCTCTTTAATGTAAGTAAACAACTTTTCTCCGGCAGGCTATCCTGCCGGTACCCTTTTTGTCTGCCGGAGAACTGAGTCTGTCGCGGAACAGACAGGGGGACCAGCCCCCTACCAACTCCTTTTTTTGAAAGGCTACTGCGACCATTCTGACTGAAGCAATGTTCGAGTCATGGATGGGAGCACCTAAGTCTCAAAAGAGTGGCGGGGCTTTCTCATGCTTAAGTTATAGCCTTATAGAACACTAATGGACAGTAGGTAAAACTTATCTGTTTGGCTTGCCGTGGTTCGCTGTGCCGGGCAATATTCTCAACTCCTTGTCGAAGCCAAGTTCATGGCAGGAACCTACAACTTCATGTAGATGATAATGAATGCAGGATGCGATCCTATCTATATGCATATGCAAATGCTCATGCAATGCTTGTGCAGTGATCTTGGTGTGCTCATGCATGCATGCAATCTTAGTTGGGGGCCCCCCTACATCGCTTCTTTGTTTTCTCTTGCATGGGGTCATCGCGCCGGATTTGTACAAGGGGTTACATGCAGCTGAGGCAAGGCCTGTACAAAAGGGTGGCTGCCAGGCAGGGCCCGACAGCCACACCTTGCGGGTAGAACTTGTGGAGATGGTCAATATTCCATGAGTTTTTCAGCTGAGTGCCATCTCCGGTCTCTAGACGGACTGCGCCAGGTCTGGTGACTCGTACTACCCGGTAAGGGCCTTCCCACTTCGGGGACAACTTGTGTGTACCCTTGGCGGACTGAACGCGCCTAAGGACAAGGTCACCTTCGTCAAAACACCGGGCACGAACCCTGCGGCTATGATAGTGATGTAGGGCTTGCTGGTAGCGTGCAGCACGCGTAGAAGCTCGAAGACGGTTCTCCTTGAGTAGCACAGTGTCGTCACACTGGTGCTGATCTTGCGCCACTTCATCGTAGGCAAGCACTCAAGGCGACCCGTAAATGAGTTCCGTGGGGATAACTGCTTCTGCCCCGTAGACCAGGGAGAAGGGAGTCTACCTGGTAGCTCGGTTTGGTGTCGTTCTGGGGGACCAGAGAACTACCGGTAGGTCCTCGATCCATTGCCTGCCGTGCTTCCGCAGTGTATCGGAAGTTCTTGTATTGAGTCCATGTAGCACTTCAGCATTCACCCTCTCAGCTTATCCATTGCTCCGTGGGTGTGCCACGGAGGCAAATGAGATCTTGCATCCGAGTGCATGAACATATTGCATTAAGGTGTGGCTCGTGAACTGGGTGCCGTTGTCAGTGATGATCCTTGCCGGAACTCCAAAACAGCACACCAATTCTTTCAAGAACTTGATAGCGGACTGAGCAGTCACCTTTCTGACGGCAGCCACTTCCGGCCACTTTGTAAACTTGTTGATGGCAACGAACAAGAATTCAAAGCCCCCGATTGCTCGGGGGAAGGGGCCGAGGATATTGAGCCCCCAGACCAAAAATGGCCATGATACAGAGATTGTGTTAAGAGCTTGGGCAGGCAGGTGTGTTTTCTTGGAATGGAACTGGCAGACTTCACATGTCATGACTAGCTCGACCGCATCTTGGAGGGCTGTTGGCCAATAGAATCCTTGTCGGAATGCTTTCCCAACTAATTCCCTTGATCCAATGTGGGAGCCGCACATTCCTGTCTGAATCTCAGCCAGCAGTTCCTTTCCTTCCTCTCTGCAGACACACTTCAATTTCACACCGTTGGGCCGCCTTCTGTATAGAGTGTCATCGACAAACTGATACATACTGGCCCTCCGGGCTAGTTTTTCAGCTTCATCTTGGTCACCGGGAAGCTCTCCGGTTTGGAAAAAGCGGACAATGTGCCTTTCCCAAGTTGAAGCCTGGGGCTCGGCAACGAGGATTAATGGCACCTCCTCTGCGGGGTAGCACAAGCCTCGTTCGCAGGGTTCATGGACCCGGCTGGAGGGGGTGGTCCTGCAGGCTGTGAGGAGTTGTTTCCGGCAGGGAATCTGCCGCGAGCAGACGGCTCGACCAGGAGAGGCTTTCCTCTTCTGGGCCATTGCTGCGGGATTCGGACAGCTGAGCGAGATGGAGAACTGAAGTTCCGGGTTCCACAGGAAGCTTCTGCGCAGCACACTTTGAAAGATGATCAGCAACGCTGTTTTCCGCACGGGGTACGCGCTTTGTTCGTAATCCGTCAAAGTGCTCCTCCAATGTCCTCACTTCTTTGACATATGCCTCCATCAATGGACTTTGGTAATCCATGTTGACTTTCCTCACCACAAGCTCTGAATCTCCTCGAACGATCAACTTCTTGATTCCCAATTCAACTGCAATTCTGAGCCCGACAAGGAGTCCTTCATACTCAGATGTATTGTTGGTTGCCCCTTCCCGTTCTAAATGCATTTGGACAACGTACTTCAAGTGCTCCCCGGAGGGGGCGACGAGAAGCATGCCAGCTCCTGCAACTTGCAGGAAAAAGGCACCATCAAAATACATAATCCATTCATGGGGCGATTCCTTGTGGGGGATAGTTGTCTCTGTTGTTTCCTCATCTGGGGTTGGCGTCCATTCTGCAATAAACTCTGCCAATGCCCAACTCTGGATAGTTGATGTGCTTTCAAACTTCAAACCAAAGCTGGATAACTCCAAAGCCCACTCCACTATTCTGCATGTAGCCTCTGGGTTTCGGAGTATCCTTTGCAATGGGAAACGAGTAACAACCGTGATCTCATGGGCATGGAAGTAGTGGCGAAGTTTCCTTGAGGCAATAACGAGGCCAAATATCAACTTCTGCACACCAGAGTACCTTGATCTAGCCCCCTATAATCGGAGCTGACAAAGTACACTAGGCGCTGCACCACTTCTTTCCTTGGAGCGTCCTTGGGGTTGCTATCGTTGCAGTGCTCACTACTGTCCTGACCCTTCTCTGACCCTGCCGGTCTCTGATCACTTTCTACCTCATCCACTTCTCTCTGTGCTACCAAGGCCGCACTAACCACTTGGTTGGTTGCCGCCAAGTATAGTAGCAATGGCTCCTCGGGTTTGTGACCAACCAAGGTAGGAATGGAGGACAGGTAGGCCTTCCACTCTTGCAAAGCTGCATCTGGTTCTGGGGTCCACTTCATAGGGCCGGCCTTCTTCAAGATCTTGAAGAACGGCAAGGTGCACTTGACAGACTTGGAGATGAATTTGCTAAGCACGGCAAGACATCCTGTCAGGTGCCTCACATCCTTAACTATCATTGGCGCTTGGATTTGCTCAATGGCTTTGATCTTGTCGGGGTTGGCTTCGATCCCGCGATGGGATATGAAGAACCCAAGCAGCTTGCCAGAGGGAACAACAAATACACACACCTCCGGGTTGAGCTTCAGATTGATCTTGCATAGATTATCAAACGTCTCCTCCAAATCTTGAATAAGGGTGGTCTTATCCTTGGTCTTGGCCACAATATCATCCTTATAGGCCTCTGTGTTCCTGTGCAGCTGTGGCTCAAAACCAATATGGATTGCCCTTGCAAAAGTGGACCCGGCACTCTTTAATCCGAATGGCATGTGGACCAAGCAGTACTGTCGTCGTTTTGAGAACGGGGGTCCCCAGACTTGCCTGCCTGCGGCCTGTGGCGTGGCTAGAAAGGGGGCCCAGCATGGCCCATCTTCATCAACGCAAGACCCAAGACCCTCGCGAGGGGCCAAGCCTGGCGGGGCGGACGACACGGTGCTTCCTCAGGCACGGCCTCGTTAGGCTGGCTCATGAGGAGGCAGAGAGATCAAGGCGGGGTACCTCGTGAGGTGCCCAGGACGCAAGCCATGACGACCAAGGATGCCAGGCGGGCGCCAGCCCGTGCAGTGTCTCCCTTTCCTCTTTGGTGCAAAGGGGGCAAGAGCAGGCGAGAGGATCAAGCAAAGGCACCCGTTTCGGTGCAACGAGACCAAGACCAGTCCAACTGTGGGAAGGAGGTCATCGTGGAGCCCGGAACGACATCACCACAGGGCCTTTGGCAGGCAAGGACCAACTTTAATCAGGATAAGTGTACCAAATGTTCCCCTTCAAATTGGCCAATTGTTGGCGCCCTTCCCGCTCAATATTTGGGAAGAGGCCCAGGGCCTTTGCCTATAAATAGGACTAGCCACCCCCAGGGTAGAGGCATCGAGAGATCATCCATCTGTCATCGAGAGAGCAATCTAGAAAATTAGATCGGAGAGAAAGAGAGAGAAGGGCGATCGAACTCCTCCTTGCAGTTCATCCCCCAGGCCAAGAACAGACCCTCGCGAGGCTGTTCTACCTTGTAGTGTTCATCATCACCAGCCCAAGAGGCAATCCACCAGACCACACTGGAGTAGGGTATTACACCGCATCGGTGGCCCGAACCAGTATAAACTCTGTGTCTCTTGTGTTGTTCTTTTGGTAGTTTAGATCTTTGCGAGACGGAGAGGTAGAGGGCACAATCTCCACGCACACCCCAGAGTTCGAACCTTAAGGGTCTGCTGTCCGTGCGGCAAGCCGGCCGCACCGCTACTCCATCACTCACACCAGCTAGCTCTTTGTCCCACGCGCTCTGCGCACCCTTGGAGGCTCGAGCTGCGCTCATCGCAGCAAACGAGCTCCTGCGCTACCGTCCCGTCGACGACGTCTACGAAGAGTGGCTGGACCGCGTCGCCGAGCTCGTCCGCGCCGCGGGGGGCTCTCCTGCGCCGTCCGCTCCGCTGCGCCGCACCCCGCCCCACGCGGGCCATGAAGCTCCGTGGGCGTACCAGCCGCCTCCTCTCCAAGAAGACACCATGGGTCCAAGGCGCGTGGCCCCTGGGCGGAACCCGCTCTGTCAGGTGCCAGCCCAGCAAGAACGGAGCTGCCAAGAATTCCCTCGACCGCAAGAGGCTGCCCGGGCGCTTCCTGCTCCGGCTCGCCGTGACCCTGCTCCAGCTCCGGCACGTCAAGACCCCGCGCTGATCCCAGCTGCAGCACATGGGGACCCGCAAGGCCAAGCTCTGCATCAACCGAAGCCTCCCATGGCCACCGCAGGCTGCCGCGCCTACACCACCGAGCTGTGTAGCGTCGCGTGTCCCAGCAAGTTCAAGCCAGACCTGCCTACTCGCTACGACAGCACGACCGACCCTGCAAAATTCCTCCAGCTCTATGAGCTGGGCATCGAAGCTGCCAGTGGAGACGAAAAGGTCATGGCGAACTGGTTCCCCATGGCGCTCAAGGAAGGAGCTCGCACCTGGCTCCTGAACCTGGCCCCAGGCACGATCTCTTCCTGGGACCAGATGCGCACCCGCTTCATCGCCAACTTCCAAGGTACTCGCGATCGGCCACCTGCCGTGAGCGACATGCGCCGCATCAAGCAACAACCCGGAGAGACCCTGCAAAAGTACATTCAGCGCTTCAACAGTGCGCGCCTCAAGATCCCCAAGGTGTCCAAGGAAGCCATCATCTCGGCCTTCTCCGATGGTGTGCGTGACGTCAAGATGAAGGAGGAGCTGGCGATGCATGAAGACCTGTGCACCTGCCTGGAGCTGTTCAACTTGGCGACCAAATGCGCCAGGGCTGAGGAGGGGCATCTCTCCCTCCTTGAGCTACCTGCCGCAGACCCAGAATAGAAGAAGCCCAAGGCCAAGGACGTGAAGCGCAAGGGGGCTGCCGTGCTCGTGGCAGAACCGGACACCAAACGGGGCAAGGATCTGCCTGAATCCTCCAGGGGCAGCCGGTACTGTGTGTATCACGACCTCCACACTCACAACAACAACGAATGCCAAGAACTCCGCGCCATGCGAGAAGGAAGGATTGGCCATCGTCCCGACCGTGCTGACCGGGGCTACGGCCGAGGAGGAGGAAGAAACACAAGACGCTGGGACGACCGCGGCCCGCGCCAAGGATGGCGTGATCAACCTCGCGAGGACCGCTGGCGAGCCCTGCCTCACGAGGGGGACTGGCGGGATCATCCTCGTGAAGATCGCCTGCAAGGCAACGCAGGCCTCCCTCCACTGCCACCTCAGCCAAGAAGAAACGAGGACTGCCACCAAGACGAGGGGGCTGGGGGCTTCCAGGAGCCGCGCGCCATCGCCTGCATCCTAGGCGGAGCTCAAGCCCCGGCCTCCCAACGCATCTTCAAGCAGTTTGCCTGCGAAGTGAATGTTGTCCTCCCCAAGATCGAAGCCACGTGCCCCCTCAGGTAGTCGGCGTGCGCCATCACGTTCAGCTCAGCAGATCAGCTCAAGTGCGCGGCCACAGCCGGAGTCCTCCCGATGCTTTGCTCCCCAGACATCAGCAACGTACTGGTCACCAGGACCCTCATCGATGGTGGAGCGGGGCTCAACGTCCTGTCCATGGAAACATTCAACAATCTCCAAGTGCCCTATGACCACCTTCAGCCAACCAAGCCTTTCTCCGGAGTCACCGACGGTTCCACGATCCCGATCGGGCAGGTCCGCCTCCCTGTCACCTTCGGAGCCCGCAACAACTACCGCACCAAGCTCATCGACTTCGACGTCGCCCACATCCGCCTGCCGTACAACGCAATCCTCGGGTACCCAGCGCTAGCCAAGTTCATGGCCGTGACTCATCATGGCTACAACGTCCTCAAGATGCCAGGAAGTGGCGGAGTCATCACGGTGCCATGTGAAGAGAAGGATGCAGTGTGTTCCCTGGAGCGAGCCTTTCAGGACGCGTCGCTAGAAGACCCAGATCGCGGGAGCAGGAGGCTTCCCGAGATCACCCCCAAGAAGAAGAAGACATCGTCAGGCTTAGCCCCTCAGGAGGCAGGCCCCTCAGGGCCCGCGTTTGCCCAAGGGGACCCTCCTTCCATCGCATAGGAAAGCGCGCCCGGTGCCCTCCTCAGGCAGGGCTCGGGGGCTCTCACCTCGAGGGCCACCGACCTGGCCAGGGTCACGAGGGAGGTGCTTGGGCACCACGTGGAGGCGTGCCTCGAAGCACGTTTCCCTCAAGAAGGAGCGAGGCAAGGAAGGTCAGACCAGCAGGAGTTCGTTAACAAGGCCGTTCAAGAATTACAGGAGTTAAGAATCATGGGAGGTTGCCGCCGACTACCGGCTGTGGCTCCCCATCCAGGCGAGGATGGTGGGCTGCGCGTCTGCATCGACGTACCAGGGCTCAATCGGGTCGCCACGATGGAGCGCCTCTGGCCCTTGCAAGTGGGCTTTGCGGAGGCCCACCCCACAGCTATGTTCGCATGCCTTACGGCTTGCCGAGCGTGGCTGCTGTGTACCAGCGCCTCATGAGGGGCATCATGGAGACTCAGGAAGACAGGCGTTCCGCAGTCCTGGCGGAGATGGAGATGATTCGCGAGGAGCCACCAGCGCCTCCGGAGCCTCCTGAGGCCCCTGGGCCTGGGGGCTCGTGAGGATCGGCTTCCGCAGCCCACCGAGTCTGCCGCACCAACGCCTCTTCATCTCCGACATCTTCAGGTGACGTCCTTCAAGCTTCATTTCCAGCTGGGAGCGCCCTCCCAGGGCTGCATCATTCCCAGGCCGCGTGGGTCCGTCCCTGCGGCATGTATCCCTTTTTATTTTTCGGTCATTAGCTTGCTTTGTTGGGGGCGCCCCTCGGGCTGCATCATCCCTAGGCCGCTCGGGCCAGGCCCGGTGGCGTGTATCTCCCTTGCGTTTATTTCCAGCTACGCATTCGCCTATCATGCTTGATTACTTGATGCCCGTTCATGGCACCCCTTCTTCTCCATGTCGACCACTTGCACGTTAAAGGGGGGGTACCTGAGCATCGCGACTCAGGGCTCTTACTGGCTCTCCAGCCCTCACCCTCTGGCCTTGTCCACGGCATCGCGACCTGGCATACCAGCGACGGCTGAGACAAGCTCTAGGGCCGGGACCCGAGGACATAGAGTGCCGGCATCTAACCAAATTTGCAGGAACACATCTCAAGATACGGCCAAGTGCCAGGCGCAACCCGCCTAGAGGTAGGGCCCCGTGAGTCCCACGCTGGCTCACGAGTGCCTAGATACACCTCACCTAGCCCTACCGCGCCGGCCACGTGTCAGGGCGGGGCTGTACACGCCCCGGGGGCTCCTCTCGGAGGGGAGCCCCTTCCCACGTACCAGTGGAAGCACCATGCTCCGCGCTGGCTGACGACATTGCCGAGGAGCGGCTATGCCCGCACACATACAGAAGCGCTATGCTCCGCGCTGGTGATAAACAACTGAGGGTGGCCTCCGGGCCGCATTAACCTCAGGGAGCGCAGAGCCCAGTGGCTAGCCTTATCGCAACGCCTCCCCTCGGGAGCGCCGCGTGAGGGGGCTAGGCACGGGGGCTACGACTGGGCCACGCCCAGACGTACGCCGCCCAGCCAGGCCCGTCGGGCCTGGTACGTCGCGCGTCTATCCCCGAGCGGAGCCAAGGTATGAAGGCCGTTTGAGCGTCAAGGGGGACCCCTGAGCATCGCGACTCAGGGGCCTAACTGGTCCTGTAGCCCCTCACTCCTTAGTTCCGAAAGGCTATGCTAGGTGAGGTACGCGCGGGGCCGGGCTCTGCAGACGTAGAACGGTAGTCCCGCTTGCATCTCACCTCATCGCCCATTGTTTGCGCGTCAAGGGTGACTCCTGAGCATCGCGACTTAGGAGCCTAACTGGCTCCATAGCCCCTCACTCCTTAGTTCTGAAAGGCTATGCTGGGTGAGGTATGCGTGGAGTCGGGCTCTGCAGACGTAGAATAGAAGATACACCTACATCACGCTTTCCTACTTGTTGTTCGTGTGCCAAGGGGGACTCCTGAGCATCGCGACTCAGGAGCCTAACTTGTCACGTAGCCCCTCACTCCTTTGGTCCCGTCCTGGTTTCTGGTCGGGGCTAATGCTGGGTGAGGTACGCGCGGGACCGGGCTCTGCCGGCGTAGAACACAAGCAAGTAGGGAGGAAAAGCATAAAACTCAAGGAATTTAAAAGCAAATATTATAGTCCATACTGTCGTCTCAGTACGAAATGCAAGTTTAAATGCCTCCCCGAGGCGTGATGCATGTGCAGGAATTAAAAGAAGAACATGAGCGGTAACGGAGTCACTTGTCGGCGGTGGAGCATCACGGAGTGGCTTTGCCTCGTGGAGCAGCAGGGCCGGCAGCGCCTTGCTTCGGCTCGGTGATGAAGGCCCGGAACTTCCCCAGCAGCGCCTTTGCGCGCCCCTTCACGGCTTCGACGGTGGCGGCAGCACCCTCACCACTGACCGGCTCCAATAGGCTGTCGAGGTCGGCGCTGGGATCGCGAAGGTAGATGTGGGCGAAGACCCGCGTCAGCGCAGCAGAAGACAGGACACGCGCCTCGGTCTCAGCCGTGGGGCCAAGGCCAAGGGCGACATCCTGTAGGATCGGAAGTATGTCTAGAGGGGGGGTGATTAGATTACTTGACCAAATAAAAAATTGACCTTTTCCCAATTTTAGTTCATGGCAGATTTTAGCAACTTTAGGACAAGTCAAGCAATCATCACACAATTCAAGCAAGCATGCAAAGAGTATATAGGCAGCGGAAAGTAAAGTATGCAACTTGCAAGAATGTAAAGGGAAGGGTTTGGAGAATTCAAACGCTATTGGAGACACGGATGTTTTTCCCGTGGTTCGGATAGGTGGTGCTATCCTACATCCACGTTGATGGAGACTTCAACCCACGAAGGGTAACGGTTGCGCGAGTCCGCGAAGGGCTCCACCCACGAAGGGTCCACGAAGAAGCAACCTTGTCTATCCCACCATGGACATCGCCCACGAAGGACTTGCCTCACTAGCGGTAGATCTTCATGAAGTAGGCGATCTCCTTGCCCATACAAACTCCTTGGTTCAACTCCACAATCTTGTCGGAGGCTCCCAAGTGACACCTAGCCAATCTAGGAGACACCACTCTCCAAGAAGTAACAAATGGTGTGTTGATGATGAACTCCTTGCTCTTGTGCTTCAAATGATAGTCTCCCCAACACTCAACTCTCTCTCACAAGATTTGGATTTGGTGGAAAGAAGATTTGAGTGGAAAGCAACTTGGGGAAGGCTAGAGATCAAGATTCATATGGTAGGAATGGAATATCATGGCCTCAACACAAGGGTAGGTGGTTCTCTCTCAGAACATATGAGTTGGAAGTGTAGATGTGTTCTGATGGCTCTCTCCACGAATGAAGAGGAGGTGGAGGGGTATATATAGCCTCCACACAAAATCCAACCGTTACACACAGTTTACCAATCTCGGTGGGACCGAATCAACAAACTCGGTTGGACCGAAATAGTAAACCTAGTGACCGTCAGAGATTTTCGGTGGGACTGACATGCAACTCGGTAGGACCGATATGGATAGGGTTAGGGCATAATTTAATCTCGGTGAGACCGATTACACAAACTCAGTGAGATCGATTTGGTAATAGGCTAACCAGAGAGTTGGTCAAGTAAACTCGGTGGGACCGATTTGCTCTTTTGGTGAGACCGAAACGTTACAAAAGGGAAACAGAGAGTTTACATTGCAATCTCGGTGGGACCGATCCGCTCTTTCGGTGAGACCGAAAAGTTACGAAAAGGAAACAGAGAGATTGCAACCCCATCTTGGTGAGACCGAGATCCCTATCGGTAGAACCGATTTGCTAGGGTTTGGCAGTGGCTTATGACATGCGAAACTCGGTGGCGCCGGATAGAAAGAATCGGTAGGACCGAGTTTGGCTTAGGGTTTAGGTCATTTGGATATGGGAAAGTAGCTGAGGATTTTGGAGCATATCATTAAGCACATGAAGCAAAAGGCTCATTAAGCAACACCTCATCCTCCTTGATAGTATTGGATTTCCCTATGGACTCAATGTGATCTTGGATCACTAAAATGTAAAATGAAGAGTCTTGAGCTTTTGAGCTTGAGCCAATCCTTTGTCCTTAGAATTTTGAGGGTTCCACTTCCACCATCCATGCCATGCCAATCATTGAGCTTTCCTGTCTCGGAATAGCATTAGCTCAATGAGCTATATGTTGTTATGAATTACCAAAACCACCTAGAGATAGTTGCACTTTCAATCTCCCCCTTTTTGGTAATTGGTGACAACATATAGATCAAAGCTTCGACAAATGATAATAAGAATGAATTATATCGTCACTTTGAGAAGTATGTGATAAGTAAGAGCTCCCCCTAAATTTGTGCATACTTAAAATTTGCTTTGGACTGCAAATGCACAAAGAGTTAGAATTATGGGTTACTCTTCCATGTCACATACATCTTGGTGGAGCGCTCAAAATGGTAATAATTAAATACATGCACTCATCACCAAGGAAAAGTGAATGATCACATAAGATGGATAAGATATATCAAGCATGCATAAGTGTAGCTTATGATCAAACACATGATCATCAATGTCTCACAAGCATATCAAAGTATCTTGAGCAAAAGCAAACAATGTTTGAAAAACCACCAAATAAAGCAAGAGAGAAAAACAACACTCTCTCTCTCGAAGCCTATGATCTATACATTTCTCCCCCTTTGGCAACAAGTTACCAAAAAGTTCCTAGAAAATGCATAGTGCTAAATCGACACTCAGGCTTGATCTTCTGGTGGTGGTGGAGTCTGGATCACTCCAAGGATGAAAGCTTCTGTAGACGTGGTTGGAGCTGGAGCTGAAGTGGATGCTGGAGCTGGTTGGGCTGGTGCTGTGGCTGGAGCTGAGGTGGTGGATCTTGTGTCAGGAACTGGCACTGCACTGGACCTCTGAGCTTGAGGCACTCTAGCAAATGCATCAGTGATAGTCTTCCCTTTCCTCTCCTACATATCATCTTGAATTTGCTCCACTTCAGACTGAATTTCTGTCACTTTGACATCCAAGTCATGGAACTTTTGTTCTACAATCCTCTCTAAGCTCTCCTGATTCTGATTGAGGGTGGCCAGTCCTTTCTCTATCCTCAGGGTGGATGCAATCAAGTAACTGAGCTGCTCTTGCTTGGTTTTCAAGAAATATTCAGATGCCTCCTCTTGAGTTGGCATCTTTGCAGCTTTCTCCTTCATTGCCTTCTCCTTCTGTGCTTGTGCATGGGCTGAAGATGGTTCATCCTTGTTCATCACAACTTCATTATCTTCAAAATCTGGATGAATAGGCAAATGTTCCTTGTCCAAGAGGTATATGCCTGTGCCCATCTTGGAGTTAATCAGCTCCTGGATCTGAGGGGCATATCCACAGCTCCTCTTCTGGTCTGCTGCAGTCCTCTTGATTGTTTCTACCATGAGGCTCATGACTTTGAATTTTTGCGGCACATCAAAGATGTGAAGCAAGTTGATTGCATGGCCTCTGATCATCTTGTGATCACCTGACTTGGGCAACAAGGTGTGCCTCAGTATCCAATTGATAGTTGGCAATCCTGACAGAAGATAGTGTATTGATCCAAACTTGAAAGTGTCAAGTGCCTTGTTTGGGATCTCCTTGTACATGTTGGACAGAGAGTTGTGGTCCATCTTCTTCTTGGCATAAACATCTAGGTCATCCTCATGCTCTTCTGGGGCATTGATGAGCTGTGCCCACTCAGCAATTGTTGATTGGTACCTCGTACCTTCAGACATCCATACAATTCTGCCATCTGGATAAAAATGTGTTGTGGAGTAGAACTGCATGATCATCTCTTCATTCCACTTTGTGAGCTTCTGCCCAACAAAGTCAGCTACTCTACATGCCTTGAAGCTATCTTGCACTCCAGGGTAGTGCTCTTCATTGTCCTTGATGTATTCCCAGTCGACCCATCTCATATCACACACAATGGGCTTCTTGTCCAACAAGACTGTCTCATAGAAGCCCTGCTGTTCCTTAGTGTGGAACCTGTAGTCAACAGCAGTCCTCCTCCTGGTAGCATATGGATCCTCTGCTCTCCACTTTCTCAGTCCTGAGTCTCTTCTGATCTTCATATCTTCAGCCACAGGATAAGCATCATTGTGGTCTGGGATCTTGGGCTTCAACTTTCTGAGAACTTGCCCTTCCTCTTATTCTGCAGTGTTAGGCACTGGGGCCTTGTTCTTCTCAGTTGTTGGGATGCTTCTTGCATTTCTCTTTAGAGCTATCTTGGCCTTTGATGCAGCCTTGGGCTTAGATGCTGTACCCCCTGATCCTATAGCATCACCCATTAGCTTGGGTGCCTTAGGTGCTGGTGCAGCAACCTCTTCTTCGTCTTCCTCATCAGAAGAATGTTGTTCAAATTCAGCCATGGGATCAACTTTCTTGCACCATCTGCCTCTTTTCCTTTCCTTCTTCCCTTCAGCTGCAACTGACTCTTTGGGTGCAGGCTTCTCAGGAATCTTTGTTGAGGCTCTGGCCTTTGGCATGGGCTGCCTGCCTGCTGGCCTTTTGACCTTTAAGCCTGGCTTGGTGCTTTGTCTTGAGCCATGCTCTTTGTTGAGCTCAACTTTCTTGGAAGTTGCTTCCTCTTCTGCCACATAGTCCTCATCCTCTGATTCTGAGGTTCTCTTCTTCCTTTGTCTTGTGGCAGCTTTTGGCAGGTTGCTAGGGGTGCTCCTGCTGCCTTCATCTGAAGAACTGGAGGGACTAGTGCCCTCACTCATCTGCACTGGCTGTTCTGACAAGTTCTGGCTATCACTCTGGTCTGACATGATGAACAAGCTGACTGCTGACCCTGTGAATAGTTTATAGATGAGGTAGAGTGGATGAGCATCACAAAATGCAGAGATTTTTGCAAAAGAATGATTCAAAATCTTAGTTTTAGTTTCCCATAGAAATCATTTCGGATCTACCGATTTTTAAACTCGGTGATACCGAAGCAGTTTTGGAACCTAAACTGGTGAACTCGGTCAGACCGAGTCACAGTTCGGTGGCACCGAGACTGCTAGGGTTTCACAAAGTTCCAAAATCGGTCACACCGGTTAGCAATACTCGGTCACACCGATTAGCAATCCTTCTTGATCATCGAGATTGTCATGCCAATTCCTTTCCAACCGACGTGCTTTTTTTTTCAAGTGGATCCGATCATTTCAACATCCGCAAGATCAATTCTAAGTTCTCTCAACGGTGTTGGTTTCATCCATCCCAAGTTGCCTTTGTTTTTCCCACCCTCCCACCCGTTTTCTTCAAGGACTCAGATTTCTTAATCAAGTATCCGTTTATTCATGTGAAGTCTCTTCATTCTTTTCTTTCAAAGTTCTTATCCGGTGATCTCCCTTGAAGTTTCAAGTTCATCATCCTTCATTGTTGTTTCTTCTCCAGTGAATCCAATTCAAGCTTTCGGTGTTGATCATATTCCTTTTCTCATTTCAAGTGCTTTCTTATGCCGGTGTATCTCTTAATCATTCACCTCTCGCTATTCATTTGTTCCATAGTGTTGAAGATATCTCAGAAGATTCGTTTCCATTCTCAATCCGTTCAAGGTATTTTGAGGTTCTTATCTCAGTCAAGCCTTTTAATTCAACCGGTGTAATCTCTCTTTTCAAGCAATTCTTTCACCAGTGTTTCTATTGAGTGGGCCCTAACCCACAGGTCTTTTCCCAGGATTTTACCTGGCTCTTCTAATATTGCCGGAGCTATTCCCAAATTCTTTTGGAAGTTTGACGCAAGAATGAATTGTCATCAGTCATATGTCTTTCTCCAAGATCTTTCACATTCTTTTCATCGTTGGTGCAATCTTTCTATTCTTCATTATTCCGGAGTGTCTCAACAATTCATGGTGGTGTTTCTCATCGTCATTCTCAACATTTGAAGACCGAAGAAGAGTTTCTCTTAAATCTTGCTCCATTCTCTTCAAGATTCATGGTTCTAGTGTTATGCCATCCTCTCATAATTGTTTTTGATTGTGAGAATTCTTTTCACCCATCCGGAGCATTTTAGGAGTCTTTTCAGTTTGATTCTCCGGAGCCCATCATATCAGAATTATTTATTCTCAGCTTTCAGCTCTCGCTCTACAAATCTTACCGGTGCATCGCTCAAGTATTCTATCAGCTCGGGATCTCTGCGTTCACTTGTATCTAAATTCTCTCAAGTATCTTCGTTCATTTTCTAATTCTTCCCGGTGTTTATTTATCTTTTCTTCGTCCATCTTAAATTTTTACGGTGGTTCGTTCAAGATTCCTCTTCCTATGTTCTCATATTAATTTATTCGTTGTTTCAATCCTACCGGTGGTTCATTGAAGACATTCCCAAGTTTGCGCCATATCTATCTTAATCCTTTCTACGAGAATAAGTAGTATGACAAATCCATTGCTTGTCATTAATTTAATTGGTGAAGGATGAGCATAGTGTAATTCTTATTCTTGTTTCATGGAGTAAATTCCATTCCTTATTCCGGAGGTTCATCAAAATTCTCGATTTCATTTGTTCACCTTTCTTTCCGGAGTTCCAAGTTTTCTCGGTTTTATCATTTCTAAGCTCCATCTAAATCATTCCAAGGCTTCAATCTTATTATTTTCATCCTTCTCTTTCTTTTTATCATCCTTTCATTACCGGAGTTCTTCATGGAGGCTCTACATGGTGCTTCGTCAAGGATTCTTTTCATTCTTCAATTGTTCATCAAGATTTCTCTCGGAGTTAAGATCCGCCAAGCTTCACTCAAGAATTTAACATGGTGCTCAACACATGTCTTGTCTTGAGGAGTTCAAGTATTCTTCATCTTGCATTCCGAAGTGCAATTCTTTCTACCTTATCTTTTGAGATGGTGTTATGTCATCCTTGGCAATTTCTTCTCGTGCTTCATGATTTACATGTTGTCAAGAATGAGTTATTTAAATCCATCAATCTCTTCATTGGAGTTATCTTGGGTTATATTTCACCTAAAGCTTTCCATAAGGATTGTTGCTATTTGTGGTGCTTATCAATGTTCCAAGTTATCTCTCTATCATCTCGGTGAAGAAGTTTTTCATCTCTTTGGTGCTCTCAATCAAATCAATGGTTTCCATTAGTGGCCGGTTGTCACCTCATCATTTTGAGATGTTTGCCATAAGCCCACTACAAGCTTATTCGTTTCGTTGTTGGTTTTTCCAACAACTCCGTTCTAACCTTCTTGGAAGGGTACTTTCCAAGCTCACTTGTGGCAAAAGTTGTCATTTTCTTCTCCGTCCCTTTATCCCAACGATCTAACTTCTATTCTTTCGTTACGGAGGTGTTGTGATCTTGTGCTCCTCACCCATCACCTCGTTTTGTGAGGATCGTGTTCTTTTCTTGCTTATCCATTTAACCGGAGTGTTGTATCGTCTCTTCAATATCATTTCATCTCATCAAGTTTTCTTCTCTTTTCTACCGGGGTGCTGTCCAAATTATGTCATTCTTGTTCCTTGTTTTTTTTTCTACGGTGTGCTTTCATATTAATTTTGATTAGTTAAGCTCTTGTTTCATGTCGTTCAACCTACAAGGTTCTCGCAATGTTCCTTGTTCCTCTTGCTGAACGGAGTGTTTTAGACTTTGTTCAACTCCGTCGTGTCTTTTCTTCAAGCTTTGCGACCTCTCAAGGTTCTTTGGTTTCACTCGTTTGTCAAAGAAGCAACTTAGTTTTACCTCTCCTCTTTATCTTCCGTTTCTCTCCGGTGCCATTCCTAGATCTCGGGACAAGATCCTCTCGTAGTGGTGGAGTGTTGTAACGCCCCAAGACCGGCGCTTCAGATGCCTTCCATGTTTTTCGTGTCAGCTGTGTTATTTATTTGTGTGTTGCATTTATCATCGCATCATTTGCATTTGCATGTTTTCATAAAACTTGCATTCGCTCATCGTTGTCATTTCTCCCTTTGCCTTCATCACCTCTCTTAGACCCCCTCGCTTGCTCGTCCGAAACTTCTCCGAACCCGACCCGGGCAGTCGCGACCGTTGGGTCCGGATCAACCCCAAACATCTATTAAACATCACCGTTTTCTTATTTGGACTCCCTAGCCTATTTATTTGCGTCCGTCCGATTGCGATCGGAGGGACGAGGTAACCCCTAACTTAATCCGTGATGTATATATTCATCCACCCCTAGTCCATTTTGGCAAATCCTAAAAATCCTCCCCTTGTCCCGTCGCGCCGCCGCCACTAACTCCACTTTGTCGCCTCCTTCCTCGGGATCCTCCCGATTCAACCGCAGCCAACCAGCGCATACCTCCTGCTCCCTCCCCCACTGTCCATCGCCCGAGCCAACCAGAGGCCTCCCGTGCGCACCCCGCAGCCGCATGCCTCCTCACCTGAAGTCCTCCTCGCCGCCGTCTCGTCACACCGGCTCCAGCCGCCTCTCTGGCGACCCCGCGCTGCTCCGTCGCACCACCTCTCCCTCTCCATTCCCTTCCTTTCCTGGTTCCTTCCTTCTCCTCTCACATCTCGCTCCCTCTCGCTGATTTTCCTCGCAGGAGCCGCCATGGGGAACCACAAGAAGCCGGCAAGCTTCACAGGAGATGAGCGCCGACGCCCCCTTCTTCTTCTTCCCGTGCTCCTCCCGTTTCTCTGTCTCTCTCACCTACCTTCCTATCTCTTTCTTTTAGTAGGGAGCCCGCCGTTGACGCAGGAGCCATCCTCGCCCTCGTCCTCGCAGCAAGTCCCGAGCTCGACCCCGTCGCCTCCTCTGCTTCGTCCCCGCCGCCGTTCATCGACCGAACCCGCAGCAGCACTCCCACCAACCGTGCTCCTCCCCCCAACAGCGCACCCCGACGGCCTCTCTCGTGTGCACCTTCAGCGCCAGCTCAGCCAGGCCGATCCGCCGTCCCAAGGCCAAGCAGCCGGCTTGCCTTACTCCTGCCTTCCCTAGATCAGCGTTGCGCCGGCGCCCTTCGCTTTCCTCGCTGCCGGCAAGCATCATCACGCCCGAGGTCGCGTGCCCCTGCCTCTCTCTTCATCTCCCTCTCCATCTCTCTGCTCTCTCATGGTCTCTCTCTCGTTCTCTGCACAGGGACATGGCACCGCTCGTTCTTCTGCAAGCCGGAGCAAGGACCCATAGGACCCCGCCGTTCGGATCCGCAACCCCGTGCCTCCTCGCACATGCCCGGCCGCGCCACCAGAGCCCTGCAGGTCGCGCGCCCGTCGCCCTCGCCTTTCTTTCTTCTTCCCCTTTTTGTTCTGCTCCATCATCTCTGAATCTCTCTCGCTCTCTCTGTTCAAGTGCAGAGGAAGTGCTCCGCCGCCCGATGCATGTAGCCGCGCTGCTCCCCTTTCCCGTCGCCTTCTTCACTGGACCGAGCCGCTGCCGGTCACCTTCGCCTTGAGCTGCCGGAGAATGCGCCCGCCACTACAAGTCCCAGCGCGCGCCCATGAAGACTCTGCTTCCAGTGCCGCCGTTTTGTTCGTTCTCTGCCGCGTCAAACTCGATCCGATCTCCATTGACCACGAGCGTCGGCTGGGTCACAGCCGCGCAGGCCCAGCTCCCTTCGCCCACGAGCCCAGCTCCGCGCGTCCCTGCTGGCCCAATGTGACCCACAGCCCAGTCCCTGGCCCAGCAGTTTCAGCCCGATTGTGTTTTTTTTTCAGTCTGCGAATTTAGCATTATCCAGTGATTTACTGTTTTGCAGAAAAACCCTCATGTTCAAACATGTAATAACTAATCCGCCATGCATCGGATTAAAATGATTTTAACATGTAAAATGCTTAGATTTCTGTCTAATCTCATAATATGCCACTTTCATCCATGTTAAAAATGTTTAAACTTGCTGTTTGTTTAATTTTCTTAAATGCCATGTTAAAATGATTTATTTCATAACTAATTAACCGTAACTCGGATTTAAATAAACTTAATATGCAAATGGGGTGGAAAAATGCCTAGTTTAACATGGTGCCATTACTTTGCATGTTTAACAACTCTAAAATATGGTTTAGGGCAGAACAGTACCAAACCCATAAATATGCACATGAGGATTTTCCGGAATTATTGTTTGGTGTTCCCGGCCTCATTTAAACTTGCCTAGATAGGTAGTTTTCATATGCTTCACCTCTTGCCATGTTTAACAACATTTAATATTGTTCGGTACATAACCGAGGAGAACTAAATAAATGTTGTGAAGTTTCATCAATATGCAACTCGTTGCATATTGAGCTCCACTTAAGTTGTAGTGTTGTTTGTTGCACTTTGCCATGCCATGCATATTTAAACCGGACATGCATCATAGTCGATTGTGCATCATGCCATGTTTATGTGAGGGTTGTTTACTATGTTGTTTGTTTGTTTCCGGGTTGCTTCTCTCGTTAGCTTCGGTTTCGTTCCGGAGTTGTGAGGATTCGCTCGACTACGTCCGTTTGTCTTCTTCATGGACTCGTTCTTCTTCCTTGCGGGATCTCAGGCAAGATGACCATACCCTCGAAATCACTTCTATCTTTGCTTGCTAGTTGCTCGCTCTTTTGCTATGCCTATGCTGCAATACCTACCACTTGCTTATCATGCCTCCCATATTGTTAAACCAAGCCTCTAACCCACCTTGTCCTAGCAAACCGTTGTTTGGCTATGTTACCGCTTTGCTCAGCCCCTCTTATAGCATTGTTAGTTGCAGGTGAAGATGAAGTTTGTTCCTTGTTGGAACATGAAGATGTTGTTCCTTGTTGGAACATGTTTACTTGTTGGGATATCACAATATATCTTATTTAATTAATGCATCTATATACTTGGTAAAGGGTGGAAGGCTCGGCCTTATGCCTGGTGTTTTGTTCCACTATTGCCGCCCTAGTTTCCGTCATACCAGTGTTATGTTCCCGGATTTTGCGTTCCTTACACGGTTGGGTGATTTATGGGACCCCCTTGAAAGTTCGCTTTGAATAAGACTCCTCCAGCAAGGCCCAACCTTGGTTTTACCATTTGCCACCTAAGCCTTTTTCCCTTGGGTTCTGCAGACTCAAGGGTCATCTTTATTTTAAACCCCCGGGCCAGTTCTCCTTCGATTGCTGGTCCAAACCAAGCGATGTCCGGCGCCCCTTGGGCAACCAGGGTCTATGCCAACCCGACGTCTTGCTCATCCGGTGTGCCCTGAGAACGAGATACGTGCGACTCCTATCGGGATTTGTCAGCACATCGGGCGGCTTTGCTGGTCTTGTTTTATTACTGTCGAAATGTCTTGTAGTCCGGGATTCCGAGACTGATCGGGTCTTCCCGGTAGAAGGAATATCCTTCGTTGACCGTGAGAGCTTATAATGGGCTAAGTTGGGACACACCTGCAGGGTATTATCTTTCGAAAGCCGTGCCCGCGGTTATGAGGCAGATGGGAATTTGTTAATGTCCGGTTGTAGAAAACCCGAAGTTGATCTTAATTAAAATACATCAACCGCATGTGTAACCGTGATGGTCTCTTCTCGGCGGAGCCCGGGAAGTGAACACGGTGTTGGAGTTATGCTTGACGTAGGTTGTTCTAGGATCACTTCTTGATCATAGTTGTTCGACCGTGCTTTTGCCTCCTCTTCTCGCTCTCTTTTGCGTATGGTAGCCACTAGATATGCTAGTCGCTTGCTGCAACCCCACCTCACTACCCTGTCCTACCTTTAAGCTTAAATAGTCTTGATCTCACGGGTGTGAGATTGCTGAGTCCCTGTGACTCACAGATACTTCCAAAACCAGTTTGCAGGCGCCGATGAAACCGTGCAGGTGACGCACCCGAGCTCAAGGAGGAGCTCGATGAAGATCTTGTTCATTGTGTTGTTTCATTTCAGTTGATCAGTAGTGGAGCCCAGTTGGGTCGACCAGGGATCTGTGTAGCATTTGGGGTAGTCTTCTTTTATTTTGGTTCCGTAGTCGGACCTTGATTGTATCTATCTGATGTAATGCTTTACTCATGTATTGCGCGAAGTGGCGATTGTAAGCCAACTATGTATCTCTTTCCCTTATGTATTAGGTTGTGTGAAGATTACCTCACTTGCGACATTGCTTTCAATGCGGTTATGCCTCTAAGTCGTGCTTCGACACGTGGGAGATATAGCCGCATCGAGGGCGTTACAGAGAAATCACAAAGAGGTTTTGGAAGTTTAAGTCTATGACGAATCGGGGACTCTGAGTGCTCCTCACACAGAGTGGTTCTAATCTGACTTGATCAATTTTGTGATGTAGCATGAATAGAGTTTGAGACGAGAAAAGCATAGATAGATAGAGAAGGTTCTTAGGCATTCTTGTCCATCCACTTGGCAAAAGAAAAATAAAGCCAAACAATTAAAACAACAAGTGGATGTCCTCGAATGAATAAAATATGCAACCAACATGCTCACACAATAAAATGACAATTGAAATATGTGACAAAGCATGCACAACCAATTCTAGCATCTATCAAGCAATTGGCGATGACTAGGTCATCTATATATGAGTATATTGACTTAGGAGTCAAATGAGAACACTTGATCATAGGTCATACTCATCGTTTAAGCTCAAGTGGGGTTACCACTTTTACATAAAGCATTGTGTGTTCACACCATTAGAGTTGCTTTAACTCAAGTCTTAGAGTAAAGCTCCCCCTAGATGTGATATCCCCCTTAAGAGGGATGAACTAACCTTGGGTTTTGTCGATGATGATTTCATGTAGATGTTGAAGATGTGGATGCTCAATGTTGATGTAGATCACTTGGAGCTATCCTTTTGAGTGAATTGCACTTTCAATACCTACATGGGTTAGTCCCACAAGGAACAAACAAGGATATCCATAGACATAGAGTGATGCACACACAAGATGATGTATATGAAAGCTTTTAGGTTACCTTGTCCCTTGACTTACCAACAAGAGGGTTTGTGACTCCTTGAACTAGTGCAAGATGTGGAAGTTGATTGCACTTGTTCTTGCCAAAATGATAAGAGTGAAGTATGTTGGCGGAGTCACCCTCAAGAACTCTCTAGTTCTTCTTCTTTTGGATCCACACCATCTTGATGGGAATCCTTGGAGTTGTAGTCATACTTGATGAAGTGGAACTTGAAGTAGTCTTGGGAATCCACTTGACTAAGGTCTTAGGAGCTTCTTCAAATACATCAATTTCCTTTTGAAGCTTGTCCTTGCCTTTTTGCTTGTAGTCTTGTGGTGGAAGATCATCTTGAGTTTGTGTCCACTTGAAAGAAGTAGGATCATACTTCTCTTGTTGTGGAACAAAGTTTGTCTTGGGGTATTTATCTTATTCCCATTCAACTCCATTGGCATTGAACTTTCATTCAAAACCAACACCTTGATTCTTCCGGTGCCTTCCTTGCTTGCGTACAATTTCCTCGAATTGCTTACTACCGGCAAGGCTTTTGTACACTCCTTTCTCTATGATTCCCTTCAATAAGCTATTTTCTTGCTCAAGTGTAACTTGTCTAAGAGAATCATTAGTGAAATCAAGAGAACTACTAGAAGCAACAATATTGGATTTAACATGATCATTGTTACTACTAGAGGAAGAATCTTTCTTGTTCTTGTTACTAGACTTGACTTGAGGCATGTAAGTGGATAAGAGTAAGCGCTTGGCAATGTAAGAAGAACTTTTCTTGCGGAGATCATCATTGATTGCCTTTAGAAACTCATGCTCTTGCTCAATATTGAGCTTCTCAAAGTGTAACTTCTCATGAGCTCTTAAAAGTTCTCGATGATCTTCGAAGATAGTTTCATGAGCTAACTTAAGAGTGTTTAGTTCTTTAGTTAGAGCCTCAATTTTCTCCTTATCATTGTCATTCGTTTTATCTTGATTAGCATGATTAATTGACGTTTCATCATAGTATTCATCACTAGAGTTGTCAACAAGTAAATCATCATCACCTAACAAGTCATCTTCATCACTATTAAAATTAACATACTCAGGGTGAGTTACCTTAGGACCTTTGGCCATGAAGCATCTTCCCATTCCTTCATTTGGTGAATCAAATATGTCGTTGGAGTTGGTTGACACAAGTGCTAGACCGGCAACACCTTCAACTTGAGTATATTCGGAATCGGAGTGATAACTTCTCTCGGAGTGGTTGTCGGAGTCGGAGCCGGATACCCATTCACCAACATGAGCTTGATGTCTTCGTTTTGTGTAGCTCCTTGATGATTTATCCTTTCTTTCTGAATCCATGCTTCTCCATGAGTATCTTCGTTCATAACGATCATCTCTACTCCTTCTCTCTCTTGATGGTGATTCTTCTCTTTTGCTTCTTCTTTTTGGAGAATCTTCTCTTCTTTTGTAGGGAGCCGTACACTCATTGGAATAGTGTCCGGGTCTTCCACAATTGTAGCAGTTTCGCTCTCGACTAGAAGATCTTTTGTCATTGTAGGATCTTGACTTGGAGCTTCTATCTTTGCTTCTACTCTTGTAGAACTTGTTGAAGTTCTTCACCATTAAGCTCAATTCTTCATTAAAGTTTTGTTTCTCACTTGATGATGTGGGGGATTAACATGAGGCTCTGTAAGCACCACTTGATTTGTTGTGAAGTTCCTCTTTATCCTTGAGCGACATCTCATGAGCAACAATTCTTCCAATGACTTCCATTGGCTTGAGATCTTTGTAATTGGGCATCATTTGGATCAATGTGCACACGGTATCATATTTTACATCCAAGGCTCTTAGGATCTTCTTGATGATGAATCTATCGGTCATCTTTTCACTCCCTAAGCCGGCAATCTCGTTTGTGATGAGAGCAAGCCTAGAGTACATTTCAGCAACACCTTCACCATCCTTCATTTTGAACTTGTCAAGTTGACTTTGAAGCACATCCAATTTGGATTCCTTGACGGAGTCGGTACCTTCGGGCATATCAATCAAAGGATCCCAAATTTCCTTTGCATTCTCAAGACAGCTGATTTTGTTGAATTCTTCGGGGCACAATCCGTTGAAGAGAATATCACAAGCTTGAACGTTGTATTGTAGCATCTTCAACTCATCCGCGGTAGCTTCACGGTTTGGTTCTTTCCCATCGAAGAAGTCACCTTGCAAACCAACACACACAATAGCCCAAACGGCGGGGTTATGTCCAAGAATATGCATTTTCATTTTATGCTTCCAACTAGCAAAATTAGTACCATCAAAGTAAGGACCTCTACGGTGATAATTTCCCTCGCTAGACGCCATACTCTCCTAGGTTGTGAAACCAAGGCTATGACCACCAAAAGCTATGGAAATCAAAGCAAATGGAGACCAAAGCTCTGATACCACTTGTGGGATCGGAAGTATGTCTAGAGGGGGGGTGATTAGACTACTTGACGAAATAAAAACTTAACCTTTTCCCAATTTTAGTTCTTGGCAGATTTTAGCAACTTTAGGACAAGTCAAGCAATCATCACACAATTCAAGCAAGCATGCAAAGAGTATATAGGCAGCGGAAAGTAAAGCATGCAACTTGCAAGAATGTAAAGGGAAGGGTTTGGAGAATTCAAACGCTATTGGAGACACGGATGTTTTTCTCGTAGTTCGGATAGGTGGCGCTATCCCACATCCACGTTGATGGAGACTTCAACCTACGAAGGGTAACCGTTGCGCGAGTCCACGGAGGGCTCCACCCACGAAGGGTCCACGAAGAAGCAACCGTGTCTATCCCACCATGGCCATCGCCCACAAAGGACTTGCCTCATTAGCGGTAGATCTTCATGAAGTAGGCGATCTCCTTGCCCTTACAAACTCCTTGGTTCAACTCCACAATCTGGTCGGAGGCTCCCAAGTGACACCTAGCCAATCTAGGAGACACCACTCTCCAAGAAGTAACAAATGGTGTGTTGATGATGAACTCCTTGCTCTTGTGCTTCAAATGATAGTCTCCCCAACACTCAACTCTCTCTCACAGGATTTGGATTTGGTGGAAAGAAGATTTGAGTGGAAAGCAACTTGGGGAAGGCTAGAGATCAAGATTCATATGGTAGGAATGGAATATCTTGGCCTCAACACAAGGGTAGGTGGTTCTCTCTCAGAACATATGAGTTGGAAGTGTAGATGTGTTCTGATGGCTCTCTCCACGAATGAAGAGGAGCTGGAGGGGTATATATAGCCTCCACACAAAATCCAACCGTTACACACAATTTACCAATCTCGGTGGGACCGAATCAACAAACTCGGTCGGACCGAAATAGTAAACCTAGTGACCGTTAGAGATTTTCGGTGGGACTGACATGCAACTCGGTAGGACCGATATGGTTATGGTTAGGCCATAACGTAATCTCGGTGAGACCGATTACACAAACTCGATGAGACCGATTTGGTAATAGGCTAACCAGAGAGTTGGTCAAGTAAACTCGGTGGGACCGATTTGCTCTTTCGGTGAGACCGAAATGTTACAAAAGGGAAACAGAGAGTTTACATTGAAATCTCGGTGGGACCGATCCGCTCTTTCAGTGCGACTGAAAAGTTACGAAAAGGAAACAGAGAGATTGCAACCCCATCTCGGTGAGACCGAGATCCCTATCGGTAGAACCGATTTGCTAGGGTTTGGCAGTGGCTTCTGACATGTGAAACTCGGTGGCGCCGGATAGAAAGAATCGGTAGCACCGAGTTTGGCTTAGGGTTTAGGTCATTTGGATATGGGAAAGTAGCTGAGGATTTTGGAGCATATCATTAAGCACATGAAGCAAAAGGCTCATTAAGTAAGACCTCATCCCTCCTTGATAGTATTGGCTTTTCCTATGGACTCAATGTGATCTTGGATCACTAAAATGTAAAATGAAGAGTCTTGAACTTTTGAGCTTGAGCCAATCCTTTGTCCTTAGAATTTTGATGGTTCCACTTCCACCATCCATGCCATGCCAATCATTGAGCTTTCCTGAAATAATTGTCTTGGAATAGCATTAGCTCAATGAGCTATATGTTGTTATGAATTACCAAAACCACCTAGGGATAGTTGCAATTTCACATCCCCAAGGGCATGATCGAGGAAGGTTAGCAGCTTGGCGGGGCCGTCCTCGGCGCCGGCCAACGGGCTCTCCGGGCCGCTCTCGTAAAGCATCTTCAGCGAAGCACGAGCCTCCTTCTCCATGTCCGCGAAGGCCACGCGATCCTCGGCAAGGACCCGGGCCTTGCCGTCCAGCTCGACCTTCGACACCTCCAGCTCCTTCTTCAGCGTGCTTAGGCGGTCGCGGCGCTTCTTGAGCTTGGCCTCCTGGTCCTCGATGGCCGCCTCGCGAGCCTTCGTGCCTTCTTCCTGCTCTTGGCGAAGGCGGACCTCCTTCGCAAGCTGGTCTCGCAGGCCTTGCAGCTCGTCCTCCAGCAACTTGCAGCGACCACGGACTTCAACCACCTCCCCTAGGGCCGCGTCTCAGGTAGCCATTGCCTCGAGGGTGGCCTCCCTCTCTCCGTCACAGGCCGTCGAGGCCTGAACCAGCGCCGCCCGAATCGAGGCGTCGGAGCGAATCCACCCTGAAGCCAGCTCCAGGCGCCCGGCCACCAGGTGAGGGTCGGCGCTAAGAAGATCCTGCCGCAGCCGGTCCAGTTCAGCAACGGCACACTCCAGGACGGCAAAAGGGGACGGAGAAATAGCAGCCGGAGGAGCAGGAGGAGAAAGCAGCGGCGGCACAACCACAGCGTCCCGAGGCGGAGTCTGCTGTGCCCCGATGGTCGTGGTGGTGGCGGCGGATAAGGGCACCTCGGGAGTCACTTGGGCCATGGGGGCTAAGCTTGCCCCAGCCAGCTCAGCCAGGCCTTGCGAAGGCGACCGGGCAGGAGAGGCCCGTGCGTCACGATCACCATCCCCCACGGACACAAGCGCAGTCGTGATCGAAGCCTCAGGAGCCCCCTTCGGCTTCTTCGCCGCGGGCGCCAGCCTGTTCAAAAAGAGCGGACATCAAGCCTCAGCAGCAGAACAAGAAGTAAAGACGAAGGATTGAGCACTTACGGGTCGTCGCTGGAGAGCTCAAGCAGCCTCCGGCCATACTTGAAGCCAGAAAGCCGGCTAGAAGGGTCGCCCTCAGGAAGCCCAGAAGCAAGAGGCGTGTCTGCGGTGCACCTTGGGGCAGGGGCAGACCCGCTGGAGGGCAGCCCGGTCCTGTCCTTCTTCGGGATCGGGGGCAAGCTCCTGCCGACCTACTCGTCATCCTCGTCATCGTCACTCGAAGAGAGGCGGAGAGAACGGGGTCTGCACCGGGGAAGGGGAGCCCTCGACTCTCCGTCAGTTGCCTCGGAGTCAGGGCCCTTCTCCTGCTCCTCTTCGCCCTCCTCTTTGCCGGAGTCGCCGGAGGACAAGTCCACCAGCCCCTCGGGAGCCACCGCGGGCACGGGCCCATCCCCGTTGAAGACGGGCATGGACTCCACCACCTGCTTCTACTCATCGCGAAGGAACAAGGGCGCGGGCGTGCCCTCCAACCTTGCCACCTCGCCCCTGACCAGAGATTGAAGAACCGCGGTCAAATCCTCGTTGCCCAAGGCCGTGGGGCTCGGATGAGGCCTCTAGATCGGAGATGAGTACTGCCGAAGCGGAGCCAACTGGTGCTCCAGGAACTCCCTCAGCAGCGACGCGCCGGTCAGCTTCGCCGCCGCCATGTCGGCCGGCTTCAGGTCTGCGTCCATCTTCTCCAGTACCGGCTTCGCGCGGGGGTCCGTGAGCTCCGCCCGGGACCAGTCGCTGGAACTCACGGGCTGCTCCACGGGTAGGATCAGCCGAGGGTGGATGCGCCCGGCGTCTACCAACACCCACTTGCTCCTGAAGCCCTCAATCCTCTTCCCGGGATTCGAAATGGCAATGGCGCCGCCACACGCGACGAAGCTCGTCGCATGTGGAAGGGGAACCATGGGTGACCCGGAGGTAGAAGTAGTGGCGCAGCAAGGCCACTAAGGGCTGCACCCCCACATGAGCCTCGCAGTAGTAGGCAAAGATCGCCATAAGAAGGATGGAGTTGGGGTGGAGATGCAGAGCTTGTAAGTTGTAATGGCAGAGGACAGAGAGGAAGAACTCGGATAAAGGAGGCACCAGACCCGCAGTAATGGAGCTTACGAAGAGAGGGTAGAAGGTGCTTCCTCGGCCCTCAGGGGTGGCGGAGCCGACCTTGAACACCTGCGCCCCGTCGATGCCCTGCGACGCCGCCATCCGGTGCAGCCAGACATGGCTCGCCTCCGACACATTGGGCAAGTCCAGAGCAGGCGAGAACTAAGCTTCGGCCGGAGACTGACGAGGCGCCATGTCTTCTAGGTCACATAGGTGGAGAAGATCTGGGAATTGGGAGGAAGGAAGGAGAGGCCCAAGAAAGGGGATCTGAGCAGCGACCGGAGAAAGAGAAAAGCAAAGCCTGGGCAGACACCGCACCCTTAATAACCTGCGCGGTTGCTGAAGCACTCGCGTCCAATCAACCGCCACACGGAGCCCAAGGCCGCAGGCTGTTAGGGCCCGCGGCGCTTCGCCCTTGCCCTTTCGCCTATCAGCATAGCCAAGTCCGTGCGCGCCTTGGGCCCAGGGTATACTATCGGCGTTCTGGGAACGGGGGTCCCCAGACTTGCCTGCCTGCGGCCTGCGGCGTGGCTAGAAAGGGGTCCCAACATGGCCCATCTTCATCAACGCAAGACCCAAGACCCTCGCGAGGGGCCAATCCTCGCGGGGCGGACGACACGGCGCTTCCTCAGGCACGGCCTCATCAGGCTGGCTCATCAGGAGGCAGAGAGATCAAGGCGGGGTAACTCGCGAGGTGCCCATGACGCAAGCCATGACGACCAAGGATGCCAGGCGGGCGCCAGCCCGCGCAGTGTCTCCCTTTCCTCTTTGGTGCAAAGGGGGCAAGCGCAGGTGAGAGGATCAAGCAAAGGCACCCATTTCGGTGCAACGAGACCAAGACCAGTCCAACGGTGGGAAGGAGGTCATCGTGGAGCCCAGAACGGCGTCACCACAGGGCCTTTGGCAGGCGAGGACCAACTTTAGTCAGGATAAGTGTACCAGATGTTCCCCTTCAAATTGGCCAATTGTTGGCGCCCTTCCCGCTCAATATTCGGGAAGAGGCCCAGGGCCTTTGCCTATAAATAGGACTAGCCACCCCAGGGTAGAGGCATCGAGAGATCATCCATCTGTCATCGAGAGAGCAATCTAGCAAATTAGATCAGAGAGAAAGAGAGAGAAGGGTGATCGAAATCCTCCTGGCAGTTCATCCCCCAGGCCAAGAACAGACCCTCGCGAGGCTGTTCTACCTTGTAGTGTTCATCATCACCAGCCCAAGAGGCAATCCACCAGACCACACTGGAGTAGGGTATTACACCGCATCGGTGGCCCGAACCAGTATAAACTCTGTGTCTCTTATGTTGTTCTTTTGGTAGTTTAGATCTTTGCGAGACGGAGAGGTAGAGGGCACAATCTCCACGCACACCCCAGAGTTCGAACCTTAAGGGTCTGCTGTCCGTGCGGCAAGCCGGCCGCACCGCTACTCCATCACTCACACCAGCTAGCTCTTTGTCCCACGCGCTCTGCGCACCCTTGGAGGCTCGAGCTGCGCTCATCGCAGCAAACGAGCTCCTGCGCTACCGTCCCGTCGACGACGTCTACGAAGAGTGGCTGGACCTGCGCTCCTTGTGCAATGAACTATTTTCTCTCCAAGGCTTGCTTCCAGATTTTCTGGTTGACAGGTCGGGCGTGTGGGCAAACAGCTAGGTGGTGCTCGATTAACTCCCTGTGAACACCGGGGATATCAGATGGTTGCCAGGCAAACACATCGATATTCGCCTGCAGGAATGCGACGAGCGCGCTTTCCTATTTGTCATCGAGGGTGGCGCTGATAGTGAAAGTACCATCGACGCCATCCAGCCCTGTCGGGACCTTCTTCTCTTGGGGTGTGGCAAGCTTGTATCTCTTGTTGTTAGAACACTCCGGCACATTGTCGACGGGCGTCGTGCACTCAGTGGGGGCACGCTTCCCAAACTCTTTGCCAGAGGCCTTACAACCTCTCTTCTTTTCTTTGCTTTCCTTGGCGGGAACTGCTGTTGCCGCTGCATCTGCCGTGACAGCATCCCGGTACATCTTATCCACACAATAATTGCATCTTTCTCATCTGACGCGATGGTGATGACTCCAGTGGCCCAAGCATCTTCAAGGTGTTGTAGGCATAGTGGGATGCTGCCATGAACTTAGCCAAGGCTGGGCGTCCAAGAATCCCATTGTACGACAGGGGGAGATCAACAACATCTAACACAATACTCTTAGTCTAGTCGTTCAGTTATCCCCCAAACGTTACCGGCAACGTGAACTTTACCTTAGGATGGTTGCTGCCAGGATTAACTCCTTGAAACGTGTCGGTAACTTCTAGCTCATCTTCTCCTATCTGAAGCTTGCTGATAACTGCCGGGGAAATCGGATTCAACTCGGCCCCGCCGTCCACCAATATCTTTGTGACCTTGAGGTAACGAATTGTTGGCGAGACCAACAATGGCAAACATCCTACCGTAGTGTTACGGCTAGGATGTTCCTCCTCGTCAAAGATGATGGGTGTACGGGACCATTTGAGAAGCTTCCGGGCCTCTGGCGCTGGTTCGACGGCATTGATCTCTCATGCCCAGCGCTTGAGCTGGCGGTGAGAGGCGTGCGCACCCCCGTCAATGCACAAGGCGTATGTGGCCTTCTGAAACTTTTGCTCACTTGTTTCCTCTTCATCCCCTCCATCACTCTTATCATCACAGGTTTCCTTCTCTTGACCTCTGGCGGGCTTTCCATGGTTCCGAAAGGGTTTGCCGGGGCGATTTAATTCACCACCTCGGCCCATACAGCTAGCAACATTCTGACCTTTTTTCTTGTCGTGCTTCTCATATTTTGCTTTCTGCTTCTCGACAAGCTGCTCAACTTGATAACACTCTTGAAGATCCGGGCCCTTGGTCCGATGAATCTTGCAGTACGACCCATCACCCTTCCTAGCTTTCTCGGCAGCCGCGGCCTCCCAGCAGTCTGCGCACACGACAGCTTCCTTGCCAGGGGCCTTAGCTTTGGCCTTCTTGCCGGTACTAGGCGTACCAGATCCTTCAACAGTCATCGCTGCCTTATCTCTCCACTTCTTACTCCATTTCTTGCTCTTCTTCTGACTAGTTGATTCATCCTCATCCTCTGAATCAACATTGGTGCAATCTTCCTCTATGGGAAATCTCCTTCCGTCCTCCATCTGAGCACACTTATCCACTAATGTGTAAAGCTCATTCACAGTCATGGGCAACCGTACGTTCATCTTGGAATGAATACGGCGGTTGTGCGCATTGGACTGGAAGGCAGCTATTACGGCTGCTGGATGGATATTTGGGACATTTCTATGAACTTTGCTGAATCTTTGTAAGTACTTACAGAGGGTTTCTCCTTCCTTCTGCTAGAGAAGCTGCAAATCACTGGGCCTGTCGGGTTCTTGATGACGACCAGTGAAGGCGCCAATGAACTCGTGGCACAGGTCAGCCCACGATGAAATAGAGTTCTCCAGTAGATGCATCAGCCAAGACCTCACATTGGACTTGACTGCCAAAGGGAAGTAGTTGGCGAACACGTTCTCATCTCTTCCCCGGCAGCCTGAACAGTGATGGTGTAGATGCTCACGAACTCCGTCGGGTTCAGCCTCCCGTCGTACTTCTCAGGTATCTCTGGCTTGAATGTGCGAACAGACGGCCAACAGACTTGCCGCAGCTCTCGTGTAAAGGCAGGGAAGCCAACTTCGAAAGGTAGGCACCCGCCAACACCGAGCGCAGGCTCGTCGATGTTGAGGCCGTCTCACTCGTTGGTCTGGCGGAAGTCGTCGTGGTGCTGCTCGATGACGACGCGCGCATCTCCTCAACGTCCATCCTCCGAGGCTCGACGTTGGCCTGGACGTACTCAAGGGTAAGAAGATGCCATTGAGACGTCATCGTGATCTTGATTCAGTTGTGCTCACGCTGGCTGCCGTGGTGGGCACTGCACCGTGGGGATGGCCCCTTCCGTACGGTTAGCAGCACGAGCTGTTGTTGTTGCTTGGGGAGGTGGTGGCGGGCCAGCTGGCCGCGAGCCCCCAGCTTCGGCGAAACCGAGCAGACTCTGGATGGTGGCACGCAATTCATCCATCTGCTGGTCCGTTGGCGGAAACCTCAGCAGCAGCTGAGCTCGCGCCATGGCCTCCAAAGCAGTGCTCGGCATGGACGTCGGTGAAGTCGAGCATACCGTCACGCGGCTCCTTACGGTGCCGGCGTCGGTAGTACTACGACCCACTGTCGCTACGGGGTGACCACCTGGGCGTGGTGCGGGGAAGGCGCCTGAGGGACAGTAGCCCCGTCGGGCGTAGAGGCTTGGTCGGCCAGTCTCGGGGGAGATGCACGCACAATGACCACACCCATGGTGGGCCCGGCCGGAGGGCAGCGGTTCTACCCGGTCCAAGCGCCATTACTGTGGTTGTGCTCATCGGTGGGGGAGAAGGTGTCGGTGTACAAAAAGAGGGGTACACTTTTTGTACCCCTATAACTGTGCATGGGCAGTCAGAGCCACGCCCGTGACCACACCAAGCAAGGCAAGGGAGGTGAGCCAGGGTAAGACCGAAGCCTAAGATAGCTGGAACAACGCCGAGGCCAAGACCACGAACAGCAAAGGGACGAAGTGGGCTCCCCCCAGCAAGATCCTTGCCGGGATCAGCCCTAGCAGCCCCGCAAGACCGTTGTTGTGGCAGCTCACCCCACGCCTACGGAGCGAGTCACCCTTGAGTCCACGGCCCCCACCATAGACCACTATGTTGGGGCAAGGGCTCGGGAGACACCTGTTGGGGAACGTAGTAATTTCAAAATTTTCCTACGCACACGCAAGATCATGGTGATGCATAGCAACGAGAGGGGAGAGTGTTGTCTACGTACCCTCGTAGACCGAAGCGGAAGCGTTGACACAACGTAGAGGAAGTAGTCGTACGTTCTCCTCGCGATCCAACCGATCACAGCACCGTTACTCCGGCACCTCCGAGTTCTTGGCACACGTTCAGCTCGATGACGATCCTCGGGCTCCGATCCAGCAAAGCGTCGAGGAAGAGTTCCGTCAGCACGACGGCGTGGTGACGATCTTGATGTGTTACCGGCGCAGGGCTTCGCCTAAGCACTGCAACGATATGATCGAGGTGGAATTTGGTGGAAGGGGGCACCGCACACGGCTAAGGAAAGATCTCAATGATCAATTGTGTGTCTCTGGGGTGCCCCCTGCCCCCGTATATAAAGGAGCCAAGGGGGAGGGGCTGGCCGGCCAAGCCTGGCGCGCCAGAGAGTCCTACTCCCTCTGGGAGTAGGATTCCCCCCCCCCCAATCCTAGTTGGACTAGGATTCTCCAAGGGGGAGAGAGAGAGAGGGGGCGCCCACCTCTCCTAGTCCTAATAGGACTAGGGGAAGGGGGGAGGCGCGCAGCCCATGAGGGCAGCCCTCTCACCTCTCCTCCAAGGCCCATGTTGGCCCATTATGCCCCCGGGGGGCTCCGGTAACCCTCCCGGTATTCCGGTAAAATCCTGATTTCACCTGGAATGCATCCGATGTCCAAACATAGGCTTCCAATATATCATTCTTTACATCTCGACCATTTCGAGACTCCTCGTCATGTCCGTGATCACATCCGGGACTCCGAACTCCTTCGGTACATCAAAATGCATAAACTCATAATAACTGTCATCGTAACGTTAAGCGTGCGGACCCTACGGTTCGAGAACAATGTAGACATGACTGAGACACGTCTGCGGTCAATAACCAATAGCGGGACCTGGATGCCCATATTGGCTCCTACATATTCTACGAAGATCTTTATCGGTCAGACCGCATAACAACATACGTTGTTCCCTTTGTCATCGGTATGTTACTTGCCCGAGATTCAATCGTCGGTATCCAATACCTAGTTCAATCTCGTTACCGGCAAGTCTCTTTACTCGTTCCGTAATACATCATCCCGCAACTAACTCATTAGTTGCAATGCTTGCAAGGCTTATGTGATGTGCATTACCGAGAAGGCCCTGAGATACCTCCCCGACAATCGGAGTGACAAATCCTAATCTCGAAATACGCCAACCCAATATGTACCTTTGGAGACACCTGTAGAGCACCTTTATAATCACCCAGTTACGTTGTGACGTTTGGTAGCACACAAAGTGTTCCTACGGTAAACGGGAGTTGCATAATCTCATAGTTAAAGGAACATGTATAAGTCATGGATAAAAAGCAATAGCAACATACTAAACGATCGAGTGCTATGCTAATGGAATGGGTCATGTCAATCAGATCATCCAACTAATGATGTGATCTCGTTAATCAAATAACAACTCTTTGTTCATGGTTAGGAAACATAACCATCTTTGATTAATGAGCTAGTCAAGTAGAGGCATACTAGTGACACTCTGTTTGTCTATGTATTCACACATGTATTATGTTTCCATTTAATACAATTCTAGCATGAATAATAAACATTTATCATGATATAAGGAAATAAATAATAACTTTATTATTGCCTCTAGGGCATATTTCCTTCAGTCTCCCACTTGCACTAGAGTCAATAATCTAGTTCACATCGCCATGTGATTTAATAGCAATAGTTCACATCACCATGTGATTAACACCCATAGTTCACATCGATATGTGACCAACACCCAAAGGGTACTAAGGTGTGATCATGTTTTGCTTATGAGATAATTTTAGTCCACGGGTCTGTCACATTCAGATCCGTAAGTATTTTGCAAATTTCTATGTCAACAATACTCTGCACGGAGCTACTTTAGCTAATTGCTCCCACTTTCAATATGTATCTAGATTGAGACTTAGAGTCATCTAGATTAGTGTCAAAACTTGCATCGACGTAATCTTTTACGACGAACCTTTTGTCACCTCCATAATCGAGAAACATATCCTTATTCCATTAAGGATAATTTTGACCGCTGTCCAGTGATCTACTCCTAGATCACTATTGTACTCCCTTGCCAAACTCAGTGGTAGGGTATGCAATAGATCTGGTACACAGCATGGCATACTTCATAGAGCCTATGGCTGAGGCATAGGGAATGACTTTCATTCTCTTTATATCTTCTGCCGTGGTCGGGCTTTGAGTCTTACTCAATTTCACACCTTGTAATACAGGCAAGAACTCTTTCTTTGACTGTTCCATTTTGAACTACTTCAAAATCTTTTCAAGGTATGTACTTATTGAAAAACTTATCAAGCGTGTTGATCTATCTCTATAGATCTTGATGCTCAATATGTAAGAAGCTTCACCGAGGTCCTTCTTCGAAAAACTCCTTTCAAATACTCCTTTATGCTTTACAGAATAATTCTACATTATCTCCGATCAATAATATGTCATTTACATATACTTATCAGAAATGCTGTAGTGCTCCCACTCACTTTCTTGTAAATACAGGCTTCTCCAAAAGTCTGTATAAAACCAAATGCTTTGATCACACTATCAAAGCGTTTATTCCAACTCCGAGAGGCTTGCACCAGTCCATAAATGGATCGCTGGAGCTTGCACACTTTGTTAGCTCCCTTTGGATCGACAAAACCTTGTGGTTGCATCATATACAACTCTTCTTCCAGAAATCCATTCAGGAATGCAGTTTTGACATCCATTTGCCAAATTTCATAATCATAAAATGCGGCAACTGCTAACATGATTCGGACAGACTTAAGCATCGCTACGGGTGAGAAAGTCTCATCGTAGTCAATCCCTTGAACTTGTCGAAAACCTTTTGCAACAAGTCGAGCTTTATAGACAGTAACATTACCATCAGCGTCAGTCTTCTTCTTAAAAATCCATTTATTCTCAATTGCTTGCCGATCATCGGGCAAGTCAACCAAAGTCCATACTTTGTTCTCATACATGGATCCCATCTCAGATTTCATGGCCTCAAGCCACTTTGCGGAATCTGGGCTCACCATCGCTTCTTCATAGCTCGTAGGTTCATCATGGTCTAGTAACATGACTTCCAAAATAGGATTACCGTACCACTCTGGTGCGGATCTTACTCTGGTTGATCTACGAAGTTCAGTAGAAACTTGATCTGAAGTTTCATGATCATTATCATTAGCTTCCTCTCTATTTGATGTAGGTGTCACAGAAACAGATTTCTGTGATGTACTACTTCTCAATAAGGGAGAAGGTACAATTACCTTATCAAGTTTTCTACTTTCCTCCCACTCACTTCTTTCGAGAGAATCTCCTTCTCTAGAAAGGATCCATTCTCAGCAACGAATATCTTGCCTTTGGATCTGTGATAGAAGGTGTACCCAACAGTCTCCTTTGGGTACCTATGAAGACACATTTCTCCGATTTGGGTTCGAGCTTATCAGGTTGAAGCTTTTTCACATAAGCATCGCAGCCCCAAACTTTAAGAAACGACAACTTTGGTTTCTTGCCAAACCACAGTTCATAAGGCGTCGTCTCAACGGATTTTGATGGTGCCCCTTTTAACGTGAATGCAGCTGTCTCTAATGCATGATCCCAAAACGATATTGGTAAATCGGTAAGAAACATCATAGATTGTACTATGTCCAATAAAGTACGGTTATGACATTCGGACACACCATTATGCTGTGGTGTTCCAGGTGGCATGAATTTGTGAAACTATTCCACATTGTTTTAATTGAAGACCAAAACTCGTAACTCAAATATTTGTCTCCGCGATCAGATCGTAGAAACCTTATTTTCTTGTCATGATGATTTTCACTTCACTCTAAAATTCTTTGAACTTTTCAAACGTTTCAGACTTATGTTTCATCAAGTAGATATACCCATATCTGCTCAAATCATCTGTGAAGGTTAGAAAATAATGATACTTGTCGCGAGCCTTAATATTCATCGGATCATATACATCAGTATGTATGATTTCCAACAAATCTGTTGCTTGCTCCATTGTTCCGGAGAACGGCGTTTTTAGTCATCTTGCCCAAGAGGCATGGTTCGCAAGCATCAAGTGATTCATAATCAAGTGATTCCAAAATCCCATCAGCTTGGAGTTTCTTCATGCGCTTTACACCAATATGACCTAAACGGCAGTGCCACAAATAGGTTGCACTATCATTATTAACTTCGCATCTTTTTGGTTTCAATATCATGAATATGTGTATCACTACGATCGAGATCCAATGAACTATTTTCATTGGTGTGTATGACCATAGAAGGTTTTTATTCATGTAAACAGAACAACAATTGTTCTCTAACTTAAATGAATAACTGTATTGCAATTAACATGATCAAATCATATTCATGCTCAACGCAAACACCAAATAACACTTATTTAGTTTCAACACTAATCCCGAAAGTATAGGGAGTGTGTGATGATGATCATATCAATCTTGGAACCACTTCCAACACACATCGTCACCTTGCCCTTTAACTAGTCTTTGTTCATTCTGCAACTCCCGTTTCGAGTTACTAAATTTTAGCAACTGAACTAGTACCAAATACTAAGGGGTTGCTATGAACACTAGTAAAGTACACATCAATAACATGTATATCAAATATACTTATGTTCACTTTGCCATCCTTCTTATCCGCCAATCACTTGGGGTAGTTCCGCTTCCAGTGACCAGTCCCTTTGCAGTAGAAGCACTTAGTCTCAGGCTTAGGACCATACTTGGGCTTTTTCACTTTGAGCAGCAACTTGCTTGCCGTTCTTCTTGAAGTTCCCCTTTTTTTTCCTTTTGCCCTTTTCTTGAAACTAGTGATCTTGTCAACCATCAACACTTGATGTTTTTCTTTGATTTCTACCTTCGCTGATTTTAGCATCGCGAAGAGCTCGGGCATAGTTTTGGTCATCCCTTGCATATTATAGTTCATCACGAAGCTCTTGTAGCTTGGTGGCAGTGATTGAAGAATTCTGTCAATGACGCAATCATCCGGAAGATTAACTCCCAGTTGAATCAAGTGATTGTTATACCCAGACATTCTGAGTATATGCTCACTGACAGAACCGTTCTCCTCCATTTTACAGCTATAGAACTTATTGGAGACTTCATATCTCTCAATCCGGGCATTTGCTTGAAATATTAACTTCAACTCCTGGAACATCTCATATGCTCCATGGTGTTCAAAACGTCGTTGAAGTCCCGGTTCCAAGCCGTAAAGCATGGCACACTGAACTATAGAGTAGTCATCAGCTTTGCTTTGCCAGACGTTCACAACATCTGGCTTAGCTCTTGCACCAGGCCTGGCACCCAGCGGTGCTTCCAGGACGTAATTCTTCTGTGCAGCAATGAGGATAATCCTCAAGTTACGGACCCAGTCCGTGTAATTGCTACCATCATCTTTCATCTTTGCTTTCTCAAGGAACGCATTAAAATTCAACGGAACAACAGCACGAGCCATCTATCTACACAACCTAGACAAGCAAGATACTATCAGGTACTAAGTTCATGATAAATTTAAGTTCAATTAATCATATTACTTAAGAACTCCCACTTAGATAGACATCCCTCTAATCCTCTAAGTGATCACGTGATCCAAATCAACTAAACCATGTCCGATCATCACGTGAGATGGAGTAGTTTCAATGGTGAACATCACTATGTTGATCATATCTACTATATGATTCACGCTCGACCTTTCGGTCTCCGTGTTCCGAGGCCATATCTGTTATATGCTAGGCTCGTCAAGTTAAACCTGAGTATTCCGCGTGTGCAACTGTTTTGCACCCGTTGTATTTGAACGTAGAGCCTATCACACCCGATCATCACGTGGTGTCTCAGCACGAAGAACTTTCGCAACGGTGCATACTCAGGGAGAACACTTCTTGATAATTTTAGTGAGAGATCATCTTATAATGCTACCGTCAATCAAAGCAAGATAAGATGCATAAAAGGATAAACATCACATGCAATCAATATAAGTGATATGATATGGCCATCATCATCTCGTGCTTGTGATCTCCATCTTCGAAGCACCGTCATGATCACCATCGTCACCGGCGCGACACCTTGATCTTCATCGCAGCATCGTTGTCGTCTCGCCAATCTTATGCTTCCACGACTATCACTACCGCTTAGTAATAAAGTAAAGCATTACATCGCGATTGCATTGCATACAATAAAGCGACAACCATATGGCTCCTGCCAGTTGCCGATAACTCGGTTACAAAACATGATCATCTCATACAATAAAATTTAGCATCATGTCTTGACCATATCACATCACAACATGCCCTGCAAAAACAAGTTAGACGTCCTCTACTTTGTTGTTGCAAGTTTTACGTGGCTGCTACGGGCTTTAAGCAAGAACTCATCTTACCTACGCATCAAAACCACAACGATAGTTTGTCAAATAGACTCCGTTTTAACCTTCTCAAGGACCGGGCATAGCCACACTCGGTTCAACTAAAGTTGGAGAGACAGTCTTCCGCAAGCCATCTATGTGCAAAGCACGTCGAGGGAACCGGTCTCGCGTAAGCGTACGCGTAAGGTTGGTCCAGATCGTCTCGTCCAACAATACCGCTGAACCAAAGTATGACATGCTGGTAGGCAGTATGACTTGTATCGTCCACAACTCACTTGTGTTCTACTCGTGCAAATAACATCAAACCATAAAAACCTAGGCTCGGATGCCACTGTTGGGGAACGTAGTAATTTCAAAATTTTCCTACGCACACGCAAGATCATGGTGATGCATAGCAATGAGAGGGGAGAGTGTTGTCTACGTACCCTCGTAGACCGAAGCGGAAGCGTTGACACAACGTAGAGGAAGTAGTCGTACGTTCTCCTCGCGATCCAACCGATCACAGCACCGTTACTCCGGCACCTCCGAGTTCTTGGCACACGTTCAGCTCGATGATGATCCTCGGGCTCTGATCCAGCAAAGCGTCGAGGAAGAGTTCCGTCAGCAAGACGGCGTGGTGACGATCTTGATGTGTTACCGGCGCAGGGCTTCGCCTAAGCACTGCAACGATATGATCGAGGTGGAATTTGGTGGAAGGGGGCACCGCACACGGCTAAGGAAAGATCTCAATGATCAATTGTGTGTCTCTGGGGTGCCCCCTGCCCCCGTATATAAAGGAGCCAAGGGGGAGGGGCTGGCCGGCCAAGCCTGGCGCACCAGAGAGTCCTACTCCCTTTGGGAGTAGGATTCCCCCCCCCCCAATCCTAGTTGGACTAGGATTCTCCAAGGGGGAGAGAGAGAGAGGGGGCGCCCACCTCTCCTAGTCCTAATAGGACTAGGGGAAGGGGGGAGGCGCGCAGCCCATGAGGGCAGCCCTCTCACCTCTCCTCCAAGGCCCATGTTGGCCCATTATGCCCCCGGGGGGTTCCGGTAACCCTCCCGGTATTCCGGTAAAATCCTGATTTCACCTGGAATGCATCCGATGTCCAAACATAGGCTTCCAATATATCATTCTTTACGTCTTGACCATTTCGAGACTCCTCGTCATGTCCGTGATCACATCCGGGACTCCGAACTCCTTCGGTACATCAAAATGCATAAACTCATAATAACTGTCATCGTAACGTTAAGCGTGCGGACCCTACGGTTCGAGAACAATGTAGACATGACCGAGACACGTCTCCGGTCAATAACCAATAGCGGGACCTGGATGCCCATATTGGCTCCTACATATTCTACGAAGATCTTTATCGGTCAGACCGCATAACAACATACGTTGTTCCCTTTGTCATCGGTATGTTACTTGCCCGAGATTCGATCGTCGGTATCCAATACCTAGTTCAATCTCGTTACCGGCAAGTCTCTTTACTCGTTCCGTAATACATCATCCCACAACTAACTCATTAGTTGCAATGCTTGCAAGGCTTATGTGATGTGCATTACCGAGAAGGCCCTGAGATACCTCCCCGACAATCGGAGTGACAAATCCTAATCTCGAAATACGCCAACCCAATATGTACCTTTGGAGACACCTGTAGAGCACCTTTGTAATCACCCAGTTACGTTGTGACGTTTGGTAGCACACAAAGTGTTCCTACGGTAAACGGGAGTTGCATAATCTCATAGTTAAAGGAACATGTATAAGTCATGGATAAAAAGCAATAGCAACATACTAAACGATCGAGTGCTATGCTAATGGAATGGGTCATGTCAATCAGATCATTCAACTAATGATGTGATCTCGTTAATCAAATAACAACTCTTTGTTCATGGTTAGGAAACATAACCATCTTTGATTAATGAGCTAGTCAAGTAGAGGCATACTAGTGACACTCTGTTTGTCTATGTATTCACACATGTATTATGTTTCCATTTAATACAATTCTAGCATGAATAATAAACATTTATCATGATATAAGGAAATAAATAATAACTTTATTATTGCCTCTAGGGCATATTTCCTTCAACACCTCTGTGGTGGCATGCATATCTTTGTGAAGAAACATTCAAGATCAGATGAGTACTAGAAGACGACGACCCTTGGCGAGGCCCCAGCCAAGGAAAACCACGAGACCCCCGGCAAGCACCTTGCCAGGGACAACAGCAGGCGCCACGGCAAGACCCTTGCCGAGGGCATCTACAGGGCCACCGTCAGGCCCGCGCCGACCAAGCCTCCACCGCCGTTCACATGCAGCTGCCGACCCAACCAACTGGGCAGGTACCTGCGTGGTGGCATGTAGATCTTCGTAAAGACTCCACCACCGCGCCACCTCAGCTGCCTGCCTGCCTTCATGGCATCGCATGCACCGGTGGCCAGGGCGCATGTCAACACGAGGAGGAGCGGAAACGGACGGGACGGGCTTCGCCCCCGTCCCCGATAAAGCAAGAGGACACCTAAGCAGGCGCATTAATGCGCCTTGTCATGTAATGCGAGGATAACCTCTCAACACTGTGCCCTTTCCACCTCCTGTGTGCCACTATGGCAACCCCTTTTTCCTATAAAAGGAGGCCCGAGGCGACCAGGAGAGGGATTCGGCTTTTTCGAGCTCCTCACGCCCCATAGCTAGTTCAAGTACACAAATATACATCCACCAAAGTAGGAGTAGGGTTTTACGCATCCTCGCGGCCCGAACCTGGATAAACGAACCGCGTGCTATCTGTTTGATCCGCTCTTCTCTCAACCCCGCACCCCGCACCCCGCAACCGTAGTAGGGATTTTTGTGATCCCATAGGTGTCGTTTCCACCGACATCTTTGGTGCCCCAGGTAGGGGGTTGCAGTTGTGAGAATCGGCTTTAGCAGTTAGTTCAGCATTTCTTCATCACCATGGCGCCCAAGAAGAAGGCAACGGTAACGGTCGGCCCGTCGGGAGCCGGACGACCCGCAGCGGACCGGTCGCGGAGAGGACCCGGGGTGTAGCTCACGAGCACCAACACCACCCCAGCAGCCGGAGCTTGGGAGGCGGCGACGTTCGCGTGCTTGGCGATGAGCCGCACGTCGCCAAATCTAAAAATGGAGCCAGGCCCTCCGCAGGCGTCGTGGGGCCCTCCAGAAGCGCCGTCGCACCGCCCGAAGGCGGTGCGGTGGCCTCAAAGACTCCCACGCCGGTGCCCACGGCGCACTCCTCTCAAGCTACACGCGACGAAGATCCCGGACGCTGCCGCGGGAAGAGCCCCGAGCACCACTCCCGGGACGCAGAAGACCTGCCCGCTCGCCGAAGCACTGTCGAAAACGGTGTGCGACCGCGGGACCGTGATAAAGCTCCTTCTAACATAGTTAGAAGTCGAAGCGTGTCGCGGTCCGTGCAGGCTTCACTGCCGCCAACGCCGGCAGAGGCCCTGGCGCACGCGCAATTGCTCCTCGACTTTCCTCCCGCTACGGGGAAACTCGACGAGTGGAGAGCTACCATCCGAAGCCTTGTTGCCGTCGCCAACAAGGACGAACCAAGTCCAGCAGGGCCCCCGGGTCGACGCTCCGATGGAGTCCCCCGCACCAGCGGCGGGAGGACCGGTGGCGCCGCGGCCACGGTGCATTCGCCCGCTCCTCGTCCGGTACCGCGGATGTCGACTCGTCGCGATGTTACGGGCGACGACATCTCCATAGCGTCGTCCGATCCACGGACCCACTGTGACCAACGTCAAGTTCTTCGGGATCGAGCCCATGAAGATGCTCGAACCATCATCGAGCGCCGGCGCGGAGCGCGCCACCAATCGGACAGGCGAGCAGGGCCTGCTGTGAACCACCCAGCACCGGAGAGCCATGCAGATCTACCTTACGAGGTAGGCTGTCCGGCTTTTAACCATGAGCTACGGCAATTTCAGTGGCCCACTCACTGCACTTTCAAACCTGACGTTGGCGAGAAGTACAACAGCAAGACCCACCTGTCGGAGTTCCTCAACATCTACACCATCGCGATGCAAGCTGCCAGAGCCCGCGACGATAAGTAGACTCTATTTCCTCTTGGTCGGATTTGTGCCATGAGTTTGTTGGCGCCTTCACTGGAGGCCACCAAACCCATGGCCAGGCGAGCGACCTGCACGTCATCCCCCAGAAGGGAGGCGAGAGTCTGTGCAAGTACATACAAAGATTCAGCCGGGTACAGTACAATATCCCTGATGTTCATCCTGCGGCAATCATCAGCGCGTTCCATCAGAACGCGCGTAAACGCAAGATGCGCGAAGAGCTGGCAATGAACAAGGTGAAGGACATGGCGGAACTCTACGTTCTTGCCGACAGATGTGCCCGGGCAGAAGAGGGAAGGAAGTACCCCGGCGAAGATGTCGGCGTGGAAACCGACTCTTCAGATGAGGATATTGCCGCCCCAGCGAAGAAAGGCCGGCGCCACAATAGGAACCGCAAGAGTAAAGCTGTGCTTGCCGTCGAGGGATTTGATGACACCGGCTCCACCAAGAAAACCAAGGCAGATGACCCCGGCAAAGAAATTGCCAGATGTGTCGCCTGCCGGGCCTTGGCGGCTGCCGAGAAGCTAGGGAACTCCGACAAGAAATACTGCAAGATCCATTGCACCAAAGGCCATGACCTCGAGAACTGTCGACAAGTTGAGCTGCTTGCTGAGAAGCAAAAAGCTGAATATGAGAGGCGGGACAAGGAGAAGGGCCAGGACGGTGCTGAGGGGTCCGGCAAGAAGCATGACGGCCAGGAAGGCTGTCGCGGTAAGGATAAACAGTAGGAGAGGCCTGCCCGGGGCCGTGACAAGAAGCCAGAAGACGATGATCACGAAGAGGACGAGGAGTCCGGTGACCAAGAGTTTCAGAAAGCTACAGAGGCCATGTGCGTCGATGGCAGCGCCTCGCTGCATACCTCTCACCGCCAGCTTAAACAGTGGGCACGTGAGATTACAGCAGCGGAGCCGTCGTTTGATGCCCAAAAGCCACTGAAGGGGTCCAGCACACCTATCATTTTTGACACTGAGGATCACCCTGACCGCACCACTGCGGTCGGGTGCTTGCCGTTGTTGGTTTCGCCAACAATACGCAACCTCAAGGTGATGAAAATGCTAGTCGATTGTGGGGCCGGTCTGAACTTAATCTCGCCCGCCGTGATCAAGAAGCTGCAGATTCCTGACGGAGACCTCGAAGGAACGGGTACATTCCAGGGGATCAACCCGGGAAGACGCCAACCAAAGGGGAAGGTCACGTTGCCTGTGACCTTCGGGAGTGATCTGAACTACAGGATGGAAAGGATCGTGTTCGATGTTGCCAAGATCCCCTTGCCCTACAACGGGATCCTTGGCCGCCCAGCACTGGCCAAGTCCATGGCAGCATCACACTACGCCTACAACACCCTGAAGATGCCAGGACCTGTAACGATCATCACCGTCCCCTACGACAAGAAAGATGCGCTGGTTTGCGATGACCAGATCTACCAAGAAGCAGTTGCAGCAGCCGACGCCGCTAAGGCAGTTGCTCCTGCCCCTGGAGCCCTGGGAGGGAAGAAGAAGAAGAGCGGTGAGACCTCGAACACCCACTCCGGCAAGCGCACCTCTTAGGAGTGTGGCGCTCCCGTCGAGGATGTGCCAGAGAGCTCCACCGGCAGGAACAAGAAATCCAGGGCCACGCCACCAGAGACCAAGAAGGTATCTGCCAAGGAGGACGGCACGGGAGGAGCTTTCACCATAAGCTCCGCCCTTGATGACAAATAGGAAGATGCACTCGTCACCTTCCTGTGGGCGAATGAGATCTTGCATCCCAGGGCATGGACATATTGCATGAAGGCACGACTCGTGAACTGGGTGTCATTATCGGTAATGAGCTGGAACTCCAAAACAACACACCAATTCTTCCAAGAACTTGATAGATGACTAAGTAGTCACCTTTCTCACGAAAGTCACTTCCGGCCACTTTGTAAACCTGTCGATAGCAACAAACAAGAATTCAAAGCCCCCGATTGCTCGGGGGAAGGGGCCGAATATATCGAGCCCCCAGACCGAAAATGGCCATGATAGAGGGATTCTTTGAAGAGCTTGGGCTGGCAGGTGGTTTTTCTTGGAATGGAACTAGCAGGCTTCAAATTTGGTGACTAGCTCAACCGCATCTTGGAGGGCTGTGGGCCAATCGAATCCTTGCCGGAATGCTTTCCCAACTAATGCCCTTGATCCAATGTGGGAGCCGCACATGCCTTTGTGTATCTCAGCCAGCAGTTCCTTTGGTTCTTCCCGACACACAAACTTCAATTTCACACCGGTTGGCCTCCTTCTGTATGGAGTGTCATCGACAAACTGATACATACTGGCCCTCCGGGCTACTTTTTTAGCTTCATCCTGGTCGCCGAGAAGCTCTTCGATTTGGAGAAAGTGGATAACGTGCCTTGCCAAAGTTGGAGTCTGGGGCTCGGCAACAAGGACTAGCGGCACCTTCTCTGCTACGGGAGCACATGCCTCGTTCGCGCGGTCCATGGGCCCGACTAGAGGGTCTCTGCAAGGACCAGACGGCTCTATCGGGAGAGGCTTACTAGAGTCCAATTTTCTCCTTTTCTGGGCCATTGATGCTGGGGATACGGAGGGCTGAGTGAGATGGAGAACAAAAGTCCCTGGTTCCATAGGAAGCTTTTGCGCAGCACACTTTACAGATGATCAGCTATGCTATTTTCCGCACAGGGTATGTGCTCTGTTTGCAATCCGTCGAAGCACTACTCCAACCTCCTCACTTCCTTGACGTATGCCTCCATCAATGGATTTTGGTGATCCTTGTTGACTTGTCTCACCATAAGCTGTGAATCTCCTCTAACGATCAGCTTCTTAATTCCCAATTCAGCTGCAATAATCCTGAGCCTGGCAAGGAGCCCTTCATATTCTATTGTGTTGTTGGTTGCTTCTTCCCGGGCAAAATGCATTTCGATGACGCACTTCAAGTGCTCCGCCGAGCAAGCGACAAGAAGCACGCCAGCTCATGCACCTTGTAGGGAAAAAGCACCATCAAAATACCTAATCCATTCTTGGGGCGATTCCTTGCCTGGGATAACTGTCTCTATCACTTCCTCATCAGGGGTTGGCGTCCATTCAGCAATAAAATCTACCAATGCCCTGCTCTGAATAGTTGATGTGCTCTCAAACTTCCAACCAAAACTGGATACTTCCAAAGCCCACTCCACTATTCTTCTGGTAGCCTCGGGGTTTTGGAGTATCCTTTGCAACGGGAAACGAGTGACAACTGTGATCTCATGGGCTTGGAAGTAGTGGCGCAGCTTCCTTGAGGACATGATGAGACCAAAGTTCAACTTTTGCACGCCAGAGTTCCTCGATATAGCCCCCTGTAACAAGGAGATGGCGAAGCACACTGGTTGCTGCACCACTTTCTTCCTTGCCGGGTCCTTGGGGTTGCTCTCGGTTCCAAGCTCATTGCTGCCCTGATCCTTCTCTGACTCTCCCGGTCCCTGCTTACTCTCTGCCTCATCCACTTCTTGCCACGCAACCAAGGCTACACTGACCACTTGGTTGGTTGCCGCTAAGTATAGCAGCAATGGCTCCTGGGGTTTGGGAGCAACCAGGGTAGGCACAAATGACAAGAAGGCCTTCAACTCTTGCAAAGCTACATCTGCTTCCGGGGTCCACTTCACAGGCCCTGCCTTCTTCAAAATTTTGAAGAATGGCACGGCGCACTCGACACACTTGGAGATGAATCTACTTAGCACGGCAACGCATCCTGTCAGACGCATCACATCCTTGACTGACCTCGGCGCTTGGATCTGCTTGATAGCTTTGATATTTTCGGGGTTGGCTTCGATCCCGCGATGGGACACGAAGAGCCCAAGCAACTTGCCTGACGGAACACCAAATAAAAACTTCTCCGTGTTGAGATTCAAATTTATCTTGGACAGATTAGCAGATGTCTCCTCCAAATCTTGAAAAAGGGTGGCCTTATCCTTGGTCATATAGGCTTCTATGTTTCCGTGCAGCTGTGGCTCAAAAACCAATCTGGACTGCCCTTGCAAAAGTGGACCCGACACACTTTAATCCGAATGGCATGCAGACAAAGCAGTATGTACCACATGGAGTGATGAACAGAGTCTTCTCTTCATCTTCCTTGGACATGAAGATTTGGTGATACCCCGAGTATGCATCCAGAAACAAGAGCAAAAGTGGAATCCATAATCTGATCGATGCGTGGAAAGGGAAATGGGTCCTTTGGGGAAGACTTGTTGAGATCTGTGAAATCTATGCAAAGCCTCCACTTCCCGTTAGCCTTCCGTACTACCAGTAGATTTACCAACCACATGGGATGCAGCACTCCTCTAGCCAAACCAGCTGCCTCAAGTTTCTTGATCTCTTCCGCAATGAACTACTGCCTCTCCAGGCCTGCTTCCGGACTTTCTGCTTGACAGATCGGGCATGTGGGCAGAAAGCAAGGTGGTTATCGATTACCTCCCTAGGAACACCGGTGATATCAGATGGTTGCCTGGAAAACACATCGATATTCGCCCATAGGAAGGAACGAGCGTGCTTTGCTATTTGTCATCGAGGGTGGCGCTGATAGTGAAAGTACCATCAACGCCAGCCAGCCCTGCCGGGACCTTCTTCACTTGGGGTGCAGCGACCTTGGATCTCTTGCTGTTGGAACACTCCGCCATGCCATCGACGGGTGTCGTGCACTCGGTGGGACACACTTCCCGGACACTTTGCTGGCGTCCCTACATCCCTCTTCGTTCCTTAACGGGAGCTGCTGCTGCCGCTGCCTCTGCCGCGACCGTGTCCCGGTAAATCTGGTCCACACAAATGATTGCATCCTTCTCATCTGATGGCATGGTGATGACTCCTAGTGGCAAAGGCATCTTCAACGTGTTGTAGGCATAGTGGGATGCCGCCATGAACTTAGCCAGGGCCGGGCGTCCAAGAATCCAATTGTATGGCAGGGGCAGATCGACCACATCAAACACAATCCTATCAGTCCGGTAGTTCAGTTCTCCCCCAAACATTACCAGCAACGAGATCTTTCCCTTAGGATAGCCCCTGTCGGGATTAACTCCTTGAAACATGTCGGTAACCTCCACCTCTTCTTGTGCTATCTGAAGCTTGCTAATAACTGCTGGGGAAATCAGATTCAACCTGGCCCCACAATCCACCAACATCTTTGTGACCTTGAGGTTCCAAATTGTTGGGGAAACCAACAATGGAAAACACCCTACTGCAGTGGTACAGCTAGGATGATCCTCCTCGTCAAAGATGATGGGAGCACGGGACCATTTGAGCGGCTTCCGGGCCTCGAGCGCAGGTTCCACGGCATTGATTTCTCGCGCCCATTGCTTGAGTTGGCGGTGAGAGGTGTGTAGAGATGCACAGGGCGTCAGTGGCCTTCTGACTTCATCCCCTCCATCATCCTCATCATCAGAGGTTTCCTTCTCTCGACCTCTGGAGAGCTTTCCTTAGATCCAAAAGGGTTTGCCGAGGCGATCTACTTCACCACCTCGGCCCTTACCGTCGGCAACATTCTGACCATTTGCCTATCACCCTTCTCATACTCTGTTCTTTGTCTTTTGACAAGCTTCTCAACCTGATAACAGTCTTGAAAGTCGTGGCCCTTGGTCCGATGAATCTTGCAATATGGCCCATAACCTTTCGCAACTTTCTCGGCAGCGGCGGCTTCACAGCAGTCAGTGCACACGATAGCTTCCTTGTCGGGGGCCTCAACTTTGGCCTTCTTGCTAGTATTAGGCATACCCGATCCTTCAACAGTCATCACATGTAACGCCCCGAGACCGACGCTTCAGAAGAATTCCATGTTTTTGTGATCACCGTGTGTTTCATTTGTGCTTTCTCTTTTATTTTTGCTTTGCATCATGTCATCATGCCATCATGTCATTAATCTTTGCATCTCAACTCAACTAATAAATTGCATGGATCTTCGGTCTATTTAAATCGAGGGAATTCACATGGTGATTTCTCTTTATAACATATCCTCTCGATATTTAGGGAGCTACTATAAATATTCCATTAGTTTGGAATTAACCATGACACACTTGCATTTTAGTTCCATGCCTCTTGTGCTTCCAGTTTCGACTCCAAACCTTGTCAATAATATTTTTGCTCCATCTATTGATGCTCCTCCTTAAATCTCAATACTTTTGGAACTCTCAAATGCCCACTTCTTATTCAAAATCATTTGAATTTAATTCAAACGAGTTCGAATCCAATCTTCACACACACACTCTCTTCTATTTTCTTGGATCAAGCACATTTTTGTGAGTCCGGGAAAATTATCTGCGTGTCCAACTTTTCCCCCTAACCCCTCTTTCTTTTCTTTCTTATCTCTGTTTTGTTTTTATTTTCTTTAGAGTGAGAGAGAGGGAGAAGCCCAGCCGCCACTTGTATCCATCCGGACCAGTTGGCCCATTCCTAGGCCCAGCCGCGCCCCTACTTAACCCTAGCCATCTCTCCTGATCGATCCCCTCCTTCTCCCACTTGTCTCCCTCCTGCACCGCCTTCAGACGCACGTAGAGGAGCAGCGCATCGCGCCTGATCCCCCGCGTCGGACTCTCCTTCCCCCGCGACCAGCGCCGCGCCTTTGCTGCCTGCCTCGACGTCCTCGCCGGGTTCCTCGTCACCAACCCTGCCGTCGCTTGGCCCCGATGCCCCGGCCTCTCCTTCCTCGCGCCGCACCACCATGGAGGTCCAAGCAGACGCTCCCTCGCCATCCCTCGTCGTCCCGACCAGCAGCAGGTCGCCAGAGAACTCGCCGTCCTACCTCCTCTTCGTCCTCCTCCTAGGAACCTCTCTCACCTCGCTATCCCGTCGTCGTTTTCCTAGGGAACCAGGAGCTCAAGCCCTGCCATGACCGCCACCGTTTCCTCGCCTCCTCCGCCGGATCCGCGCTGCCAACCCCTCGTCGGAGTCGCGACAAGCTCCCCTAAATCGCGCGAGTCGCGAGCCCCAGCCTCCTCGCCGCTCCACGTTGGCCAGCTTCGCCAGATCCCTTGCACCGCGCCGTGACTTACTCCTCTGCTCGCGAGCCCAACTTCACTGTTGCGCATCCATGGCCTCGCTGCCTTCACCGCACACCAGTAGCACATCCACCTCGCCGTCGACCACCTGTTGCCGTGGACCCAAGGCCACCGCACTGTACAACTACGTTGAGAGGACCCGGATCGCCAAGTAAGACCACCAACACCGACGCCTAACACGACTACGCAACGTTGCGCCGAGTACCACTACCATCGACCGCGAAGGGCTTGGAGTCGTCAAGTACCTCTATAGATGGCCCCGAACATCTACGGACGTGTACGACTACCGTTGCCCGAAGAACCGTGGATCACAAGCATCGTGAATGACTACCGTTGACCATAGATTACGTCAAGTTCAACGACGACCCGTGAAGCACATGGATACATCAAGTTCCTCTTCGAAACGTGAACCACTACTTCCGCTATGACCGTCCCGAGAATGCCTACTTCCCCTACATCCCGTCGAACTTGATCCATTCCGAAAATGCACGCTTCAAAGGTATAACCCCGAGACAACCACCGTGGGCCGAATGCATGTGTTGTATGAGACGCACCGTTTGCACCATGTCTGAATTGTCACTCGTTTCCATGCCACTAACTCGTGGGAACCTGGTAGTCAGGATCACCCCACCATATCTAGCATGTTCCGTGCATCCGCACACTTGCTCTTTTGCACCGGTATCTCAATGAGTTGTCGGATCATCGGAATTTTGTCGTGGCACCATTTCCGTTGTTGTTGCCGTGGCCCCCCTTTCGTTATGCCATGGTGACCAAATGCTTCATGAAACTTGCATACGTCATTCGCATCATGATAATAACATTGAAATATTTAATATTGTTGTTTGCATGAAAATTGCTAAATATGCACACAAGGATTTTCCGGAATTGTTGTTTGTTGTTCCGGCCTCATTTAAACTTGCCTAAACAGTTAGTTTACTTATGCTTCACCTCTTGCCATGTTAATCAACATTTAATATTGCTGGGTACATAACCGAGAGAGAACAAAATAGTTGATGTGGTGTCTCGTCAATATGCAACTCGTTGCATATTGAGCTCCACTTAATTTGTACTGTTGTTTGTTTCACTTTGCCATCCCATGCCTCATTAAACCGGACATGCAACATACTTGATTGTGCATCATGCCATGTTTATGTGATGGTTGCTTACCATGTTGTTTGCTTCTTTCCGGTGTTGCTTCTTCGGGTTAGTTCCGGTAATGTCGCGTTTGTGAGGATTTGTTCGACTTCGTCCATTTGTCTTCTTCATAGACCCGTTCTTCTTCCTTGCGGGATCTCAGGCAAGATGACCATACCCTCAATATCACTTCAATCTTTGCTTGCTAGTTGTTCGCTCTGTTGCTATGTCGCGCTACCTACCACTTGCTATATCAAGCCTCCCATATTGCCATGTCAAGCCTCTAACCATCCTTTCCTAGCAAACCGTTATTTGGCTAAGTTACCGCTTTTGCTCATCCCTTCTTATAGCGTTGCTAGTTGCAGGTGAAGATGAAGTTGGTTCCATGTTGGAACATGGATATGTTGGGATATCACAATATCTCTTATTTAATTAATGCATTTATATACTTAGTAAAGGGTGGAAGGCTCGGCCTTATGCCTGGTGTTTTGTTCCACTCTTACTGCCCTAGTTTCTCTCATACTGTGCTATGTTGCTTGATTTTGTGTTCCTTACGCGGTTGGGGATTTATGGGACCCTGAGGGAGTCCTGGATTAGGGGGTGTTCGGATAGCCGGACTATGACCTTTGGCCGGACTGTTGGACTATGAAGATACAAGATTGAAGACTTCGTCCCATGTCCGGATGGGACTTTCCTTGGCGTGGAAGGCAAGCTTGGAAATACATATATGTAGATCTCCTCCCATTGTAACCGACTCTGTGTAACCCTAGCCCCCTCCGGTGTCTATATAAACCGGAGGGTTTAGCCCATAGGACAACAACAATCATACCATAGGCTAGCTTCTAGGGTTTAGCCTCTCTGATCTCGTGGTAGATCTACTCTTGTACTACCCATATCATCAATATTAATCAAGCAGGAGTAGGGTTTTACCTCCATCGAGAGGGCTCGAACCTGGGTAAATACATCGTGTCCCTTGTCTGTTGTTACCATCCTCCTAGACACACAGTTCGGGACCCCCTACCTGAGATCCGCCGGTTTTGACACCGATATTGGTGCTTTCATTGAGAGTTCCTCTGTGTCGTCATCATCAGGCTTGATGGCTCCTTCGATCATCATTACCGATGCAGTCCAAGGTGAGACTTTTCTCCCCGGACAGATCTTCGTGTTTGGCGGCTTTGCACTGCGGGCCAATTCGCTTGGCCATCTGGAGCAGATTGAAAGCTACGCCCCTGGCCATCAGGTCAGGTTTGGAAGCTTAAACTACACGGCCGATATCCGCGGAGACTTGATCTTCGACGGATTCGAGCCTCGGCCGAGTGCGCCGCACTTTCACCATGGGCAAGATTTAGCTCGGCCGTCAGACAGTGTCATGGAGGCCGCACCCGCATCCGCTCCGAGCTTTACCTCGGAGCCAACTACGCCAACCGAGGGCGGGTGGCTAGACCCTGCCGCGGGGGTTGCAGTCTCAATGGTGATCGAGCCGAACACCAGCCTTATCCTTCCCGAGGCCCGTGATTCCACATTGTCGGACTCTTCACCGGACTCTGAACCCTCCGCACCCTTGCCAATTGAATCTGACTGGGCGCCTATCATGGAGTTCACCGCCGCGGATATCTTTCAGCACTCACCTTTTGGCGACATACTGAATTCACTAAAATCTCTCTCTTTGTCAGGAGAGTCCTGGCCGGATGATGACCGGCAGGATTGGGATGCGGATGACGAAGAAATTCGACGCCCACCCACCACCCATTTCATATCCACTATCGATGACTTAACTGACGTGCTCAACTTCGACTCCGAAGACATCGACAGTATGGACGATGATGCAGGAGACGAACAGGAACCAGCGCCTATAGGGCACTGGACAGCCACTGTCGGTGGGAAACGACACCTATGGGATCACGAGAATCCCTTTCTGCGGTTGCGGGGCGCGGGGGCCGTGAGAAGAGCGGATCGAGCAGGCAGTACACGATTCCTTTACCCAAGTTCGGGCCGCGAAGATGCGTAAAACCCTACTCCTGCTTTGGTGGATTATATGTTTGTGTTCTTGACCTAGCTATGGGGCGTGAGGAGCTCCAAAAAGCCGAATCCTCCTCTTGGTCGCCTGGGGCCTCCTTTTATAGGGAAAGGGGCTGCCACTATGGCACACAGGAGGTGGAAAGGGTACAGTGATGCGAGGTTATCCCTCGCATTACATGACAAGGTGCATTTAATGCGCCTTGCTTAGGTGTCCTAGATTTATCGGGGGCGGGGGAGAGCCCTGTCTCGTCCGTCGCCGCTCTCTTCCGCCTCGACACGCGCCCTGGCCAGCGGTGCCTGCGATGCCATGTAGGCGGGCAGGCAACTGAGGTGGCGCAGCGCTGGGTCTCCACGAGGATCTGCATGCCGCCACGCAGGTGCCTGCCCAGCTGGTTGGGTCGGCAGCTGCATGCGAACGGTGGTGGAGGCATGACTGGTGCGGGTCCGATGGTGGTCCCGCGGGTGTCCTTGTCAAGGGCCTTGCCGCGGCCCTGGCAAGGGTCTTGTCGGGGTCTCGAAAAGGGTATTGCCGTGGCACCTGCTGCCATCCCCGGCAAGGCTCTTGCCAGGGGCCTTGTGGTTTTCCTTGGCTGGGATCCCGCCAAGGACCATCATCTTCTAAAGTGTGCATCTGATCTTGAATGTCTTCACAAAGATCTGCATACCACCACGGGGATGCCTCCCGAATCCTTGCCCCATGGGGGCAGTGGACTCAGGGGTGACCCGCTCCGTAGGTGTGGGGCAAGCTGCCACGGCAAGGGTCTTGCCGGGTTTGCAAAAACCGCCTCCTGGCAAGGATCTTGCTGGGGGGGCCTGCTTCGTCCCCTTTGCTCTTTGTGGTCTTGGTCTTGGCGTCGTTCTGCTCCTCTTTGGCTTCGGCCTTACCTTGGTTTCTACCTCCCTTGCCGGGCTCGGTGCGGCGGCGCCCGTGGCTTAGACTGCCCGTGCACAGTCATAGGGGTACAAAAAGTGTACCCCTCTTTTTGTACACCGACAGCCACCTCATCCCACTATGCATACATGGTGGATACACCCAAAGGAAGCAATGACGAGGATCGTTCCTTCGAAAAATAGTCAAAGCGGCGGCGTAAGCGCCGCTCCAAACCCCGCCTATATAGAGAGAGCAGTCATACCTACCCAGCCATATAGCAGGGCGAGCCGGCGGACGACGAACATGGCATCAAGCAACTGTCTGAACAAGGCAACTTAGATAACCAAACCGAACAACCCATCCACAACAAAGATAACAGTCCGGATGACCTTACGCCGGACAAGTTCCTGGAGCAGAAGAACCTCCACAAAAGGCTCGTCGCCACTGCGCGTAGCCTGAAAAAGCAGAAGCGGAAGCTCAAGACTGCGGAAGATGAACGCAGAATCAGATGGAGCAAAGTACTCAACACCACAGACAAATATGGCGGCGGTCGCCACACAAAGAGCTACCCGAAGTGAAAGCTACTGCCCGAATTTGATGAGGAGGCCTTAGAGCCCCCCCAATCAAAAAACAAAGCAACCATCCGGTCGGATAGACGACATCATGGCCAACACAGAGCGGCAAACAATTCCGCACACAAGCCATCACGTGATTCACGCCAGGATTCACATCAAAAAGATGGCCCAGCCAGATCTATCTACGGGCCAAGAAAGCAAGCTCTAGCAAGCAATGCAACACAACATATATATATCCGAACACCATGGCACACCCAAATACAGGGGTGGCGCACACCCCCTATGTTTCACCAATGAGGTGCTGGACCATGAAATCCAAGTGGGATTCAAACCCGTAAACATAGAGGCATATGACGGAACCACAGACCCAGGGGTCTGGATTGAGGATTATATCATCCATATCCACATGGCTCGAGGAGATGACCTCCACGCCATCAAATATTTATCCCTCAAGCTCAAAGGTCCAGCACGGCATTGGCTTAAAGGCCTCCCAGAAAACACCATTGGGAGTTGGGAAGAGCTCGAGGACGCTTTTCGGGAAAATTTTCAAGGAACCTATGTCCGAGCACCGGATGCTGACGATTTAAGTCACATAACTCAACAACCCGGAGAGTCATCCCGGAAGCTCTGGAACAGATTTCTTACTAAAAAGAACCAAATAGTCGACCGTCCGGATGCCGAAGCCTTAGCAGCTTTCAAACATAGTGGTCGAGACGAATGGCTCGCCAGACACCTCGGTCAAGAAAAACCAAGAACAATGGCCGCATTAACAAGCCTCATGACCCACTTTTGCGCGGGTGAGGACAGTTGGCTGGCTAGATGCAGCACCAGCGACCCAAGTACATCCAAAGTAAGGTATGGGAATAGGAAGCCACGACGCAGCAAAGACCAGCGCCGGAATAAGGGAAACAGCCCGAAGAGCACGACAGTTAATGCCGGATTCAAAAGCTCCCGGCAGGGTCAGCAAAAGCTGCCCCTCAAAGATAACAGGGACGAACTGACTAATCTAAACAAAATCCTAGACAAGATATGTCAAATCCACAGCACCCCTGGGAAGCCTGCAAATCATACCCACATAAAATGTTGGGTCTTCAAGCAATCCGGCAAACTCAACGCTGAACACAAGGGGCTGGATACACCAAGTGAAGACGACGATGAACCACACAAACAAATCAGTGGGGAAGAAAAGAAATTCCCACAAGAAGTAAAATCAGTGAACGTACTACACGTGACAAAAGGGGAAAACGAGGTGGCGCCCACAGAGATACGCGCCATGCAGCCTATCACAAAGGAGTTTCGCCACTCGTTGTCAAAACCAATCACCTTCGACCATCGGGATTACTCCGAAAGTATCCGACACGCAGGCTGGGCTGCCTTGGTATTAGACCATATAATCAACGGATACCACTTCACGTGAGTCCTGATGGACGGCGGCAGCAGTTTACACCTGATATATCAGGACACAGTCCGCAAAATGGGTATAGACCCAAAAAAAATCAGCCATAGAAATACTTCCTTTAAAGGAGTTACGCCAGGCCCAGGGGTTTGTTGCACGGGCTCCGTCCTACTAGAAGTTATGTTCGGTCCACCCGATAACTTCCGTAACGAAAAGCTGACCTTCCATATTGCTCCATTTAACAGTGGTTGTCAAGCACTATTGGGACGCGAAGCTTTCGCTCGCTTTAACGCAATACCGCACTATGCGTCTCTCATGCTTAAGATGCTCGGTCCACAAGGCATCATTTTAGTAAAGGGAAACATTGAGCGCTCCTTGCGCGCGGAAGACTGTGCAACTGCCTTGACAGCCGCACGCTAAACTACCCCACCAACCAGAGCGCATAACGGGTCGTTAAGACCATGACACGGTTTGACGAGTCCGGTGAAACTAATTACTAATGGGTTGATGGTTACACATCCCTATACAAGGGGCTCCGCAAACGTAAACAAGCAGCAACAAAACTCAATTCCTCCCACCTCGAATTATACTTCTTTTATGGATTATAACATGCATTTTGCACAATTACTTTTTCAACTAAGTTCCTCTCTTTCACATATGAACATCGTGCTACACCCGTCTGAGACACGGCACAACGGAGACACAGGCGCAGACATGCAGTAGGGACCCGTTCCAAGGATTCTCTTTAGATTAAGACCCTGCGTAAACCTTTTTTACTGTCTCTTGTTGATACATACCCCCCGGATTCTCCATACAACTGAGAAGGGGGCTAACGTCTTGGCATGAGGCCACGTCAAAATATTGCACGTACCCGGACACTATGGGCTTATTCCAAAGGGCACTGATCAGCCCGTTTACAATCATAAATACCGAATACCTTAGGGAGTGTTCGGCGTCGCGAGTTTGGCCTTATATGCATCAGCTCCGAATCATGTCTTTGGTCAAATGTTGGGTTTGCCCAGCTCCTTTGTTTTGCTGCATTACGTTCTGCTCTATCACCTAAGGCGTCACCAGTAGAACTACTATGATTGTGCCCCGGTTCAGCCAGGCGAGCACCTCAGTAGAGAAAGCCGAAAACTGACTGTCATGATGTAGCGCGAGACTAGTCAACCACTCGATGACCTATCAGAATCTTCGGGATTCCTCCGTATTGACGAAGGGCCGTTTCCCGGCCAGGCACACACGCGCCCCGAATCCGGGCGAGCGCGGCATCACCAGGGGCTATATAGTAGCCCCACTATCAAGCTCCTATGGCTAAGTGAAAGTGATAAAGCATTATAGTCTGGTTGCCTAGTTCGCTGCGCTACCACCTCCTTAATGGACCAAGACGTTGGATCAAGTGTGATGATGCGCCTTCCGCGAACACCCCGCATTATATTCATGGGGGCTGAAGCCGACGACTACCATCTTTCAGGTTATATATACATATAGGTAAAAGGCCGCACAGGAGGTATTATAATTCTTGCAGGCACAAGTATAAATAGCTTCTACATTTCAGCAAAATATTGTTCTCAATACGAATACACATTATTTGAACATAATATCCTTCGAGCACTGCGTCTCTATTAAACGAGCGCCCTCCAGGACTTCTTGAAAGTAGTGCTCGCCAGGTACTCGGCTTTTGCCCGAATCTTGGGTTGCAACGGCGGTGGCCTCCATCTCCGCCTAGTATGTCTTGACACGAGCAAGGGCCATCCGCGCACCCTCCACGCATGCCGACCACCTGATCGCGTTGATATACGACACTACACCAAGGAACTGCTGCACCAAGCTAAAATAACTGTTCGGTTTTGGCCTTTCCGGCCACAGATGATCCACGACATACCTCATGGCAAGACTGGATAACCTATTGAGCTCGGCCCATTCGGCCGAACGATCAGTCAAGGGAAGCGGACGCTCTGGTTTGTGGAACTATGACTGTAATAGCTTTTCCACTTCGCGATCCTTCTGATTTCGGAAGTGTTCGGTCGCATCCGCGGCACTCGCTGCTAAATTCGTATACGCATCCACCGAACTCCACATCCGGTCCAATGGAGCATATTTAGGATCTCCGAACTTCTTCCGCAGCATAAAGGGCTTCCCATCCGCGATATCTTCGGCCTGACGCAGCTCCTCCTTCATCGCTCTCATCACAGAACAAGCATTCTTGGCGGCTGTACTGGCCTTTTCCAGGTCTGTCCGCTCCGCCCGGTCTTCCTTTTCAAGAAGCTTACAGCGGTCCGCAGCGTTCTTCAACTTCACAACCATATCGGCCATTTTCTCCTTGCTTTGGCAGTGAGCAGCCAATTCGGCCTTTAGCTCCTCAACCGCCTTTAAGGCAGCCGCGTCGCTTTTCCTGGCTTGTTCTTTAGCTCGGACAAGCTCTGCCAGAAGCTTCTCGACAGCGACAGCCCCATCTGCATTAAGCACACACGTTATAAGGTGATGGCGTCAAGCCCCTCTTACGAGGCGTTGCCGGAGAAATCACATACCTTGTGATTCATCAAGCCGCTTGTTGACAAGCGCGATGTCGGCATAGGCCAAGTCAAGTTGTCGCTTTAGTTCGGCAAATTCATCAGTCCGGGTGGCCACCGGACACTTCGCCACCTGTATATCAAGGCGGCAAAATTAAAAAAACGGGACTATGATCCTCTGCGCGCCGTCGCCCGCGACGACACCCAGAGTCTCAGGGGCTACTATCTACACAGGGCGCATCACAAAGTATGTGTACTGTTAAAAAGGAGCATCATTCCACGTACCTCAAAGCCCGTCAATAGACTCTTGGCAGCTTCATGTAACCCGCTTTCCGTGGACGAAATCCTCTCAATTACTGCACCCATCAAAGCACGGTGCTCTTCTGAGATAGATGCTCGCCCTAACAGATCCTTCAGTGCCTCCGACCGTGCACCAAGCAGTGTCGGACTTATTCGATTGCCTCTCCCAGAGGCCGGACACGGAGAGCTTCGGGCGGCCATACTACTACCTTCCGGCCTTATCGGATCAGCAGAAACCCTCTGCAATGACACCTCTGGGTCCCCCGCCTCATAAGGTGGTATGGCAGGGGGAGGCATTCCGCTCCCCATCATCTCCGGAAGAAGGTCCCCCGAAGACGATCTCTGCTGAGAAGGGCTAAGTTCCGACCTACAAGGTAAATTTTTTGGTTAGTCTCCTCAGAAGCAAAGCAAGGATTTCTCTCATTATTAAACACCCTTTCTACTTACGACTCGGTTGAGGGATGATCCCCTTGAGGGCACAGTACGGCCGGGGTAACCCCCGGCATAGGAACCTCTGGCGAAGACTTCTTCCCCCGCTTTGAGATTATTGTCTCCGGGTCTTCAGAGGCGGTCCTCTTCTTCCCCTGAGGAGGGGAATTTTTTATTTCTTCCTTCTGGACAACCTCCTTTGCGGAGGAAGCATCTTCCTTGTTCCCCCCTTCGTTTCCTTCCGAAGGTGCGATCTCCAGCATCCTGGTTAACATGGGATCTGGCGAGGTCTCAGGAAGGGGGGCCGGACACCTGATCGGTTTCGCCTGTGCTATCCACTCCTGGTTCAAGAATGGTTCCTTTTAAAAGGCAATATTGCAATAAATAGATAGCGTGTCCGGGAACAAGGCTACTTACTTGAGTATCCGGACGATTGCAGCTCAGGCCTGCGTCCTCAGTCAAATCCGGACACACTGCTTGTGGTCCGAAGAACAACTTGTACATCTCCGCGGGTGTCATGCCAAGAAAATGTCGGAGAGCTCGCGGTCCCTCCGGATTGAACTCCCATAGGCGGAGGGGGCGATGTTTGCAGGGCAGGACTCGGCGAATCAACATGACCTGCATCACCACGGCCAGACCGACACCTCTCTCCAGAAGGTCTCGGATGCGGCTCTTCAATAGGGGCACATCCTTTGCCGGCCCCCAGTCCAGCCCCTTATTTACCCATGACGTTAGTCGGGGCGGGGGACCCGAGCGAAAAGCAGGTGGCGCCACCCACTTGGTACCCCTGGGAGCTGTGATATAAAACCACTCTTGATGCCATAAGCTGGACTCCTCTTGAAGAAGGCCCTCGGGCCACGGAGCGTCAGCCACCTTGCTTATTACGACACCTCCGCACTCTGCGTGCTTTCCCTCAAGCATCTTCGGCTCCACTTTGAAGGTCTTAAGCCACAGTCCGAAGTGAGGAGTAATGCGGAGGAAAGCTTCGCACACGACGATGAACGATGAAATGTGGAGGATAGACTCCGGAGCTAAGTCGTGGAATTCCAGCCCATAATAGAACATGAGCCCCTCACGAAGGGATCCATCGTGAAGCCTAGCCCTCGGAGGAAGTGAGACACAAACACAACGCTCTCACCAGGCTTGGGAGTGGGAATAACCTGCCCTTGAGCAGGCAGCCTATGCGGGATTTCGCCGTTCAAGTACCTGGCCTCCCTCAGCTTAAGTATGTCTTCCTCCGTGACGGAGGAAGGCATCCATCGGCCTTGAAGGTCGGAGCCAGACATCGTCGAAGGTCCGAAGCACCTAAAAGTGGAGCCTTGGGTGCTGGAACTCGAGGCGGAAGGCGGATTCGATTGAGATCGAAAAAAAGGAGTAAAGCCTTGGTCTCTTTATAAGAGGTTGAATACCAAGAGCCCTCCCTGTAACCATTTGGGACTTACCTTTGGTCGAGGGGATATACCGATGGACACGACTGGGTTACCCACGTCCGTAATGATGAGGGTCCCATAAATAAATGGGACACGATCTCTGCTTTGACAAGACGTGCCAAGGAAACCGCCTCACAAAACGCACTGAGGTGGGACAGTAAAAAACGATTCGAATAAGAGCTTGGCTGTGGTGCGATGTCACGCTGCAGAATACATCAGCAGATTAGATTTGTGAAAATATTATTCCCTCTACGGTGGTCTGTGGAACTTGTTTTGCAGAGCCGGACACGATCCTCGTGTTCAAAATCTTTTATGAAGTAAAGCATTGGTCTCTTTATAAGAGGAACCCGCCTTGCAATGCCGAAGACAATCTGCGCGCCGGACTCGTCGTCATTGAAGCCTGGTTCAGGGGCTACTGAGGGAGTCCTGGATTAGGGGGTGTCCGGATAGCTGGACTATGACCTTTGGCCGGACTACTGGACTATGAAGATAAAAGATTGAAGACTTCGTCCAGTGTCCGGAATGTCAGGACCCCGATTCCAAGTCACATCGACCCAGTCGGTAACACCTCATATCACTTTGCGGCCTCACGCACGGTAATCCCATGGGTGTCGCCTTACCATGGCCCGGGACCGTTTGCGCCTTTTGGCTCACGTATATGATAGTGTCGCTAGCATCCATATGAGAGAGAACCCGGGCCGACATGGCTAGTCGTGAACCCAAAGCGGCATTAACCCATGGGGACAGGCATACATGAATCACATCGAGCATGTCGGTCATCAACGTGTGAATCCGGGCTATTGCAATGGGCTAACAGGACTCCGGTAAACCGGGCTGTAGCAGGCTGGGCAGGACTCCGGATGTCACCATGTGACATTTCCCCGAAGGGACAGACACAAGGACGAAGTGAAACACATGCCGGCCAGTCAAGTGTCCAGAGCAGTAGTGTTGGGCTAGCAGGACTCCGGTGAACCGGGTTGTAGCGGACTATTATCGCTCAGGAGGCATTAGACTACATTTCCCCATATGAGAGGCTACCAAGGATAAACAACTAGATTGTCGGATCCCACTCATACCAAGCATTTCAGTCATACACACAATATGCCTGATATGAGTACATACAACATGGCATCACAACAAAACTCTACAACTCAAAGTACTTTATTTAAAAGCCTCCGAGGAGCCATACATAACATATTCATACAGATAGGGGTCACACGACCCAACACTCAAATCATACAATCATACAAGCACATGCGGAAGAAACTTAGTCTGAGTACAGACTCTAGAAAGGAAAAAGGCTTGAGGAAGCCTATTTATCTACAGCGGGCCCTGCCAAGGCTTGGATCACCACCTGGGTGGCTAGTCACTCGTCAACATCGAGGTCTACATAGAACCCATCAGAGGGGGCGGTGTTGTCGTCTGAAAACATTAATTAAAGCAACATGAGTACGGAGGTACTCAGCAAGTCTTACAACAGAATCCTACTATACATGCACATTCTCAAGAAGGTAGTGGAGTTATTGCAGCAAGCCAGCTTTGACTCATGGCTAAGCTATCCTACGATAGACACAACTTGTAAAGCATTTGTCGCACACGATTCCACTAATCACCAACACAATACTCCACCGTGGATCCTCTCTCGTCAACCTACGAGAGGGCCATCCGCGATACTCACACTTATCTTGAGGCTTTTAGTAGTATCCATTTACTTGTCTATGAACTGCATAGGTGACCAAGTAGTCCTTTACCGCGGACGCGGCTATTAGAATAGTTTTATACTCTGCAGGGGTGTACTTCTTCACACACACTCTCGCCACCTATTGCCGCTACATGACGTGTACTCGGCAACCTTCAATCGGAAGCCCAGCAAGGGTGTCGGCCACGACCTGACTAAACACACGAGTCCCTAGTCCAGGTTTATCGCCTATTCGGGTTCCATCCGTAGGGAGTCCGGCCGAGGTTTCCACTAACGGCCCGGAACGATGTGTGCAGGGTTCCCGAGACACCAAACGGGCGAATCGGTACACCGGGCCACGTTCCTACCGCAACACAACCCACCCCTAAGGTCAGCGCTGCGTGCGGCCCCCAGCATGCTACAAACACCAGAAACTACTTTGCAATCCCGGATAGAGGACAAGAATGGTTAATAAGTCGAGACGGTCAATTAAGGATCCCAATGTGTGGTAGTAGCTGAATCTTAAATCACACACATAGATCTCAGTTCTTAGGTACGGCCTCAATGAAACAACCCACCATGTACTCCTACATGGCCTCTCATCGATTCCTTTACCAAATCATATTCCACACTTCACTCTCATTACCGACACAACCTTTCACTCTAGTTCATCATCCCGATGAGCCAGACCTGACACAACTCTAAGCATAGCATGGTAGGAAACACAAATATGGCTCAATCAACTCCTACACATGCTAGTGGGTTTCATCTAGTTACTGTGGCAAGGACAAGTCATGCAAAGGAAGTGGGTTCAACTACCGCAACACACAGCAGTTTGAATCGTGTTGTCTTAATGCAATAAACAAGAGCAGAAGCGGGAACATGGGTTTGTATCGAAATGATCAATGGGTTGCTTGCCTGATGTAGTGGTAGTAGGGTACTGCCCTTCAGTCGGATATTCAGGGTTATCCTCGGAGGCAGAACCTACCACGAAAAACACACCGAACATAATAAACACATGACGATATGCAACAATATGATGCTTGCTATGACATGGCAATATGAATGTGTCCTTGCCTAATGCAAGCTAGAACAGAAAGGAATGAACTCATTTGAATCAAAGATTCAAATGTTAGTTCATTTAACATAGCCATATGAGTGCATTATCTTATTTTGCTTAATCAGCAAGGTTAACTTGTTTTGTCATGCATGAAACCATTACCAATGGATAGACTGAATTTTTCTGATCAAAATTCATATATAAATCTTTGCATTTGGAGTTACAGATTAATTTCTATGAATTTTTGAAGTTTGCAACAATTTCTAGAATTTTCTATATAAAAATAAATCCAGAAATTAGTTATTGCGTCAGCAGTGCGTCAGGGTGACGTTAGTGGTCAAAGGGGACATCCAGGTCAACCTGACCAGTGGGTCCCGCATGTCAGCAGTTATTTAACCTAACTAAATTTAGTAAAAACTAATCTGAGTTAATTAGCAGAGGGGGGCCCCACTTGTCATAGACTCAGGGAAATCAACCTGGGCCCACCCAGTCAAAGTCAAAGGTCAAACCCACCGGAGTTTAGCCGCCGGCGAGGCCATACACGGCGGTGAGAGTGCATTAGCGCGTTCTGGCGACCAAAAGAGCGGCGGAGGGCATCTACGCATAGCTGGGAGCAAGCCGCGGCGTTTGGTGGCAGTGGTGGAGCTCGGGGTGGCCGGAAACATCGCCGGCGACGACCTTGGCGGTCGCTGGAGTCGGGTGAAGATGAACCCGAGGCTACGGGGCACGTCGAGGTGCGTGGGGTGCTGCGTTGGACTCCTGGGGGCACAGTGAGTGTGTTGGACACGACGGCGTGGCCGGTGGTTGGCCGGAGACACGTCGGCGACAAGCTCAGTGGTGACGCGTGCGGTGAAGCTCCCTGGGGTCGCTGCGGTGCTCGATAGCGAGGACGAGAATGGGGAGGAGATAGCTGAGCTCACGGCAGTCACGACGGTGCAGACGACGCGGTCGGGGACGAACTGGTGCGGCGGTGATGGCAAAGGGGATCTCCGGCGGTGGCGGAGTCGGGCGAGGTCGGTGCAGAGGCTTCGGGGCAAGCGAGCGCTCGGGGCTCGGCTTGCTCGAAGGAGGGGAGGGCGGCGGAGCTTCTGGACACGGTGGCACGACGTAGGGACGACGGAGAACGCGACTACGGCGGCGGTGCGGCTGCAGTGGCGTTGGCCATGGTGCGGGAGAGCGAAGGAGAGGAGCTGGGTAGGAGAGGGCGTGTCTGCGAGCTCGGGGGAGGAGTGGGTGACCGACCCAGAGCGGCAGAACTGCAAGGGGAGGAAGCAGGGTGGCGGGCAGCTGCGTGGCGCGCGCTGGTGCCGGCGTCAAGCACCTGGCTACCTGCCTGGCCAAGCAAAGCAGCTCGCTGGAGCGGTGGCTGGGCTGGGCCGGCAGGTGGACTTGCCAGGTGGGCGCCAGGTAAGCCTTTGCTTCTCTTTTAATTTCTGTTTTCTCTTTTTTTGTAAGTTTGTAGCTTTATTAAAAATAGTTAGGAACTTCAAAAATCCTGGAAATAATCAGAGGCTCTGTTTAGAATATCTCCAACAGCCCACACTTATTTTCAGAATTATTTGAGCAATCAAAATACATACTAGCATTTAAATGCCCAAATGCAATTTACATATGATTTAATTCAATGACCTTCTATTGACCTAGAAAATTGTGCACCAATTTTGCCAGAGGTTCTAACCCAAGACAAAGAGGTTGAACTTTTTAGAAGGGCATTTCAGGTTCATTGAAAATATTTTTAGTAAACCTTAGTTGAATTCAGAGGGGTTCTGGGGGTTCTGTCTTCCCCAATTCAAGTTTTCGATGAAAGGTAGACATGATGCAACACTCTAATGCATGAACTAGATAGGATGTGACACCGGATGGGACTTTCCTTGGCGTGGAAGGCAAGCTTGGCAATATAGGTATGTAGATCTCCTCAAATTGTAACCGACTCTGTGTAACCCTAGCCCCCTCCGGTATCTATATAAACTGGAGGGTTTAGTCCATAGGACAACAACAATCATACCATAGGCTAGCTTCTAGGGTTTAGCCTCTCTGATATCGTGGTAGATCTACTCTTGTACTACCCGTATCATCAATATTAATCAAGCAGGAGTAGGGTTTTACCTCCATCGAGAGGGCCCGAACCTGGGTAAAAACATCGTGTCCCTTGTCTCCTGTTACCATCTGCCTAGACGCATAGTTCGGGACCCCTTACCCGAGATCCACTGGTTTTGACATCGACAGACCCCCTTGACAGTTCGCTTTGAATAAAACTCCTCCAGCAAGGCCCAACCTTGGTTTTAACATTTGCCACCTAAGCCTTTTTCCCTTGGGTTCTGCAGACTCAAGGGACATCTTTATTTAAACCCCCCGGGCTAGTGCTCCTCTGAGTGTTGGTCCAAACTAGAGCCCTTTGCAGCGCCACCTCGGGGAAACTTGAGGCCTGGTTTTAGTTGTACGGACTGCTCATCCAGTGTGCCCTGAGAACGAGATATGTGCAGCTCCTATCGGGATTTGTCGGCACATTTGGGTGGTCTTGCTGGACTTGTTTTACCATTGTCGAAATGTCTTGTAACCGGGATTCCGAGTTTCATCGGGTCTTCCTGGGAGAAGGAATATCCTTCGTTGACCGTGAGAGCTTGTGATGGGCTAAGTTGGGACACCCCTGTAGGGTATAAACTTTCGAGAGCCGTGCCCGCGGTTATGTGGCAGATGGGAATTTGTTAATGTCCGGTTGTAGAGAACTTGACACTTGACTTAATTAAAATGTATCAACCGCGTGTGTAGCCGTGATGGTCTCTTTTCGGCGGAGTCCGGGAAGTGAACACGGTTCTGGGTTATGTGTGAACGTAAGTAGTTTTAGGATCACTTCTTGATCACTTCTAGCTTCTCCACCGTTGCGTTGCTTCTCTTCTCACTCTTATTTGCGTATATTAGCCACCATATATATGCTTAGTGCTTTTTGCAGCTCCACCTCACTACCTTCTCCTACCCATAAGCCTTAATAGTCTTGATCTCGCGGGTGTGAGATTGCTGAGTCCTCGTGACTCACAGATTCTACCAAAACAGTTGCAGGTGTCGTTGACGCCAGTGCAGATGACGCAACCGAGCTCAAGTGGGATCTCGATGAAGATATTGTTCGTTGTGTTGTTTCTTTTACTGTTGATCAGTCGTGGTGCCCGGTTGGGACGATCAGGGATCTAGCATTTGGGGTTATCTTCTTTTCATTTGGATTTGACCGTAGTCGGTCTATGTGTGTAATTTGGATGATGTATGTTTAACTTTTATTTGTATGAAGTGGCGATTGTAAGCCAACTCTTTATCCCATTCTTGTTCATTACATGGGATTGTGTGAAGATGACCCTTCTTGTGACAAAAGCTACAATGCGGTTATGCCTCTAAGTCGTGCCTCGACACGTGAGAGATATAGCCGCATCGTGGGCGTTACAAGTTGGTAATCAGAGCCATCCCCGACTTAGGTGCCCCTGCTTGATCGAATCGTTGACGTTGTTGAGTCTAGAACAAAAAAATGTTTTGAGTCTTAGGATTATATATATCGTAGAGTAGGATTCTTTTTACTCCTCAGTCCCTTCGTTGCTCTGGTGAGGCCTCCTGACGTAGATGTTTTGACTTTTCTCTCCTCAAATTTCACTAAAAAAAATTAGGATCGCACGGGTATCTTGGAATCGTTCCGATGGTTTTGTGACGAGAACATTTCTTGGTGCCTCCTGACATTTCGGGGTTGTGGCAGTGTCCCGGGGAGTTGAGCTCCGAGGTGGTGTCGTCACAATTTTATCATTGCAGTTCCAGAATACCTGAGTTTCGCCGACATCAAAAATCTCTTTTATGCAGTTGTTGGTGAGATAACCCCGACGCCAGCGAGTACTGGGGCGGGAGTTCGGGAGTATTGCCATAACTTGTATAACAGATGCTTTTCGAAGGTTGAGGTACACGATTTCCGAAGGTTTCTTGGTTATGTGTTGACGGATGGATATAACTGGATGTAGGGATTGTTATTTTGGGTGGATATTATGCTTCCCCTATATCCGCAACACCGGATTGCATAAGCAAAAAGTTTCGGGATTTTATAAGTGGGAATTCAAGAATCTCGTAGGATATCTTTCCAACACACACATGATACGATATGGGATCTATCATATGTTTGTTTCCGGCTTATTTCCTAAGCCAAAATCCTTTGTTTTGTTTTAAGTTGTGGTATTCGAGTTGCTTCGAAGTGAATGTGGATTCCATATCTTTTCTAGGTGGTGTTCTCATATTCCTATGTGGATTTAATCCTTCTTGATCATCGAGAGTGTCATCCCAATTCTATTTCCAACCGGTGCGCTAATCTTCAAGATGATCCCATCATTCTCCCCATCCGCAAGATCAATTCTAAGTTTCCTCAATGATGTCTGTTTCAGTCATCCCAAGTTGCCTTTGTTTTCCCGCCCTCCCACCCTTTTCTACAAGGACTCAAATTTCTTAATGAAGTATCATTTTTATTGATGTGAAGTCTCTTCATTCTTGTCCTCCATCTTCTTACCTGGTGATTCTCATGAATATGCTAAGGAAGCTTCAAGTCTATTATTCTTTGTTCTTTTCTTGTCCGGTGGACTCAAGTCAAGCTTTTAGTGTTGATCGCATTCTTTTCCTCGTTTCAAATGCTTTCTCATGTCAGTGCATCTCTTAATCATCCACCTCTTGCTATTCATTTTATATGGAGTGCTGAAGATATCTCAGAAGATTCGCATTTCCAATCCCAATCCATTGAAGCTATCGCGAGGTTGTTATCTCTTTTGAGCCATTTAATTCAACCGGCGCAATCTTTCTTTTAAGCATTCAACGATATATCTTTTGAGTGGGCCCTAACCCACAGGTCTTTTTCCAGGATCTTACCTGGCTCTTCTAATTCATCCGGAGCGATTCCCAAATTCCTTCAAAGTTTGACATAAGAATGATTTCTCATAAGTCAAATTTGTCCTCCAAGTTCGCTTTCTTATTCTTTTCATCGTTGGTTCAACTTTTCCAATTTTCATTTTGGAGTGCCTCAACAATTCATGGTGGTGTTTCTCGTCATTATTCTCAACATTTGAAGACTGAAGAAGTTTTTCTTTTAAATCTTGCTCCGCTCTCCTAAAGATGCGTGGTTCTAGCTTGATGCCATCCTCTCATAATTGTTTTCGATTGTGAGAATTCTTTTCACCCATCCGGAGCAATTCAGAAGTCTTTTTAGTTTGATTCTTTGGAGCCCATCATCTCAGAATTATTCATTCTAGCTTTCATCTCTCGTTCTCCAAATCTTACCGGTGCATCATTCAAGTATTCTATAATCAGCTCGTGATCTATTCGTTGATTTGTATCTAAATCCTCTCAAGTATCTTCGTTCATTTTTACAATTGTTCCCGGTGATTTGTGCCTTTGCTACTTACATTTTCAATTCTTACAGCGGTTTGTCCAAAATTTCTCTTCCTTCATTATCATATCAATTCGTTCGTTGTTTCCAAATCCCACTAGTGGTTCTATCAATACCTTCTCAAGTTGACGCTATATCTCTCTTAATCCTTTCTACGAAGATAAGTAGTATGCCAAATACGTTGCTTATCATCAATTTAAATTGGTGCAGGATACGCATAACATAATTCTTGTTCTTGTTTCATCCAAGTGTTTAATTCCTTCTTTCAGAGTTTGTTCTTGAGGAATAAATTCTTGGTTCCAAGTAGTTCATCTTTCTTTCCGGAGTTTCTTCTTTATCTCTGTTCGAAGGAAATCATGCCAAGGCTTCACCTTGTGTTATCAACTTCTCTTTCTTTCCATCATCGTTTTATTAACGGAGTTCTTCATAGAGGGTCTACATTGTGGTTCGTCAAGGATTCCTTTCATTCTTCAATTGTTCATCAAGATTTCTCTCGAAGTTATGATCCGCCAAGCAATACTCTCAAATAAACATGGTGCTCAACACATGTTTTGTTTTGAGGAGTTCAAGCATTCTTCATCTTGCATTCCGAAGTGCAATTCTTTCTACCTTATCTTTTGAGATGGTATTATATCATTTTTGACAATTTCTTTGTGTTTCATGATTCACAAGTTCAGGAATGAGATATTTACACCCATCATTTTCTTCCTTGGAGTTTTCTTATCACCTCGGTGAAGAAGCTTTTTATCTTTTCTAGCTCTCAATCAGATCCTTTTCCGTGAGTAGCAGGTCGTCACCTCATAATTTTGAGATGTTTTCCATAAGGCCACTACAAGTTTATTCTTTTCGTTGTTGGTTTTCCAACAACTACGTTCAATCCTTCTTTTTAAGGAGGCTCTTTCAAATTCAATTGTGATAGAAGTTGTTGTTCTCTTCTTTGTTCTCTTGATTCCACTCTTTCATTTTTCCCGAAGGCATTGTGATGTTTTCTTCGACCCATCATCTCATTTTGGAGATCATGTTCTTTTCCTTGCTTATCCATTTAACCGGAGTGTCGTGTTTTCATTCGAGCTCTCTCATCTTATCAAGTTTTGCCTCCTTCCTCAACCAGAGTGCGGTCTGAAATCTTTCTTACCCCTTGTGCCATTTTTCAATAGTTCCGGAGGCAGTGTGTTGTTGATTTCATCAAGTATCATCCCATCTTCTCAAGTTCATGTTAATTCCTTCCATTTTCAGTCGGAGTGCTGTCCAAATTATATCATTTTTAATCCTACTCTATCTTGTTTTAACCGGAGTGGCTTCAAAATCTATCTTGTCCCCTAAGCTCTTGGTTCTGATCATGTTCTTTGTTCTTCTCTACAAACGCAGTGTTTGCAATCTCGTTCACCTCCTTTGTATTCTTTCTTTTGATTTTTTCAACCTCTCAAGGTTCATGGTTTCACTCGTTTGTCGAAGAAGCAACTTTGTTTTATATCTTCCTCTTTAGCTTTTTCTCTCGTGCCATCATAGATCTCGGGACGAGATCCTCTTGTAGTGGTGGAGTGCTGTAACGCCCCGAGACCAATGCTTCAGAAGACTTCCATATTTTCGTGATCACCGTGTGTTACATTTGTGCTTGCTCTTTTTTTTCATTGCATCATGTCATCATGACATCATGTCATTAATCGTTGCATCTCAACTCAACTAATAAATTGCATGGATCTTCGATCCATTTAAATCGAGGGAATTCACATGGTGATTTCTCTTTATAACATATCCTCTTGATATTTAGGGAGCTACTATACATATTCCATTAGTTTGGAATTAACCATAACACACTTGCATTTTAGTTCCATGCCTCTTGTGCTTCAAGTTTCGCCTCCAAACCTTGTCAATAATTTTTTCCTCCATCTATTGATGCTCCTCCTAAAATCTCAATATTTTTGGACCTTTCAAATGCCCACTTCTTATTCAAACTCATTTGAATTCAGTTCAAACGAGTTCGAATCCAATCTTCACACACACGCACTCCTCTATTTTCTTGGATCAAGCACATTTTTGTGAGTCCGGGAAAATTATCCGCATGTCCAACTTTTTGCGCTAATGTAACACCCTCGATGCGGCTATATCTCCCACGTGTCGAAGCACGGCTTAGAGGCATAACCGCATTGAAAGCAATGTCGCAAGTGAGGTAATCTTCACACAACCCATGTAATACATAAGGGAAAGAGATACATAGTTGGCTTACAATCGCCACTTCACACGATATATGAGTAAAGCATTACATCATACTGATTCAATCAAGGTCCGACTATGGAACCAAAATAAAAGAAGACTACCCCAAATGCTACACAGATCCCCGATCGTCCCAACTGGGCTCCACTACTGATCAACTGAAATGAAACAACACAATGAACAAGATCTTCATCGAGCTCCTCCTTGAGCTCGGGTGCGTCATCTGCACGGTTTCATCGGCACCTGCAAACTGGTTTTGGAAGTATCTGTGAGTCACGGGGACTCAGCAATCTCACACCCGCGAGATCAAGTCTATTTAAGCTTAAAGGTAGGACAGGGTAGTAAGGTGGAGCTGCAGCAAGCGACTAGCATATATGGTGGCCAACAACGCAAAAGAGAGCGAGAAGAGAAGCAAAGCACGGTCGTGAAGCTAGAAGTGATCAAGAAGTGATCCTAGAACAACCTACGTCAGACATAACTCCAACACCGTGTTCACTTCCCGGACTCCGCCGAGAAGAGACCATCACGGTTACACACGCGGTTGATGTATTTTAGTTGAGATCAACTTCGGGTTTTCTACAACCGGACATTAACAAATTCCCATCTGCCTCATAACCGTGGGCACGGCTTTTGAAAGATAATACCCTGCAGGGGTGTCCCAACTTATCCCATTATAAGCCCTCACGGTCAACGAAGGATATTCCTTCTACCGGGAAGACCCGATCAGTCTCGGAATCCCGGACTACAAGACATTTCGGAAGTAATAAAACAAGTCCAGCAAAGCCGCCCGGTTGTGCCGACAAATCCTGATAGGAGCTGCACATATCTCGGTCTCAGGGCACATCCGGATTGTCTAAACTTCCGGTAGGCCAGTCCAGAGTTGCCCCTGGCGGCCACCGGCGGCTGACATTTGGACCAACACTCGAAGGAGCACTGGCCCGGGGGTTAAAATAAAGATGACCCTCGGGCTCCCGAAAACCCGGGGGAAAAAGGCTTAGGTGGCAAATGGTAAAACCAAAGTTGGGCCTTGCCGGAGGAGTCTTATTCAAAGCGAACTGTCAAGGGGGTCCCATAAATCACCCAACCGTGTAAGGAACGCAAAATCAAGGAACATAACACCGGTATGACGGAAACTAGGGCGGCAAGAGTGGAACAAAACACCAGGCATAAGGCCGAGCCTTCCACCCTTTACCAAGTATATAGATGCATTAATTAAATAAGAGATATTGTGATATCCCAACAAAATCATGTTCCAACAAGGAACAAACTTCATCCTCACCTGCAACTAGCAACGCTATAAGAGGGGCTGAGCAAAGCGGTAACATAGCCAATCAACGGTTTGCTAGGAAATGGATGGTTAGAGGCTGACATGGCAATATGGGTGGCATGATATAGCAAGTGGTAGGTATCGCAGCATAGGCATAGCAAAAGAGCGAGCATCTAGCAAGCAAAGATAGAAGTGATTTCGAGGGTATCGTCATCTTGCCTGCAATATTCTCAGGGTTGTCGAAAGCTTGGTCCTCGTAAGCGTTCTCAACAGGTTCCTCGTTCACGTACTCGTCTCCCGGCTCTACCCAAAGCAAGAACACAAGCAAAGGAACAACTATCAACCACGATGCAATGCGCAAGCAACATGATGCAAAACATGGCATGATATGCGAGATGTGATATGCAATGCATATGCGTGCTCCGGAAGGGAAAAAGATGAACAAGGCATAATCTTGGCAAACCAAGTATGCCACTGGATAGGTGAGGTGATTTCGGTTGAAATCGATATAAACATCACCGGAATCGGATGCACGGTTCGCAAATGGCAAGCAAAACAAGAATGACAAGATTCTGCCATTAACAGCATGATGCTACTTAGCATGCAACAAGAAATTAAGCTAATGAAACCAAACGTACCAACAAGGCATATGACAGTGAACTACTCAAGATGCTTGACAATAGATGAACACTGAGTTAAGGCTAAATCACACCATAACAGGTTCAAACAAGCATGGCAAAAGTGCAAAAAGATAACAGGTTCACTGACTTAGTGAAAATACTATCATGCCAGAAATTAACATCAGGATGACATGTTTAGAGTAAGTAAGCAACATGCTACAGGAACACAATATAGCAAAACAAGGCATGGCATGAATCTACTCAAAGCATTTAACAAAAGATCCTTACTGACAATTAGCCAAAAAGGACCATAAAATATAATAACACCCATGTCAATTAAGCAAGTTTCGTTACAGATTTCAGACTTAGCAGAGAACTGGACATGTCAAAAACAGATAACAAGTAGGCATGTTTACGAGCTCGATGCACTCACTACAGAGCATCTCATGATAAACTAAGCATACATACATCAACAACACATGGCATATAAGCTATACATGGCAATAATAACATCATAGCATGCAAGGATCAACTACACCAAGCTTGGCAAAATCGAATACCATGTAAACAATCTGCCAGTAACATTTTATAGCAAAAGTAGAGCTCGATTGACTCAAGCTATGGCACACCATAATTACAAACAAAGGCATGGATGGATAGAGAACATTCATATGTTCAAAACATCCTTACTGGTCATTCTCAAAAGAGGCATAGATCTCTCTAAAACAACATGAACACATGGCACAAAAATAACAGTAGGAATAACTTAGTGAAATTACTAAGTTTCTGAAATCAGCAACATTATGATCCCTAGTTTGCATGCTTGTACTAGTCACCACAAAGATCACGAAACTACATAGCATACACCCCTGGAAAGATAGCATGGCATATTAAAAAACACATGTAGGACTCAACTTCATAGGGCGCATCAATCATGGCAAAAATGACAAAAGTGCATGTTCTGAAACACACCTGAAACTAACATCACATAGCCCTCTTGTAACAGCATTTCGGGCATCAAGATGAGCTCAAATGAAAATGATTCAATAGGATGAAATGATGTACCCATCGAGGTGAACAATTTGACATATTACACGCACAAAATGGAGCAGTATACAGCAAGTTATGATGTGATGAACATGGCATGATATGTAACAGATTTCGGGACTTAGGGAAAATCGACCTCGGTGACAAAAGTCAACGGGGTCGAGATCCGCGGCGGCCGGAGCTCGGGACGGCGCGGCGGATGCACGGGGAGGCGGACCCGGCTCGGATCTGGCCGGATCCGGCCGGCGGCGAGCTGGGACGGAGAACGGCGACGGCGGTGCGGGGCGCGGGCGGCAGCGCGGCGCCGGGAGGCGGAGGCGGCCGGCGGGAGCCGCGGCGGGGTGCGCCGGGGAGGCGGCGAGGCGGCGGCGCGGGGCGGCGGGGAGGCGGGCGCGGCGAGCGGGGCGGCGGGGACGCGCGGGGCGCGGCGCGCGAGCGCGGGCCCTGTCGGCGGCGCGGGCGGGCCGGCTGCGGGCTCGCCGGGCCGCGCGGCGGGTGGCGGCGGAGGCGACACATGGCAGGCGGGGAGTGGGCGCGGGCGGCGGCGCGGTTTCGTCCGGCACCGTCCGGACGTGTCCGACGGCGGCGGGGCGATTGGACTAGGGTTAGGGTAGGTTTGATCCGGGATTTGGAAATGGGGGGTCTATTTATAGGTAGAAGGCGCTAGGAGGCTCCAAATTGAGCACGGTTTGCGGCCACACGATCGTGATCGAACGGCGATGGACATGGGAGTGTCTTAGATGGGTTATTGGGCTGTTTTGAAGGGGTTTTGGGCAACAACACACACGAGGCCTTCACGGTTACCCGGTTAACCGTTGGAGTATCAAACGACCTCCGAATGACCCAAAACTTGACAGGCGGTCTACTGGTGCTATACCAAGGCCGCTTGACAAACCTCGGTCCATTCCGAGAAAGTTTAATACCCGCTCACGGAAAAAGGTAAAAGGGGGCGCCGGGGAACATAGGAGCGCCGGATTGCAAAATGGACAACGGGGAAAATGCTCGGATTCATGAAACGAACACGTATGCTAATGCGATGCACATGATGACATGATATGAAATGCAGATGATGACCTGGCAAAGTGCAACACGCAAGCAAATGACATGGCAACGCTGACGAATAACTGGCGGACACCTGGCGCAACAGATCCGGGGCGTTACATCTAACCCCTCTTTCTTTTCTTTCTTATCTCTGTTTTGTTTTTATTTTCTTTAGAGTGAGAGAGAGGGAGAAGCCCAGCCGCCACTTGTATCCATCCGGACCAGTTGGCCCATCCCTAGGCCCAGCCGCGCCCCTGCTTAACCCTAGCCATCTCTCCCGATCGATCCCCTCCTTCTCCCACTCATCTCCCTCCTGCACCGCCTTCAAACGCACGTAGAGGAGCAGCGCATGGCGCGTGATCCCTTAGGTCGGCCTCTCCTTTCCCTGCGACCAGCACCGCGCCTTTGCTGCCTGCCTCGACGTCCTCGCCCGGATCCTCGTCGCCAACCCTACCGTCGCTTGGCCCCGACGCCCCGGCCTCTCCTTCCTAACGCCGCACCACCATGGAGGTCCAAGCAGCCGCTCCCTCTCCATCCCTCGTCGTCCCAACCAGCAACAGGTCAATAGAGACCTCGCGGTCCTACCTCCTCTTCGTCCTCCTCCCAGGAACCTCTCTCACCTCGCTCTCCCGTCGTCGTTTTCCTAGGGAACAAGGAGCTCAAGCCCTGCCATGACCACCACCCGTTCGTCGCCTCCGCCGCTGGATCCGCGCCGCCGGCCCCTCATCAGAGTCGCGCCAAGCTCCCCTGCATCATGCGAGTCGCGAGCCCCTGCCTCCTCGCTGCTCCATGTTGACCAGCTCGCAAGATCCCTTGCACCAGCGCCGTGACTTCCTCCTCTGCTCGCGAGCCCTGCTTCGCTGTTGCGCCTCCATGGCCTCGCTGCCTTCGCCGCACACTTGTAGCACATCCACCTCGCCGTTGACCTCATGTTGCCGTGGACCCAAGGCCACCGCACTGTACAACTACGTTGAGAGGACCCGGATCGCAAAGTAAGACCACCAAGACTGACGCCTAGCACGACTACGCAACGTTGCGCCAAGTACCACTACCATCGAACGCAAAGGGCTTGGTGTCGTCAAGTACCTCTACCGACGGCCCCGAACATCTACGGACGTGTACGACTACCGTTGACCGCGGGTTTCGTCAAGTTCAACGACGACCCATGAAGCACATGGATACATCAAGTTCCTATTCGAAACGTGAACCACTACTTCCGCTATGACCATCCCGAGAACGCCTACTTCTCCTACATCCCGTCGAACTTGATCCGTTCCAAAAATGCACGCTTCGAAGGTATAACCCCGAGACGACCACCGTGGGCTGAATGCATGTGTTGTATGAGACGCACCGTTTGCACCGTGTCCGAATTGTCACTCGTTTCCATGCCACTAACTCATGGGAACCCGGTAGTCGGGATCACCCCACCATCTCTAGCATGTTCCGCGCATCCGCACACTTGCTCTTTTGCACCGGTATCTCAATGAGTTGTAGGATCATCGGAATGTTGTCGTGGCACCATTTCCGTTGTCATTGCCATGGCACCCCTTTCGTTCCGCCATGGTGACCAAATGCTTCATAAAACTTGCAAATGTCATTCGCATCATGATAATAACATCTAAATGTTTCATATTGTTGTTTACATGAAAATTGCTAAATATGCACATAAGGATTTTCCGGAATTGTAGTTTGTTGTTCCGGCCTCATTTAAACTTGCCTAAACAGTTAGTTTACTTATGCTTCGCCTCTTGCCATGTTAATCAACATTTAATATTGCTGGGTACATAACCGAGAGAGAACTAAATAATTGATGTGGCGTCTCGTCAATATGCAACTCGTTGCATATTGAGCTCCACTTAATTTGTAGTGTTGTTTGTTGCACTTTGCCATCCCATGCCTCATTAAACCGGACATGCATCATACTTGATTGTGCATCATGCCATGTTTATGTGATGGTTGTTTACCATGTTGTTTGCTTCTTTCTGGTGTTGCTTCTTCGGGTTAGTTCCGATAATGTCGCGTTTGTGAGGATTTGTTCGACTTCATCCGTTTGTCTTCTTCCTGGACTCGTTCTTCTTCCTTGCGGGATCTCAGGCAAGATTACCATACCCTCGATATCACTTCTATCTTTGCTTGCCAGTTGTTCGCTCTATTGCTATGTCGCGCTACCTATCACTTGCTATATCATGCCTCCCATATTGCCATGTCAAGCCTCTAACCATCCTTTCCTAGCAAACCGTTGTTTGGCTAAGTTACCACTTTTGCGCAGCCCTTCTTATAGCGTTGCTAGTTGCAGGTGAAGATGAAGTTGGTTCCATGCTGGAACATGGATATGTTGGAATATCACAATATCTCTTATTTAATTAATGCATCTATATACTTGGTAAAGGGTGGAAGGCTCGGCCTTATGCCTGGTGTTTTATTCCACGCTTGCCGCCCTAGTTTCCGTCATACCGGTGTTATGTTCCTTGAGTTTGCGTTCCTTACGCGGTTGGGGATTTATGGGACCCCCTTGACAATTCGCTTTAAATAAAACTCCTCCAGCAAGGCCCAACCTTGGTTTAACATTTGCCACCAAATCCTTTTTGCCTTGGGTTCTGCAGACTCAAGGGTCATCTTTATTTTAACCCCCCCGGGCCAGTGCTCCTTTGAGTGTTGGTCCAAACTAGAGCCCTTTGCAGCGCCACCTCGGGGAAACTTGAGGCCTGGTTTTAGTTGTACAGACTGCTCATCCGGTGTGCCTTGAGAACGAGATATGTGCAGCTCCTATCGGGATTTGTCGGCACATTCGCGTGGTCTTGCTGGACTTGTTTTACCATTGTTGAAATGTCTTTTAACCGGGATTCCGAGTTTGATCGGGTCTTCCTGAGAGAAGGAATATCCTTCGTTGACCGTGAGAGCTTGTGATGGGCTAAGTTGCGACACCTGATAGAGGCGGGGTGTCTCGATCTTTCGATGAGATGATAACTATCGATTTGGTGGAGACGACTTTGACGATACGACTACAAACATGCACGACGTTGCGCCTTAGCAATCGCTAAACCAACTCCGAGAGGTTATTGACCACGCCGGAGCACAATCAACCTGACCACGAAGGTCTATTCCTGCAAGCAATCGAAGAACATGCAAGAATAGGATAAAGCAATCTGAGTATTGCGAATATGGATGAAGTATTGCTAATGGTGGGGATCCGAAATCGGTCTTGGTCTGGTCGTTGGACACAAACGAAGTACACGAAGTTGCGTTGGCTAACTTTTAACTAAACAAATCCCAAGGAAAAAGCTACTAGGTGGATCTACTTATATAGAAGCAAGGGGTGGCGGCCAAGGAGGTGGGAGGACGTCCCAAGGCAGCCTAAAACCAACCCTAGGTCGTACAAGACTCATGGGCCCAAGTGGAGGTGATGCAACACCTTTGGACTTTTTGTTTGACTCGGATTCTGCTGCAGCATCAGATTGTTTTGTCCATATCTCAACACTCAGGACGAATTTGAAGGTGATTCCAACTGGTTTGGAAAGAGGATGAAATCTACTTTCCAACAAAAAAAGAATCAGCCAATTCGGAGTCCGTATGAAAAAGTTCTTGGCGTTTTGAGTCAGGTATGTCTGTGTAGTCCGAATCTAAATCCAGAACGTGAGAGACTTGGACTCTATCTTCTCTTGGCCCAAAAGTGACGTGAAGGGACTTTTTGAACAACACCTAAACTTATCTTTTTCCCTTATCTTCATATGTGGATTGTACAAATGTCCCATACACCTGCAATTAGACATGACACAAAAGTTTGTGAAGTATTTTTGTTCTGGATAACATAAATAGATTGTTGAATAGTTTGCACTAGAAATCACCTGACAAATATGCATGTATGCAACATTTTTGGTCGTATTCAAGGTAGTCATGTCCTCATCATCCTCCCCTTCTTGAAAACAAAGCCGTCCACGGCGTTGCTTAATCTGAAATGTGGCTAACAAAAAAGACAAGGTGTACATGTTGTATATGTATATGTCATCCATTTTTACTTCCCGTGGATTTTGCACATATGACACATGCATACATGAGTAACTTTCGTAGTTAATAAAATATAAAGCCAAAATATTATCACAATAAGTAAAAGGCATGAAAGTATTGCAACTCAGTTTGCACATATAAGTGAAGCTCTTATTCATATGAAAAGATTGAGAATATTCATCATTAAACCATGCCAAAATTGGTGAATAAACCTTAATTGCATCAAATTTACATGCTACAACATGCTTAAATAAGCAAACACGCAATAAGTCATTTGACACAGAATCATCACAAAGATTAGAGGTCATATCAAAATGATTAAACATTGGCACAATTATTTTCAAACGTAGTTGATCCAAATTTGTTTTAGTGCCTGATTCACATGGTTCCTTCACATCAACGGTTAATTCAATGGGTGCACTCAAAATTCTTGATATTGCAGTTGTTTGATCACATGGCAAAGTCAAATCATCAAAATAATCATCTAAAATAGGTGGTGTGATCAATGTAGTGGCTAGAGCATCACATGGTGTATTTAAATCGACAAGGCATTCATCATTTGCATGCGAAGTTCGAAGATGAGTACCTTTGTCATTACCTCGTGTTATCAACTCAGACGATGTTGGAACTCTCGGCAGTGACGGGTCATAATATGGAGCTGATGCAGTGCTCACAACAATGGATGTTGTTGTCATAGTAGGCGCAGTGGTAGAAGGAAGGACCGTCTCAACTCCTTGGATGTGCACCTTATGCTTGTTTGTCTTGTGGGCATCACGCCTCTTTATTTCATGTTCAACTTTGCAAGCAAGATGAAACAAATGGTCCATAGGATAACATTCGTCATCAATTAGTATCTCCTGAATATCACGGTTTAATCCTCCCCAAAATCTATCCATAAAATCTTCTTCACTTTCCTCTAAAAAGGAATGCAACAAGGTAGTTTGTAAATCATCATAATATTTTCTTACAGTGTCACTACCTTGTTTTAAATGTTGTAGTTTTTTAATCATGCCACGAGTATAATAAACATCGACGAATCTATCTCTCATGACAAGTTTTAAATCATCCCAAGTAGTAGGTACATAATCAGGGTATAACCGACAATGTTCACTCCACCAAACAGTAGCAAAACTAGTGAAAGAACCAACCGCAAGCTTAACTTTTTTACGTTCCGAAAAAGCATGGGAAGCAAATATAACATTTATTTCGAACTCCCATTCAATATATAAATCAGGCTTAAAACGACCATTAAAAGGTGGCATGAAAACAAAAACCTGATTGTGCGTATTCTTATGTCTTTGCACCTCTTATGACAGTGGTTGTATTTTCGGAGCTAGTGGCACGTCTCCCACGATTGATGAAGCCCAACTGACTCTGGAACCTGCCATATTTAGTAGAAAAACAAGAAACAAAATCCGAGAATAATGTTCCTATGAACTACTAGGATGTGGTGGTAAAACGCTCACAGTATAGCAAATATCAAAGTCTTACAAGTTCTTACCATGCAGCAGGTGGTGACCGGCAACCAGCGGTGTCAAATAACTCCGAAGATTGAGTAAAGCGATTGCCAGGTGAGCGTATGTATACACGGTGTAGAAATATGTGGAGCTTGGAAGGCCAAATATATGGTAGCAAAATATCAGCAATAATCAATTCAGAGATGCAATGTTGAATAAACGCTCAACGATGGTACTGTGCTGGTCCTAGGCTAGACCGTGCTAGAGACGCGAGCCTAGAACACTAAAAAAAATCACGGCGCAAGGCGAAACAAAGGCGGAGCACACTATGAATATCTTCTTTTTTCTCCCTTTTTCACGGAATTTTTTTCACTTTTTTTCCTCTTTTTTTCTTTTACCACTTGATAGAGGCGAGGGTGTCCCGATCTTTCGATGAGATGACGACTATCGATTTGGTGGAGACGACTTTGACAATCCGACTACAAACGTGCACGACGTTGCGCCTTAGCAATCGCTAAACCAACTCCGAGAGGTTATTGACCACGCCGGAGCACAATCAACCTGACCACGAAGGTCTATTCCTGCAAGCAATCGAAGAACATGCAAGAATATGATAAAGCAATCTGAGTATTGCGAATATGGATGAAGTATTGCTAATGGTGGGGATCCAAAATCGGTCTTGGTCTGGTCGTTGGACACAAACGAAGTACACGAAGTTGCGTTGGCTAACTTTTAACTAAATAAACCCCAAGGAAAAAGCTACTAGCTGGATCTACTTATATAGAAGCAAGGGGTGGCGGCCAAGGAGGTGGGAGGACGTCCCAAGGCAGCCTGAAACCAACCCTAGGTCGTACAAGGCTCATGGGCCCAAGTGGAGGTGATGCAACACCTTTGGACTTGTTGTTTGACTCGGATTCTGCTGCAACATCAGATTGTTTCGTCCATATCTCAACGCTCAGGACTAATTTAAAGGTGATTCCAATTGGTTTGGAAAGAGTATGAAATCTACTTTCCAACAAAAAAAGAATCACCCAATTCGGAGTCCGTATGAAAAAGTTCTTGGCGTTTTGAGTCACGTATGTCTGTGTAGTCCGAATCTGAATCCAGAACGTGAGAGACTTGGACTCTATGTTCTCTTGGCCCAAAAGTGACGTGAAGGGACTTTTTGAACAACATCTAAACTTATCTTTTTCCCTTATCTTCATATGTGGATTGTACAAATGTCCCATACACCTGCAATTAGACATGACACAAAAGTTTGTGAAGTATTTTTGTTCTAGATAACATAAATAGATTGTTGAATAGTTTGCACTAGAAATCACCTGACAAATATGCATGTATGCAATATTTTTGGTCGTATTCAAGGTAGTCATGTCCTCATCAACACCCCTGCAGGGTATAAACTTTCGAGAGCCGTTCCCGCGGTTATGTGGCAGATGGGAATTTGTTAATGTCCGGTTGTAGAGAACTTGACACTTGACTTAATTAAAATGTATCAACCACGTGTGTAGCCGTGATGGTCTCTTTTCGGTGGAGTCCGGGAAGTGAACACGGTTCTGGGTTATATGTGAACGTAAGTAGTTTCAGGATCACTTCTTGATCACTTCTAGGTTCTCCACCGCTGCGTTGCTTCTCTTCTCGCTCTTATTTGCGTATGTTAGCCACCATATATATGCTTAGTGCTTGCTGTAGCTCCACCTCACTACCTTCTCCTACCCATAAGCCTTAATAGTCTTGATCTCGCGGGTGTGAAATTGCTGAGTCCTCGTGACTCACAGATTCTACCAAAATAGTTGCAGGTACCGTTGACGCCAGTGCAGATGACGCAACCGAGCTCAAGTGGGAGCTCGATGAAGATCGTGTTCGTTGTGTTGTTTCTTTTACTGTTGATCAGTAATGTTGCCCAGTTGGGATGATCGGGGATCTATCATTTGGGATATCTTCTTTTCATTTGGATTTGACCGTAGTCGGTCTATGTGTGTAATTTGGATGATGTATGTTTAACTTGTAATTGTTTGAAGTGGCGATTGTAAGCCAACTCTTTATCCCATTCTTGTTCATTACATGGGATTGTGTGAAGATAACCCTTCTTGCGACAAAACCTACAATGCGGTTATGCCTCTAAGTCATGCCTCGACACGTGAGAGATATAGCCGCATCGTGGGCGTTACATCACTGCCTTATCCCTCCACTTCTTCATGCGCTTCTTGCTCTTCTTCTGACTGGTCGATCCACCCTCATCCTCTGAATCAACATTGGTGCAATCTTCCTCTCCGGTCAACTTTCTTCCCTCATCCATCTGAGCACACTTATCCACCAACATGTATAGCTCCTTCACAATCTTGGGAAACCGCACGTTCATCTTGGAATGAATCCGACGGTTGCGCACATTGGACTGGAAGGCGGCTATCACGATTGTCGGATGGATATTTGGGATTTTTCTATGAACTTTATTGAATCTCTATAAATACTTACAGAGGGTTTCTCATTCCTTTTGTTGGAGAAGCTGCAAGTCGCTAGGTCGGCCCGACTCTTGGTGGCCACCGGTGAAGGCACCGATGAACTCATGGCACAGGTCTGCCCACGATGAAATGGAGTTCTCCGGTAGGTGCATCAGCCACGACCTCACATTGGACGTGAGAGCCAAAGGGAAGTACTTGTCAAACACCTTCTCATCTCTTCCCCCGACAGCCTGAACAGCGATGGCGTAGATGCTCAGGAACTCTACCGGGTTCAGCCTCCCATCATACTTCTCAGGAACTCTACCTTGAATGTGCGAACGGATGGCCAGCGGACTTGCCGCAACTCAAGAGTAAAGGCAGGGCAACCGACCTTGAAATGTTGGCACCCACCAATACCGAGCGCGGGCTCATCGATGTCGGGGCCGTCGCACCCATCAGTCCGGCGGAGGTCATCATGGCATTGCTCAACAATGACGTGTGTGTCTCCTCTCCTCCTATCCTCCTGTGCTCGTCGTGGGCCTGGAAGCGATCGACTGTCAGAATAGGCCATCGAGCCGTCGTCAGGATCTTGATTCTGTTGCGCTCGGGGTGTTGCTGATGCTGCTCTCCTCCGATATCTCCTACTCCCGCGTCGGCCATGAGGGAAGTGGTGACAGTGCCGCCTGCTCCGACCACATCCCCAGTAGTGTCCGCATCCTCGCGTGTCTCCACACACCATGCAACATTAGAAGCCGCGGGCGGCGGAGCCTTCGAGTTGGATGGGTGAGCTGAAGAATCGGGTTTCTTCTTGGGTGCGATGGTCGATGGCGTCGTCGAAGATGAAGATGGTGATGAAGGTGAGGCACTTCACACATCTTCAGGTTCGTGCAAGTGATCCCCCTACCTGGCGCGCGAAAGATGTCACGGGAAACCACGGCCACCTATGGGGCCAAGAGGCCCCTTCCTGGTTCGGCACGGGGGCGTCGCGTTGCACAAAGAGCAGACGAACGTGTGGCAGCACGACAGCGATCACGCAAGCATTTTTACCCAGGTTCGGGCTGCCGCAAGGCGTAAAACCCTACTCCTACTTTGGCGGATTGATTGTGGAAAGGTGGCGGCGGAGCATAGTACACTTGCCCAGCATGGGTTGCCTCGGTCGTCGGTTGCTACGCGCGTATGGGGGTGTGAGTTATGCAACCTTCTAACCCTCTGTATGGTTTCCATGGACCTCCTTTTACAGATCAAGGGGTTATCGCAATGGCAAAGTAGTCATTATGCACTGATAAGATAGCAAACAGTGCTATCATACGTAACTCTGCGGGCTGACAGGGCGCATTAAATGCACCGCTCAATGTCACATCGTTGGTTGCCCGCAAGGCTTGCCGGGCTATCTCGCCAGCTCCACGCCTGTTTACTTGACATGTTGCAGGAGGAGTGTCATCTACAGGTGTTTCCTGTAAGGATAGGCTGTCATGTGGTGAATGGTTGCCACTTAGTCACTTTGCATCTTGACACCACACTAATTAACGACGTGGGTCGTGGCAGAGTAGTTGGTGAGGTGGTTTTGCCTCCGTGTGTCCCAGCAGGCCCTGCCGAGACATCTTGGACGTCTTCTGATAACCCACAAGTACAGGGGATCACAACAGTTTTCGAGGGTAGAGTATTCAACCCAAATTTATTGATTCGTCACAAGGGGAGCCAAAGAATATTCTCAAGTATTAGCAGTTGAGTTGTCAATTCAACCACACCTAGATAACTTAGTATCTGCAGCAATGTATTTAGTAGCAAAGTAGTATGGAAGTAAAGGTAACGGTGGAAAAAGTAATAGTAGCAATTTTGTAGTAATTGTAACAGTGGCAACGGAAAAGTAACTAAGCAAAGAACAATATGTGAAAATCTTGTAGGCATTGGATCGGTGATGGATAATTATGTTGGATGTGATTATTCATGCAACAGTTATAACATAGGGTGACACAGAACTAGCACCAGTTCATCAATATAATGTAGGCATGTATTCCGAATATAGTCATACATGCTTATGGAAAAGAACTTGCATGACATCTTTTGTCCTACCCTCCCGTGGCAGCGGGGTCCTATTGGAAACTAAGGGATATCAAGGCCTCCTTTTAATAGGTTACCAGACTAAAGCATTAACACATAGTGAATAAATGAACTCCTCAAACTACGGTCGTCATCGGTAAGGATCCCGATTATTGTCACTTCGGGGTTAATGGATCATAACACATAATATGTGACTATAGAGTTGCAAGATAGGATCAAGAACTCACATATATTCATGAAAACATAATAGGTTCAGATCTGACATCGTGGCACTCGGGCCCTACTGACAAGCATTAAGCATAGCAAAGTCATAGCAACATGAATCTCAGAACATAATGGATACTAGGGATCAAACCCTAAAAAAACTAACTCGATTACATGATAAATCTCTTCCAACCCATCACCGTCCAGCAAGCCTACGATGGAATTACTCACGCAAGGCGGTGAGCATCATGAAATTGGTGATGGAGGAAGGTTGATGATGATCATGGTAATGGATTCCCCTCTCCGGAGCCCCGAACGGACTCCAGATCAGCCCTCCCGAGAGAGATTAGGGCTTGGCGGCGGGTCCATATCGTAAGATGCGATGAATCCTTCTCTCTGATTTTTTCTCCCAGACGTGAATATATAGAGTTGGAGTTGAGGTTGGTGGAGCACCAGGGGACCCACGAGGCAGGGGTCGCGCCCAGGGGGGTAGGCACGCCCCCACCCTCGTGGACAGGGTGTGGGCCCCCTGGCATTGATTCTTTCGCCATTATTTTTTATTATTTCCAAAAATAATCCCCATGAAATTTTAGGTCATTCCGAGAACTTTTATTTCTGCACAAAAATAACACCATGGCAATTCTGTTGAAAACAGCGTCAGTCCGTGTTAGTTCCATTCAAATCATGCAAGTTAGAGTCCAAAACAAGGGCAAAAGTGTTTGGAAAAGTAGATACGATGGAGACGTATCAACTCCCCCAAGCTTAAACATTTGCTTGTCCTCAAGAAATTCAGTTGATAAACTGAAAGTGATAAAGAAAAACTTTTACAAACTCTGTTTGCTCTTGAAGATGCAAATATGTAAAGCCAACATTCAAGTTTTCAGCAAAGATTATGAACTAACCATATTCATAATAACACTTAGGTATCATATTTACTCATATCAATGGCATACTCAACCAGCGAGCAATAATAATAAATCTCGGATGACAGCGCTTTCTCAAAACAAACATAATATGATATAACAAGATGGTATCACGCTAGCCCTTTCTGAGACCGCAAAACATAAATGCAGAGCACCTTTGAAGATCAAGGACTGACTAGACATTGTAATTCATGGTAAAAGAGATCCAGTCATGGTCATACTCGATATAAATTAATAGTAATGGATGCAAATGACAGTGGTTCTCTCCAACTAGTGCTTTTTAATAAGAGGGTGATGACTCATCATAAAAGTAAATAGATAGGCCCTTCGCAGAGGGAAGCAGGGATTTGTAGAGGTGCGAGAGCTCGATTTTAAAGTAGAGATAAATAATATTTTGAGCGGCATACTTTCATTGTCAACATAACAACTGAGAGATGTCAATATCTTCCATGCTACACACATTTTAGGCGGTTCCCAAATAGAATAGTAAAGTTTATACTCCCCCACCACCAATAAACATCTGTCATGGCTTGTCCGAAACAACGGGTGCCTCCAACTAACAAAAATCCTGGGGGAGTTTTGTTTGCAATTATTTTGATTTGAGCATGGGACTGGGCATCCCGGTGACTAGCCATTTTCCCGTGAGTGAGGAGCGGAGTCCACTCCTCTTGAGAATAACCCGCCTAGCATGGAAAATACAGACAATCCTAGTTGGTACATGAGCTATTCGAGCATGCAAAATAGAATTTCAATTGAAAGTTTAGAGTTTGGCACATACAAATTTACTTGGAACGGCAGGTAGATACCGCATATAGGAAGGTATGGTGGACTCATATGGAATAACTTTGGGTTTTATGGAAGTGGATGCACAAGCAGTATTCCCGCTTAGCTAGAGAGCGATAACAGTCATGAACATGCATTAAAATTAATGAACATCGAGTGCAAGCATGGGTAGGATATAATCCACCATGAACATAAATATCATGAAGGCTATGTTGATTTGTTTCAACTACATGTGTGAACATGTGCCAAGTCAAGTTACATGAATCATTCAAAGGAGGATACCACCCTATCATACCACATCACAACCATTTTAATAGCATGTTGGCACGCAAGGTAAACCATTATAAACTCCTAGCTAATTAAGCATGGCATAAGCAACTATACTCTCTAATTGTCATTGCAAACATGTTCATTCATAATAGGCTGAATCAGGAACGAGGAAGTAATCATATTTACAAAAACAAGAGAGGTCGAGTTCATACCAGCTTCTCTCATCTCAATCAGTTCATCATATATCGTCATTATCGCCTTTCACTTGCACGACCGAACGCTGTGAATAATAATAATAGTGCATGTGCATTGGACTAAGTTGGAATCTGCAAGCATTTTAATACAAGGGAGAAGACAAGGTAATGTGGGCTCTTGGTTAGATCAACAAGACTGCATATGAGAGCCACTTCAACATTTTATTATGGTCTTCTCCTCTCGATCCCCAAAGAAAAGAAAAGAAATAAAACTATTTACATGGGAAAGCTCCCAACAAGCAAAAGAAGAACAAGAAACCATTTTGGGTTTTCTTTTAATTATTACTACTACAAGCAAGAAAGTAAACTAGCTAAAATCTACAACTAATTTTTTTGTTTTTCTTAAGGTTTTTCAAACACACAAGAAGAAAGCGAGAAAAGAAAATAAACTAGCATGGATAGTACAATGAAAAAGTATGAGCACCGACAACTAGCATGAGTGTGTGAACATGAATGTAATGTCGGTGGGAAATACATACTCCCCCAAGCTTAAGCTTTTGTCCTAAGTTGGTTTATGGACATAGCTGGCCTGGCGGATATCCAAAGTTGTAGTTGGGGTTGTACTGTGATGCAACAGCTATTGCCTCATGGGCTGCAGCTTGGAGGCGCGCAACCTTAGTTCTCCTCTTATACTCGTTCGCCTGCTCCCTGGTTATAATATATCTCCCTTTTGCCTGAAAGTCAAAGAAAGTAGGAGCAGGGAGAGCAACATGTACAATGCGGCGCTTGTCAAACATTAGTCGGTACTGGAGGGGTTTTTCATTCCTTTCAATAAACTGATGGCGAACCATAGCCCCATAACCTAGATATGTGGGAGGCAGTTCCATATCATTTTCATGTATGGGTATCTCAAGAAAATTAGCCACACGGGTTGCATAAATTCCCCCAAACAAATATCCACTAATACCATTATTATGCAACCTACATGCAACAATAGCTCCCAAGTTATATTGTTTATCTCCTAAAATAGCACTCTTGAGAACACTAAGATCTGGAACACACATGTGGCATGCCTCATCTTTACCACGGCCGTTGGATGTACATCGTTGACCACGCCGCACCGAGAGCACCAGGGCGGTGGACGATGGCGTGGCCTACGAAGGGAACAACACGGAGCAAGGGAAGACACGGCAGTGGCTGCCAACACGGTGGAGAGTACGAGGTTTGACTGGTTCGGCTGCCGTCGCCGGAAAATAACAGGAGGTGTGGGTGAGTAGAGGGATAGACAGGCCAGGGATGCGAGTATGATGGGGCCGTGAGGCCTGCCCAGCATAACTGCCGACCACGGGAGGCGGGATCAGGCGGTTCAGATGGCGCTGGTTTGGGCGGCTGGGGCAGGAAGATCAGAGACTGAAGAAGCACGATTGCCGTTAGATTGACATCTAATGGTCTGACACTGATAGACTCGATTGTTGACTAAGTTTCTTTTTTGAGAAACCTTGTGCACGCATGAACTTAGTAGGCCCACAAGTCAGCCTCCAAATCTGTGGCAGACAACATAAAGCCCATTTGCTATTTTTTATAATTTGCAGCCCATTTGCTAATTCTTAAGTAATTTATTATAGCCCATTTTCTGCCCAGAACCACGGTCAAAAAGTTCAACCTTATTTTGCATATTTCGATGGAGTTCAAACTGTTGTAATCCCGAAATGATAATTTTTTTAAAGAACTTATTGATTTGCCAAAAAATCGTTTTGTTTTTGTAAGCAAATAAGACGTGGGACAATTGAGTTGGTTTAAGGGAAAACCAGTGGTAAAAGAATCAGCGTTGGGTGGGAAAAAACAACAAAAATAAGGATGTAAATATGAAAAGGGAATTTTATGTATTTTCAATGTAATGATACGTGTATATGAACTAGTAAAACTATAGGTAGGGATTAGAAAACGGATGTAGGACATGCGTTTCAAGAGGAAAATAGAACTGGGCTGTGTGTTTGATTCAGTAAAAAAACTGCCTGCGGATGTTGTAAGACAAAATATAACTAACGCTGGCGGGCCAGAGGCCAGTAGATACCTGCTGGACCTTTGTGCCCCATTATCGTTATGTGCTGGCCCTGTTAAAAACAAAACCAATCCTGGGCAGTCTACAGCCCAGTTGAAACTTGCTCGACCTGAAAAAACAATATACGTGCTCAATAAACGAGAGAATTTTGCAAGTACAGAGTGATAACTGGGATGCAACACAGATATTGTTTTTTATCATGATAATAAGTGCATGCACTTGTTTTGAAAAAATTGGAGAACTGGGAATTCAAATGGCGGGTGCTTATGCTACCCATCAAATAAAAATCAGGTGCCTAAAAATTCATTTCGAAACAAATGATTCATCTTTATATCCATGTTGACCCTCGTCATGATGGTTGGAGGCAAATGCAAGTTCATACCAAAAGATCATTAACAACAATACCTACTTGCGAACGACAAGGTAGTACAACTACCAATACCAAACTAACTTATAATCTTTTTACTACTGGCCCTAGTGTTCGTCTGGTAGAAAATATTGCAGAGGACCAGCTGTCACACCCTGATTTTCATGCCACAACACTTAAGCTAATAAATCATGATAAAATCTGGTTTGACAAAAACTTTTGAGTGTTTTAGACCTTGATGGATTTGATTTTTGTGAGTTGTTTGCAAGTGCTCTAAAAATCAAATAAATCCTCCAACTCTTATACTCCTTCTCCTTGATCCAAAACCTTTTCCCAACGATCATGCCATGTGTATAGTACAATATAGTATTTTCTTACAAAAATAATTTGGCCAAATAGTATTTTCAAAAATTAGTTTTCCAAAAACCCCTTGATTGAGGATTGCACTGCAAGTACTTAATTAAGGGCAGTAAAAATCTTTCCAAAAATACTTTTGATTCCTATTAGATATAGGTTACCCAGAAACCACAAAAATATAATTTTAAAAGTTATTTTCCTATTTTATTTAAAGGCTTTTTCTTAAGGCCAGAAATGGTCTTAAATAGGTTAAAATTATTTTAAAGCTTTAAAAATATTTGATCAAAATTAGGGAGACTTAATGGACATATATTTTCCATATATATGAGTTTCAACACATGGTCATGATCAAAATATTGGACAAAACCTCCCAAAACAATTTCTACCCATTTCAAGGATTTGAAATATTTCTACAGGAAATATTTTCATAAAAATCCAAGGAAAATCCAGAAAGTAACAAATGCATATTGTGATCACCTTGCAAAGCCTCATGACAATTAAAGTCATTTTGGGCCACCAAAATGCCCCAAAACCCTCTCTGACCAGAACCATATTTGGACAAGTTTGTACTACCAACTTTCTCTCCTTAACCCCAACTTTTGTGATCATGTTCAAATCCTCAAATGATGACACTAAACAAAGTGGTGCATCAAGGAGAATAGATTTGCATGACTAAATCTTGGTAGAACCATTTCTGTTGATTTCTAGGGTTTACCAAAGTTACATTGCCCACTTTGCCCAAATGAGCTCAAAATTGGTGGAAGGTCCTAATTATATGTGACATTGCACCCTATGGAGTCTCATGGCAAATGGAAATCATCTGCTTGCCCAAACCACCATCAAACACCTTCTGGCAGAAATTTAAAATGCATGTTTTGGCCATTTCCACTAATCTCCTTGAGCTCAACTTTGTACCACAGCCCCTCCTAGTCCCCTTGCACCTCCAGTAGCAATGGCAAATCCATAGCTCAATTATTTGGGGGTTAAACCCTCACTTTCTCTCTCTGGACAGCCCACTTCTCCCTCTTCCTCACCTCCCTCCTCACTCCACTGGCCACCCAGGGCATCCAATGCCTCCTCCCCTTTGTTTACTCACCCCACAAAGCCCCAGACACTAGTGGACATGCCCCTGGCGCCTAAACAATGCCATGGCATGCCATTTGGGCGCTCTGGAGCGCGCTACAGTGCGCTCCCGCACTGTAGCCGCCCCCTGCCAAGCACCTCCGGCCACCTCGGGCCTCCCTAGCGCGCCCGATGAGACGCCTCGGCGTCCAGGACACGGCACGCTGCCAGCACCCTCCAGGATCTCTCCCCTCTCCCCTCTATGAGCTCACCCGAGCGCGTCCATGGGCGCTGCCCATGGTGCACCACGGCCACGCCCATATAAGCTACTCCTAACCTCTTATCTGGCCTCTGGCCGCTCTCCCTCTCCCCCACTAACCTCCAAGACAACATCCCTCTCCCTCCCATGCTCTCTTTCCCTCTCCATGATCGGAGCAGTGCCGCCGGCCGTCGCTTAAATTCGTGGGCCTCGACCTCTCTCTCTTCCCCCTGAACACTCATGCACCCTCTCATCACCACCGCAAACTCACACCATGCTCCATCCCCTCCTCCTCGTGCCTTCCTCGCCGGGCCAAACCCCGCCATCGCCTGTTCCCGCCGCGGCCGAGGCCTCGCTCGCGCCGGCGCTTCCCGGCGGAAACTGGGTCCCCAGGTGGACGCGGGCCATCCTCCCGAGCTCGCCGGAGTCCGGGCGGTCGCCGGAGGTGGCCGGTGCCACCGGGACGGGCGCCGGCAAGCACTCGGCCCCTCCCCCTCTGCCTCCTCTGTCGCGGGCGGGAGGAGGGCGACGACCCTGCGGGTGGACCCCGCAGGTCAGTGACCCACCAGCGGGCCCCTCCCGTTTAAGTGGAAACGTACCCACCCGAGCGCCGCTTCGCCGCGGCGAAGACGCCCTGGCGTGAATGCGCCTCCGACGTGGCCCCTGCGCGCGTGCAGCCAAGCCGCTGGGCCGGCCCAACTGCTAACTTTCGCCCAGCGCGCCTGATAAGGTTAAAGCCTTTTTCCCTTTTTCTTTTTCCAGTCAATTTCAAAAATCCATAAACAATTCAATTTAACTCCAAATTTGATGATTCAAATTTCTAGTAGTTTCTAAATTCATTTCCTATCACTTGGTGCTATTTGCACATTTTTGCAGAAATATTTCTTTCACAAATAATTATAGAATCCCATTTTTCCATTTCTGTCTTAAACTTTAGAAAATCACAGAGAGCCCATTGTTGACCCAAATTCCATGATTCAAATTCCTAGGTGTTCCTAAGTTCATAACTTAGTTTATGAACATTTTTATTAATACTTTCTGTACCACATAAATTATTGAGCCATTTCTTCATATTTACCAACTTTGCAAATTCATAGGAAATTCATTTGAACTCCAAATCCAGTGAAACCAATTCCTAGATGCTTCTAAAATCATCCTTTGTTAAATGGGTGCCTTTGCTCATTTTTCAAAATAATTCTTCTGTACACTTCTTGCAATTTCATAAACCCCTTGATTCCATCATATCGAAATGTTTAGAAATATCCATTGATCCACTTCCAATGAAATCACTTTGGTCATTCCTCATATGACCAGAGGTATCCAAGAAAAGTCAACTTCATATTTTTAGAGCACTTTTATTTTCTGCCTTGTTGTGTTGCTTATTATGATTGTTTCGACGATAGTTGACGAAGTAGACGGAGTACTTGGAGAAGGACCAGAAGATCTCAAGACTCTGATGAACCAGGCAAGCAGCCCTTTGACCATGTCTATGACACCCTTTATATGCATGTCATATAACACTTTATTAGTGTTGCCTCGGAATCATGATGAGAGGGTAACCACTCTGGTGGGTTGCCTTCGTTACTTACTCGTTGATACCTGCATTATGCATGACCCTACCTTCTTATGAGGGTTATGCAGGTGGGAGTAGATAGGATGCTAAAGTAGTGCTACGCAAAAAGGGACGGGAATATGCATGGTGATGGAGACAAAGTATTTTTAAAGGACTTTTCGAAAACCCCGTCGGGTGCCACTTATGCCCGAGGGAGATGATGTGTTGGGTAGCCACTTGATGACGAAGTGGTCTACCGAGGCAAGTGTGTGTGTTTTTTTCAAAAACGGATTGGTTTAAGTTGCGACCGTTATTCCAACCTTACATGCGCAACCACTCTACCCTTATATGGGAAAGGGCATTATTGATTACCTAGGCCGATACTAGCTTGGAGCCCGCATTACTAGTAACGGGGGAGAGTTGGTGCTCTCTCTCGGGACAGGGTCGTGCCAGGTAGGGCGACCATGAATGTCTTTACAGGGCACCAGATACACCGTTGTGTCCCCTCTCGGATGTTACGATCTCGAGCGAGTCTCGTATGATGTACATCGTGAGGATACGGAACGACTAGTGGACTCCATGTTAGTGTCGTCTAGGGAAAGATAGTGATCGGGTGCTTACCCCGGGTACTCGAGGTACCGCGGGTCGTGGATGACACGGATGTTCCCCGGATCTTGTGGGTAAAGTGTGCAACCTCTGCAGAGTGTAAAACTATTCAAATAGCCGTGTCCACGGTCAAGGACAGTTGGGTAACCGCTCTTGGGCTATGTCCACATGTTTACAACCCAGTGTGTGTGGGAACAATTACTTGGGTCAAGTCAAGGACTTGACATGATTGAGTTGGGTTGGTTCCCACTCTAATTATGTTGATATCTGTAACCTGTCCTCATGGTTACTTGAATTCTCCTGATGCGTGTCTTACAAGTTGTTGAACATGTCATTGCACTCAAAACTAGCTTTCCGCAAAAACTTACCTATATCATGCATTGTTGTATCTTGAGCCAAAACATGGGTTGCTTGCGAGTACATTCAAAGTACTCATTGGCTTGCCACTGGTTATTTTATTGGCCAGGCATAAAAGAACAGGATATGATGAAGAATACTTCGGTGACGAACATGCGAGCTAGGACGCTTCCCAGTCAGAATGCCTGTAGGGTTAAGGCAGATGGCATGGGTCCAAGTTATCAATGAAGATTTCCGCTGCAATGTTATACTCAAGACTTGGCCATAATGGTCCTACTTGTGTAATACGGTATGTATGGATGTAAGACTCTTGTTATTCACCTTCTGTGTGTTCAGTGAGCGTTGATCTCTGGGATCACTGTACACGTGCATTCGGTGATCACGACTTATGAGTCGGGGTCCCCACAGAGCTGGTATCAGAGCCATCCTGACTGTAGGAAGCCTTAGTTAGCATGGTCGTTAGTTAGGGTAAATCTATTTCCAAAACTACTACTAGTTTTCAAACTATCTATACTTCTCTTCTCTTCTCAGTTTTTCGAAAACTAAGGTATACTTTCCTTACTGATCTCCTCCCCTTCAAAACCTTTGGTCGCTAGAACCCTTATACCCCTGACCACTGGATTCCTTGTAATCTTCGTGGATAATCTAGAAGGAAGATGCCTTGCCAGACATTCACCCACATCTCCTGAACACAAGATTGTCGACATCACAACAAGACGATACCAACAGAAGATACATCCTCGAGGGATGAGGACCTGAAGACCCAGGAGATGGTGACACCCTTGACACTGCCCCAAGATGATGCAACCTTAGCCTACGACGATTAGGGCATAGGATATGCGAGATCATGATATACATCGCTAATAGAGCAACCATGTCCTTACCGTTGTTGTATCGGCAGCCACCGGTGGATGAGAACCTAGCCATTTGGTCCGCCTCACTATAGTGAGCAGGAAAAACGGTTCTCTTCATCCCCCGCTCTTGGTGTCGATGTCTTCATCAACATAACCGACATGTTGGACCTCTACTATGCCTTGTTAATATCATTGCATAAAGGATTACCTACCTGGTACCATCGACGGCTTAGAAGACGAAATGGGATCGTCATGATTAAGAAGACAATAGAAGACCGAGTCAATGCCAGCTACGAGGAGCCACCTTCACCCTATCACTTCAACAGGTGATAAGTTGTTGAAGAATCTTCAGGCTCAACCTGGATCGTTTCATCAAACAACTACAAGAGACGTAGCAACACCTGAGGAAAACTCAGAAGATTGCACGAGGCTCAAGGCACGTTTACTGGATCCGAGAACCCCTAGGGTAGGATGAGTCGTGTACCCCCTATGCGCAGTCGGGTCTGTAGGATGGTTCGAATAGAACCATGATTGTGTGTTGCTTGTTTTTATTCGTTTGTGTTTTAAGATAGGTCACAACTTTTGCCCTAGGCAACAAGTACGTGACTATAGCACCTGCCTTATTTTGTTGTTTGTGTTTGGCCCCTTTTTGTCACTTGTTTGTCTGCACCTGCACTATAGAACCCCCTTTTAGGCATTCCCCTCCTCTATGCTACTTCTCCCTCTCATCTCTCTCATCAACTGAAGGCTAGCAAGACAAGATGCACCAAGAATTCCACCTCGGCAGCCAACTAGCACTGAAGACTTTTTGTTGCAGCCTCCTCGACCAAGTGAAACCCTGTAGAGTTATGTTTAACCCTCCAGACTAGAAACCCATTCCTAGACCCTTCGAGACTTCATGAGATACCGCAGCTCGAGTCCTTAACCATGTGCTTAACCCACAGAATTGCAAGAGAACATATTAAGCCTCCGTAACCTTGCTTAGCACTGGGTTCATTATGGAACTAGTGGACATAGTGAAAGAGCACAATATCATCCTAAGATAGCACCAAAACTGACGATGCCATAGGGAAGACCAGTTTGAGGATATAGGAATTAAGGTCAAATGACTTGATGAGTTTATATCAGTGAGCTTGAGGGGTTATATGAGACTATTTGGTGGATTATGAGGCTTTGATGTTGGTAGATGAACTTGGTGGAATCATGATTATAGGGTAGCATAGCTTTCCCCTAGATAAATTGGATTTTGTAGGACAATTAGATCGCAAGCTGAATTCTTGGAAGTATAAAGTTTTGACTTAGCCAGGGGATATTGATAGGAGATAGTTGACATTATGATAATGACTTGGGGGAATAAATAGGAATCCTCGTTGGACATGAGATTTGGATTCAATAGGTTATCCTAGTGGAGTATGGATGCAGAGTAATTATACATGGTTCGGAGTAAATTGGATTTAGACTGATGATCTCGATCATGATGCCATGTTTCTTGGAGGACAATAAACTAGGAGATTGGATTAATTGTCGGAGTTTATCTAGGGATATGTATGAGCTTGATCTTGGAGTTTACTTGATCATGATAATGGGAATTGGTGGACTTACTATAGTAGAGACAGCCCTTTCAAGCATTTGGGGATTATATAGACTTTAGGAGATCATGTGGAACACCATAGACATTGGATTTGTAGAACTAATGGATTATGTAGTGATTAATGGAAGTTAATGGGCTATTGGAGTTGATTCAAAGGAAGGAAACAAGATCTTGGAGTGGCTTACGACGTGTTTCCTTAGGATATTTTATCGCGGACCTTGGATCAATAGACTGAGCACTTGGATTGTGGTGATTAAATTCAAGCTTAGCAGCTTATGTGCTCAACCCATGGATTTTTAGGGGTAGCCATACATATGAGTTTGGGGATCGTAGACATATATGATTTTGTTAGACCTCCTCTCGAGAGTCATGAGGATATGAGTAACATGATTTGATTGTTTGGAAGACTAGATAGAACAATTGGCATCTCAGGAACCGTGCTTAAGGATAAGGTGACAAACGTTCGCTCGCACACTAGAATCCTTGAAACCCTTAAAGCCCCACCAAGCCACGATATGGTCAGAACCACCACCATGGGCTTTGGCTCTAGGACAAGGAAACCTTGGCCAATACGCAACCATGACCACCACTGATACCCCAACCTATACCCTATGTACCCCGTGGGCAAGTCTTCACGGAGTACTCGGACAAGTTAGTTGCCATCTTTCCTTGATGACATACTTGCCTACCCAAAGACGGAAGAAGAACCGTTCAGCTGGTTAGGGAACATCTGAAGATCGCCATGTCCAGGAGGAAGAACTACACCAACCACCAACGTCAAGAAGTAAACCTCCACATCGAAGACCAGGCGTATCTGCAAGCCACTTCTCTCAAGGGAACCAAGCATTTTCATGACAAGGAAACCCACGCCAAGATTCATCGACCCTCTTTGATATCAATCCAAGATTTAACAACCCCCTCCGAGATCGCCACAAGACGAAGAGAAGACAGCTACCAGTTAGAGTTACCGCCTGAGTTACCCACTGCGCACAGCGTTTTCCACGCGACACCCCCCCCCCCCCGAAAGTGTTTCCAACTTCATAACTAGCCCGATCTCAACAAGGACATCGATCACCGAGCCATCGACCTCCAACCCAATATGACATACGCGAGAGACCCCAATTGCAATCTGGATCAAGCAGGACGAAAAACACAAAGCCACGCCATCGAGTACTTCAAGGTTCAATGGAGCACCAAACGGAAGCAGGAGCAGTATGAGGACGTGAAGACTACCCCAAATCCAAGTTTCTGTATTCCTTTCCGCGCCTAGTTTGGGAATCTCGGGGACGAGATTCTTGTAAGGCGGGTAGGTCTTTCACACCCTGATTTTCATGCCACAACACTTAAGCTAATAAATCATGATAAAATGTGGATTGACAAAAACTTTTGAGTGTTTTGGACCTTGCTTGATTTGATTTTTGTGAGTTGTTTGCAAGTGCTCTAAAAATCAAATAAATCCTCCAACTCTTATACTCCTTCTCCTTGATCCAAAACCTTTTCCCAATGATCATGCCATGTGCATAGTACAATATAGTATTTTCTTACAAAAATAATTTGGCCAAATATTATTTTCAAAAATTAGTTTTCCAAAAACCCCTTGATTGAGGATTGCACTGCAAGTACTTAATTAAGGGCAGTAAAAATCTTTCCAAAAATACTTTTGATTCCTATTAGATATAGGTTACCCAGAAACCACAAAAATAGAATTTTAAAAGTTATTTTCCTATTTTATTTAAAGGCTTTTTCTTAAGGCCAGAAATGGTCTTAAATAGGTTAAAATTATTTTAAAGCTTTAAAAATATTTGATAAAAATTAGGGAGACTCAATGGACATATATTTTCCATATATATGAGTTTCAACACATGGTCATGATCAAAATATTGGACAAAACCTCCCAAAACCATTTCTACCCATTTCAAGGATTTGAAATGTTTCTACAGGAAATATTTTCATAAAAATCCAAGGAAAATCCAGCAAGTCACAAATGCATATTGTGATCACCTTGCAAAGCCTCATGACAATTAAAGTCATTTTCGGCCACCAAAATGCCCCAAAACCCTCTCTGACCAGAACCATATTTGGACAAGTTTGTACTACCAACTTTCTCTCCTTAACCCCAACTTTTGTGAGCATCTTCAAATCCTCAAATGATGACACTAAACCAAGTGGTGCATCAAGGAGAATAGATTTGCATGAATAAATCTTGGTAGAACCATTTCTGTTGATTTCTAGGGTTTACCAAAGTTACATTGGCCACTTTGCCCAAATGAGCTGAAAACTGGTGGAAGGTCCTAATTATATGTGACATTGCACCCTATGGAGTCTCATGGCAAATGGAAATCATCTGCTTGCCCAAACAACCATCAAACACCTTCTGGCAGAAATTTAAAATGCATGTTTTGGCCATTTCCACTAATCTCCTTGAGCTCGACTTTGTACCACAGCCCCTCCTAGTCCCCTTGCACCTCCAGTAGAAATGGGAAATCCATAGCTCAATTATTTGGGGGTGAAACCCTCACTTTCTCACTCTGGACAGCCCACATCTCCCTCTTCCTCACCTCCCTCCTCACTCCACTGGCCACCCAGGGCATCCAATGCCTCCTCCCCTTTGTTTACTCACCCCACAAAGCCCCAGACACTAGTGGACATGCCCCTGGCGCATAAACAATGCCATGGCATGCCATTTGGGCGCTCTAGAGCGCGCTACAGTGCGCTCCCGCACTATAGCCGCCCCATGCCAAGCACCTCCGGCCACCTCGGGCCTCCCTAGCACGCCCGACGAGACGCCTCGGCGTCCGGGACACGGCACGCTCTCGGCCCCCTCCAGGATCTCTCCCCTCTCCCCTCTATGAGCTCACCCGAGCGCGTCCATGGGCGCTGCCCACGGTGCACCACGACCACACCCATATAAGCCACTCCCAACCTCTTATCTGGCCTCTGGTCGCTCTCCCTCTCCCCCACCAACCTCCCAGACAACATCCCTCTCCCTCCCATGCTCTCTTTCCCTCTCCATGACCGGAGCAGTGCCGCCGGCCGTCGCTTAAATTCGTGGGCCTCGACCTCTCTCTCTTCCCCCTGAACACTCCTGCACCCTCTCATCACCACCGCAAACTCACACCGTGCTCCATCCCCTCCTCCTCGTGCCTTCCTCGTCGGGCCGAACCCCGCCATTGCCTGTTCCCACCGCGGCCGAGGCCTCGCTCGCACCGGCGCTCCCCGGTGGAAACTGGTTCCCCAGGTGGACGCGGGCCATCCTCCCGAGCTCGCCTGAGTCCGGGCGGTCGCCGGAGGTGGACGGAGCCACCGGGACGGGCGCCGGCAAGCACTCGGCCCCGCCACCTCTGCCTCCTCTGTCGCGGGCGGGAGGAGGGCGACGACCCTGCGGGTGGACCCCGCAGGTCAGTGACCCGCCAGCGCCCCCCCCCGTTTAAGTGGAAACGTACCCACCCGAGCACCGCTTCGCCGCGGCGAAGACGCCCTGGCGTGAATATGCCTCCGACGTGGCCCCTGCGCGCGTGCAGACGAGCCGCTGGCCCGGCCCAACTGCTAACTCTCGCCCAGCGCGCCTGATAAGGTTAAAGCCTTTTTCCCTTTTTCTTTTTCCAGTCAATTTCAAAAATCCATAAACAATTCAATTTAACTCCAAATTTGATGATTCAAATTTCTAGTAGTTTCTAAATTCATTTCCTATCACATGGTGCTATTTGCACATTTTTGCAGAAATATTTCTTTCACAAATAATTATAGAATCCCATTTTTCCATTTCTGTCTTAAACTTTAGCAAATCACGGAGAGCCCATTGTTGACCCAAATTCCATGATTCAAATTCCTAGGTGTTCCTAAGTTCATAACTTAGTTTATGAACATTTTTATTAATACTTTCTGTACCACATAAATTATGAGTCGGGGTCCCCACACCAGCTCCCACTCCTTCTCTTGCTCCAGGTCCCCGAGGTGGTATACTGGTGCATCACCCAGTTGGTCCTCTGCTGGTCGAAGTTCTTGTTGGTGTGCAACACCAGAACCTTTTTTGTTGCCCGTCTGCTGGCCGTTGACCATCACTGGCGAGGTATTTCCGGTCTTGTGCCACATCGCGTGCATGCCGCACTCCGACTGTATCTTGCGACACGTCCACGTGCCCCTTTTGATCGCCCTAGAATTGCGCTAGAAGAAATGCTTCCTTAGGCCACTCATTGTGATACCTGCAGTATTGTGGAATACATGTTTTAGTGTACCTAGTTGGCATTTTCATAACATCTTTGGCATGTTGCAGTCACTTGTTTCACTTTTTATTAACTGTCAGATTGTAATTGCTTCACCAGGTCTGCGTCTAAAAAGAAAAATAGAGCTATAAACAAAGTAATATGTTTGTGCAAGTAGACGGCCGATCGGTGTCTTACCTGGAAGTTTCTCAGGTTGGTGTAGCATATGTCGTGCTCGCTGTCGATGGTTGGTATGAACAAATCGATGAGAGACTGAAATCTCACACTGTCAGCACTCACTTTGGCCTCAAGGTGCTCGATCAGCTCCTGATCCGTGGGATCAAACTTGACGCCAGCCGTCAGCACCGGCCAATCCTTCTTTGACTTGCATAGGTAATTCCAGTTATATGGTACGCAATGTATGATCAATCGACTGTATTAAGTGAATGATGAAAGATTTCGACAGATAAGTGGTACTCCAAATCAGAAGTCCAGAATACCGAACACGCCGCCGGGATTCTTGTGTCACCTCACGCGCAGCGTGTTGTCACGTCAATTCAATGTGTGGACATGATGAATAATTTGACCGACGTATACTAGTACTGCTATTGTACTACTTACTAGTCGTATTTAGTGTCACAATTTATACATAGGTTTAACTAACAAGTACGCACTTGAAGCCTAACTGATATATATATGGCTTCTACACATCATCTCCATTATCATTATCAGGTGAGTTAGGATGCACTTGATCCCAGGAAGGTATCTATCCTTCAAACCAGAGGAGTGCTTCAAACTAACAACAGTACATAATATCCAACAAAAGAGGGTCGTGCTATAGCAGCAGAATACATGGCTCAGTCTAGATATCAGCACGAATCAAGTTGGGCATATTTGCTATTGGCATGAACCACATCGCCGCATGTCGGGTTTGCAAAAGCCATCCATCGCATGGAAGCTTGATGCCATTCACACATTGAGGATTATCTGGCAACAAGCTGTGTCGATGAATCTCTGGATATGGTGATTCATGAAACCCATGGTATGATGTGTAAACACAACCCCCCTCGCGAATGGAAGTTGCATAGAATAGTAATCATTGCCGGTGATATGATCGATGATTGGTTGGATGATCGGATAATTGAGCCCGAGGAACAAGGAGTGGTTGCTGAGGCTGTAAACCCGCCTCCAGTTGAATACGACTGGCCCAACGGAGCTGGGATCTTTCTAGAACACGAAGCAGCCATAGCCATCAATGTCACGAATGCCCCACTCATTGTACTGCATGTGGTTTGATGTAATGGTTTGATCACTTTGGTACGTGCAAATGAGCACCAAATGACCGCCGTCAGCTGAACGAGCGATAAACCACCACCCATCTGCTGGTATGATACCAAGTCCTGGAATCATGAAGGCCAGCACATTTGCGTCTGCTGCAACAATTCAAATTGGAGACCAAAAGGACAAAAATAAACAATCATGTTCAGAGTATGTGTGGAATTAAGATTATTATAACAGTGACACATATCATAGACATAGAATTCCAATGCCGTGGTCATAATGATACCCCAAGTTAAAAAAATAAGCCAATGGCTTTCATATTCTAGCAATATGTCATGGTTCAAACATCATGTAACAATGAGAGGAAAATAGCTATGACAGCGCCTACTCATATTCTACCATAGCACTTACTACTACTGTTCTCATATCAACTCTAAGCAATAACATGCGTTGTTATAAAAATCTTGTAAATGAGTTTAACATATAGCAATCATGATGTTATGCTCATAATATGTATTCTAACAATCATTAGATGCCAATTTTTCTCATATCAACTCTAACAATAACATGTGTGGTCATAAAAATCTAGGAAATGAGAGGACCATATAGCAATGATGTGTTTATAGACATGCTATGCATTCTAAATTTGTAACAAATGAACAGGCAGTCGTATTCATAAGGTAAAGATGAGATGAAATAGAACCATTACACGACGATAGATTCCACCAGTATAGGCAGGCAATCTGTGCATTGACTGCGTAAACGATGCCATCGTGCACCATAGCATCAGACAGAAATGTTGCCTGAACATAATTGATGATGAGCCATAACCATTTATGGCGACCAGATTCCAGATAGACTAATCCCATGTTGAACAAGGCAATGAGCTTGTAATCCATGTAGTCTTCTGATGGTGTGGGCACTTCGCAGATCACAACTTTCTGCAAACAGAGGTCGAGCCAAAAGCTTGACGCGTCTCGTGCGTAGTAGGCAGGAGTGTCCGGCGGGCCACAAGGCTCGATGGTGGCGGCATCCAATGATGGAAGGGTTCATCGCTGGGTGTAGATATCCACGAGACGCCACGGACTACCGGTGTGGTGGATGAGGACGATCCAGTTGGCTTTCATGCCCGCCCAGTAGTGGCCGCGCATGAAGGACATGTGGACGGGTAGTGGTAGCATGTCGAGGGGCACCACGGCAACCTCCGTAGGATCGTCAAGTCGGTGTCTGGGCCACCTGCGAGGATGGGGCATCAGCAAGCAGGGTGTCTTGAAAAGAGCTGGCCGATTGCAGACGACTGGACGGTACAAAGAGACCGAGCATGCGACTAGACAGACGGTGTTGAGTAGGTCCATACGAGTACAGATCTGCTCCAAGAGAACATCAGGGAGGGAATTCCAGTCGCGGCTCTGCGTGTCTGTCGGTTTTGCCATTGGGGTTTTCGGTGCCTATGAGCCAGCGATGAAGTGGATTCGGGCGGGCGAGCGAAGAAGCTTCTCCTCGTGTGGCCGAGCAGTGAGCGGGGGGATATGGTACGCGCGAGCTACCAAGGAAGATGGCGTGGGCGGGCAAGCAGTGAGCAGGTGTAAATGGTGTGCGGCCGACGAAGAAGAAGAGAGGAGGAAGAAGAAGAGAGGAGGAAGAAGAGTGGAAGACGGGGAAGAAAGTGCATTCAATCTCAATTCTACTAGTACTACTACGAGGATATACCGTCCTTCGGAGTGTAAATAGTTACACCGATGACATGTGGGTCTACCACAACAGGGCCCATATGTCAGTTAATGGAGGACAGAGGTGCGTAGGGGTATTTGCGGAAGCATGCTCTACTGGCAAACATGATGGCAGTACTGGGTAAAGCTGATTTAGTAACACCAACACACTGGTTCAGCTTATTAATTACGTGTCCCATCAGCTGCAGCGTGTATTGTCACTTCACTGCGAAGACTAGTTGAATAGTTCTCTCTGACCGAGATGGGGAATAATGGATCGCGAGGACTTCCTTTCTACAGTATCCCTATGCCTCTATGCTCACTTCACTCATTTTGCTCCGTACCTAGTCAATTGTTGAAATCTATAGAAAGACAAATACTCAGTATTTGGGAACAGAGGGAGGCTTTTACTCCGTACTATTTGGGAACAGAGAAAGTATCACCATATGGAGGGAACAAAGGAAGCTTGAAATATGAACATGTCAATGGGAGGGAGTAAGCCCCACGCATGCATGCATGCATGCAACATGCAACACTCACACGTACACATGGACGCACGCAACACTCACGCACCCATGCGGCACACAACACACGACGCAACACACACGCTCACGCTCAAGTGCTCAACCTACTCCCTACGTCCGTGAAGGCTATACATTTAGAGATTTACACATTGACCAGGGCATAATTAACGCCCAAAAGTAGCAGACTTATGTGTGCATGCGACCATTGAGATAAGAAGATTAAATGAAGGCCGTTGCATGCTGTAATTAAGGATAGACATGTAGCCTATACCTACAGCACAAGTTGGTGCATTAGTCAATAAATATCGATTTAGATTAAAGGCTAAATGCATTGGAAGTGTAGATGTATATCATGTAATACACTCTTTGTTTTATAGCCGATGTACACTCTTTGTTGGAAGACCGAGGGAGGACACGTGCATGCACTCACATACACAGCCAGGGCGGTTCGCGCGCAAGGGTTGGACTCATGTCGCGCATGCGTAAAGTTTTGTTTAACTGATTACTTTGCTCTGCCAACTAACAGGTGGGACCCAGAAACCAGGTGACAATTTAACCAGTCAACAAAGTGCCACGTCGACTATGTGGCCGGTCAGTAGGGTGCAATACGGTGCTCTACGATGAGCTAGTGATCATATAATCGCCGCAAAACTATATATAGTGACCGTAAAGAGCGTATTGTTACATACGTTGACCGCCAGTGTATTTTTCTCATTTCAAATTAAGCCATATTAATTGTAAAGGACGCAGTATGGACTACTACTACTAGTACTAGTACTGCTTTGATGTGTCCCGTCAACTCGCCGAACGAGGAGAAGCTTGCTTACTATGCCTCTCCCTCGCCCACGTGCGCGGTGGTTCGCAGGACGAGGAGAGGGTTTTGACTACATCACCCTCTCCCTCTCCCTCGCCCTCGCGGTGGACGTGCAGTAGTTCAATCATTGTCAGATTGCCAGAAGCATATTGTACTATAGTATCATCATTGTTGGACCTTCCGAAGAGGCGAAGAGCCAAGTGCAAGGTTCACACGAGTACGAACTGTTGAACCTCCCGAAGAGGCAAAGAGCCAAGCACAAGGTTTTATAGGAGTTGTCGTCCTAGTAGGAGTGTACTACAACTATAGCGAACGATGCTACTGTATGATGCCACCACGTCACGTATATCCAGAGCTGTGCCACCTTTTTTTCTCAAAGAGCGTGTTGGAGCCCGTGCAACAACCACACAAGTTGCACGTACACATAACACATTTACTAGTAATAAATTCTAATGGACAAATGCCAGTATGCCACACATGTTCATCTCCTATTCATTTGATAAATTTATGCACGACTAATCTACAGATATTCACAGCGCTACCGTTCACAATTACCGTACTCCACTTACACGTTATAGTTGGGCTACATGTCCTCCTCCAGGTTCCAGTCCTAGGTGTTCTTCATGGATGGCACGATCCATAGCGGTAGGCAACGGGAACCATTGTCGCAGCCTTCTAGTCCGGTTCCACACGATGGAGACTCATCCAAGCTGAAGCAGCATAAATCAGGGATAGCGTGTCCTAGCATGTCGTTCATCCGGTGGTGCGCACTGGAGACACAACCATGCTTCATGAATGGTAGGCCTTCCGTGTCGTGCACGGAAGGTGGCATCCGGTTCACAATGGGGTAGTTGTCCCCGATGAAAAGCGAGTACTCTCCAAGAGTGTTCCTCGGCACCCACGTAGCATCACGGGGGTCGAACTCGACGCCATTCATCTGGTACATGCGGCATCCCAGATCTGGACACATGGTGACTTACATAGTCAAGGACCATGCATAATAATGTTGTGCTCAGATATGGCGGTCAGTAATACTGTGCAGCAAATAGTACTACTCCGGTATAGAGGAAGTAAAATAACCGCCTTATTATATATAGCCACTCTTGGCTACATGGATGAGATAGTAAGACATGGAAAAATAAAAATGGTGGCAGCTAGTGGTTTCAAGTCTTCAAGGGCCTAGCTAGCTATACGCGTCCTCCAAGGTAAAAAGTACTCCTACTAGTACTACAAAGTATACTACTAGTACAACAATGACGGTTAAAAAATGGAATACCTGGGTAGATGGTGACGGTCCGGTCGTGGTAGATTGTGTGACCATATTGCACATCAGTGGTACCATGGGTAACGATTGCTAAGATAGTTGATCCCAATATGCCAAAGTCAGATACAAGGTTTCAGGTTAGACCGAATCGTGGATGCAAATGCACATCCAGGATCGGCGATCTTCTTTTGATCAGGGGATGACTGGTCCCTGCAAAATAATGGAGTACCTTTAGGGATGCAAATGATGGTTTGTGCATTCCGTTTGTAATCTCCCGTACCGTAGGATGTCAACCAGATGAAACAAGTCCCCTGGCTTGTCACCGCGAAGATGCGGCCTAGATGGCACACGACATCTTCGAACGTGTAGGGGTACAAATCTGCCTCCGCCAACATGCGCCAGCCTCTGCCGTTACTGCCTCCTGCATTGATGGCAATCCTTATGTCGAACACCGCGATGAGATAGTAATCGTCGTAACCGCGTCGCTTTGTCGGCGGGTCCGCAATTGCTATCTTCTTCAATCTCACATAGGCATCATCATACGTATTCTTGCCTAGCCAGTCCGGAAGGCCGATCCCAATGGTGGAGAAGGGGTCTACCGGAACGGCCGCACTGCTGTGGATGTTGTGCAAAATCATGGTGGTATCCAGCCGGAGGTATGCAAGACAATCTTTGTTGGCACTGACCCAGACCTATATATAAGACAATGGGCAGCGGAGAAATTATGGGATGGAAATAGAATAACTAAGTACTACATGATCGAACTCCATCACTGACCTGCTCATCGGACAAAATCCGACTACCTCTCAACGTCGGCAACTCTAGCGGAGTCAATGTGCAACCATGGCAAGGGAGCGGTGGACTGTTCGAAGGAACGTCCCATAGAAGAACCTTGTCCTCGAGGACGCATGGAAGACCAACAAGCATGGCCTTTTCCCAAGCCTATTTAAGCAGCGTCTTGAAATAGTTGGTGCAGGAAGCACCGAGTCTTGCGGCGGTGAGGACGTCGAAGCGGCGTGCGATTTCTCCCAGAGGATCGTCGTCCAAGGTCTCCCAGCTTCGACGAGCAGGAGGACCGCCTGGCGAATCCATGGGAGCAATGACGAACTGCCTTCTCTTCGGGGGGAGGGGAACTGGCGAGGAGGAGATAAGAGCGTAGTAACCGCAGGGCCTCGTCCCTTCCAACTGTAGATCGTTCCTCAGCGAAGGGGTGAGGCTATTATTTACTACTAGTACTAGCATTATCGAACGTTATGGGATTGCATTATACAGTAAATAATAGCACTACTAAGAAATTTTTGGCACTAGGTAGTAGTTTTTGGCGTGGATTAAGAAATTTTGGGTATGTTTTTGCCATTTTTTTGTACATGCCAACTAGTGTCAAAAAATGTCTTACACTATGTGACGGAGGAGTACGTACTAGTACTGTAGCAGTACTAGTACTACTTTTCTCAACTAGTAGTGCGATGTGCTGTACTTCTAGTCTAGTCTAGTATAGTGCACCAGTTTTGAACTCTTGAATCTCAGGGCCAAGGAGCTACAGTTGGAAGTGGAGGGTACTACTATTCTCTAGAACCATCGCTGTACCATCAATGCAGGGGAAGTACACCTACGTAGTGGCCTAGTGGGTACTCTCGATGCTCTATTCAGCCGCTCCTCTCACATAGCTGGCCTACTCAGCCGCTCCTCTCACGCACACACTAGCAGTCTGTTTATCAGCGACGGTTACTGTGGGGGCAGAACATTTGAGTTATTTGATACAGCGAGACTAGGCTTTTCACTTCCATTTGTGGAGGTGTAATGGATCTCGTCAAACTTTGTTAGTAGTTCCTTCTTTATGAATGAGATGAAGCAAAGATTTTGCCTCCGTTTAAAAAAAACACATCAAGAGGAATTTCTTTTATAGTAGAGCTGATAATGGAGTGAATTCCATGCGTGCAATGCCACAAGCTATAGAGTATTAGTAGAGCACTTTACGTACAGAGCCATATTGCATGGTTCCCAATGCCCCGCCAGGCTTTTCCGGCTCCTCGGGCTTAATTGGGAGGCGCTAGTTTAAATATGCTACTAGCTGATGAGGAAGCTGCACGCGAGCCACGGGATGCTGGGAAGGAAAACTCGTTCACGTGGCTAGGCTGTCCAGTGCACCTAGATTGTGGGGCCGCACGTCCGTTTGACTTCAAAACTCAAACTACCCATGTAAAATATTGGCTCGCAGCGAAGTGTAGTAGTACTATTTTTAAAAAAAAAGGTCGTCGTGCATTCGGCCGGGATCGAACCCACAAAACTAGGTATACACTCCCGCGACCACTAGTAGTGCTCGTTGGAGTACAACGCAACCTAGAATCGCCTTTTGTCGCTAGTAGTATGTACATTGTTCCTTACAAGAAACCACTAAAATGCCAAGAAACTACTACCACTTGCATACGTGGCAGACTTAAGATAAGACTACCTTATCAACCATTGTACATGCTCTTACCAACAAAATCCTCGGGTGACCTCCTACCTCCGGCCCGTTCACCTAGTCATCCTCGGCCATGGGACGCAGCTACCGCCGCCGGCAGAAGGTGGGGTCAAAATCGCCGGCGGTGCGGAGCCCATGTTGCGGCAACCCGGATGCCAGCTCCGTCTGGTGCTCGTGGCCGCTAGCTAGCCAAGCTAGATCCGTCCAGCTGCTTGTCTGCAAGGTTTGGTAGCTAGATTGGCACGGCAGCACGGCGGCTTGCTCGCGCGCGCCGCGCTAAGGCCAGCCATCTGGCTCGAGCGAAGGCCAGCGCGGCGTGTTTCTCACTCGTGAGTCACGCTCGGGCCAGCCTGCCAACCCGTGCGGAGACCAGCGCGGCGTCCGGCCTGTCCGGAGGAGCGGCGACCAACTCGCTCATCAGCGGAGCCACTGACGAACACGCATCAGTACTGTTTGAAGTAATGTTCAGGAAAAATAATGATTTGAGGGGGAATAATAGGATAGAAGGTCATATGTTGGTCCCTCGTGTCAACGATCAAATAAATTGTGTTGGTTTAAGCTGCCTCGTCAGCACGGCCATGTGGGCCAACCCTGTCATAAATGGGTTTAAACGAACCTAATCGGTAGGAGTACTAGGTAGTTTTTGGCGTGGATTAAGAAATTTTGGGTATGTTTTTGCTATTTTTTGTACAATAGATTCTTCCTAGGGCTGGTTGAAAGTGGTAGTTTTTTGTCAAATACTCTACATATTGTAAGTAGGAGTGAAAGTTAAGCTTTGGAAGCCAATAAGCAAGGCTAGTTACATAGTGCATATGTGTACATGATTGAAAGTAAATATCAACCATGAGTGACTAATATCTTGATGGAAAAATCAAAACTATGGAATACTAGGAAAAGAAATGCATGGTTGGAAATACTAGCAATGTTCAAGTCCGTTGCAACGAATCATAATTAGAATAATACTTATTCACAAACTTGGTACAAAACACTCTAATTTTGATATACATATGTCACTAGAGATATATTATGTTTCAATTAGAATATATTCCTTGGGCTGTTTTGGTGAGGTCAGGGAGGGATGTGGTTGGTTTTAAGATACTAATTATGGGTTTTTCTGCAAATTGGTAGACAACTTACCTCACAATCATTAGATGTAGATCTAATGGTCAGAAACGACGGATGGCAGACACACCAGCATCACCAACTTAGTCTTGTGTAGGAGTACTAGCAAGATCCGTGCATTGCACGGAACATCAAGAGGCATTTTTTTATCGAACACTTGTTGTGATTGACCCTTGCGGGAGTAATCCCATGTGTAAAAACTAATGATATCTCGAGAAATATGAGATAAGGTGAAGAGGAGTGGGGTGTGGTGGTGGTTGGTGGTTGGACTGAGCGGAGGCATCGGGATTGACGACGCCGGCAGCGGCCACCAGGCCAGTTTGTTCCAGAGGCTTCCTATCTTAATTTCTCAATAATGAGGTTTGTTGGAGATAAGGATGAACGAGGGATGGCCTTGTCTACAAATGTGGAGAGGGGTGCGGGTATCTTTTAGTTTAATTTTCATCCGTCAGATATAGATCGGATGGTCTATATTGCAAGATGGCACACGTACCATCATCACCAACTCAGTTTTTTATAAGATAAGAAATATAATTATGGAGATAAAAAACGTATTATCGATACTTGCTTCCGTAAACTAGCATATACATTCTATTCAATGCCTCGACATGTGGGGCCTTAGCACAATGACTTCTCGACTATGTAAAACAAAGTTTTTTTCGTCGCCGACAAGGAGGGGGTGACGGCGGCGCGCTTTTTGGCTTGCTCTAGTCCTAGTAGTCATACTAGGTGGTCTAAGCACGTGTAGATTTATTCTTTTTCACGTATCGTGTTCGCCGTACTGCCACGAATGTTGATGAATAGATAGTAAGCTATTCACGGGGAAACCCCTGTTGAGCGTGTTTGTGAGAGAGAGCAAGACAGTGTGCGTGTGTGATATGTTAGAGACTGAGGCAATGATAACAGATTCTTTGTGTCTATGTGTGTGGATGATAGAGAGAGACATGTACATGGGGTTTTGTGTTGTGTAACGTGGAGACACATATACATAATTAGAGAGTGAGTGTGTGAGATACACATGTGGACATGAGGAGAGATGAGGATCCAGATAAATGGGTGTTTGTGCGTGTTTGTGTGTGTTTGTGCACGCGTTTGTGTGTGAGAGGGAGAGAGTTTATGTGGAGTAGCGAGACCACTAATGATGTAAACCTAGTATAAGGGAAGGGAGAATGGTGTGACATGTGTAGTAGCGAGATAGCACGGGTGCGGGCGGGGGGAGCAGACTATTTGGAAGAGACATCGAGTGTGTGTGTGGGAGAGGGGTGTGAGAGCAAGAGAAAGAGAGAGCTAGCGACGGAGAGAGAGAGAGAGAGAGAGAGAGAGAGAGAGAGAGAGAGAGAGAGAGAGAGAGAGAGAGAGAGAGAGAGAGAGAGGAATATAGGGGGCGAGAGGGGTCGTTTGTGTTCATAAATGGCGTACAGATAGGGAGACAATGTTGATGTTGTCCGAAATTGGCCTATGAACGGAGACGCAAGGGAAGCGAGTCATCGTGTTTGTGATAGGGACTTCAGGAGAGATCTAGAATAGATGGTGTAGAGAACAATGTGCGAAATCGATAACGATTATACATTAGGGAGCTATGCAAAGAGTCACGACATATATGTATACATGGACGGAGCTGGGGTGGGTCCGCATGTGGGAGAGATAGAAAGAGAAGAGTGGTGCACAAGGAGACAAAGTGTGCTTGTTTGTAGTGGGGTTGGTGTGTGAGGTGAGTGTGCGAGAACCACATAACTAGGGAGATAGACGTTTGGGGGCGATGTTTTGTGTGTATGTGAAATATACACTCTACATAGTGCGTGTGCTTGGGTAAGATAAATAGCGGGAGACCTAGAGAGTGAGGGAAGAGATGTGTGCACGCCCAAGAGACAAAGTGATAGAGACCTATGTTGGGATCCGAACTTTACAAGAGAGAGGGGTGTTAATGTGCTCGTGTGTTGGTGTTTGGGGGAGAGAATGACTTCTCTATGTGTGTGTGTGTGTGTGGTGGGGGGAGGGGGTTGACTTTAGATAAAGAGTGAGGTGTCTATATTTGAGGGACTTTAGCGTAATTGAGACTTGTGCACTCATGGTTGACCAATTTGTTTCACAGTTTGTACTATGAGATAACGATACTTTTGAACATGCGTGATATACCTTGATGTACCAGAATTACAAACCTAAGATTGGAATTTTGGAATTCGACTCCATCATTAGCTTTTGTAATTCATTTAAACGGAGGTACATTTTTTAAGCCAGGATTTCGTGATTTCAGATTCATATATCAAACCTAGAGATATACACATACGGGCATGTTCAAAGTTTATAACCATCCACGTTATTCATACACATACACATTTTTGCTTTTGTCATCATATTTAGGATAAAAACATTTGGAATTTCATTTGAATTGGACCGTATGATGGTATTTGCTTGTAGTAGCTCAATGATCCAGATTTGAATTGAATGGATAATCTAAGTTTCGAGTTGGAGACATTTATTTTCAAAACTAGCACTTCTTTTGCGTGCAAAACAAACAAATTGTTGGCCATGATATCATAGTCGGCCGTACGAGAGCAGAATACTTATAATTTTAGGCGCCAAAAGCTTTCAAACTTCCCGATCACATCGAAATATCACGTGCCCGAAAGTTTAGCCTTGCGATATTCCTGTTTTACCCCTGCCACACGAACGGAAAAGGGCTGCTTTGGTAACTCCATTGTTTTCCCCTCTTTGCCCCCAACATTCTTCCACAGAGCCCCTCCCCTTCCCCTCCCCGACCCCCAACCACGGCAAGCCGCCGAATCTGGTCCTCCACCGCAGCGGTGGACCTCACACCCCGCCGGATCTACCTTCCGCACCTTGGAACCCCCAACTGCCAACTCACCACTTCACCGGAGCCGCTTCAGCGACTGGCTTGTCCACCGCTCCAGATCTCCTTGACCGCCATCATGGTCCACCGCACCGGATCTGCTTAACCGTTGCCCTCGTCCACCACAGCGTAGGCCCTTCACTGACTCCCTCGCCTGCCCCTTCGCTATCCCTTCATACAAGCCCTTGTCCGCCGCAACAGATCCGCATCACCGAAAGCACTGTACAACGCGCCCGCCGAAGCCTTCGTCCACTGCAACGGACCCGCTCCACGGACGCCATATTCAAATCCACCGGCCCTGCTTTACCGACGCCGCAGCCTCATCGTTTTTTCGATTTGTACTCCTTCGGTTGTCCTCTTTATCGTGCAACTGTTCACTTACCACAGATGAGCTTTCTTGTATGTCAACAGGCGCCGCAACTGTAGCACCGGAGCCGCTTCAGCGATGGTGACAGCAGGCCCAAACTCAACCACAACACGAGCACCATCGATGATCCTTAGCTATCAAGTATGACAACGATGCCCATACGCCGCCCAAAATCAGGTACTATTATCCAACGGCCTGCGCCTATGTTCACTTTCCTAGCATAAGCACCAGACCTTTGAATTTCTTCAGGGCATCATTCAGTTTATCATGAGACGCGTTATTCTGCTTGCACCTATAGGGCCATACTTCTGGCAGTGAACATGTTAATGTGCTAAACTACATACCAGTGCACATATAGTTAATATGCATCAGTTTTGTTCTGATGCCACCTGTTGGTTCCATCAGACTGCTTAATGTTCTCTATGCTTAATTACACATCAGCAAACTAGCATGTGGTTCCGCTGCTTTTTGTTTGTTTTACCCAACATTTTCTGATGCTAGCTATTACATCACTGCTCCGAGCCTCTGTTCATTACTTGTTTGTGTGTTCTTGATCTTCCCAAGTTGCATGACTAATTTGATGCTTCTATTAATTATGGAGCTGCCAACCCCATCAAGCAAAATATTTGTTCTGTTGGGGCTGGCACCTCGAACAAGCATAAAAATAGAGGGAAGCAGATATTATCGTGTATGCACACACCCTTCTTTCATTAGTTTAGATGAACCATTGATGATCAATTCGGACCAATGCATGCGATTAAAATTAATTTTACGTAAATAGATGGTGCGGAATAAACTACAACAACTAGATTTGCAACCACGGGATGCTGCCGATATCTTCAAAGAACATTGCAACATTAGCTAGGCTTCACAGCAACATATGGTAAGCCAGTGTGTTCTAGTACATGTGAAATGTAATGCGAGTGGGCTGCTTTGTTGGCTTGTGCCCTCAACGTGTAATCCTGCCGAATTACAAATACTTTAGTTGTCTGCTTTGCTGTGTTGCTTGATTCAAATGCTTATTTGTTGTTACGCTATACCTGAGTTGGCCAATATGTCAGCAGTGCCTGCTGTACTATCGTAAAGAAATGCATGCCTATTTCATTTGAGTCCTTAACTTTTCCTCTCAGCTTCATCACAAGACTGTCTTCGTAGTTTATATGAGGCCACATTGTTAAGTGCTTTCTCAGATTATTTCAACTTCTTAGATGCCTTGGCAACTTAAATATAGCGGTTGTACACTCCCTTTCAACTAGGGATGTCAACTGGGTCCCGCTTCATCCCGATTAAATTCCACTAGTGGTATGATAGTTCAAAAGAGTTTTTGTTTTTTGAGAAAAATGAACTAGGGAGGTAGCAAAAACTAACTAGATGGGACTCGCGGATGTCGTTTATTTGCCACTTACATCCCTAGTTTCACCTTACCATTTTAATTTCTTTTCGGCTGATGCTTCTTCGAACCATTTAAATATAGTCTGCCATGCTCGGCAATAATTCGTCCATCATTTACCATGTAAGCTTACTGCCTGGATCATACGATAACTATCTCTTACTTATGTCCAGCGGAAACCTTTCAGGATGCCGTTCACATTAGGACACAATGTACAACCCCAGAATCTATTTGTGGAAGCAGTGCGCCATACATGTTACTAGATGGTAGCAGTTCAGAGGCAACACCGCCGGAGAGCAGTCTGAGCACAGATATTATAGTGCTTGAGGCTCTACTAGAGGCAGAAAGAGATGGTGTGGCTACCATGAATAAGGTAATCTTTATCTTGAGGCTTGAAATTACGGAATTAGCGGCACGCATTATGCAAGCAACCCAAGAATTGGAGGAAGTAAGAATGTTGCATTTGAAGACAGAGGAGGTCCTGCTGTTTCTGCTATCTGAAGCCCAAGGTAATCCTGGTTCTTCTTTAGATACCAGTTGAAATTGTCATTAGATTATTGTACTTGCATGTTGTGTCATGTCTCTGAATGGATTATCAAGACACCCCCTATGTTGTCCATGTGTTGTAATGATCCGAATTTTTTAGGCGAGGTAATCCTCATTACTTGTATGATTGACATAAGGTGAATGTATTTTCGTGTGAGCATATTGTATAGGATGAAATAACTGTTTGACTCAGAGTGTATCCAACCTACTGAATTCGAAGATCATGTCATTTATAAATCATAATCATATATAAAGGTGGAATAAATCTTTGTTGTGGTTTTGAAGAAATAAATAACAAAACGTATAATTATCTTTGGATATTCGTAATCGAATACAAATTGGATTCCAATTTAGTTTGCCAGGTCCGAGGGCAAACGTGAATGCTAATTCTCAAGTTTTAAACAAAGCGGCTAAACACCCACTATAATTTGTGGGCTGCCCGAAGAAAGTGTTTGCGAGATGGAAATTATTGTCTACCCCTGACACTTGACATCCTTATCGACTGGATTTACACTACTGCCGATAGGGGTAGACTAGTAACTTCAATCAGACGTGACACAATGGCCTCTGAGCCCATTCAGACACAGTGGGCGCCAAACGTGGGCGGCAAACCACATTTGATTCAAGCTCGTCCGAAAGACATGTGTCTCTTCCTCTATTTCCCCATTCATACACGGTGGGCGGCAAAACAAACTCTCCTCGTCCGAAATTGATGTATGCTAATATTTTAAATAGGGGCAGATGTGTAACTTCCATCAGACGTGACACAACCGCACTACCTGTTAGCCCCGTTCATACATCGTGGGCACCAACCGTGGGCGGCAAAACACCCTCTCCTCGCCCGAAATAGTTACCGGCAAATATTTGGGAGATGCGAGATTACCGTCCTATCCCCAACCGACGCGATGTCTGAAATTTTAAATGGGGGATAAGTTCGTAACTTTCCCCCATTTCAGAGAAGCGCGTCCCAAAGCTTGAGATCCCCCTCCCCTCCATTTCCCCATTCATACACCATCGGCGGCATGACAACCTCCGCACTGCGGCCAGCCTCCTCCATCTGCCACCCCATCCTCCACCTTGCCGGAGCCGCTACCCCTACCCCGTCGTCCACTGCAAGAGATGGACGTCTCTCATCCACGGCACTGAACCAGGATCTTTTCATCGCCTCCTCTCGATTCATCAGCATCGTCGTCCACCTTGTCATTGCCGCTCCTACGAACGCCTCATTCACGGTAACAAGATATATCCCCCGGCCCGGCCGTCTGCCGTCTAAAGTCTTCTTCCCCGCCGCCGACAGCCATCGCACCCGCAGCACCCTCAACGTATCATCATAGGCCTACACGGCGTCGCAAGAGAGGTGATACTCTTCCATATGTTCTTAAGTTACTAATCTCACCTGGAAAATAGATCGTAATTTGTTTACTGTACTTTTCTTGTCCGTACCAAATCGTAGTGGCTAGTTGAAAGCAAACATTGGTTGCGAAGTAGCTTTGTCCAGTTTGCACCTTCAGGTCCGCCATGGCACGGGCACTATACTCGTAAAGCTTATGGTTTCCCCCTTTATATTCACTACCATCATCGTAGGTGCTTCATGTCGTGCTAGCACTGCTCCTCAAGACCTCAACCCAAAGCTTACATGTTGAAATATGAATCTGATATGATGCTCATATCACTAAAACAGAGAACGTTTAATTGGTCACATAATGTTCCTATATTCGTTTCGAAAAGCATGTGCGCCACCCACTGGTCCAGCTAGTTCCACTTTCCTGATTTTTCTCTTGATACTTAGGGTTTTCCCCTTTTATCTACTATACTATGATCTGCGTAGGTGCTTTCTTTCATACTAGCATTACTCCACCCTTCAAGCTAAACAACACAACACTCAGAATTCGAAAGCTTAGTTGTTCAAATATGATTGTGAGATGATACTGATATTCGTTAACCGACACATTTAATTGGTTAGCTAAAGGTCCCACTTGAGTTTCCAAATGCATGTCGCGACATATAGAGAGACATCATAATTGCATTCCTTTGTCACTAGTTGACGATACTTTCTTGTCCATACCAAATCTTAGTTGTTATTTCAAAGCAAACATCGGTTGCTAACTACCCTTTGCGCGGTTTGCAGTTTCAGATCTGCCATCCCACTGCCACGGTCAACACTGTACTCATCATGATTATGTTTTCCCCATTTTATGATGACCACAATCAGCCTACATGGTTCGTGTCGTAATAGCACTGCTCCACCCATCGAGCTAAACAAGCTTAGTTGTACAAATTCATATATGACATTATTGCTGATATAAGTAAAACCGAGAGATGTTTAATTGGTTAGCTAAATGTTCCTACTTTAGTTTAGAAATGCATGTGAGCCACATATGGAGAGACCGGAAAGAATAGTTGTCGGGGGAAATCTGCCTCCTCGAACACCTATGGGGACCGAGCCCCTTTCTTGGTTCGGCGGGGGGCGGAGGTCGTGCAAAGAGCGGATCAAGGCGATGCACACAAGGGGTTTACCGAGCTTCGGGCCGCACGGATGCGTAAAACCCTACTGCTGCTTTGTGGTTTTGTATTGTGTTCTTGATCGGGAGCGTGTGGTGCTACAGTACACGCGAGCTGCTGGCGAGACCGAGCGTGAATAGCCTCCTCCATCCTCCCCTTTCCCTGTTGCGCATGGGGCCTCCTTTTATATGTGCAAGGGGTTACCCGCAGGTGGTAACGTAGGCGGGGGTAAAACTGGAAAACGCTGTGTTGGGTACAACTGTTTGCACAGTGCTATCATACCTAACTCTGACGACAGGGGACAAGGGCATTAAATGCCCGTCTGGGTCGCCCAAACAAAGCAGGAAAGGGGCCGTCAGGAGCGCCCACGTTTGCCACGATGGCTACACTGTCAGCGTTGCTTCGCCACCGCATGCCCTTGGCTGCCCAACCTCTCGCCACATACGCCTGGAATGGCCCCAGAGCGACGCGTGGGTGGATGAGCTGGAGCGCAGGCGCGGGGTGGTGAATTGCCGCGGCAAGCGCCTTCCCGCGGTGGGTGCCTTGTCGCGCCCGGGAGCTTGTCGCTCACCGGTCCTTGCCGGGACGCGGGGCGCGTCGCAGCAAGTATCTTGTCGTGCCTCCGTAGGCCTTCCCAGCAAGCTCCTCTTGCCGGGGTCTTGTGCTTCAAGCGGTCGTCCCGGCAAGCTCCTCTTGCCAGGGCCTTGCTCTCTTCGGGTGGCCTTCCCAGCAGGCTCCTCCTGCCGGGGCCTTGGCTCAAATACTTTGTTCTTGGATCGCCCAAAAAGGGACCACGGAGAGTTTTGGCGATCGCCTGGCAAGCCTTGCCGCAGGGTGCTACGACTGCCCGTGCACAAGTTCGGGTACTAAAGTACCCCTACTTTAGTACGCCGACAGGAGCCCCCGGGCCTGGGCCATACACGGTGCCGAGCGCTGTTGGGCCAGGAACAGTGCACGGGCACGCGTGGCCTGGGTCACGCTGCATCTGCTTCTGCGTCCACCACGCCCTCCCCGAACGGCATGCGTCGAACGCGGCATCGTGGGGAGAGGCGTGCGTGACGTGGGCGGCGTGCGTGGGGCTGAGCCCCGCGGGCGTGCGTCACGTCGCAGGTGATTTGTTTTTCGGAAAGGCGAAACGCCCCCTCTCTTCCCCATTATAAGCAGGGGAAACAGGGGCAGTCCGCCCACCCGCTAGTTGCGATTCCTCGAAAACCTCCGCCCCTTCCCAAGAGAAGCAGCGTTCCGCCCCTTCCACCGCCACCAGTGCTACCGACGCCGTCGACCTCCCTCCCTGCTTCCACCATGGCCCCGAAGGGCGACAAGGGGAAAGGGAAGGCCGTGAAGTTGGCCGAGGCGCAACGGCTTGAGGCGCTGCGAAAGGAGCAGGCGACCTTCCCCCCTGAGCTCGACACGTTGGTCCTGAGGGAGGAATACTACCTCTTCTGGTCGACGGGGACGCGAGCGCATCCGCGCACGAGGGTTCTCCCCGCCGCCGCCCAGAAGGAGTATCCGACCGGGTATCCCTTCTTTGCTCTGTTCTTCTATTGCGGGCTCTGCCCGCCCTTCTCTGAATTTTTGTGCGACATCATGAACACCTACGGGTTCCATCTCCTTGATTTCACCCCCAATGCTGTCCTGATCATGGCAATTTTCGCACATCTTGGCGAAAACTTTGTCGGAGTCTATCCAAACGTAGCCCTCTTCCGCCATTTATTCACGCCTCGAGTAGAGAGAGGAGAGCCCCTCTCCGGCGGGATCGCCTGGATCTCGAAGCTCGGCAAGAAGGATGCTTATCTGGAGGGAGAGCTCCGCAGCAAATGGGAGGAATGGAGAGTAGACTGGTGCCTAATCGTCGAGGAGAACCCGCAGCCATTCACCGCTGTGCGCAAAAGTCTTGTGGTGCGCGGCAGGGATTGGAGCGACGTGGCTCCGGACGACGACAAGCTGCAGATTGCCGTCACCCGGATCCTGCGGCTCAGGCGTGTCGGGCTCACAGTTGGCGCCGTTGGCGCAGATTTCCTCCGCCGCCGCATCGCTCCCCTGCAGGAGAAAGGGAGACCCGCCTGGGAGTTATAGAATGCGGCGGACATCATGAGGCTGCGCCCTGGCCTCAACTTCAATTTCACCGTCTTGGAGCTTGACGGGACGCTCAGGGACCCATTCAAGCACGACCCTGACCACCCCGAATGGTTCAAGCTGCCGCGAGGCGTCATCCCGTTGTGCAACAATTCGTCGCTCAGCCGCATCCTTGCAATGATGCCGCTGTGCGACTCGCACAGGATCGACTCCACTTGGCAGGAGCCCGCCGGCGATGTTGTGCGGGCGTTCTTCGACAACTTGGTGGAGAGGCCAGTCGACGCCGACGAGCAGAAGGGCCTCACCCGAGACACCACCGACGCGGAGTTGGCGCGCATCGCCTCCAGGATGGAAGAGGCGGCGGCAGCCGTGGCCGCGGGCGAATTTGGCTTCACATTGGCGGAGGCAGACGCAGCGGAGGCGGAAAGCCTTGCCGATCGAGCGGAGTTTGCCGGCGAGGAAGAGCTTGCCGGGCACGGCGCAGGGGCGGACGAGTCCACCGAGGGCACGAGCGGCTTGCCGGAGGTTGACGCCTCTTCCTCCCGACCTTCGGGCAGCTCGTCGCAAGCGGAGCCCCCGGCTCAACCACGGAGGCGTCTCCGCAAGGCCGGAGAGGTGGTACGGCAAGCGAGCCAACAACCGCAGCACCGCGTGACGCGCTTCGCTGTTTCAGCAGGAGCGGGGTCTTCGCAGGCCGCTGCTTCTGCTCCTGCCGCCCCTCGCGCCACGGCAGGGGCCGGGGCAAAGCCGTATCGGGCTAGCGCCACCACTGCCTCCGCCAAGCGACCGAGGGAGCCTACTCCTCCGCCTCCTCGCGCCAGAAGCGGGCCAGTCTTCGACTTCTCCGCGCTTAGCTCCGATGAGGAAGAGGGAGAGGAGTAAGATCCCCGCTGTTCTTGTGATTCTTCAATTCTTGTAGTTGTGTCTCGCATCTCATTTGCTTTCCTCTGAGTTTGCCTCTTTTCAGGACTCTGGCTCAGAGGGCGGCAAAGAGAGCCAAGGTCCCGGTGGTCATCCTCGACGACGAGCCCACCGTGACGGCAGGGGGTGCGCCTGAGATGACCTTGTCGGAGCCGCCAATTGATCCTCTGAGCAGCCCCCAGCGCAGCCCCCAGCGTAAGCATATGGCTCGCTTTCTGCCGTTGGCTGCGCCCGGGTACCCTTCGTTTTTCTTGACATCTGGCTGACGATTTGCGTAGGAGCAGAGCATCCCCACCAGGAGCGTCCGGAGACCGCCCCTGATGCGCCACCCGCTACAACCACACCGCTAAGGGGGAGTTCCCCGGCGAGGGAGGAATCTCCGGCAAGGGAGCAGTCCCCGGCAAGGGAGCAGTCCCTGGCGAGGGAGCAGTCTTCGGCGAGGGACGGTGCCGGCGACCCCTTGGCGACGGAGACCGTGACTGCAGACCCTGGCCGAGGTAACCTTCTTGCCTCGAAACTCCCCTGGGGTTCTTCTTCTTTGGATAGTTGCTTGACTTCTCCCCCTCTTTCGGCCTTCAGACCCGCCCGCCACGGACCCGATGGAGACCGAGGTCGTCGTCGAGGAGGATGCGCGCGGCCATTCTGACGACGTGGCCGCCACCGGAGGGGCGGACGGTGCTGAAGATCCGGCCGGCGAAGAGGCCGCCAAGGCTGCCGCAGCAGCCTCAGGCGAGGGGGTCGGTGATCGTACTGACGGCCCTGGAGCCGCAGGAGCGCCAGGCGCTGCGCCGTCCGCCGATCCCGCCTCCGCAGCAGCGTCGGGCCCCAAGGAGCCCCAGCCAGGCGCCTATCTGAAGGCCGGCGATGATATCTTCATCAAGCTCCCCTGGGAGTCGACTTCCAGGGCGCCGGTCGAGGGGGAGACCTTGGATGGAGAGTTGCTCGCCTCCGCCGGGCTGACGTTGGTTGACGCGCCAAGCAGCAGCTGTGGCGAGCCTGAGGAGGAGCGGCTGCTCCAGAAGCTGGTGTCACTCTACCGCGCCCGACAAGCCCAGGTGGAACGCCGGGAAGCGCTTGTCGCGAAGGCGGGAGTGGACATGGAGAAGCGCGCCGGGGAGCTCCGAGAGCTCAACCAGGAGGCCCTCTGATCCTTGGCGGAGGAGCGAAGGCATCTTGACGAGGCGCGGACGGCCTTCATCCTCGAGAAGGCGGAGGCCGAGGAGCAGCAAAGGCTTGTCGCCGCGGGGCTGGCCGCGCGGGAGGGCGAGCTGGCGCAGCAGAAAGCCAGCCTCGCCAGCCACAAGGAGGAGGTCGCCGCGCGGGAGCAAGCGCTCGGCGGAGCCCTCAAGGAGGCGCAAGATGCTGCCGCGGGCGCCGAGGCCGCCAAGAAGGCGCTGGTGGGGAAGGTGGCGCAGCTCGACACCGATCTCAAGGCGAGCAGTGAGGAGCTCGCCGCGCTCGAACATGAGCGCGAGAAGGGTGCCCACACCCTCGGCGAGCTGCAGGGCCGCTTCGCCGAGAAGATCAAGGAGCTTGATGCCGCCAAGGACTCCAAAGCTGATCTCGAGCTGAAGCTGGACACCTTGTCCAAGGCGCTGGACAGCGCCAAGGAGCAAGAGGTGACCTTGCAGAAGGAGGTCGCGGACAACGAGGCGCTGTTGGAGAGCGCTGCAGTCACCCAGAACGAATTCAGGGCGATGGTGGAGCAGTGGACGGAGGGTCTGGTGGACATCGCCGCCTCCATCGACAAGGAGCTGTCGCTGCTGGGGATGGAGGGTCACGAGTATCCTCCAAGCTTACTTCGTTCTTCAAGGGCGTGGCGGCGGCCCTTCAGCATCTCCGGAACGCGATCCCAGAGCAGCTGGCCGGCGAGACGCGCGATGCCATCGCCGGGGCCCTCGAGAAGGTGCTGGTGAAGATCGTCTTCCGCAACCCAGGCCTCAAGCTCACCAACGTCCTCAGGTCCCTACCGGCAGACGCTGACCTCGAGGAGATCAAGGCCCTCGTCGCGCCCATCGTGGAAAGGGTGGCCGGGATCAAGAGGATCGAGGGCGACCGCGTGGATTAGGCCGCCTGCCCTTTTCTTTTCTTATCGCCGCTGGCCAAGTTATGAAAACAATTCATTAGGGCTGCGACAAGCGATCTTGTAATATAACTTTATCTTGGGAGTGATTGCACTGTTATCTCCTCCACTTGATTCCGTGCTTTGTATGTTTTTGCCCTACGCTTTTGGGGACTTGCCGGCATAGGCCTCCGCCTTGCCGCGGGCTCTGAGTGCGGGACATCAGCAGCCCGCCAACGGCGCCATTACCGGCAAGAAACCTTACCGCGGCTAGCTGCAGCTCACTTAAATTGTTGAGCAGGCTCAAAACAAAGGAAGTGTTGCGACTGCAGTCGCAGCACACTTAAGGTGCTGAGCGAGCTCGAAACGAAGTAAGGATGCCACTCTGGTTGTAGCACACTTAAGTCGTTGAGCGGACTCGAAACGAAGTAAGGGCGCAACTAGCCATGAGCCGGTCCCTTCGCGCACAGGTTTTTCATACAAAGTACGGTCGTTCAAGGGGGATAACTCAAAAATTTAAAAACTCGATTGCTCAAACTTTGGCAACTTAGCTTTTCCGTGGCTCGCTGCCCGGCAAGGTCTCTTTCTGGCAAGGCGAAACGCGGGGCTCGCCATCGCTTACCGGGGGCTAGTGCTGCACAGAGTGTCAGATAATGCATGCAAAGAATAAAGAGCATGATATCGACAAGATGCGCGGGACACATGAGCTCAATCTGCGCACAGGGTCTACGCCTGGCTCTGTACAAAGGATCACATGCAACAGCGGCAAGACTTTGTACAGAAGGGTGGTTGCCGGACGGGGTCCGACAACCACGCCTTACGGGCGAAACTTACGAAGATGCCCAACGTTCCGGGAGTTGCTCACCGGAGTGGTATCTTCGGTCTCAAGGCGGACAGCGCCAGGCCTAACGACTTGTTTCACCCGGTAAGGGCCTTCCCACTTCCTCGGAACTTCTGGCACTAACTTTGTGGCTATAAAAGCAGCGCAAAGCTTGCTGGTAGCGAGCAGCTCGCACAGTGGCCTGAAGACGGTCCTCCTCGAGGAGCAGCGCGCCATCTCGTCGCAGCTGCTCTCGCTCGAGCTCAGCGTGAGCGAGCACTCCAGGTGGCCCGTATGCGAGATCCGTGGGGCTAACTGTCCCCGCTCCATGGAATGGGGCGAGAGGCTGCCTGGTCATACCAGGGCTTACCTGCGCCGAGAGGTGTCGGCGTGTGTTCGATGCCGAGGCACCATGAGCTCAGTGCATGTTCGGACGCCGTGGCACCATGAGCTGGCTCGGTGGCGCCCGTTCTGCCGCCAGTGCCGTCCCCACCACCCGTTTGCTCCAGGGGCGGTGGGTTCGACGCGGACGGACCAGCCACCTCCGGAACCTTCTTCTTCGGTGGCATGTCTATGAAGATGATGGAGATCTAGCCTGTGCAGACGCCGGATTAGGTTCGCACAACTTCGACGCCCCCTACCTGGCGCGCCAAAGATGGCGGGGAAATCTGCCTCCTCGAACACCTATGGGGACCGAGCCCCTTTCTTGGTTCGGCGGGGGGCGGAGGTCGCGCGAAGAGCGGATCGAGGCGATGCACACAAGGGGTTTACCCAGCTTCGGGCCGCACGGATGCGTAAAACCCTACTGCTGCTTTGTGGTTTTGTATTGTGTTCTTGCTCGGGAGCGTGTGGTGCTACAGTACACGCGAGCTACTGGCGAGACCGAGCGTGAATGGCCTCCTCCTTCCTCGCCTTTCCCTGTTGCGCATGGGGCCTCCTTTTATATGTGCAAGGGGTTACCCACAGGTGGCAACGTAGGCGGGGGTAAAACTGGAAAACGCTGTGTTGGGTACAGTTGTTTGCACAGTGCTATCATACCTAACTCTGAGGGCAGTGGACAAGGGCATTAAATGCCCGTCTAGGTCGCCCAAACAGTGCAGGAAAGGGGCCGTCAGGAGCGCCACCGTTTTCCATGATGTCTACTCTATCAGCGTTGCTTCGCCACCGCATGCCCTTGGCTGCGCAGCCTCTCGCCACGTACGCCTGGAATGGCCCCAGAGCAACGCGTGGGTGGATGAGCTGGAGCGCAGGCGCGGTGTGGTGACTTGCCGCGGCAAGCGCCTTGCCGCGGTGGGTGCCTTGTCGCGCCCGGGCGCTTGTTGCTCACCGGTCCTTGCCGGGAAGCGGGGCGCGTCGCAGCAAGTATCTTGTCGTGCCTCGGTCGGCCTTCCCAGCAAGCTCCTCTTGCCGGGGTCTTGTGCTTCGAGCGGTCGTCGCGGCAAGCTCCTCTTGTCGGGGCCTTGCTCTCTTCGGGTGGCCTTCCCGGCAAGCTCCTCCTGCCAGGGCCTTGGCTCAAATACTTTGTTCTTGGATGGCCCAAAAAGGGACCACGGAGAGTTTTGGCGATCGCCTGGCAAGCCTTGCCGCGGGGTGCTACGACTGCCCGTGCACAAGTTCGGGGTACTAAGGTACCCCTACTTTAGTACACCGACAATAGTATTTCTTTGTGCGCTCTGGTTCATCATGGGTGGCCAACCGACATTGTATTGAAAGACTTGTAATATCTTCAATCTGCTTGCTCTTCTGCTCTTCTTTAAGATGATACTCTTCTCTTGCGGTCGACTGGTCAGGTCGAGTTGTTGTCCCTTAGTATATTTTGAATCTGTCAGGTTAGGTCGACTTGTTCTTCTTTACTATATGTTGAAGCTATCATCTGTGAAGTGTCATCACTTCTGGAGCTCTCATATTTTGAGTAGTAGGCCACATTATATTAATGCACACAACAAATTACAGCATGCATGGCATCTTTTAAAAGAATTGCAGAGATAACACAAAGGGGTTACAGGGAGGCAGTATTGGATTAGAATCACTTCTGCATTACAAAGAAAATCTCACTTGTTTTTATGTTTTCATGCATGTCAGATATTGAACATTATCAAAATGAATATGAGAATGGGCGCACGAGAGGACTATTGCGGAACAATCCACTAGCTAACAAACTTGGCATGGTGGACGATGGGCTATCTTATTCACCCATCAAGGTACTTGCTCTAACTTTGCAAAGTTGTATTGGTCACACATATTTTGCATCTGACCTCTTGCATTACTTCTACTTTGTTACACCATCTGCTTAGTTTAAGCATCATATATGGGTATATGCCATAACTATCCATTTTCTGTACCTATTCCATGTGTCGTCACACTATGTTTTTCTAGTCAAATGTTGTTCTTTCGTAATAGATGTCCAAAAGGAAGAGGGTGAGTGCAGGTCCTCAAGGAGTATAAACTAGGTATTTGGGAAAGGTAGTGATACCTATTAAATCAGATAGATCAGCAGCCACAGAAAACACAGGCCCAACTGTACCACACTTTACCCCTACTCCAGTGGCCAAACCCCTATTAGAACTGTTGGGAGCCTAGCGTCAGGTACTGTCTATGATATCAATTCAAAATTTGAACTCCTAAAATTCTGCTTGTGCCTTACCTTCTCTCTTTATAAAAATTGATTTCAGATGAATCTCCTTGCTCAAAGGATCATACGATCTCAAAACAATAATGGGCTCTGCATTGCTCTTGTCAGTACCTCTCTCCCTTTTGCCTTGTAACATTGTACTTAATTAATTGCTATTTGATTATGTATCATCAGTCTACACCTAAGCTTCATTATCCTCTGTTTCTTCCAATATTATTTGATCTATATTTACTCTTTGCAAAATGTAGAATAATGGCAACGCTTATAAAGAATTTTCTTTGGGGAATTTATTGAATTATCCTTCCATCAACATGGAGAAGGGCTTTGTCCAGCCCGTGTTAACATGTAATGTAAGTTCATCCTTCTCAAGCCTTCAAACTTTGTTCTATTATAGATTTTCATAGACATCATTTCCTCCACTGCTGTTTGCTTTGGTATTTACATCTGATTGGATGTTTGCAACAACTACCAGTTTCAAATTGTAGTTGTAAAAACATGTTCCTTATGTAGAACAGATCCATTTATTTGCTTATATATTTGTGAAACCTGCTACATGTCTCCTTGTTTCTCTTTCAGACTCGTATCTCTTACGCCAGGCAGAACTTTAGGGAAGATAGTGAGCCAAACCATCTTGAGGACAGCGAGATGGCACCAAGGTCCTATCTTTATGAAGACAATGAGTTGAAGTAACTCACCAGCAGGTGTGAGACAACCTCTGTGCAGTCGCTGCCTCAATCAGTTCGACTTCTTCAGTCTCAACTTAAAGCGAAAAGGCTTGCTTCAGCTCAGCTCCGACTTGAAGACAAAGATGCAATGAAGATGTCAGAGGACTGTCGTGCGCACCATCATGCCTTAAATCTAGTGTTGATGCATCTATTGTTAACACAACTAAGGTCTACTCAGCTTCTTCAACTGTTTGGGGGGGCTGACCTGGCCACGCCTAGTGCCTTCTGAAGTGCTCTTAGTTTTGTATATTCTTTTGTCGGCGCATTTATTTACACTGGTGGTGAACTTTGATGCCCAGTGGATGTAATATGTGCGATAGCCATGATAGCCTAGCGTAAGTTGCTTGCTTATTTATTTCCTTGTTGTCTTGTTTATTTGTTTGCTTGTAGTCATTGCAGTTGAGGGAGTCCTGGATTAGGGGGTGTCCGGATAGCCGGACTATACCTTCTGCCGGACTCCAGGACTATGAAGATACAAGATTAAAGACTTCGTCTCGTGTCCGGAAGGGACTTTCCTTGGCGTGGAAGCCAAGCTTGGCGATACGGATATGTAGATCTCCTACCATTGTAACCGACTCTGTGTAACCCTAACCCTCTCCGGTGTCTATATAAACCGGAGGGTTTTAGTCCGTAGGACAACACATAACAATCATACCATAGGCTAGCTTCTAGGGTTTAGCCTCCTTGCTCTCGTGGTAGATCTACTCTTGTACTACCCATATCATCAATACTAATCAAGTAGGACGTAGGTTTTTACCTCCATCAAGAGGGCCCGAACCTGGGTAAAACTTCGTGTCCCTTGTCTGCTGTTACCATCCGCCTAGACGCACAGTTCGGGACGCCCTACTCGAGATCCGCCGGTTTTGACACCGAAATTGGTGCTTTCATTGAGAGTTCCTCTGTGTTGTCACTTTTAGGCCCGATGGATCTTCCAATCATCAATAGCAATGCAGTCCAGGGTGAGACTTTTCTCCCCGGACAGATCTTCGTCTTTGGCGGCTTCGCACTACGGGCCAATTCCCTTGGCCATCTAGAGTTGATTGAAAGCTACGCCCCTGGCCATCAGGTCAGATTTGGAAGTTTTAACTACACGGCTGACGTCCGCGGGGACTTGATCTTCGACGGATTCGAGCCACAGCCGAGCGCGCTGCACTGTCACGATGGGCATGATCTAGCTCTGCCACCGAACAGTGCCCTGGAGGCCGCACACGCATCGGTTCCGACTCTCGATTCGGAACCAACTGCGCCGATTGAGGATGAGTGGTTGGACGCCGCCTCGGGGGCTGCGATCCCAATGCCGATCGAGCCGAACACCAGCCCCGCACTCCGCAAGGCCGGTAACTCCGAGGGACCGGACTCCTCTCCGGACTCCGATCCCTCCGCGCCCCTGCCGATCGAATCCGATTGGGCGCCGATCATGGAGTTTACCGCCGCGGACATCTTTCAGCACTCACCCTTTGGCGATATTCTGAAGTCATTAAAGTCTCTCTCTTTATCAGGAGAGCCCTGGCTGGACTGCGGTCAGCAAGGTTGGGATACGGACGATGAAGAAATTCAAAACCCACCCACCACCCACTTTGTAGCCACTGTCGATGATTTAACCGACATGCTCGACTTCGACTCCGAAGACATCGACGGTATGGACGCCAATGTAGGAGATGATTAAGAACCAGCACCTATAGGGCACTAGAAAGCCACCTCGTCGTATGACATATACATGGTGGATACCCCAAAAGAAGGAGATGGCGATGGAGCAGCTTGGAATGACCCCTCCAAGAAACAGCCTACGCGCCGGCGTCAGCGGCGCCGCTCTAAATCCCGCCAGAGCAAAAACGGTGATTCCGGCATAGGAGATAATAATACTCTGGATGGCGCCGAAGAACACCCCCTCCAGCAAGATTCAGCACAGGAGGACGGAGAAGCCAGCCCTCACGAGAGAGCGGCAGACAGAGAGGTCGAGGATGATAATTATATGCCTCCCTCCGAAGACGAGGCAAGCCTCGACGACGACGAATTCGTCGTGCCAGAGGATTCCGTCGAACAAGAGCGTTTTAAACGCAGGCTTATGGCCACAGCAAGCAGCCTCAAGAAAAAATAGCAACAACTTAGAGCTGATCAAGATGTGCTAGCCGACAGATGGACTGACGTCCTTGCGGCCGAAGAGTATGAACACGAACGCCCCTCCCAGAGCTACCCAAAGCGCAGGCTGCTACCCCGAGTAGACGAGGAAGCACCTAAACCTACATCACCAGCGCATGATACGGCCGACCGGCCACCTCGCGGCTGCGATAGAGAGGCCTCTCGGCCCTCCGCTCAAGCCGCACCCCAGCGCCGCTCAAAACATTCTAAGGCACGGGAAAATGCGCCAAACCTGCAAGACATATTGGAGGACACGGCAAAGTAAACAAGATCGATCTATGGATCGCGCGAGCGCCTGACGGCAAGGGAGCTGTTTGAGCTGCGTCGTGATATAATAAATCCGGCCGGGCCGAACACAATAGACAAACCTCGTTTGAGCTGCATCGTGATATAGCCCAATACAGAGGCGCCGCACACCCCCTATGCTTCACAGATGAAGTAATGGATCATCAAATCCCTGAGGGTTTCAAACCCATCAACATCGAATCATACGATGGCTCAACAGATCCCGCGGTATGGATCGAGGATTATCTCCTTCATATCCACATGGCCCACGGTGACGATCTACACGCGATCAAATACCTCCCACTCAAACTTAAGGGACCAGCTCGGCATTGGCTTAACAGGTTGCCAGCAGAAACAATCGGTTGTTGGGAGGACCTGGAAGCCGCATTCCTCGACAATTTCTAGGGCACCTATGTGCGACCACCAGACGCCGATGACCTAAGCCACATAATTCAGCAGCAAGAGGAATTGGCCAGGAAATTTTGGACACAGTTCCTAACAAAGAAAAACCAAATAGTTGACTGTCCGGACGCTGAGGCCCTAGCAGCCTTCAAGCATAATATCCGCGTCGAGTGGCTTGCTCGGCACCTTGGACAGGAAAAGCCGAAATCCATGGCAGCACTCACGACGCTCATGACCCGCTTTTGCGCGGGAGAAGACAGCTGGCTAGCTTGTAGCAATAACTTGACCAAGAACCTTGGTAATTTAGACACCAAGGACAACAGTGGCAGGTCGCGTCGGAACAAGCAAAAGTGCCGCCTTAACAGCGACAACAACGAGGATACGCCAGTCAATGCCGGATTTAGAGGCTATAAATCCGGTAAGTGGAAAAAACCATTCAAAAGAAATACTTAGGGCCCGTCCAGTTTGGACCGAATACTCGACCGCTTGTGCCAGATACATGGCACCCCCGAAAAGCCAGCCAATCACACCAACATGGATTGTTGGGTGTTCAAGCAGGCAGGCAAGTTCAATGCCGAAAATAGAGACAAGGGGCTGCGTAGCGATGACGAGGAGGAGCCCCGGCCGCCGAACAACAGTGGACAGAAGGGTTTTCCCTCACAAGTGCGGACAGTGAACATGATATACGCAACCCACATCCCCAAGAGGGAGCGGAAGCGTGCATTAAGGGACATATATGCGATGGAGCCAGTCGCCCCAAAGTTCAACCCATGGTCCTCCTGCCCGATCACCTTCGATCGAAGGGACCACCCACTAGCATCCGTCATGGTGGATTCGCCGCATGGGTTCTAGACCCAATTATTGACGGATTTCATCTCACAAGAGTCCTTATGGATGAAGGCGGCAGCCTGAACCTGCTTTACCAGGATACAGTGCGGAAAATGGGCATAGATCCCTCGAGGATTAAGCCCACCAAAACGACCTTTAAAGGCGTAATACCAGGTGTAGAGGCCAACTGTACGGGCTCAGTCACACTTGAAGTGGTCTTTGGATCTCCGGATAATTTCCGAAGCGAGGAGTTAATCTTCGACATAGTCCCATTCCGCAGTGGCTATCACGCACTGCTCGGGCGAACCTCATTTGCAAAGTTCAATGCGGTGCCGCACTACGCATACCTTAAGCTCAAGATGCCAGGCCCTCGAGGAGTAATCACGGTCAATGGAAACACCGAACGCTCCCTCCAAACGGAGGAGCACACGGCGGCCCTCGCAGCGGAAGTACAAAGCAGCCTCTCAAGGCAGCTCTCCAGTCCGGCCGTTAAACATCCGGACACTGTCAAGCGCACCCAGAGTAACCTACAACAAGACCGCCTGGCACGTTCCGAGCAGGCGTAGCAACGCGGCCCCAACCCCAGCCCTCGCGAAATAGCGAAACCAGTGCTTTGCGTACATAACTACGCTCTCAAAATACCATGGGCAGAGGGGGAGGGGCACCATCACGGCACGCCCGAAACACGACTTAAACCGCACTAGGGGCTGCTGATTTCTTTATTTTCTCTTAGTTTCAAGACTCCATACTTCGGAAGAGCTGTTCGGCAATCAAACTGCCGCACAAACGATGCAAGAACCAGGGAAGCAGAAAAGCTACGCCGCATTATAGAACTCCCAGGTGGTCTCTATCACGAGCAGCATACCTGTTTTGCATACTATTCCGCAGCCTGCCCCTGGAAAGGACATGTTAAATAGTCCCGCTTTTGCTTATCGCACTATTTGTATCGTTCTGCTTCGATCGCAGCCTTTCTATAAACAATGCATAGCTTATGTCTACTTTTGCATTACTGTTTTTTACAAATATATGTGCATTAACGACATGTTGCACCCGTACACTTTGGTACGGTCAATACGCCAGGGGCTTCAGTACCCCCCCAATATGGTGTGAGAAGTCCGAACACTTTAACAAGTATGGCACCCCGAACTTATAGCATTATATGCATCGGCTCCGAATCATGTCTTGGGTCAATAGTTGGGTTTGCCCGGCTCCTATGTTTTGGTGCCTTACGTTCCGTTGTATCGGATAAGATAGCACTAGGATAACTACTACGATTGTGCCCCAGTTGAGATGGGCGGAGCACCTCAGTAGAGAAAGCTAAAACTGACTGTCATGATGAAGCGAGAGACTGGTCGCTGTTCGAGAGGTTTTTTGAGTCCCTAAAGACTTATGCCGCTTAGAGCGAGGAGTCGGCTTTGTCCGGCCAAAGGCGTGGATAGCGCCCCGAACTCGTTCTTCCGAATACTAGGGGCTTCGCCGAAATTTAAAATTATAGAATTCTATGGCTAAGTGAGAGTGTTCAAACATTATAGTCCGATTTCCTTGTTCGTTGTGCTGAGCGCCTCCCTCGAAGGACCCAAATATGGGAAAAAGAGCGCTCAGGTTTATCCCGAACACCCCAGAACTAGTGGCACGGGGGCAGAAGCCGACGACTGGCCATCTCTCAATTTTGATAAACAGCCGCACAGAAAGTAATATTTTAAATTAAAAAAGCATTGCTTAGCGCATATGAACAAGTTTTCAGCGCACAGGACAATACGAGCGAGTTTACTCAAAAATTAATCCCTAGAACATTCATCCGCCATAAGGCGGGCACCCTTCAGAACGCCCTTATAATAGTTTTCGGGCTTGCGATGCTCTTTCCCCGGAGGTGGCCCGTCCTTCACAAGCTTCTCACCATCCAGCTTGCCCCAGTGCACCTTAGCGCGGGCAAGGGCCCTATGGGCACCTTCGATGCAGACGGAGCGCTTGATGACCTCGAGCCTTGGGCAGGCCTCCACCAGCCGCCGCACCAGCCCGAAGTAGCTCCCAGGCAGAGCCTCTCCAGGCCACAACCGAACTATGAGGCCCTTCATGGCCTGTTCGACTACCTTGTGGAGCTCGACCAGCTGCTTCAGCTGGTCGCTCAGGGGCACAGGGTGTCCGGCCTCAGCATACTGAGACCAGAACACCTTCTCCGTTGAGCTGTCCTCTTCGGCTCGGTAAAATGCGGCGGCATCGGACACGCTACGGGGAAAATCTGCGAATGCTCCTGGAGAGCTCCGGATTCGGGTAAGTAACAAGAAGCTCACTTTTACATGTTTGCTTTGCATAAAGAATGCCTTACCCGCCGCTATCTTTTTCACCGCATCCAACTCCTGGAGGGCCTTCTGGGATTCAGCCTTGGCAGACTTGGCATTTTCAATAGCTGCCGCGAGCTCGGACGCTCGCGTCTTTGAGTCAAGCTCCAAACTCTCATGTTTTTTCATGAGAGCCTCGAGCTCTTGCCGCACCTCGCCAACCTGGGCTTCATACCTCTCCCGCTCAGAGCGCTCCATGGCCGCTCTCTTCTCGGCCTCGGCCAATGCTTGCTTGAGGGTCGCCACCTCAGTTGTGGCACCTACAATAGCCATGTTAATCCTGTCATATTTTTTGCAATTGCGCTTTTATATTTTTGTTTTTTCTACAAGGTATCTCTTACCTTCTTTCTCCTCGAGCTGCCACTTGGCAAGGCCGAGCTCTTGCTCGGACCGCTCGAGGCCCTGCTTGAGTGTGCCCACCTTTGCAGTCAGTGCGGCGGTCGCCAGCAGCGAAGCCTGCATACGCATATTGACTCTTTTTCTGTTAGACTCCTGCGAATTTTATTAGATCATCTATTCGGCTTTTCTATCCGAACGCCAAACAGAGCATCAGAGGCTACTGTCTATGCGGTAATATTTTTACATATTATGTACTTACCTCGAAGCCTGTTAGAAGGCTGGCACAAGCAGAGCGGACTGAACCTTCCGGATCACCGCACTCATAATAGTGCGGTGCTCCTCGTTGATGGAGGCGCCGTTAAGCACCTCCAACAGATTGTCCGGCGCCTCTGGTTGGATGGGGGCCGCCGGCTCAGTAGGCTTGCTCCTCTTGGAAGGAGTTCGCCTACCACGGTCCGGAACCGTTGACGATTCCGGCGCGGTGTCCGGCTCAAAGCCGGACTTGGAGCCCTGGGGTTTTTTATCCCCTTCATTCCTGGAGTCCGGGAGGTCGCCTTGTGGCGCCTCCAGGACCACCTCCTCCTAGCTTGGAACCTATTGGGACAACACTTCGGCGTCGTCCGTAGGGCGGGGGAGGTAGCCGTCGAAAGTGAATTCACATCCGACGAATCCAGGGAGCCGCTCGACGACTCGTCGAGCCCGGCCTTGGGCGGACTTCATGATCATATTCGACATAAGGAAAGGTTGTGCCATAAAAGAGTACTATAAATTACTCCGGCATCCCAATAACTTACGATCTCACCGCGTGCTTGGCCCTGTGTGGCCATTCCTCTTCGCCGTCATCGGCGTCGGCGGAGTAGTCTGGAGGAGGGGTCCTTCCCTTCCTGGACCCCTCGGCCTCCCCTGTTGGGGCGACCTTTCTCTTCTTTCCTCCCCCCGCTGGAGGGGGAGAGGGTTCTTCTTCCTCCTCCTCGTTTTCACGGGAGGAGCGCATCTCGGATTCGTCGGATGATGAATCCGACACCTCTAGGCGCCGGGAACTCTTTGGAGTCCCTGTGGCCTTCTTCTTGGCCTTCTTCTCCGGCACCACATAAGGTGCCGGAGCCAGCAGCTTCGCTAGGTGAGCATCGGCTGGGTCTTTGGGCAAAGGGGCCGGACAGTCGATCTGTCCGGACTTCGCCTGCCAATCCTGTCAAGGGAAAGGGAGTTTAGATCCCGCATAGAGTCAAACTGTGGAAAACTAATGTCCTGTAAAAGGTAAAAATAGTTTACTGCACTAGCATGACGCTGCATGCTGAATCCGCGGTCCTCGGAAGCGGATGAGGGAGCCTCGGCGCCTTTGAATAGCACCTTCCAGGCGTCTTCGTACGTTGTGTCAAAGAGCCTGCTCAGGGTTTGGTGCTGCGCCGGGTCGAACTCCCACAGATTGAAATCCCGTTGTTGACACGGGAGGATCCGGCGGACGAGCATAACCTGGACTACATTGACAAGCTTGAGCTGCTTGTTCACCAGGGTTTGGATGCATTTTTGCAGTCCGGTTACCTCTCCTTTGTTGCCCCATGACAGGCCCGTCTCTTTCCAAGACGTGAGCCGCGTAGGGGGTCCGGACCGGAACTCGGGGGCTGCGACCCACTCAAGGTCGCGCGGCTCGGTGATGTAAAACCACCCCGATTGCCACCCCTTCAGGGTCTCCACAAAGGAGCCCTCGAGCCATAGGACGTTGGCTATCTTTCCCGCCATGGCACCTCCGCACTCCGCCCGGTTGCCGCGCACCACCTTCGGCTTGACGTTGAAAGTCTTGAGCCATAGGCCGAAATGGGGGCGGATGGAGAGGAAAGCCTCGCACACGACGATAGACGCCGAGATATTGAGGACGAAGTTCGGGGCCAAATCGTGGAGATCTAGGCCATAGTAGAACATGAGCCCCCGGACGAATGGGTGGAGAGGAAAGCCCAGTTCGCGGAGGAAGTGGGGGAGAAACACTACCCTCTCATGCGGCCTTGGGGTGGGGAGGAGCTGCCCTTCTTTGGGAAGCCGGTGCGCGATGTCGTTAGACAAGTATCCGACTTTCCTCAGTTTTTTGACGTGTCCCTCCGTGACGGAGGAGACCATCCACTTGCCTCCCGCTCCGGACATGGCTGGAGAAGGTCGAGGTGGGAAGTGCGGACTTGGGCGCTGGAGCTCCAGTGCGCGGAAGATGGATAGGCAAATGAGGAAGAAGGCGTAGGTAAAAAGGTGGATACTTATCCCCTTATATGGGCGGATGCGGCTATGCGTCCCCACCAGCCTGGTAAAACTCGCTTATCTCCCAAGCGCCGTAATCAAGGGTGCGGTTGGGTTACCCACGTCCGTATTGATGAGAATCCCGTAAATAAGGGGACACGATCTCTGCTTTCACAAGACGTGCCAAGGAAACCGCCTCGCGAAATGCGCTGAGGTGGGGGAGTAAAAACGATCCGAATAAAGACTTGGCCGTGGTGTGCTATCACGCTACGGAATACGTCAGCAGATTAGATTTGTGTAAATATTATTCTCTCTATGGCAATATGTGGAAACTTATTTTGCAGAGCCGGACACTATCCTTAGTGTTCAAAATCTTCTATGAAGTATTTGGAGGAGGAACCCCCCTTGCAATGTCGAAGACAATCTGCGCGCCGGACTCGTCGTCATTGAAGCCTGGTTCAGGGGCTACTGAGGGAGTCCTGGATTAGGGGGTGTCCGGATAGCCGGACTATACCTTCAGCCGGACTCCAGGACTATGAAGATACAAGATTAAAGACTTCGTCCCGTGTCCGGAAGGGACTTTCCTTGGCGTGGAAGGCAAGCTTGGCGATACGGATATGTAGATCTCCAACCACTGTAACCGACTCTGTGTAACCATAACCCTCTCCGGTTTCTATATAAACCGGAGGGTTTTAGTCCGTAGGACAACACATAACAATCATACCATAGGCTAGCTTCTAGGGTTTAGCCTCCTTGATCTCGTGGTAGATCTACTCTTGTACTACCCATATCATCAATATTAATCAAGCAGGACGTAGGGTTTTACCTTCATCAAGAGGGCCCGAACCTGGGTAGAACTTCGTGTCCCTTGTCTCCTGTTACCATCCGCCTAGACGGACAGTTCGGGACACCCTACCCTGTTTTTTAAAACTATGCCACAATAACCATGGGCTAATATTTACTGTAGTGACTGTGGGCCTCCTACGGGCCGTAGAAACAGTGGGCCTTCTACGAGCCGTAGAAACAATGGGCCTTCTATGGGCCGTAGAAACAATGGGCCTTCTACGGGCCGTAGAAACAACGGGCCTTCTATGGGCCGTATCATCAATGGGCCTTATACAGAATGTATGATCGATTGGACAAACATGGGCCAATAACAGGCCGCATTATGGCCGTAAACGGGCTAGACTTGGAATCGTCCGTTCATGGGCCGACTGAGGGAGTCTAGGATTAGGGGGTATCCGGACAGCCAGACTATAACCTTTGGCCGGACTGTTGGACTATGAAGATACAAGATTGAAGACTTCGTCCCATGTCCGGATGGGACTCTCCTTGGCGTGGAAGGCAAGCTTGGCAATACGGATATGTAGATCTCCTTCCTTGTAACCGACTCTGTGTAACCCTAGCCCCCTCCGGTGTCTATATAAACCGGAGGGTTTAGTCCAGGGGACACAACAATAACAACAATCATACCATAGGCTAGCTTCTAGGGTGTAGCCTCTTTGATCTCGTGGTAGATCAAATCTTTTACTACCCATATCATCAATGTCAATAAAGAAGGAGTAGGGTTTTACCTCCATCGAGAGGGCCCGAACCTGGGTAAAAACATCGTGTCCCTTGTCTCCTGTTACCATCCGCCTAGACGCACAGTTCGGGAGCCCCTACCCGAGATCCGCCGGTTTTGACACCGACATAGGTGCTTTCATTGAGAATTCCTCTGTGTCGTCATCGTTAGGCTTGATGGCTCCTTCAATCATCGATAGCGATGCAGTCCTGGGTGAGACTTTTCTCCCCGGACAGATCTTCGTATTTGGCGGCTTCGTGCTGCGGGCCAACTCGCTTGGCCATCTGGAGCAGATCGAAAGTTATGCCCCTGGCCACCAGGTCAGGTTTGGAAGCTTAAACTAAATGGCCGACATCCGTGGAGACTTGATCTTAAACGGAATCGAGCCCCTGCCGAGTGCGCCGCACCGTCACGATGAGCATGATTTAGCTCTGCCGTCGGACAGTGTTCAGGAGATCGCACCTGCAACCACTCCGACCTTCAATTCGGAGCTAGCCGCGCCATCTGTGGACGGGCGGCTAGACCCCGCACCGGAGGCCGCAGTCTCAGCGGCTATCGAGCCGAATACCAACCTTACCCTTCACGAAAGTCGTGCCTCGAAGTTGCCGGATTCTTCTCCGGCCACGGACTCCGAACTGCCTGCGCCCTTGCCAATCGAATCCTACTGGGCGCCGATCATGGAGTTCAACTCCGCAGATATCTTTCAACACTCGCCCTTCGGCGACATACCGAACTCTCTAAGGTCTCTCTCCTTGTCAGGAGAGTCCTGGCCGGACTATGACCGGCAGGATTGGGATGCGGATGACGAAGAAATTCGCCGCCCATCCACCAACCACTTAGTAGCCACTGTCGATGATTTAACCGACATGCTAGACTTCGACTCCGAAGACATCGACGGTATGGATGATGATGCAGGAGACGAATAGGAACCACTGCCCACGGGGCACTGGACAGCCACCTCATCATATGATATATATTTATGGTGGACACACCCAAAGAAGGCAATGTCGACGGAACAGCAGGGGATGACCCCTCCAAGAAGCAACCTAAGCGCCAAAGCAAAAGCGGTGATACCGGCACAGGAGATAATAACACTCCGGACAGTGCCGAAGACAACGACAACCCCCTCCAGCAAGATTCAGCGCAGGAGGATGGAGAAGCCAGCCCTCATGAGAGAGCAGCAGACAGAGAGGTAGAGGATGATAATTACATGCCTCCCTCCGAAGACTAGGCAAGCCTCGACGACAACGAATTTATCGAGCCTGAGGATCCCGTCGGGCAAGAGCGCTTCAAGCGCCAGCTTATGGCCACGGCAAATAGCCTTAAGAAAAGGCAACAACAGCTTAGAGCTGATCAAGACTTGCTAGCTGACAGATGGACTGAAATCCTTGCGGCCGAGGAATATGAACTCGAATGCCCCTCCATGAGTTACCCAAAGCGCAGGTTGCTACACCGTTTAGAGGAGGAAGCATTAAAACCTACATCTCCAGTGTATGATGCGGCTGATCGGCCACCTCGTGGCCGCGAGAGAGAGGCATTTCAGCCAAAAGCTCAGCCCGCACCCCGACGCCACTCAAATAAAAATGCCAAGGCACGGGGAAATACGCTAGACCTGCGAGACGTATTGGAGGACAAAGCAAAGCAAGCAAGATCGATCTACGAATCACGAGGGCGCCCCACTACGAGAGACGATAACCGTCATGCCGGATACAGTAGAAGTAAATCCGGCCGCGCCGAACACAGCAGACAAAACTCATTCGAGCTACGTCATGATATAGCCCAGTACAGAGGCGCCGCACACCCACTATGCTTCATAGATGAAGTAATGAATCATCAAATCCCAGAGGGTTTCAAACCCGTGAATATCAAATCATACGATGGCACGAAAGATCCCGCGGTATGGATTGAGGACTATCTCCTTCATAACCACATGGCCCGTGGCAACGATCTACACCCCATCAAATACCTCCCACTCAAGCTTAAAGGACTAGCTCGGCATTGGCTCAACAGCTTGCCAGCAGAATCCATTGGCTATTGGGAAGATCTGGAAGCCACATTCCTTGACAACTTCTAGGGCACTTATGTGCGACCACCAGATGCAGATGACTTGAGCCATATAATACAGCAGCCAGAGGAATCGACCAGGAAATTCTGGACACGGTTCCAAACCAAGAAAAATCAAATCGTCGACTATCCGGATGCAGAGGCCCTAGCAGCTTTTAAGCACAACATCCGCGACGAGTGGCTTTCCCGGCACCTTGGCCAGGAAAAGCCGAAATCTATGGCAGCCCTCACAACACTTATGACCCGCTTTTGCGCGGGAGAGGACAGCTGGCTGGCTTGCAGCAATAACATATCAAAGAACCCTGGTACTTCGGATACCAAGGACAGCAATGGCAGGTCACGTCACAACAAACACAAGTGCCGCATCAACAGCGATAATACCGAGGATACGTCAGCCAATGCCGGATTCAGAGGCTCTAAGCCCAGTCAGCGGAGGACCGTATACTTGATCGGTTGTGTCAGATTTTGGGTTCCGGGAGACCCTTGAGGTTCGAACTCTGGGGTGCGCGCGGATATTACGCCTCCTACCTACCTGTACCCCTCTGCCTCGCAAGGATCTAAGCTATGAGAAGAACAACACAAGAGACACAGGGTTTATACTGGTTCGGGCCACCGATGTGGTGTAATACCCTACTCCAGTGTGATGGTGTGGTGGATTGACTCTTGGGCTGATGATGATGAACAATACAAGGAAGAACAGCGTCGCGAGGGTCTGTTCTTGGCCGGGGCGATGAACTACTTAGGAGGAGTTCAGTCGCCCTTCTCTCTCTCTCTCTGATTGATTCTATGGATCCTAGCTCCTTTTCCCTCTCTTTTCTACCCTGGGGGTGGCTAGTCCTATTTATAGGCAAAGGCCCTGGGCCTCTTCCCAAGTATTCAGCGGGAAGGGTGCCAACAATTGGCCATTTTGAAGGGGAACATCTGGTACACTTATCCTAACTAAAGTTGGTCCTCGCCTGCCAAAGGCTCTGGTGGTGACGCTGGCTTGGTCTTGGTCTCGTTGCACCGAAACGGGTGCCTTTGCTTGATGCTCTCGCCTGCTCTTTCTCCCTTTGCACCAAAGAGGAAAGGAGGACACTGCGCGGGCTGGCGCCTGCCTGGCACCCTCGGTCGTCATGGCTTGCGTCACGGGCACCTCGTGAGGTACCCCGCCTTGATCTCTCCGCCTCCTCGCGAGCCAGCCTGATGAGGCCGTGCCTGAGGAAGCTCCGTGTCGTCCGCCCCATGAGGCTTGGCCCCTTGCATGGGTCTTGGGTCTGTGTTGATGAAGATGGGCCATGCTGGGCACCCTTTGAGCCACGCCGCAGGCCGCAGGCAGGCAAGTCTGGGGACCCCCGTTCCCAGAACGCCGACAGTAGCCCCCGGGCCCAAGGCGCGCCCGAACTTGGCCGTGCAGGGAGGCGAAAGGGCAAGGGCGAACCGCCGCGGGCCCTAACAGCCTGCGACCTTGGGCACCGCGTTGCGGTTGATTGGACGTGGGCGTCTCTGCAACTGCGTGAGTTGATAAAGTAGCGGCATCTGCCCAGGCTTTGCTTTTTTCGCTTCCTCCAGTTGCTGCTCAGATCCTCTTTCTTGCGCCTCTCCTTCCTTCCTAGAAATTTCCAAATCTACTTCGACCACGTGACCTAGGAAGCCATGGCGCCTCGTCAGTCCCCGACCGGAGCTTGGTTCTCGCCTGCCCTGGAGTCGCCAAACGTGTCGGAGGCGAGCCTCGCCCGGTTGCGCCAGATGGCGGCGGCGCAGGGCATCGACGGGGCGAAGGTGTTCAGGGCCGGCTCCGCCACCCCTGAGGGTCGAGGGAGCACCTTTTATCCGCTCTTTGTAAGCTCCATTGCTGCTGGTCTAGTTCCTCCGTTCTCCGAGTTCTTCCTCTCTGTCCTCCGCCATTACAAGCTACAGGCTCTGCATCTCCATCCCAACTCCGTCCTTCTCCTGGCAATCTTCGCCTATTACTGCGAGGCTCACGTAGGGGTGCAGCCCTCGGTGGCCTCCGTATGTGTACGGGCATAGCCACTCCTCGGCAGTGTCGTCAGCCAGGGCAGAGCATGGTGCTTCCACTGGTACGTGGGAGGGGGCTCACCTGCGGGAGGAGCCCCCGGGGCGTGTACAGCCACGCCCTGACACGTGGCTGGCACGGTAGGGCCTGGTGAGGTGTATCTAGGCACCCGTGAGCCAGCGCGGGACTCACGAGGCCCTACCTCTAGGCGGGTTGCGCCTGGCACTGGGCCTTATCTTGTTATGTGTTCCTGCAAATTGGGTTAGATGCCTGCACTCTACGTCCTCTGGTCCCGGCCCTCGAGCTGGTCTCAGCCGTCGTAGGTATGCCAGGGCGCGATGCCGCGGACAAGGCTAGAGGGTGAGGGCTGGAGAGCCGGTAAGAGCCCTGAGTCACGATGCTCAGGTACCCCCCCCTTTAACGCGCAAGTGGTCGAAATGGAGAAGAAGAGGTGCCGTGGACCGGCATCAAATAATCAAGCATGGTGGGTTGAATGCATAGCCGGAAATAAACGCTAAAGGGATACATGCCGCTGGGTCTGACCCGAGCGACTTGGGGATGATGCAGCCCGAGGGGCGCCCCCAACAAAGTAAGCTAACAACATGGAATAAAAAGGGGTACATGCCGCAGGGATGGACCCATGCGGCCTGGGAATAATGCATCCCTGGGGGGCGCTCCCAGCTGGAAACAAAACTTGAAAGAGGTCACCTGATGATGTTGAGGACGGAGCAGTGTTGGTGCAGCAGACTCGGTGGGCTGCGGAAGCCGTTCCTCATGAGCCCCCAGGCCCTGGGGCCTCGGGAGGTTCTGGAGGCGCTGGGGGCTCCTCGCGGACCATCTCCATCTCCGCCAGGGCTGCAGAACGCCTGGCCTCTTGAGCTTCCATGATGCCCCTCATGAGGCGCTGGTACGTGGCAGCCGTGTTCGCCAAGTCGTAAGGCATGCGAACGTGGCTGTGGGTTGGACCTTCGCAGTGCCCCACTCGCGAGGGCCAGAGGCGCTCCAGCGAGGCGACTCGATTGAGCCCTGGTATGTCGATCCTGTCGGATTTCGGGTTCCGGCAGACCCTTGAGGTTCGAACTCTGGGGTGGGCGCGAAGACTTCGCCCTCTACCTCTCCGTCTCGCAAAGATCTAAACTATAGAAAGTACAGCACAAGAGACACAAGGTTTATACTAGTTCGGGCCACCATTGTGGTGTAATACCCTACTCTAGTTTGTGGTGGGTGGATTGCCTCTTGGGCTGATGATGATAAACAATACAAGGAAGAACAGCCTCGCGAGGGTCTGCTCTTAGCAAGGACAATGAACTGCTAGGAGGAGTTAGGCCTCCCTTCTCTCTCTCTCTTTGTTGCCTAAGTCTTTCTAACTGGTTACCTGATGATCCGATCCCCTTACCCTGGGGGTGGCTAGTCCTATTTATAGGCAAAGGCCCTGCCTCTTCCCAAATATTGAGCGGGAAGGGCGCCAACAATTGGCCGTTTTGAAGGGGAACATGTGGTACGCTTATCCTGACTAAAGTTGGTCCTCGCCTGCCAAAGGCTCTGTGGTGACGCTGTTCTGGGCTCCACTATGACCTCCTTCCCACCGTTGGACTGGTCTTGGTCTCATTGCACCGAAATGGATGCCTTTGCTTGATCCTTCTCGCCTGCGCTTGCCCCCTTTGCACCAAAGAGGAAAGAGAGACACTGCGCGGGCTGGCGCCCGCCTGGCACCCTTGGTCGTCATGGCTTGCATCATGGGAACCTCATGAGGTACCGCGCCTTGATCTCTCCGCCTCCTCGTGAGCCAGCCTGACGAGGCCGCGCCTGAGGAAGCCTTGTGTCATCCGCCCCGCGAGGCTTAGCCCCTCGCGAGGGTCTTGAGTCTCGTGTTGATGAAGATGGGACATGCTGGGCCCCCTTTAAGCCACGCTGCAGGCAGGCAAGTCTGGGGACCCCCGTTCCAAGAACACCGACAGTAGCCCCCGAGCCCAAGGCGCGCCCGGACTTGGCCGTGCTGAGAGGCGAAAGGGCAAGGGCGAAGCGCCGCGGGCCCTAGCAGCCTGCGGCCTGGAGCGCCGCGTGGCGGTTGATTGGATGTGAGTGCTTCAGCAACCGCGCAGGTTATTAAAGGAGCGGCATCTGCCCAGGCTTTGCTCTTCTGTTTCTCCGGTTGCTGCTCAGATCCCCTTTCTCGCGCCTCTCCTCTCTTCCTCCGAGTTTCCAGATCTGCCTCATCTGCTTGACCTAGGCAGCCATGGCGCCTCGTCAGTCTCCGGCCGAGGCTTGGTACTCGCCTGCTCTAGACTCGCCGAGCGTGTTGGAGGTGGGTTTTGCCCGGCTGTGCCGGATGGCGGCGGCGCAGGGCATCGATGGGGCGCAGGTGTTCAAGGCCGGCTCCGCCACCCCTGAGGGCCGAGGGAGCGCCTTTTACCCTCTCTTCGTAAGCTCCATTGCTGCTGGCCTGGTGCCTCCCTTCTCCAAGTTCTTCTTCTTTGTCCTCCGCCATTACAACTTACAGGCTCTGCATCTCCACCCCAACTCCGTCCTTCTCCTTGCGTTCTTTGCTTACTATTGCGAGGCTCACGTGGGGGTGCAACCCTCAGTGGCCTTGCTGCGTCACTACTTCTCCCTCCGGGTCACTCGCGGTTCTCCTTCCGCGTGTGCGAGCTTCGTCGCGTATGGCGGCACCATTGCCATTTCGAAGCCCGGGAAGAGGATCGAGGGCTTCAGGAGCAAGTGGGTCTTGGTAGATGCCGGGCGCATCCACCCTCGTCTGATCTTGCCCGCGGAGCAGCCCGCGAGCTCCAGCGACTGGTGCCGGGCGGAGCTCACAGACCCCCGCGCGAAACCGGAGTTGGAGAAGATGGACGCGGACCTGAGGCTTGTCAGTTTGGCGGCGGCGAAGCTGACCGGCGCGTCGCTGCTGAGGGAGTTCCTGGAGCACCAGCTGGCTCCACTCCGGCAGTACTCACCTCCGATGTGGAGGCCTCACCCGAGCCCCGCGGCCTTGGGCGACGAAGATTTGGCCGCGGTCCTCCAATCTCTGGTCAGGGGCGAGGTGGCAAGGTTGGAGGGCGCGCCTGCGCCATTGTTCCTTCGCGATGACTAGGAGCAGGTGGTGGAGTCCATGCCCGTCTTCAACGGGGACGGGCCCGTGCCCGTAGCGGCTCGCGAGGGGCTGGTGGACGTGTCCTCCGGCGACTCCGGCGAAGAGGAGGACGAAGATGAGCGAGAGAAGAGGCCTGACTCCGAGGCGACCGACGGAGAGTCAAGGGCTCCCATCCCCCGGCGCAGGTCCCGCACTCTCCGCCTTTCTTCGAGTGATGATGACGAGGATGGAGACGAGCAGGTCGGCAGGAGCTTGCCCCTGATCCCGAAGAAGGACAGGACCGGGCTGATCTCCCGCGGGTCTGCCCCTGCCTCGAGGCATCCTGCAGACGCGCCTTCTGCTTCCGAGGTTGACCCTTCCAGACGGCTGTCGAGCTTCAAGTTTGGTCGGAGGCTATCCTAGCTCACCGGCGACGACCCGTAAGTGCTTGATCCTTGTCTTTATTTCTTGTTCCGCTACCGAGGCTTGACGTTCGCATCTCTTGAATAGGTTGGCCCCCGCGGCGAACAAGCCAAAGGGGGCTCCTGAGGCTCCATCCGCGGCAGCGCCTCCGCCTGCGGGGGACGGTGACTGCGACGCACGGGCCTCTCCTGCTCGTTCGCCTTCGCAAGGCCTGGCTGAGCTGGCTGGGGCGAGCTCAGCCCCCATGGCCCAAGTGACTCCTGAGGTGCCTTTGCCTGCTGCCGCCACCAGGACCATCGGGGCGCAGCAGACCCCGCCTCGGGATGTTGTGGTCTCGCCGCCGCTACCTTCTCCTCCTGTTCCACCGACTGCTGTTTCTCCAACTCCTCCTGCCGTCCTGGAGCGTGCTGCTGCTGGACTGGACCAGCTATGGCAGGATCTTCTTGGCGCCGACCCTCGCCTGGTGGTCGGACGCCTGGAGCTGGCTTCGGGATGGATTTGCTCCGACGCCTCGATTCGGGCGGCGCTGGTTCAGGCCTCGACGGCCTGCGATGAAGAGAGGGAGGCCGTCCTCGAGGCGAAGGCTGCTCGAGACGCAGCCCTGGGGGAGGTGGTTGAAGTCCGTGATTGTTGCAAGGCACTGGAGGACGAGCTGCAAGGTCTGCGCGACCAGCTCGCGGAAGGGGCCCGTCTTCGCCAAGAGCAAGAACAAGGCGTGAAGGCTCGCGAGGCGGCCATCGAGGGCCGGGAGGCCAAGCTCAAGAAGCGCCGCGACCGTCTAGGCGCGCTGAAGAAGGAGCTAGAGGCGACGAAGGCTGAGCTGGACGGCAAAGCCCGGGTTCTTGCCGAGGATCGCGTGGCCTTCGCGGATATGGAGAAGAAGGCTCGTTCCTCGCTGAAGATGCTTTACGAGAGCGGCCTGGAGAGCCTGCTGGCCGGCGCCGAGGACGGCCCCGCCCAGCTGCTTCCCTTCCTAGTTCGTGCCCTTGAGGATGTCGTCCTTGGCCTTGGCCCCACGGCTGAGGCCGAGGCGCGTGTCCTATCTTCTGCAGCGCTGACGCGTGTCTTCGCCCACATCTACCTTCGCAACCCCAATGCCGACCTCGACAGCCTGTTGGAGCCGGTAAGCGGCGAGGGTGCTACTACCGCTTCCGAGGCCGTGAAGGGTCGCGGAGAGGCTCTGCTGGGGAAGTTCCAGGCCTTCAATACCAAGCCGAAGCAAGGCGCTGCCGGCCCCGCTGCTCCACAAGGCGAAGCCACTCCGCACTGCTCCGCCGCCGACAAGTGACTCCGCTCCTGCTCCTGTCTTGCCTTTGATCCCTGCACACGTATCATGCCTCGGGGAGGTGTTTAAACTTGCGTTTGGTATTGAGACGATAGTATGGACTGTAATATTTGCTTTTAAATTCCTTGAATTTTCTGATTTTCCTCCCTACTTGCTTGTGTTCTATGCCAGCGGAGCCCGGCCTCGCGCGTACCTCACCCAGCATTAGCCCCGACCGGAAACCAGGACGGGACCAAAGGAGTGAGGGGATACGTGACAAGTTAGGCTCCTGAGTCACGACGCTCAGGAGTCCCCCTTGGCGCACGAACAAGTAGGGAGGTGTGATGTGGGTGGATCTTCCATTCTACGTCTGCAGAGCCCGGCCCCGCGCGTACCTCACCCAGCGCTAGCCTTTCGGAACTAGGAAGTCAGGGGCTACGAGACCACTTAGGCTCCTGAGTCGCGATGCTTAGGAGTCCCCCTTGACGCGCGAACAACAAATTGTAGGTGGTTGTGCCTTTCTACGTCTGCAGAGCCCGACCCCGCGTGTACCTCACCCAGCGCTAGCCTTTCGGAACTAGGGAGTGAGGGGCTACGGGACCAGTTAGGCTCCTGAGTCGCGATGCTCAGGAGTCCCCCTTGACGCGCGAACGACCTTCATACCTTGGCTCCGCTCGGGGAGAGACGCGTGACGAACCAGGCCCGAGGGGCCTGGCTGGGTGGCGTATGTCTTGGCGTGACCCAGGCGCAGCCCCTGTGCCTAGCCCCCTCGCGCAGCGCTCTCGAGGGGAGGCGTTGCGATGAGGCCAGACACTGAGCTCTGGGCTCCCTGAGGTTGATGCGGCCCGGGGGCCACCCTCAGTTGTTTATCACCAGCGCGGAGCATAGCGCTTCCGTATGTGTACGGGCATAGACGCTCCTCGATAGTGTCGTCAGCCAGCGCGGAGCATGGTGCTTCCACTGGTACGTGGGAGGGGGCTCCCCTCCGGGGGGAGCCCCCGGGGCATGTACAACCCCGCCCTGACACATGGCCGGCACGGTAGGGCTAGGTGAGGTGTATATGGGCACCCGTGAGCCAGCGCGGGACTCACGGGGCCCTACCTCTAGGCCGGTTGCGCCTGGCACTGGGCCTTATCTTGTGATGTGCTCTTGCAAATTTGGTCAGATGCCGGCACTCTACGTCCTCGGGTCCCGGCCCTCGAGCTTGTCTCAGCCGTCGCTGGTATGCCAGGTCGCGATGCCGTGGACAAGGCCAGAACGTGAGGGCTGGAGAGCTAGTAAGAGCCCTGAGTCGCGATGCTCAGGCACCCCCCTTTAACGTGCAAGTGGTCGACATTGAGAAGAAGAGGTGCCGTGGACAGGCATCAAGTAATCAAGCATGATGGGCGAATGCATAACCGGAAATAAACGCAAAGGAGATACATGCCGCTGGGCCTGGCCCGAGCGACTTGGGGATGATGCAGCCCGAGGGGCGCCCCCAACAAAGCAAGCTAACAACCTGAAATAAAAGGGATACACGCCATAGGGACGGACCCACGCGGCCTGGGAATAATGCAGCTCTGGGTGAGCGTTGCCAGTTGGAAACGAAACTCGAAAGACGTCACCTGAAGATGTCGAGGACGAAGTGGTGTTGGTGCAGCAGACTCGGTGGGCTGCGGGAGCCGATCCTCACGAGCCCCAGGCCCAGGGGCCTCGGGAGGCTCCGGAGGCACTGGTGGCTCCTCGCGAATCATCTCCATCTCCGCCAAGGCTGCGGAACGCCTGTCTTCCTGAGCCTCCATGATGCCCCTCGTGAGGCGCTGGTACGTAGAAGCCGCGCCCGGCAAGCCATAAGGTATGCGAACGTAGCTGTGGGGTGGACCTTCACAGTGCCCCACTTGCGAGGGCCAAAGGCGCTCCATCGTGGCGCCTGATTGAGCCCTGGCACGTCGATGCAGACGCGCAGCCCACCATCCTCGCCTGGATGGGGGGCTACTGCCGATAGACGGCGGCAACCTCTCATGATTCTTGACTCCTGTAGTTCTTGAACGGCCTTGTTGACGAACTCCTGCTGGTCTGACCTTCCTTGCCTTGCTCCTTCTTGAGGGAAGCGTGCTTCGAAACATGCCTCCATGTGGTGCCCAAGCGCCTCCCTCGTGACCTCGGCCAGGTCGGTGGCCCTCCAGGGGAGAGCCCCCGAGCCCTGCTTAAGGAGGCGCCGGGTGCGCTTTCCTATGTGATGAAAGGAGGTTCTCCTTAGGCAGATGCGGGCCCTGAGGGGCCTGCCTCCTGAGGGGTCGGTCCAGACGATGCCTTCTTCTTGGGGGTGGTCTCGGGAAGCTTCCTGCTTCCGCGGTCCGGGTCTTCCAGTGACGCGGCCTGAAAGGCTCGCTCCAGGGAACACACTGCATCCTTCTCTTCACATGGCACTGTAATGACTCCGCCACTTCCTGGCATCTTGAGGATGTTGTAGCCATGGTGAGTTGCGGCCATGAACTTGGCCAGCGCCAGGTACCCGAGGATAGCGTTGTACGGCAGGCGGATGTGGGCGACGTCTAAGTCAATGAGCTCGGTGCGGTAGTTGTTGCGTGCCCCGAAGGTGACAGGGAGGCGGACCTGCCCAATCGGGACCGTGGAGCCGTCGGTGACTCCGGAGAAAGGCTTGGTTGGCTGAAGCTGGTCATAGGGGACCTGGAGATTGTTGAACGTTTCCACGGACAGGACGTGGAGCCCTACCCCACCATCGATGAGGGTCCTAGTGACCAGTATGTTGCTGATGACTGGGGAGCAAAGCATCGGGAGGACTCCGGCTATGGCCGCGCACTTGAGCTGATCCGCTGAGCTAAACGTGATGGCGCACGCCGACCACCTGAGAGGGCGCATTGCTTCGAGCTTGGGGAGGACTGCATTCACTTCGCGGGCAAACTGCTTGAAGATGCATTGGGAGGCTGGGGCTTGAGCTCCGCCCAGGATGCAGGCGATTGCGCGTGGCTCCTGGAAGCCCCCAGCCCCCTCATCTTGATGGCGGTCCTCGTTCCTCCTTGGCTGAGGCGGCAGTGGAGGAAGGCCTGCGTTGCCTTGTGGGTGATCCTCACGAGGCTGATCCCGCCAGTCCCCCTCGCGAGGCAGGTCCCTCCCGCGGTCCTCACGAGGTTGATCACGCCACCCTTGGCGCGGACCGCGGTCTTCCTAGCGTCCTGCGTTTCTTCCTCCTCCACAGCCGTAGCCCCGGTCAGCACGGTCAGGACGACGGCCGATCCTTCCTTCTCGCATGGCGCGGAGTTCCTGGCATTCGTTGGTGTTGTGGGTGTGGAGGTCGTGGTACACACAGTACCGGCTGCCCCTGGAGGATTCAGGCAGATCCTTGGCCCGCTTGGTGTCCGGTTCTGCCGCGAGCACGGCAGCCCCCTTGCACTTCACGTCCTTGGCCTTGGGCTTCTTCTCTTCTGGGTCCGCGGCAGGCAGCTCGAGGAGGGAGGGACGTCCTTCCTCAGCCCTGGCGCACTTCCAGGGAGGTGCACAGGTCTTCATGCATCGCCAGCTCCTCCTTCATCTTGACGTCGCGCACACCGTCGGAGAAGGCTGAGATGATGGCCTCCTCGGACACCTTGGGGATCTTGAGGCGCGCACTGTTGAAGCGCTGGATGTACTTTTGCAGGGTCTCTCCGGGTTGTTGCTTGATGCGGCGCATGTCGCTCACGGCAGGTGGCCGGTCGCGAGTACCTTGGAAGTTGGCGATGAAGCAAGCGCGCATCTGGTCCCAGGAAGAGATTGTTCCTGGAGCCAGATTTAGGAGCCAGGTGCGGGTTCCTTCCTTGAGCGCCATGGGGAACCAGTTCGCCATGACCTTTTCATCCCCGCTGGCAGCTTCGATGCCCAGCTCATAGAGCTGGAGGAACTCTGCAGGGTCGGTCGTGCTGTCGTAGCGAGGAGGCAGGTCTGGGTTGAACTTACCGGGCCACGCGACACTACGCAGCTCGGTGGTGTAGGCACGGCAGCCTGCGGTGGCCACGGGAGGCTTTGGTTGAGGGAGAGCTTGGTCTTGCGGGTCCCCATGCACTGCGGCTAGGAGCAGCGCGGGGTCTTGACACGCGGGAGCGGGAGCAGGGTCGCGACGTGCCGGAGCAGGGAGCGCCCGGGCCGCTTCTTGCGGACGAGGGACTTCTTCGCAGCTCCGCTCTTGATACGCCGGCGCATGACGAGGCGGGTTCCGGCCAGGGGCCGCGCGCTTTGGAGCCATCATGTCTTCTTGAAGAGGAGGCGGCTGGTACGCCCCCGGAGCTTCGTTGCCCGCGCGGGGCGGGGTGCGACACATCGGAACAGACGGCGCGGGAGAGCCCCCTGCGGCATGGACGAGCTCGGCGACGCGGTCAAGCCACTCTTCGTAGACGTCGTCGACGGGACGGTAGTGCAGGAGCTCGTTCGCCGCGATGAGCGCAGCTCGAGCCTCCAAGGGTGCGTGGAAAGCGCGGGACGAAGAACCAGCTGGTGTGAGCGATGGAGTGGCGGTGCGGCCGTCTTGTCACACAGACGGGTGCTGAGACGATGCCTGCTGCTCGTTCCCCGCCGGGCCGGTGGCGGCATTGACGGGGAACGACGAGGATGCCCGCCGACGGGAGCCGTCTGGGTGACGCGGGAAGCGATGGCGGCCCGGCGCTCGGCGCGGGCCCGACGTGCGTCGTACATTGGCGCGACGGTCGGAGGAGAGCGGAGCGGTGGGAGACAAATTCCGGCGCACCCCTTCCTAGCGCGCCAAATGTCGGATTTCGGGTTCCGGCAGACCCTTGAGGTTCGAACTCTGGGGTGCGCGCGGAGACTTCGACCCCTACCTCTCCGTCGCGCAAAGATCTAAACTACAGAAAGAACAACACAAGAGACACAAGGTTTATACTAGTTCGGGCCACCGTTGTGGTGTAATACCCTACTCTAGTTTGTGGTGGGTGGATTGCCTCTTGGGCTGATGATGAAGAACAGTACAAGGAAGAACAGCCTCGCGAGGGTCTGTTCTTGGCTAGGGATGAACTGCTAGGGGGAGTTTGATCGCCCTTCTCTCTCTCTCTTTGGATGCCTCTTTGCTGGCTGCCTGTACTGGTTTCTTGGTACTCGATCTGATTGCCTCTAGATACTGAATCAGGTGCCTCTACCCTGGGGGTGGCTAGTCCTATTTATAGGCAAAGGCCCTGTGCCTCTTCCAAATATTGAGCGGGAAGGGCGCCAACAATTGGCCAATTTGAAGGGGAACATCTGGTACACTTATCCTGACTAAAGTTGGTCTTCGCCTGACAAAGGCCCTGTGGTGACGCCTTCCTGGGCTCCATGGTGACCTCCTTCCCACCGTTGGACTGGTCTTGGTCTCGTTGCAACGAAATGGGTGCCTTTGCTCGATCCTCTCGCCCGCGCTTGCCCCCTTTGCACCAAAGAGGAAAGGGAGACGCTGCGCGGGCTGGCGCCCACCTGGCACCCTTGGTCGTCATGGCTTGCGTCATGGGCACCTCGTGAGGTACCCGCCTTGATCTCTCCGCCTCCTCGCGGGCCAGCCTAAGGATACACGCCGCAGGGCCCCCATTTGAGCCACGCCGCAGGCCGTAGGCAGGCAAGTCTAGGGACTCCCGTTCCCAGAACACCGACATCGTCCCAGGAGGAGATCGTGCCTGGGGCCAGGTTCAGGAGCCAGGTGTGGGCCCCGTCCTTGAGCTCCAATGGAAACCAGTTCGCCATGACCTTCTCATCTCTGTTGGCAGCTACGACACCCAGCTCATAGAGCTGGAGGAACTCCGCAGGGTCGGCCGTGCCGTCGTAACGAGGAGGCAGGTCTGGCTTGAACTTGCCGGGCCACGCGACGCTGCGTAGCTCGGTGATGAAGGCACGGCAGCCCGCCGTGGCCATGGGAGGCCTTGGGTGACGGAGAGCTTGGTCTCGCAGGTCCCCACGCGCCGCAGTTGGGAGCAGCGTGGGGTCTTGATGTGCGGGAGCAGGAGCATGGCCGCGACATGCTGGAGCAGGGAGCGCCCAGGTAGCTTCTTGCGGGCGAGGGACTTCTTGGCAGCTCTGCTCTTGCCGCGCTGGCGCCTTGCGGAGCGGGTTCCGCCCAGGGGCCACGCGCCTTGCAGCTAGGGCGTCTTCTTGGTGAGGAGGTGTCTTGGGCGCCCCCGAAGCTTCGTCGCCTGTGCGGGGCGGGGTGCGGTGCAGTGGAACAGACGGCGCAGGAGAGCCCCCAGCGGCGCGGACGAGCTCGGCGACGCGGTCGAGCCACTCTTCGTAGACATCATCGACGGGACGGTAGCGCAGGAGTTCGTTTGCCGCGATGAGCGCAGCTCGAGCCTCCATGGGTGCATGGAGCGCGCGGGACGAAGAACCAGCTGGGGTGAGCGAGGGAGTAGCGGTGCGGCCATCTTGCCGCACGGACGGATGCTGAGACGACGCTTGCTGCTCGTTCCCCGCCGTGCCAGTGGTGGCGTTGATGGCAGGCGACGGGGAACGGCGCGGACGCCCGCCGACAGGGGCCGTCTGGGTGACGTGGGAAGCGAGAGCGGCTCGACGCTCGGCGCGGGCCCGACGAGCGTCAGACATGGACACGATGGTCGGAGGAGAAACGGGAGGTGGAAGACGAATTCCGGCGCACCCCTACCTGGCGAGCCAAATGTCGGATTTCGGGTTCCGGCAGACCCTTGAGGTTCTAACTCTGGGGTGCGCGCGGAGATTACGCCTCCTACCTACCTGTACCCCTCCGCCTCGCAAGGATCTAAGCTACGGGAGGAACAACACAAGAGACACAGGGTTTATACTGGTTCGAGCCACCGATGTGGTGTAATACCCTACTCAAGTGTGGTGGTGTGGTGGATTGCCTCTTGGGCTGATGATGATGAACAATACAAGGAAGAACAGCCTCGCGAGGGACTGTTCTTGGCCGGGGCGATGAACTACTTAGCAGGAGTTCAGTCGCCCTTCTCTCTCTCTCTGATTGATTCTCTGGATCCTAGCTCCTTTTCCCTCTCTTTTCTACCTTGGAGGTGGCTAGTCCTATTTATAGGCAAAGGCCCTGGGCCTCTTCCCAAATATTGAGAGGGAAGGGCGCCAACAATTGGCCATTTTGAAGGGGAACATCTGGTACACTTATCCTGACTAAAGTTGGTCCTCGCCTACCAAAGGCTCTGGTGGTGACACTGGCTTGGGCTCCACAATGACTTCCTTCCTTCCGTTGGACTGGTCTTGGTCTCGTTGCACCGAAACGGGTGCCTTTGCTTGATGCTCTCGCCTGCGCTTGCTCCCTTTTCACCAAAGAGGAAAGGAGGACACTGCGTGGGCGGGCGCCCGCCTGGCGCCCTCGATCGTCATGGCTTGCATCACGGGCACCTCGTGAGGTACCCCACCTTGATCTCTCCGCCTCCTCGCGAGCCAGCCTGATGAGGCCGTGCCTAAGGAAGCTCCGTGTCGTCCGCCCTGCGAGGCTTGGCACCTCGCGAGGGTCTTGGGTCTGTGTTGATGAAGATGGGCCGTGCTGGGGCCCCTTTGAGCCACGCCGCAGGCCGCAGACTGGCAAGTCTGGGGACCCCCGTTCCCAGAACGCCGACAGGATCTGCCAAATACACAACACCCCCGACAAGCCAGCCAACCACACCAACTGGAATTGTTGGATGTTCAAGCAGTCCGGCGCAAGTTAAATGCCGAGCACAAGGACAAGGGGCTACATAGCGATGACGAGGTGGAGCCCCGGCCGTCGAACACCGGAGGACAGAAGAGATTCCCCCCACAAGTGCGGACTGCGAACATGATATACGCAACCCACATCCCCAAGAGAGAGCGGAAGCGTACGCTAAGGGACGTATATGCGTTGGAACCAGTCGCCCCAAAGTTCACCCCATGGTCCTTCTGCCCGATCACTTTCGATCGCAGGGAGCATCCCACTAGTATCCGTCATGGCGGATTCGCCGCATTGGTCTTAGACCCAATCATCGACGTATTTCACCTCACTCGAGTCCTTATGGACGGCGGGAGCAGCCTGAACCTGCTTTACCAGGACACAGTGCGCAAAATGGGTATAGATCCCTCAAGGATTAAACCCACAAAAACGACCTTTAAAGGCATCATACCAGGTGTAGAGGCCCATTGCACAGGCTCAGTCACACTAGAAGTGGTCTTCGTATCCCCAGATAATTTTCGAAGTGAGGAGTTAGTCTTCGATATAGTCTCGTTCCGCAGTGGCTATCATGCACTGCTCGGGCGAACCGCATTCGCAAAATTCAATGCGGTGCCGCACTATGCTTACCTTAAGCTCAAGATGCCATGACGTCGGGGGGTCATCACAGTCAATGGAAACACAGAGCGCTCTCTCTGAACGGAGGAGCACACTGCAGCCCTCGCAGCGGAAGCACAAAGAAGCCTCTTAAGGCAATTCTCCAGTCCGGAGATCAAACGCCCGGACACCATCAAGCGCGCCACAAGTAATCTACAACCAGACCACCTGGCACGTTTCGAGCAAGCGTAGTAATGTGGCCCCTACCCCAGCCTCAGCCAAATGGCGAAATCCGTTCCACGCGTACATAACTACGCATTGAAAATACCATGGGCATAGGGGTTGGGGCACGACTATGGCACGCCCCACAACGTGGCTCAACCGCACTAGGGGGCTTCCTACTCTGTCATTTTTTCTCTCTTTCAGGACTTTACGCTCTCGAAGCCTTGTCCGGCAGTATAATCGCCGAACAAATGATACAACAACCAGGGAGGCAAAAAGCTATGTCGCACCATGGAACTCCCAGGTGGTCTCTATAACGAGCGAAATACCTACTTTAAATACCATTCCGCAGATTGCCCCTGGAGGGGACATGTCAAATAGTCCCATTTTTTGGATTACCGCACTACTTGTATCGTTCTGCTTTAATGCACACTTTTTGAATAAATAATGCATAACAATAGTCTATTACTGCATTCTCTATTCCTTCTTTTTTTGTTCATTCATAACATCCAGCACCCGTACACTCTGGTACGGCTAATATGCCAGGGCTTAAGGACCCCATAATACGGTGTGAGAAGTCCGAATACTTTCGAAAGTGCGGTACCCCAAACTTATAGCATTATATGCATCAGCTCCGAGTCATGTCTTTGGTCAAATGTTGGGTTTGCCCGGCTCCCATGTTTTTGTGCCTTACGTTCCGCTATATCGGCTAAGGTAGCACTGGGAGAACTACTGCGATTGTGCCCCGGTTCAGTTGGGCTAAGCACCTCAGTAGAGAAAGCTAAAACTGACTGTCATGACAAGGCGAGAGCTGGTCGCTGTTCGAGAGGTCTCGAGTCCTTAAAGACATACGCCGCTTAGGGCGAGGAGTCGGCTTTGTCCGTCTTAGGCGTGTATGGCGCCCCGAACTCGGTCTTCCGAATACTAGGGGCTTCGCCGAAATTTAAATTTCTAGACTTCTATGGCTAAGTGAGAGTGATAAAGCATTATAGTCTGATTGCCTTGTTCGCTGCGCTGAGCACCTCCCTCGAAGGACCCAAGAATGGGAAAAAGAGTGCACATATTTATCCCGAACAACCCAGCACTCATGGCATGGGGGCAGAAGCCGACGACTAGCCATCTCTCAGATTTGACAAACAGCCGCACAGAAGGTAATATTTTAAATTCAAACAAGCGTTGCATAGCGAATATGAAACAAGTTTTCATAAATACAGGATCACACGAGAAAGTTCACTAAAAAATTACATCCTTGGAACACTCATCCGCCATAAGGCGGGCACCCTTCAGGACGCCCTCATAATACATCTCAGGCGGCGATGCTCCTTGCCCTGTGGTGGTCCATCCTTCACCAGCTTCTCATCGTCCATCTTTCCCCAGTGTACTTTAACACGGGCAAGCGCCCTGCGGGTGCCCTCATTGTAGAAGGAGCGCTTGATGACTTCAAGCCAAGGACAGGCATCCACAAGCCACCTCACCAACCCAAAGTAGCTCCCGGGCATGGCCTCTCCAGGCCATAGCCGGACTATAAGACCCTTCATGGCCTGTTCGGCCGCCTTATGGAGCTCTACCAATTGCTTCAGCTCGTCGCTTAAGGGCACCGGGTGTTCGGCCTCAGTATACTGAGACCAGAACACCTTCTCCGTCGAGTTCCCTTCCTCGGCTCGGTAGTACTTTGCGGCATCCGACACACTGCGGGGCAAATCTGCGAATGCTCCTGGAGAGCTCCAGACTCGGGTAAGTAACAAGTAATTTACTTTCACATGCTTGATTTGCATAATGAATGTCTCACCCGCTGCTATCTTCTTCATCGCCTCAATTTCCTGGAGGGCTTTTTGGGCTTCGGCCTTGGCATGCTTGGCACCCTCAAGGGCCGTGGCAAGCTCGGACTCTCGCGTCTTCGAGTCAAGCTCCAAAGTCTCGTGCTTTTTCACGAGAGGCTGGAGCTCTTGCTGCACCTCGTCCACCCGTGCCTCTTGCTTCCCTCGCTCGGTGCGCTCCGTGGCCGCTTTGTTTTCGGCCTCGGACAACGCTTGCTTCAGGGTCGCCACCTCGGTTGTGGCCCCTGGCACATTCATAACGATCCTATCATTTTTGCAACTATATCTTTTATACACACACACACACACACACATGTAGACAAGGTATTCCTTACCTTTGCTCTCCTCGAGCTGCTTCTTGGAAAGTCTGAGCTCTTTCTCGGACCGCTCGAGGTTCTGCTTCAGCATATCGACCTCCGCAGTCAGTGCGGCAGAGGTCAGCAGCGAAGCCTACACACGCATATCGACATACTGGTATTAGACTCCTGCGAATGTTATTTTGATCCTCTATTCATCTTTTCTTTGTGAACACCAAACAGAGCATCAGGGGCTACTGTCTATGCAGTAATATTTTCATATATTTTAAATACATACCTCAAATCCTGTTAGAAGGCTGGCACAGGCTTCAGTCAGTGCGCTCTTGGCAGACTGAACCTTCTTGATCACCGCACTCATAATAGTGCGGTGGTCCTCGTCGATGGAACCGTTAAGCACCTCCAGCAAATTATACGGTGCCTCCGGGTGGACGGAGGTCACCGGGACGGGAGGTGTCGGGGATATACCCCGCGGTGTAAACCGGACGGAAGTTAACCCGGCCGGACTTGGCGGTTTATCTGAAGACCCGCCCTATCCTTGGCGGTTTACAAGCAACCCTCTTGGTGGTTATGACTCAC